>VDFB02075321.1:134919675-134947338 GCA_007258455.2 Sequoia sempervirens | reverse complement strand
ATATTCCTAGAAGTCGTCCCGGCTTGGTAGAATTGGGGAGGATGGCACAGGAGGCAGACAAATGGGTCACAGGGGTTCGTACGGAGACAGAGAAATTCATGGAGGACCTATCCTTTGCTTTTCAGCAGGCCTCTACTATTTTGGCACGGATGGACGCGGTGGATCATGCTTGGGCATTCATCTGCTCAGTGGGTGATCCAGTCTTGAAGCGTTCAGAGCCATGTGCCATTCGATTCTTGATTGATGGAGGTGTCATTGACCGAATGACGATATGATTTCTCGTTGGTATTCAACCGGCTATCCGCAGTGACTTCTTCGATGCGACCGCAATGCGGATTCAGCCAGGATTCACAAGGCTATGGCCAATCTTATAGATGGAGTTCAGAACACCTTCGAGGCCATATTTGCTAGGCGGCTGAGTCCAGAGGAGATAAGTTTTGATAATTTGAGGGGTTTGCCGGTTCCCTTCTTCGCAGATGTTAAGACCTTCGTACAAGATGACTTTGAAAATACTGCTACATTCTCCACTTTGATCCAGAACACGCAGGACTCATTGGCTGCTTGGAGAAAATCTTGTACGAGGCACGAGCACTCAGTTACAGTGTTAGAGTTTCAGTTAGATTGTGTTCCATCTATTTCAGTTGAGGAGGTTGAGGCCGTACTTAGCAGATTTGTTGAGTTGGCAGTCAAAGAGAAGGCTAATGGGAACACACTACTGGACGAGGATCTTCTAGAAGACTGAGTATGGAGCATTTATTACATTTGCTATTTTGGGAGTGAGTGGGAATCTTTGATTCATTTAATGTACCACTCCCTATTCTGGCAGTTTTTAGGGTTAGGGCTGAGGTGGCACGATTCTGGCCACTCTATTGATTGTAACCCTAGCCGTCCTTTGGGACTTGGCTAGCTATAAAAGGGGGAGTCCCCCTCATTTGTAAGGCATCAGATAGAATTAGAAATTAGAGGTCAGAGATTAGATCAGAGCTAGAATTGAGATAGAGTTAGAGCTAGATTGTAGAGCATTTTGCATAATTTGGAGAAGAGAGAAAGTTTTCCCTTTGAAAACTTTTGAAGAGACTGTTGTGTAACACATTTTGTGATAATAGATCTTTTCATTGATGATGGAATTTGTCTTGTCATGAAATGCTAGCAAGGTTTCTTCTTCCTTTCGTATCCAAGTAGATTAAATTCATGCAAGTAGCTTACTTTGGTGTGTGGTGTTTCATTGAGATAGCTTCATTTTATTCCATACCACTAGCGGCTTGTTGATGATAAGTCTGCCTTGCGTGGTCAACTGGACATTATCTTGTGCTTGACTTCGGTTATGGCTTACATACTTATATGCGTTGTTCTGATGGTGTACGTATGTTAAACTGTAACTTGAATACCTTTCGCTATCCCCTTTGAAGATTGCACCAATTTTGCTGAAGCTGTCCGACGGAGGCTAGGTGAAATCTGGTTGAAGTCTATTGAAACGAAGCCCCACATACCTTGCATTTAGAATAGAGTACAAATTTCTTAGGCCCTTTCCCTTTTACTTTCAGCATACTTCTTGTTAGTTTTAGAAAAGAATACACATTGCCAAATCATACACGTAAGAATCCCCTTCAAATTACATATCAACTGCTGACTGTGAGAAATCTGAACAACTACGTAAGTCCCCTTGACATACCAGCAATATCACATCAAGCCAAACTGAGCCTATTCGCACTAAAGGAACCTTGGAGTTGAACGCACGAACTTTCTGGCAATCTTAGCGTGCGGAATACTTTGATCAAGAGAGAATAGAGCGTCCGTTGGGCGACTCTGTTCTGTGTTGGTGCGGTCTCAAAAACCACGTCAACAGGTAGCACATACTTGGTGTTGATTCTATTTTCAGCATTGTAGTTGATAGGGATCCTCTGACCATATGCACGCCGTCATTTGGCACATCTTGGTTAGGATTATTCAGTTCATGCATTGCATTGAGATCCTCTGACCATATGTTAACACCTTGCCCAACTCGGATCCTGGTGTACATTCTTGGTTAGAGTTCAATTCGCATCGTTTGGGTTTTCCTCTAACCTTAACGGGTGCATGTTGTTTGTAATTGCAATTCAAAAAATTGAAAAAAATTGGTTCGGTATATTTCAGTGGTATCAAAGCCACACATCCTACCATCCTGCAAAACAAACCTTCTATGAGTGACAGAGAAAAAAGATACTTAGCAAGGGAAGACAAGAAGGCTGCAAGTTAGTTTCAGTGGCATCAAGCTCTAGAAGGTCAGGCAGCATCAGAGGTTTTGAGGTGTCATTGGGAGTCTTCTCAGGAAACAGAAATGGGGGATAATGAGAGGACATTGGGTGGTAACAGAGATGATAGTGGGAAAGGAAGAGAAAGATCGTTAAGTCCTTGAAAGAGGTTTGAGAGGAAGATGGATGCCTTAATGGATATGGTATCTCTCATGATGGGGAAAGTGGGTCAGAACCCAATTCCACAGAACAATCCAGGACAAAGGGGAGAACACAGTGCCACCAACCAGCATAATGGACATGCTGCTTAGCCTGCTTCAAATAGCACATACATTTCGTCCAAGCCATTCAAACCCACCTTCTTGGCACCAGTAAACCCTCAGTCTGATCCAGAAGAAAATGCTTCATTTGTTGAACAGTTGAGACTCGGCTGTGCTGAGTACGATTCTCTCCCTGATGAAATTAAGAATGATGTCTTACAATGATTTTATGGATCATAAAAGGAAGAATAGAGGACAAAGAAGACATTATGAACAAAGGAGAACAGTAGTACAGGGGGATTTGCGTCAAGCTATCAACAAGGTTATGCTTCCACATTTTGATGGGAGTGACAACAGTTCAGCAAGAGCTTGGATATAGAAGTTAGACAACTATCTAGCTCTTAGACCCATGGCTGAAGAGGAGGCGATTAAGTTCACTACGCTACACCTAGATGGGGTGGCGCACGAGTGGTGGTACCATGGCCTAATCACCTTGGGTCATCGGTCTATCACTACCTATGATGAGTTCACCAATAGGCTCATAGAGAGATTTGAGAAAAAAGATCCAGAAGTGCATTTTAGAGAGTTGGCACAACATAGACAATATGGCACAGTTGATGCCTACATAGCTGAGTTTCAGAGACTTTCAGTTATGGTCACAGGAATCACCGAGAGGCGTTTGGTGATCCTATTCAGTGAAGGATTGATGGAGCCTCTCAAGGGTTGGATTAAAGCTTTTGATCCACCCTCCCTACAGAAGGCAATGAAGAAAGCAAGAAACATGGAGTGGGCTGCTCCTAAAGCAAAGTTTCAAGCCAAACCATCATTTCACAAAAGGGATAAAGGAAAAAGACCTCATCATAAGGATTTCATACAGCATAAACCTCATGTCACAAGATTGGATCCAGAGACACTCAACGAACTCAGAAGAAAGGGGTTATGTTTCCATTGTAGAGAAAAATGGTCCCAAGATCATGTTTGCCCAAAAGAAGTCAAATTTCATCAAATTGAATACTATTCAGCTGAAGAAAGTAATTCTTATTTTTCAGATCAGCAGTCTGATTTTGATGACAGTGAAGTGGAAAGAGCTCCAGAAGAGTCCGAAGATGAAAAAGGAAGTGGAGGAACTTTGGCTCAACATTCGAGCTTTCAAAAGAATGAATCCTTCAAAGTTCAAGGGATGATCAAGGGGCAGCGAATAGTTGCTTTGATTGACACTGGAGCAACGCATAACTTCATTGATGAAGTTGTGGTGGCAAAGAAGGGGCTGCAAATAGAAGATTTTGAAGGCTTCAAGGTTATGGTTGCTGATGGGTTTCACATTTCCTGCACCAAGAAGATTTCAAACATGTCTATGCAATTAGGCAATTATGAAGTCAAGGATGACTTCTATGTGGTTAGCATTGGAGATACGGATGCCGTCCTAGGCATTCAATGGCTACGATCACTAGGAGAGATTTATTTAAATCTACAAACCATGGAGCTCAAGTTTCAATCCGATGGGAAGAAGGTAGTGCTGAGAGGAATGTCCAATGGAGGTCCTCGGATTGTGTCATTCAAGAGAATGGCAAGGCTGATTTGTCATGATCAAGTTGAGTGGGCTGTGGAATGTATGATTCTTCCAGCTAGTCCGGTTGAAACAAAGAGAGACTATCCTCCTGATATTCAGTCTCTACTTACCAAGAAGAGCAAAGTGTTTGCTGATTTACCTCCTGGACCACCTCCTGAACAGGGTTTAGAGCGTGTCATAGAGCTCAAGGAAGGGGCGAAGCCAATTATCACCACTCCATATCGGTACCCTAAGAAGCAGAAAGATGAGATTGAGAAAAACATTAAGGAACTCTTGGAGATGGGCTTCATTTGTCCAAGTAAGAGTCCATTTGCTTGAGCAGTTGTATTTGTGAAGAAGGATGGTACCATTCGCATGTGTGTGGATTATCGTGCTTTGAATCAAAGCACCATAAAAAATTGATACCCCATTCTGAGGATAGATGAGCTCATTGATGAGCTACATGGAGCCAAGTTCTTTTCAAAGATCGATTTGAGATCGGGCTACTACCAGATTCGGATGAGAGGATTTGATGTTGAGAAGACAGCATTTAGATGTCACTATGGCCACTTTGAGTTTTTAGTCATGCCATTTGGGTTGACTAATGCTCCTGCTACCTTCGAGTCTTGCATGAACAAAGTCTTTCAGAAGCAGTTGAGGAAGTTCGTAATGATATTTTTTGATGACATTTTGATCTTCAACAAGACATGGGAAGAACATCTCAAGCACTTGGAGGAAGTGCTTAGCATCTTAGAATCGGAGAGCTTGTTTGCTAAAGAATCCAAATGTGAATTTGGAATGGAGCTACTTTACCTTGGTCACATAATCAGTGCTGATGGAGTGAAGGTTGATCCTAAAAAGATCAAGGCAATTGTTGATTGGCCAACTCCTGAGAACTTGACTCATTTGAAAGGGTTCTTGGGTCTGTGGATTTTACAGAAGATTTGTGAAAGGCTACTCACAAAATGCTGCTCCTCTTACTGACCTTACGAAAAAGGGGGCCTTTTGTTGGTCAGAAAAGGTTCAAACCACTTTTGATAAGTTTAAGAGGATCATGAGCTCTTGTCCGGTTTTAGCTATTCTAGATTTTTCCAAGCCTTTCGAGCTACAGTGTGATGCATCCGGTGAAGGAGTTGGGGCTGTTTTGATGCAAGACAAACATCCCATTGTGTTTGAGAGCAGAAAATTGAGAGGTGTTGAAAGGACCTACTCCATCTATGATAAGGAAATGCTTGCCATTATGCATGCATTAGCTAAGTTCTGACAGTATTTGGTGGGGATCAAGTTTGTGGTCAAGACTGATCACAATAATCTCAAGCACTTCATGCATCAGAAAGATTTGAACGAGAGACAACAAAAGTGGGTGAGTAAGCTTCAAGCTTATGATTTTGACATTGAATATGTCAAAAGTAAAAACAATATTGTGGCTGATGCTCTATCTAGGAGACCTCATTTGAGCTCCTTATGTGAGCTTATTGCTGATTGGAAAAACATGTTGCTTGCTGATTATGCCAAAAATCAGTTTGCAACCAACATCATTGAGGGTATTTTTCATGATGAAAGGTACAAGGTGGTTGAAGGGCTGATACACTACAAGGGTAGAATCTTTTTGGTGGCTGATTCTAAGCTCAAAAAGATCTTGTTGACATTTCATGACATCCCACTTGCTGGTCATCAGGGGTTCTTCAAGACATATAGGCAGATTTAGGAAAGATTTTCTTGGAAAGGGCTGAAAGGGGAAGTTCAACGCTACATTCAGGAGTGTCCCACTTGTCAAATGAACAAGAATGAGCATACTCTACCTGCTAGTCTGCTGCAACCTCTTCCCATTCCCAATCAAAAATGAGAAAGCATATCAATAGACTTCATCACGGGGTTGTCTAAGGTCCAAGGCAAAGATTGCATCTATGTTGTTGTAAACAGACTAACAAAGTTTGCTCACTTCTTTGCCATCACTAGTTCATTTTTAGTAGCGCAAGTGGCAGATTTGTTTTTTCATGAGGTGTTTAGATTGCATGGGTTGTTGAAAAACATTGTGAGTGATAGGGACAAGAAGTTCCTAAGCACCTTTTGGCAAGAAGTCTTCAGGATGAGTGGTACGGTGCTTACTCCAAACACTAGTTATCACCCTCACCGATGGACAAACAGAGATCGTGAATAAGTGGTTGGAAGGCTATTTGAGAAACTATGTTTCAGAGCAGCAGAGAGCATGGGTGAAATGGCTTTACATAGGCGAGTATTGCTATAATTCTTCTTTTCACATGTCAATAAGGATGTCACCTTTTATGGCTCTTTACAGTTATGAGGCTCCTAGCTTTGCTGATTTGGTGTTTGGTGATAGCAAAGCCCCTCAAGCCAAGGATTTGTTGCAGCAGAGTCAAGATATCTTGAAATCATTGAAGAACAATCTTCAGATTGCACATAATCAGCAAAAGATGTATGCTGATCAGCGGCGTGTTGAGCTCTCTTCTGAGGTTGGAGATATGGTTTATCTTCAACTGCAACCTTACAGACAGTCTTCTCTCAAGAAGAGTGGAGCTGAGAAGGTCAAACCTCGCTTTTATGGGCCATTCCAAGTTATCAGAAAGGTTGGAGCAGTAGCTTATGAGTTGGAGCTACCTTCGAATAGAAGAGTACACAATGTCTTCCACGTGTCTCGCCTCAAAAAGGCACTTGGACACAATGTTGTTGCTTCATCACAGTTACCACCTTTGGATGAAGAAGGTCAGTTACTTTTGATTCCTGAAGAGATTTTTGATTCTAGAGAGCGTTCTTTAAGAAAAAAAACCATCACAGAGTACTTGGTGAAGTGGAAAAACTTGCTTTTGGAGGATGCAACTTGGGAGAATGAGGAGATTTTGCAGCATCCTGGCTTGCGATTGCTTGAGGACAAGCAATCTTGGGGAGGGCGGACTGTAATGTCCCCTTCTCGAACATGATCTTTCAGTTGACCGTTGGCCTATTTTGGAGACCCGTAGGCTACTCAAAAGGTGGAATTAGGGTTTCCTGTTTTGGTGGTTGTTGTTGCTCGTGTCTTGGTGTTGGTTTGCGGATTCTTTCTGGGTTTTCAGAGAGCTTCGCAATGGTGTGTCTGGCTTCGTGTTCCGAGCACTTTCTGGAATTTACTATTTTTAGTAAATTCTATTTCTGGCAGTCGGCAAGTTGGTTCCAGTTCAGTTGGCTTCCCTCAGTTATCAGTTCAGTTGGAATTGCTCAATTTGGCCTTGGGTTGCGTTTGGAGTGATAAGTGAAGTTGATTTAAAATATTATATCTTTAATGTTATATTTTGATATTGTGACCCCTTGGCCTAGTGAAACGACTTATGTTGTTTTAAAAAGGGGGACTTTGAGGGGTGGTGCCTCATGGAGATAATTTAATGTTTTCTAAGAGTCAGAAATAATGCTTGAAAAGGGACGCCTATCTTATTGAGGAGTTTATTTTTAAAATTAAAAAGTCATTTTTTGCCTTGAAGAAAAGGACGCCATCTTTTGAGAGGGAAAGGGAGTTATTTCAAATTTGAAATTTAGGGTTTCTAGAAGCTTCTAGGGGCCTTCTCAAATTTATAAAAAGAATCCTTGGGTTCTTACTTGATTATCTTATTGTCTATAGTAATGTTACTCTGCCAAAATGGTATTGGATCACTTCGAGGAATGAATGCCTCCTAGCCTTGGCATTGCTTCTTGCTTGCAAAACAACAACTAGTGATGAGTTAGTGGTAGTTGAGAGGACTTTGTAGTGAGATTTGCGTTGTAATGTTGTTTTATCATTTGGGAGTTTAGTTATTTGCATTTCATGTCATTTTTTGGAGTTGCTGATATTAATGTTGAATCTGTAGTTTTACTTATATCTCTTAAAATAAATTTGTTATCATTCTGGGTACTAATCATTTGTATTTCCCTGCCTTGGGCGATCATTCTTGCCAAGTTTCAGATTTTATAAGCAAGAATTGGATTTTTCTTGAAAAAATCACCCTTTGAGGGCTATACCATTCAGCTTGCTTGGGAATTCGTGCAAAAATAATATGCAACGTTTAAGGTCGGTTTCTTCATTGATATTTGGGCGCCATCATCTTAGGTAGCTTCTGCATTTTGTTTGGAGTCATTTGGTTAGGAATTGAGGGAGTTGTGAGCAATTCATTAGGTTTCTGTACTGTTGTGATGTAATTTCAGTCCTTGCTCAGCTATACCAGTTTGCATAATATCAGACATTTGAGTTGAGTTAGGGTAGGAAATCATCTGGATCATTGAAGGGATACCTTACTGCAGCAGCATTATCCTCTTAGTATTCTATGATTATTGGCAAGAAATGTTTAATATTGTAAGTTGAACAGTAGTACTGTTAGCATCTAAACTTCTACTCTTCAATTTCTGTATTACCCACTGGATAAGTGGAAGAGGCTGGCTTGCCGCCTACTTTACATTCTGAAGTTGCATTGTATTTCTTTACATCTCCACCATATGGTCGCCTCATCTCCATTCTGGATTGGGTAGCACATACTTGGTGTTGATTCTACTTTTAGCATTGTAGTTGATAGGGATCCTCTGACCATATGCATGCCATCATCTGGCGCATCTTGGTTAGGGTTATTCAGTTCATGCATTGCGATCCTCTGACCATATGTTAAAACCTTGCCCAACTTGGATCCTGGTGTACATTCTTGGTTAGAGTTCAATCCGCATCGTTTGGGTTTTCCTCTAACCTTAACGGGTGCATGTTGTTTGTAATTGCAATTCAAAAAATTCAAAAAAATTGGTTCGGTATATTTCAGTACGGCTCTAATTCAAGAGCTTAGAAAATAGAGTATGGAGATAACTTCAACTTAGGCATTGATGGAAAGGTTCACAGAGTAATTTGGGTGTAAGATTGAAATAACAATAGGTTTAGAAATAAGGAAAAAATAATTTGAGTGCAAGATCGAATAAACAACACCGGTTCAAGACTAATTAAGAAAATGTCGTCCATTGGACAATTTTCAAAGATTTTGCAAAGAACAAATATCATTATAGTTCAAACAAGACGATGAAATTCAATGAATTTGCTTTCTATTGCATGGCGATTACCAGAACGAAGTAAAGAACTTTTCAATGCTAAAGATTTAACAAATTTAAAGCCTCTCATTATGTGCTTGAAATTTGCAGAACAGAGGCCCGATTGTTTGAATGATGTTGCTGCGGTGGATTTCTCAAGAGCTCGAATTATTCTTCCCTCCCAGAACTAGTATGATCAAAAGGAAGTGGTGTTCATTCTTGTAAAGCTTGACAGATAATGAAAGAACATAGACAACCGTTCCCTGAGTTTTGAGAGACGAATGAAAGAGGTTGGTGCTCGGCCAAGAAAAACCAAGCAGGAAAATGCACAACAGAAACTAACAGAAAAGAGAGGAAGGAAGAGTGCAAATGAGGTGAAAAACGAAAGAAAGAAGAATGCCTTTTTCCCCAAAGACTACCCCAAAGGCAGACAAGACTCCCAATATGCGTTTGTATGCCTTCTTTTCTTGGATGTTTGAACAAAGAAAGGTGGCAAGGGTGCCGGGGAGTTACACCACCATCCTTTCCAATGTCAAGAGCTACTTCCCCTTTCATTATCGCCACCAAAGATTTTTTTATTAATAACAACTTTTACATTTTAATTCAAAAGCTAACTCGCAAGGTGCACTCAAAGGATTATTACATGACTTCACTAGGAAAACGATGATGCTCAATTAAGTTAACTTGTTTTAATGATTATTTAATTAAGTGAGATATAACCAAGGTTACGACTTCATTGTAGCCACCTTACACCAACTCGTGGTTTTGATAATACTTTGATCCTTTATAGACTACGACCTCTCCTTGATGATATTCCCCTTTTCCTTGAGATGTTGGCAATCCTGCAACTACTTGACAAATAAATAGGGTTAGACCATTCTCGGTATCATTTTTAAAATAAAAACTCATCAACACATTCACTATATACATCTATAAGGAAATCATTCATAAATGCAGTTATAACAAATTAATTTAAAATTCTTCTCCCAATTTCACATTCTCATGAAAGTTAGTTAATCACAACTAACATAAAAGTCATATTTTCATTGCCATAAACTTGTTCGAGACAAAAAGGATGTAACATACTTATCCCCTTAAGAATCATTGTCCCCGATGATTGTTTATTTAAATGTTTAGGTCTAAAATCATAAATATATATAGAGTTCTTAATTGTTCATAAATAGATAAGGAAACTTCTAAAGGATTTCATCATAATCCGAGTCCCATGTAGCATTTTCCTCTGAATACTAGTCCCATTGGACCTTGCATTGTACCACCTTACGTAAGCATAGCTTACGTATCTCGAGCACTCTGAGTGGCTCGATTTTGATCACTCTAGGATCCCACACCTGCAAGGAATTCCAGTCAATCATATGATCAAATTCTTCATAGTACTTCTGTATAAACCCCTGTTCTCACTGTTCTAGAACTGAATGTATTTTTTTGTTTTTTTTTGGTGTTTTTGAATGTTTTGAGTTTTTGCATGCAATGATAAAGAATGCGATTTTGAAAGAAATACTTCTAAAAATTTAATTAAATTCCAGAAGGTACAAACTGAAGCTTATAAGTCTCGGAAATGATAGCAAATGGATTCATTATTCTTTCCCAGTGATTACAATACTGAAACCCTAACATGCTGACAAAAAACAAAGTGGATTTGCATTATTTAAAAACTTGATTTGCAGCCGCCTGAAAGTAATCAGATGTACGGCTTGTCAAAAATATCAACTTCTCCTTGCGCCAGAAGATTGCTGAAGACTCTAGAGGGATACGCGTCCCTTTTGATGAAGTCAAAATGCCAAAGGGAAAGGCGTTTTGCCCTAGGAGAAAGGTACGGCCCTGTACTTGATGGTACGGCCCAACAAATGGATGGTACGACTCAGCAGCAGCAAGAAGAAATCCGTACAACCTTTGAAAAGGTGCCAGATGTGAAACTAAATCAGCCGCCCAAGAATATCTCTCTGTCTGATAACTTCTGGATTCAAAACTCTAAGATGTAACCTTTGAATAAACTCTATGATAACTTTTGGATGAAGCTATCTCTCTAATAAGCAATAAATCTGCTGATATTTCATAGCCTTTGAACTACAGACACTGAAGATGGCTCGTTCTCCAATGCAAAAAGACAACAGAAACCCTTGGCTCCGTTCTCTGAAGGAAGAATTGATCAAAGTCGATTTTCATAACATAATGAAATGAGTTTCTCTTAAAGAAACTTATAATTCCTTAGTTGGGTCGATTTCTCTCAAAAAGCACCATTTAAAATAAACTTGAAATTTCACTTTTAATTATTCAATAGTTGAACGCCCCTTTTTAATTAAAGTAATTAATTAAAAATGGCCCCTTCTTCATGATGGTCGACCCCCTTTAAATAATCACTTAAGTTATAATATTAAATTATATTATAACTTTATAATATAAACTTCAAAACAATTAATATTTATTTTGACAAATAAATATTAATCTCTCAAAATAAGTCCGATTCACGAACCGTTTGAAGCCGGATGATAAGTGATTGAATTTGCATATGACTAGACCATACTGTTAAAAATAGCAGGGGTGCTCCGCTGAGTGACTCCACTTACTAAAAATAGTAAGTCAAGCAAATGATGTCTAAATGACTCCGAACGAAAGCCAAGCTAAATGATTCCGCCAACTGAAGCCAAGCCAAGCCTCAACCAGACCCTCTACACACCCTATCAACCTACGAGGATCACATAATAGGCTAATCTCAAGAATTGAGAGATGTCAACTGGAAGGGGACATTACAATCCGCCCCTTCTGAAATTGCTTGTCCTCAAGCAATCTCAACTCCGGATGCTGCAAAATCTCCTCACTCTCCCACGTAGCATGCTCCACTGGTAAATCTCTCCATTTCACCAAATATTCCCTGATAGTCCTTCTACGCAACTGTCTCTCTCTGTATTCTAGGATTGACTCAGGAACTAAGATCAACTTTCCCTCATCATTTAAGGGAGGTAATACTACTGAAAGTACCACACGATGTCCTAACGCCTTCTTGAGACGTGACACATGAAAAACATTGTGGACCTTACTATCCGCAGGAAGGTCTAGCTCATAAGCCACTTCGCCCACACCCCTGACAATCCTGAAAGGACCATAATACCGCGGCTTGAGCTTCTCGGATCCACTCTTCTTGAGAGTAGATTGTCTGTAGGGCTGCAACATAAGATATACCATGTCTCCCACCTCAAAAGATCTCTCTGTCCTCTTCTGATCTGCGTACTGCTTCTATTGATTCTGTGCCTTAGCAATATTCTCTTTAAGAGCCTTCACAATATCCTGACTCTCCTGCAATAAGTCTCCAGCACTAGGCACTCTACTGTCACTCAGTAGCAAATCAAGGAAACTTGACGCCTCATACCCATACAGCGCCATGAAGGGAGACATCTGAATGGTCATGTGAAAGGTGGTATTGTAACAATACTCACATAAATATATCCACTTGACCCACGCCTTTTGCTGCCCTACAATGTAGTTTTTGAGGTAGCCTTCCACCCATTTGTTCACTATCTCCGTCTGACCGTCAGTCTGCGGGTGGTAACTGGTGCTCAGTGTAAGCTCGATCCCACAAAGTCTGAATACATCTTGCTAGAAGTGACTCAGGAACCGACTATCCCTATCGCTAACTATGCTTCGCGGCAACCCATGTAATCTAAAAACCTCACGAAAGAAAACCTCTGCTACTTGTGTAGCTGTATGAGTGGTGGTGATCAGAAAGAAGTGGCCATACTTCGTCAGCCGATCCACAACTACATATATGCAATCACGTCCCTGGGCTTTAGGCAAGCCCATAATAAAATCCATCGACAGGCATTCCCACTTCCTATCAGGAATTGGAAGTGGCTATAATAATCCTACCGGATATGTGTTCTCCTGCTTGTTCTGCTAACAAACAGGGCACTCACGCACATACTGAAGAACATCTGCTTTAAGTCCCTTCCATGTAAACCTTTCTCGGACTTGTCTGTATGTTTTGAAGTACCCGAGATGCCCTACTGTAGGTACATCATGAAAGGCTCGCATAATGATGTTCTTCATCTCAGATCCTGGGATCAGGAAAATCCTGTTCTTGTAAATGATCAAGTCATTCACAAGTGTGTACGTGGTGTCCACCATGGATCCCTCAACAATACCAGTTGCCCAAGTATCCTTGGCATACTCTGCCACAATCAAATGCCTCCAGTCCTCTGCAATATGTACCATAGAACTCAGGTAACGCCGGTGTGAGAGGGCGTTAGCAACAACATTCTGGGTTCCCTTGATGTAGGTGATATCAAAGTCATATGCCTGTAACTTACTCACCCACTTCTGCTGACAGTCATTTAAATCTCGCTGCCCTAGGAAGTGCCTCAAGCTATTATGATCAGTCTTAATACAAAACTTACTGCCCACGAGATAGTGCCTGAATTTGGCCAAGGCATGCATTATGGCCAGCATTTCCTTATCATAGATACTGTAAAGCCTCTCTGGTCCTCTGAGTTTTCTGCTCTCATAAACAATTGGGTGCTTGTCCTGCATAAGCACCGCTCCAATACCCTCACCAGAAGCATCACACTGAAGCTCAAAAGGCTTCGTAAAATCTGGTAGTGCCAACACTAGACACGTAGTCATAAGCTCCTTGAACCTCACAAAACACTCTTGTGCCTCAGGAGTCCAAAAGAATGCACCTTTTTTCAACAAATCCGTCATAGGTGTTGCATGGCGTGAATAACCACTGACAAATCTACGATAGAAACCACATAACCCAAGGAATCCTCGCAGCTGTGTAAGGTTCGTTGGAGTAGGCCAATCTACAATAGCACGGATCTTCTCAGGATCCATCCGCACTCCCCCTGCACTGATGATATGGCCTAGAAGTATAACAACTCAGTCATCCCTAAATCACACTTGGATTCCTTGGCGTACAAGGACTCCCTCTCCAAAATACTGAGTACTGTATCCAAATGAGCCAAGTGCTCCTGCCAAGTCTTGCTGTAGATCAGAATATCATCGAAGAAGACAAGTACATATCTCCTCAGATGTGAGTGGAAAACCCTGTTCATGGTGGACTGGAAAGTCGCTAGAGCATTGGTTAGCCCAAATGGCATCACCACAAACTTGAAGTGTCCACAATGACAACGGAAAACAGTTTTCTGAACATCCTGCTCACGGACTCTAATCTGGTGATATCCCGATCTCAAGTCTATCTTCGAGAAGTAACAGGCACCATGGAGCTCATCAATAAGCTCATCTATACGGGGTATGGGATTTCTGTTTTTGATGGTCCTCTTATTCAGGACTCTGTAATCAATGCACATACGAAGTGTACCATCTTTCTTCTTCACTAGAACCACTGAAGAAGCAAATGGTGATTTACTTGGTCGAATGTGACCCATAGCAAGCAGCTCCTCGATAGTCTTCTCTAGCTCATCCTTAAGCCGTTTCGGATGTCTGTAAGGAGTAATCATGACGGGCTTAGCGCCCTCCTCAAGTTCTATGATGTGCTCAATACCCCTTTCTGGAGGTCTCCCTGGTGGAATGTCACTGAAAACTTTCCCATGCTAAACTCTCAACTGTTGAATGTCAGGATGATACTCGGTCTTATGCTCTCCCTCCTGCATAGGTGTCAAAGTGCACTCGGCAGCCCACTCAACCATGTCATGACGCATAAGTCTCTCCATCCGTCGGAAGGAAATAGTCCTGACGTTACTGTCTCGGATGGCCTTTAGAATATGAGTCTTTCCATCCACATCAAACCGAATCTCCATGTCCTTGAGACGAAGTGTGACTTCCTCAAGGGAATGAAGCCACTTCATGCCCAAAACTCAATCAATGTCTCCCATATTCACTACGTAATTATTCTTGAATTCATAATTATTCAAGTGCAAAGGGAGGTCCTTAATCATACGGTCACATCTAAGAGTGTAACCATCAGCTACCTTAACCCGAATGCCCTCAAACTCCTCGGTTATGAGCCCACGTTTCTCAACAAATTTGGCATCTATAAAATTATGGGTGGCACCTGTGTCCAAAAGGGTGATAACCTTTTGACCAGCCAAAACTCCACGGAGTCTGAAGGATCCCTCCTGCTGTATGCTAGACAATTGTGCCTCCTGGATTTGGAGGTCTGACTCTGCCTCCGCTTTAGGCTCTGAAGCCTCTGATTTTGACTCCTCAGAACTCTCCTGCTGTTCGGAATTCTCAGATTCCGAATCCTCATAATAAGCCCACATAACCCTATTGGCCTTACCCTTAGGCCGCAAAGGACAATCATGGTTAGCGTCATAGGGACCCTTGCAGTAGAAGCAAAGCTTCTTCCTGCGCAGATCATTAAGAGTCTCACGATCCAAAGGTCCTGCTGATTTTCCCTTTGAGTCACTCTTAAAATAAGATTTCTCCTTATTTTTATTGAATCCCTTACTGTCCCTGAATGAAGAAGTATTTCTAGAGTTGAACTTGCTAGATGGTGCTGCAAGTTCCATGCTGCGTGCCTTCTTCATAGCTTCCTGTAACGAAGAAGGATCAAATGCTTTGATCCAACCTCTCAATGGTTCCAACAATCCCTCCATGAAAAGCACAACTAGACGCTTCTCTGATATATTGGGAACCATTACTGACAATCACTGGAAGTCTCCAATGTAGGACTCCAAACTACCAACCTATCGCAACTGGGCCAAATCTCTGAAGTAAGACTCAGGATCCTTCTTGTCAAATTGTTCCACCAACCTGTCTACGAACTCCTGGTAAGTGGTGATACGATCATGCTGAAGTGTCACCATCCCATGATGCCACCAGTCATAAGCTACTACCTCAAGATGCAAAGTAGCATATCTAATAGCATCCTCCTCAGCCATGGGACGCAATGTGAGGAAGGTATCCAGCTTGCTGATCCAGGCCTGGGTTGTGACCTTGCCACTACCGTCAAACATAGTTAGAGTGAGTCTACTTGTGGCATGCTTCAAATCACTATTATAATGTCTAGGCCTCCAATCCTGTCGATTCCTGTGATGTTCTCTCCTCTGTGTGAGAAATCTATCAAAGGTAATCCTCTCTCTGACCTCCGGGGTCAGTAACTCCCACTCATTGTTTGCTGCCATAAGAGTATCAACAAACATTCCCTTAGGTTCCTCATTTGCAATAGCCTCATCAGGCTCCTGTCTCACAAAAGTAGGCCGGGTAGGCCTGTCTGCTGTCCGTGAAACAGTCCTAGGTGCTCTCCATGAACCTGCATCACTCCTGTTCTCGTCACGACGTGGTGACGGTCTCCTCGGCGTACCTATCCTCTGTATCGCCATTTTCAACTGCTGTAATACATCAGTTACCTGTCGATGACCTGTCCGTAAATCTCTAAGAGTGTGTAGGACCTCTGCATCATCATCCCTAGGATTTGGAGGAATCTTTGTTCTATCAGCCATGGTACTCGGCTGCCTGTTCACTCCCTGTTCCCTGTCAATCAAAGCTCTCCTGCGAGTGTAATATCTATGAGGCCCAACCTCTTGTGGCTACATAAGAATCCCAAACCCTCAAGCTGGCAGGAAACCGCTCTGATACCACTGTAGAAACCCCTGTTCTCACTGTTCCGAAACTGAATGTATTTTTTTTTTGTTTTGGTGTTTTTGAATGTTTTGAGTTTTTGCATGCAAAGATAAAGAATGCGATTTTGAAAGAAATACTTCTAAAAATTTAATTAAATTCCAAAAGGTACAAACTGAAGTATATAAGTCTCGGAAATGATAGCAAATGGATTCATTATTCTTTCCCAGTGATTACAATACTGAAACCCTAACATGCAGACAAAAAACAAAGTGGATTTGCATTATTTAAAAACCTGATTTGCAGCTGCCTAAAAGTAATCAGATGTACGGCTTGTCAAAAATATCAACTTCTCCCTGCGCCAGAAGACTGCAGAAGACTCCAGAGGGATACGCGTCCCTTTTGATGAAGTCAAAATGCCAAAGGGAAAGACGTTTTGCCCTAGGAGAAAGGTACGGCCCTGTACTTGATGGTACGGCCCAGCAAATGGATGGTACAGCTCAACAACAGCAAGAAGAAATCCGTACGGCCTTTGAAAAGGTGCCAGATGTGAAACTAAATCAGCCGCCCAAGAATATCTCTCTATCTGATGACTTCTGGATTCAAAACTCTGAGATGTAACCTCTAAATAAACTCTATGATAACTTCTGGATGAAGCTATCTCTTTGATAAGCAATAAATCAGCTGATATTTCACAACCTCTGAACTGCAAACACTGAAGATGGCTCGTTCTCCAATGCAAAAAGACAATAGAAACCCTTGGCTCCGTTCTTTGAAGGAAGAATTGATCAAAGTCGATTTTCATAACATAATGAAATGAGTTTCTCTCAAAGAAACTTATAATTCCTCAGTTGGGTCGATTTCTCTCAAAAAGCACCATTTAAAATAAACTTGAAATTTCACTTTTAATTATTCAATAGTTGGACGCCCCTTTTTAATTAAAATAATTAATTAAAAATGGCCCCTTCATGATGGTCGACTCCCTTTAAATAATCACTTAAGTTATAATATTAAATTATATTATAACTTTATAATATAAGCTTCAAAACAATTAATATTTATTTTGACAAATAAATATTAATATCTCTCTCAAAATAAGTCTGAAGCCGGATGATAAGTGATTGAATCTGCATATAACCAGACCATACTGTTAAAAATAGCAGGGGTGCTCCACTAAGTGACTCCACTTACTAAAAATAGTAAGTCAAGCAAATGATGTCCAAACGACTCCGAACGAAAGCCAAGCTAAATGATTCTGCCAACTGAAGCCAAGCCAAGCCTCAACCAGACCCTCTATCCACCCTATCAGCCTACGAGGGTCACATAATAGGCTAATCTCAAGAACTGAGAGATGTCAACTGGAAGGGGACATTACAACTTCTTAGGATAGGAGACATGAAATACATTGTGCAATCTGGCGAGAGTCGGGGGTAGAGTAATTATGTATGCTACTAGGTTGATAACTTCCAGGACTTCAAAAGGTCCTACCCATCTTTGGGCTAGTTTAGAGGTTTTTCCAAATTTGATAGAGCTCTTCTGAGGTTTAACTCACAAGAGAACTTTCTCTCCAACCACAAACTGTTTGGGGCTTCGTTTTGCATCAACGTAGCTCTTCTACCGATCATTAGCTTCCTTTAACCTTTGTCTGATTAACTTAACCTATTCATCCTGTCCTCCATTCTATTCCAACTGATAGGTGTTCTGCATTTCCTACCATACAATGCTTCAAAAGGTGCCATTTTGATAGCTAATTGATACGAATTGTTATAAGCAAATTCTACCAATGGTAAATATTCTTCCCACTTATATTGGTGATCCATGCAGGACATTCTTAGCAGGTCTTCCAAAATCTGATTTACTCTTTTTGTCTGTCCATCTATTTCAGGATGATTGGCTATACTAATATTTAGCTGAGTTCCCAAAGTAGAAAATAGAGTTTGCCAAAACCTGGATGTCATCCTAGTATCTCTGTCAGAAATAATCTTTTCCAGTACTCCATGAAGACGGAAAATTTCTTGCACAAACTTTCGAGCAATCACAGAAGCCCCATTTGTCAAAATTTTAGGTATGAAATGTGCTACTTTAGTGAGTCTATCCACTACTACCAGTATAGCATTATGTCTGCTCGTCATCGGTAAACCTTGTACAAAATCCATACTGATGATTTTCCATTTCCAATCTGGTACACTGTGGGGTTGTAACAATCCTGCCGGGTGTTGATGCTCCACCTTAACCTTTTGACATTAAAAACATCCTGCAACAAATCTGGCTGCATCCTTTTTCATTCCTTTCCAAAAATATAGAGGTCTGACATCGGTCAACATTTTGGTTACCCCTGGATGACTTGAGTATGGTGATGTGTGTACCTCCTTCCATACCAATTTCCTTAGTTGTGTTGAGTTTGGTACATACATCTTGCCCTTATATCTCAAAAGTCTATCTGCTTCAATCTGAAAACCCTCATATTTAGGTTCTTGAGAGTTTTCTTGAAGAGCTTCACGAACTTGCAAGTAGAATTCATCTTCATTCAATTTTTGTAATACTTGAGCTCTAAAATTTGTGTTGATTGACACCATGGAAGTTATATGTTTCTGTTGGCTCAATCCGTTAGCTACTATGTTCTCCTTTCCCTTAATGTAACTGACCTCAAGATCATAATTTGAAATTAACTCCATCCACTTCCTTTGGTGAGCATTTAAATTAGGTTGAGTGAATATATAGTTTAAGTCTTGGTGGTCTGATTTGAGTTCAAAAGTCTTCCCTAACAAGTAATGTCACCACATTTGCAAGGCATGCACAATAGTTGCTAACTCCAAATCGTGAGGTGCATAATTCTGCTCATACTGCTTCAAGTTCTGGGATTCATAATCCACTACCTTCCCATCTTGCATTAATACTATGCCCAATCCTTCACCAGACGCATCCGTTAAAACTACAAAATGACCATTAGGGTCTGGTACTACCAAAATTGGTGCAGTCATTAATTTCTCCTTCAATGTATTAAATGCTTCTGGACATTTCTTTGTGCATTCGAATCTTTTTCCTTTTCTTTGAAGAGAGGTAATGGGTGGGCAATCCTAGAGAAATTTCTTTCAAAACTTCGGTAATACCTAGCCAATCCCCTGAAACTTCTAACCTCATGCACATTTTCCGGTACTAACCATTCCACTATAGCTTTTATCTTTGCGGGATCCACTGCTATTCCTTTAGCTGAAATTATATGCCCCAAGTATTGTACCTCTTTCTAAAAGAAAGTGCATTTTGATAATTTTCCATAAAGTTTATGTTCTCTCAATCGTTGGAGGGCCACCTGAAGATGCTGAAGATGCTCATCCTCGTTTTTGGAATAGATAAGAATGTCATCGAGGAAAACCAACACAAACTTGTCCAAAAAATCACGGAAAATACTGTTCATTAGGTTCATAAACGCAACTAGGGCATTAGGGAGACCAAATGGCAAAACTTTAAATTCATAATGACCATACCTAGTTCTGAAAGTTGTTTTATGAATGTCTTCTTCCTTCAATCTTAGCTGATGATATCCTGACCTTAAATTTATCTTGGAAAACACTGCTGCCCATTTCAATTGATCAAAAAGATCATCTATTCTGGGCAAGGGGAATTTATTCCTAATGGCGAGCTTATTCAGCATATAGTAATCTATAGACGAAGTGTTCCATCCTTCTTCTTAACAAAAATAACTGGTGTTCCCTGTTGTGACCTTTTCACACATCACCCCATTCAAAATGGGGACCCCCTAATTTTTGCTCTGTTCCTTGTCTTTTGGGCTTTGGTTTTCTCTCTCTCTCTTTCTCTCTCTTGCTGCGGTCTGCCTTTTCGGGGACGTGCTCGCTTTTGAGCTTGAACGTGAAATCTGGCTAAGTCTGAAAATTAGGGTTTTGAACTTTCCAGCCAATTTGAGGTCAAATGGAGTAAGTTGAAATCTGAGACTAACGTTGTTGTTAGCATGCTTCCAGCAGGTCCCCAGCAAAATTTTAGTGAATTCTGACAACTTACTATTTTTAGTAAGTGTGCAATTGAGGGCGTTCCTTCGGCATTTTTTGAAGTTCCAAGAGTCACACTGCATTCATAACACATCAAACTGCTCATCTGCAAGTTTTGAGCTAGAACGAACAATTGTCTATTTTTAGCAGTTCAACTTCTCGAGCAAATTTTAGGGTTTATATGTGAAGTTCTTCAATGCATGTCAGATGATTCCTTTTGGGTTTTTTGAAACCTATGCAACGGTATAACATGCAAAGTGAGATAATAACTTTCAGAGTTCATCCTTCAGAGGCTATTTTTAGGGTTTGCATGTCAGGGTTTTCAGCGCATGTCAACATATTCTTTGTGGGTTTTTCAAGAGCTTCGTAGTGGTGTGACATGCAAAGCAAGATGATCAATCTTCAGTGACTTACTATTTTTAGCAGTTACATTTCGACAGCTGCCCAACACATCAGAATCACAAACGGGGCGTAGGGCAACAAAAACGAGGTCAAACGAAGGTCATTTGATATACATGCAAGTCAAATTAGGGTTTCCAGCTTCGGGACCCAAAATGAGGTGTAAAAAGTCAGAATTTTCAAAAACTAAAGTATCCCATCATGATCAGCATCTTCCAAGGAGTCTGCTAGTAAAATTTGAAGGCAAACGTAGCACTTACTATAAATAGTAAGGCATTCCAGAAACTGGCTAAAAATAGTAAACCAGCAGTAGGCGCCAGTGCCAACGGGCAGGTCACCCGATGAGGAGCACGTCATTTGAATTTCAAGTCAAACGGAGTTGTGGAAGTCTCAGAAACGAGCAGTTACTATAAATAGTAAACCACCTTCAGAATTATGCTATAAATAGCAGGTCGGCCCGAGATGGCAGTGTGAACAGGCTGACAAGGTCATGAGGATCCTATGCTTAAAATTTCAAATCAATCCGAGTTTTAGAAGTGTGAAAATTAAGGGACTTACTATAAATAGCAGGGCATGGATAAACAGGCAAAAGCAGATGGAAAAAGTTACTAAGTGTTGAAGTTCATCCTTCACCACCCTTCATATGCGCCCTCATCCTCAGCTAGCTGGCAAATGAAATTTTTTTCTAAGTCTGAAGATTCATCCTCCTGCCTATGCCAAATGCGCCCTCTGCAAGTTTGCGGCTGAAAAAATTCTAAGGCATGAGGTTTATCCTGCTACACATGCTAAATGCGTCCATGCAAGGAGGTGAGGGTTGCTAAAATTTTCTAAGGCATGAGTCTCGTCCTCCTGCCACCTTCAAATGCGCCCTCAAGAAGGATGAAGATGCTAGAAAATATTCTAAGTAAAAGTTTTATCCACCTCCTTAGGCCAAATGCGCCCACCTCAAGGTAATAGCATGCAAAAGTTTCTAAGTGTTGAAACAAATCCTCCTGCTACCCCTAAATGCGCCCATATCAAGCAAAGTCAAAGAGTCAAAGGGTGTTTCATCCTCCACTACAAGCAAAATGCGCCGATCCTTCTCACCCCCTCAAATGCGCCAAGCTTAGAAGAGAAAGTCAGATATGGCGTTATAAGTTAATCCTTCACGGTGCCTAGAATGCGCCCATCCTCTTGAGTAAGCAAAATGCGCCCAAATTAGGGCATGTGAAGACAAAATACCAAGGGCGTTGAAAATCAAAATCCCCTTCAATATACTAAAGGGCCAAGTTGATGAATATTGCTAAGGCATGGAAATAAATATCCTCCCCAAAGTGTGAAATGCGCCCAAGGGTGAAGTTGATGAATATTGCTAGGCATGGAAATAAATATCCTCAAGTGTGAAATGCGCCCAAGGGAGAGATAAATAATGCTAGGCGTTGAAATTTAAAAAAATATCCTTCATGACAAGTGAAATGCGCTCAAGGCATTAAATTGTATAAGTGAGTTGATAATAAAAAAACTTCTTCACAGGCAAAGTGATTGAAGATGGAGGAATGAAAATTTTCTAAGGAAAATTCTTCCTTGATGCCTAATATTGATGGAATTTAAATATTTTTCTAAGTGTTAACAAAATACCACCTCTCTAGAGGAAAATTACGCCTAGACTTGAAGTGATGAAATCTGTTGAGATATGAATAAAATTGCCATAGCAGAAGTCTAGCTTCACAGGGTTGATAAAGAAATTTTCAAGTCAGAGCAAGAAAATACTCACAGGGATGAAGAATAAGAATAAAATTGTTGATAAAATATTTTTATAAGGCTTAAAATTCAAAAATTAAATGTACCCCTTCGTTTGGAGACACATGAATTTGACGCTTTCTAAGGGGAATTTTCTTCTGGGTATTGAAGATCTTCGACAAGGAATGGATTTTAAAGTCTTCCACACTTCGCCAGGGCTTTTGAGATGGAGAATTTAATCGGCACTTGAATTATTAAATTTTTTTCTAAGGCAAAATGGATAAAATGTGTTTTCGAGGTAAAATGCTTCAGATAATGAAATTGAAATGAATTGCCTAGATGAATTTGATTAAATTCTTCGTGAGATAATCTTCTTGAGCCAGAGATGAATAAAATTGAGTATCAGGGCTTCAGCTGATGAAGTGAATTCCTTGAAGATGATGTAGTTGAAGCTAACACTCTCAAAAGATTATTTTAAAAGGTGCATCTCTTAAGCACGCCCTTGAGAAGGATGAAATTTGTCTAAGGCATTTGATGCACAGGTGTTATATGCCCCGACCTACAGATCATGAAGAAAGCAAAGTTGGCTAGAGAAAATGATGAACCCTATCAGATGAAGAGACCACTCGAACATCGGAGTGAGGTAAATTTATGTTATGAAGTGTTCTAATGCTCTCCTCTTGGCTTGTTTTGCAGGAGGAACGTCGAGACCAGGCGGTGGTGAATTAAATAGTCCAAGATGATGGAATCGTGAAACAAGTACTTGGAAGAAATGGCTAAGTGTTGGAATTTCTCCTTAAAGACCCAATATGCACCAAACACAGTCAGGCGAATGCAAAGCGTGAACGATTGAATCCAAGACAAGAGAATCTTCCAAGTTTAGAATGAAGGAAAGGATGAAGGCTCGGGTGTTGTCAAACAGGTTAAAAGTTACAGCTTTGAAGTTTCATATTGAGAACGTGCCTATTGTGCTAATCCAAGAAATTGAAGCAAGGTTCACCAGACTTATCCAATTTGCAGTCGGAACAAGAACAGTGTGAATGCGTCTATGAACAGGAATCTTCTAGAAGATGGTGGCCATTAATTGCTCATTTATTACCCCACTCTTCTTTGTATCGGTTTTTAGGGTGAATCTTGTTTAGGGTTGAGGTGGCACAATCTGGGCCATCTAGCCGATTGTAATCTGAGCTGTCCATTGAACTTGGCCAGCTATATAAAGGGGCATCCCCCCTCATTTGTACCTTAGTAGAAGTAGAGCTTAGAAATCAGACTAGAGAGTAGAGCAGAGACACTTTAGTTGTAATATCTTAGCATAGCGTAGTTTTGAAGGAGAAGGAAAGTTTTCCTTTGAAAGCTTTTGTAAGAGATTGTTGTGTAAGACTTTCATAATAAAAGATTTTTCATTGATGGTGAAATTCGTCTTTGTTATGGATAGTTAGCGAGGTTTCTTCATCCCTTCTACTTTAAGTAGCGTAAAGTAGCTTAAAGCAAAGTAGTTTTCATTTTCATGCAAGTAGGTGTTAGCTGTGGATTTGTGGTGTTAATCGAGGCAACTTCATTTCTATCCATACCACTAGCGGCTTGCTAACGGCAAGCTTGCCTTGTGTGGTCAACTGGAAAACATTACAAACTTAACTTCGATTGTGATTCATGTGTTTGTATGCATCGTTTTGATGGTACTTACATGTTGAGTTATAATTTGAAAACCTCTTGTCACTCCATTGAAGATTGCACCAACTTTGTGTAAGTTGTCCAACGTGAGGCGGAGCAGAGTTTGGTCGAAGTCTGTCAAGATTGATCCCACGTCCTGTCCTTAGATAGAACATAAACTTCTTAGGCCCTACACTCTTTTAAATTCAGTTCATTTCCGGTTAGTATTAGGAAACTTGTGCTTACCTGCCAAATCATCCAAATTACATGAAAGCCCTTACTCTGCTGTCTGCTATCAACTGCCGAACAATTGTGTAAGTCCCCTTGAAATACCAGCTAATCACATTGAGCCAACTGAGGGTATTCTATTGCATGAAGGAACCTTGGAGTTAAATGCATGATCTATCTTGCAATCTTAGCATGCAAGAAACTTTGTTCGAGGATAGAGTATCCGTTGGGAAACCTTATTCTGTGTTGGTGCGGTCACAAAAATCACATCAACACTCCCCACGGTGATACACTAGGTCGAATCAATTCCTTATCCAGTAGTTTCTGCAATTGTGCCTTTAGTTCCATTAGTTCCACAGTGGTCACTCGATACGGTGCCTTAGAAACAGGCTCAGCTCCTAAGACTAAATCTATGGAGAAATCAAACACCCTTCTTGGTGGTAATCTAGGTAACTCCTCCAGAAACACATCCTGGTATTCCTGTAGGTAAGGATATTTTTCAGCGAAGGTTTCTTCCTTAAAGTCAATTTCCATTTCCTCTTCCTTACTCTCTGTGTGTATTATCATTTCATCATGATATAGGCTTTCCTTGTACTCCCTAACTTCTTCCATTTTAACTGCAAATATTTGACATCCTTTTCTTTTGTTTCTTTTTAGCTGCATGGCTGAAATTTTCCGTACCTTAATCTCTTGTGGTACTCCTTGAATAAACACCGATTTTCCTAAGTCATCCACACACTCCACTGTCTTTGCAAAACAATCAACTTTGGCCCTATGTTTTCTTAACTAATTCATTCCAATGATTACATCATAGGAACCCAGAGGTGCCACGTAAAGGTTAATTTCTGTGGTGAAGCCTGAAAGTTTTACCCTAGCTTCAAATAGATACTACTCTACTCAAGCTCTCATCTGATTAGCATATTCAACCGTCCATGATTTGGCCATGAACCCAATCCTTTTAGGAAATCTACTAAGTAATTTAGGAGATAAAATATTCAGTGGCTCCGATGTCTATTAAAATGGTTATCAGGTTCCCGTAAAGCATACCTGGAGTTTCAATGGGTGTGACCTGATATTCCGCTTGCCTATTATCTATTGCTGCATGAATCCTTTGTTGGAAGGTTGTTTGTTGAGGTGGTAGAGGATTTCGTTGCTGTTGACCATTTTGATTCTCATTAGGGCATTGGTTGGCGTAATGCTCTCCTCCACATGTAAAGCATCCCCTTGGTGGTCCCTTCTTCTCCAGACCTTTGTTTGAATTAACTTCATCCTTCGTAGTGTTGTTATTGCCCTTCTTATCCTTCTTGTAGTCATATTGATTGTTCTCATAGCCCTTTTTAAAATTCTGGGATGACTGGTTCCATTTGGCTTTATTGCGGTTTTTATCCCTGAAGGAATCGTCCTTTTTCAACCTTTGCTCTTTCCGCACAACTTTTTCATATGCTTTGTCCATAGTTCGTGGTGCCAAAACATCCACTGGACCCCCTATGTGGTTGTTCAATCCCAATATGAACTTCCACTGCTAATACTGTGGAACATATTTTAATAGTCGAGTATACTTCTCCCAATACTCATTAACAGTCAAGGGTCCCTGCTTGAGATTTTCAAAGTCCAGTAGCTTTTGATCGTAAAACAACTGTGTGTTGTACCCAAACCAAATTTTTTTTTGCTTCATTAAGGCATTTGGCATTAAAAATTCTAAACCTTGCTAAAATGTTGTAGAATACAGTTTTGGGCAATATCAAGCATGGAGTTTTTGTCAATATTTTGTCAGTTAAAGTCAGTTTTATTGATCAAAACGAAGCAGAGACTCAAAATGAAGATCTTCACGATGGAGGAGCATCTCACGATGACATTCCATATTGCAGATGGTCATTTCAATGATCGAAACAGAGTTTTCAGTGATCAAATCATGAAGATTTCTCAGGAAAAGCCCAAAAGCGCAAGTATAGCCCAGGGGCGCCCAATTTGTTGAAGGTCAAGATTCTGGTTAAAATGTTCAAGCATCCAGTCAATCTCTTCAGAATCAGTCTGGCTATCCGTCGAGCTATCCAGCGAGGCATTCCGAGACCCATAGCTCCGATTATCAGCGACAGAAGTTGAAATCCCTAAAGTTCCAGATGCGAGAAATTTGTCCTTTTCAGGCAAAAGCGCGCCTCTAGCCTAAGGGCGCCCATCTTAAGGAGGGGGTTAATCTCGACAGTTTCGATGCCGAATGCAGTCAATTTGTTCACAAATAGTCTGCTTATCCGACGAGATATCAAGCGCAGTCATCTGACTCTCAGAGTTCAGGCGGCAGTCATCCAAAGATCAGCTTAAAATGGAGTTTTCACGTTTCTGAGCTTCTCCGTTTGTTCCCAGTGCAAGTACAGGCCAGGGGCGCTGGTTTAAAGGACCCTTCAGATGCCAAAATTTGCAGACAGAGTCTTCACGACATCAGTAATACTCTAGTCCAACTCCGCAATGCACCATTCAGCTTGTCGATCCGACGTTTCAGGTGGTCATGGCAGAGATTCTACCAAACACGTAATTTTACGGGCGGACCAACAAATGGTTTTCAGTGTATTTTCACGTCTGCAGGCTTTAGCCTTTAGGCCTCACGATGAGCCCGTTCGCGTTCGAAGTCTTCACAACTATTGAGCGTTATCATTTTATCTTTCCAACGAGCCTAGCCGTCGGCCTTCGGGATTTGGCAGTCGCTCGTGCGTGCGAGGTCTTTAGTGTAATATTGCAAAGTGAAGACGTCCAGAAAATGGCCAAGTCTGGGAGCGGTAATCTTAAATAAAATACGCACTGGAGTTTTTGAGGTCTTAGAAGCAGTTTTCTTGCCTCGTCACCTTCAGTGACTTCTCTTGTAGGCCCTTCTGGCTATCCGTTAAAATAGATAGTGCCTGAATCGGGTCATCCCAGTTCCAGATGTCAGACGTCAAAGTAGGGTACTTGGATGAGCGTTCAACTTTCGCCAAAATGACAAAAGTGCAACCATGAGCCAGGGGCGCTTTTACTTTTGAGGCCCTTAACACAGCTTTCAGTTGTCATGCATACAGTCGTTGGATGCA
>VDFB02075321.1:134860541-134914730 GCA_007258455.2 Sequoia sempervirens | reverse complement strand
GAGGGTAGTTTCCCAGTTGACTGTATAGTTTACTTAATTAGGGTTTGGCACATTGCTTGCATGCATTGCAAGAACTGTAGATGACACAAGGTGATTTTAGGGTTCCCTACACCTTGATGTATATAAATAAGAGCTTTTGCTCATTTGTAAAGAACTTTTGCTTGAGAGAGAAATATATGCTGCGCCTACCTTGCTCTCAATATTGCTCTTTTTGGTATTTGTTCATGTGTCTTCGCTATTGCAATTGATTGTTATGCCACATAGGGTTTCGAAAGATTGTAATGGTGAATTCTTTCCATAGTTTAGATATATCTGTTTGAACATCTTTATCATTGAAGTCAATTGTTATGCCACATAGGGTTCCAAGAAATTGAGATGATAAAGGTTGTTTTGTGTTAATTTACCATTGTGATCAATCGTTATGCCACATAGGGTTTCGAGAAGTTACGGTGATAAATCTGTTTTGTGAATCTTTGTCATTATAATTAAAGGTTATGCCACATAGGGTTTCGTGAGATTGTAGTGATAAAGGCTGTTTTGTGAAGATTTTACTATTTCAATCAAGTGTTATGCCACACAGGGTTCCATAAGGTTGTCTTGGTAAAATCTTAAATCTGTTTTGTGCCCAATAAGCTTGTTTAGATTGAGATGATAGTTGTGCCACCTTGCCCTCAATTAGAGAGTCTAAACACGCTTATCGTCCGATAGTCAAACCTTGCTCCGTTTCCTCTTGCTCTGTTTTCCTGAGGAGATTGGATAGATATAAGTTGTAGTTAGTAGATCTGCAAACCCAGAGAAAACTCAGCTGCAACGTATAGGTTCTTTCAAGAAAGTCTTGTGCCTCTAGTAGCTGAAACAAAAAGACAGGACATAGTTTTAGCTTATTTTCCTTTGCAAGTATATTTGTCAAAGCACAACGAGGGAGCTTCCCCTCCATAATTTGAAGAGCACTCATTGCGTAGTGTGCATAGGCTGTTCATAACAACTTCTACTCCAGAGGTGTTAGTTGTTACGCCAACACTGTGGAAGCCATCTTTGACGAAAAATTCCCACAAACTGATCCTAGGTCACTTCTGCTACTTCCAAACCCATTTCAGCCCTTTTATTTTCCCACCAAGTAACAGCTTCTCCAGCCAATTTATAGGCTGCCCAAACTGCCTTGGAATTATCAGAGTAATCCCTTAGCTCAAAATACTTTTCCATTTCAGTCAACTATGCCTTGGTGGCGTCTCCTGAAGTGAATCCCTCAAACTTAGGGGGTTTGATCTTTTTCATATCTTTAGCAAGTTCATTGGCCAAACGACTTCTCTTGTTTCCCAAGCTCAAAGTTTTAGAATTGTCTTCATGTTGGTCACTTTGGGTTTCTGACCTTTCATCTCTCATATCAGATTTCCCTTCTACCTTCCTTTTTAGGTTGACTAATCGGGCCTGAATTTCATTCATTAGATTTAGCAATTGATCTAGCTTTTCCATAGGATTGTTATTATCCTGATCCCCTTTGAACCCATTTCCGGAATTATCCATTCCAATGAAGTTCCTGGAGATGTTGGTAATTCTAATTAGTCTTTGTTTTTAATTTATTTCCATAGTTTGCTTAACATAAGTTAAAAAAGTTTCCATTGCAAATAAACAATCAAATATTTTCTGACTTTTGTTACTCAAGTCTAAATCGCGGCTACAGGAATAAGACAAGTATATCAGGCCTGGGGTGTGGGTAGCAGGTGAATAAGGAATTCACCTTGATAGAAAAGACAGAGAATAGCAAAGTTCGATACTGTTCTTGGAGGTTGTGTTTATCCTCATATAGAGACTACGATATTTGAAGGAGGATGATTGGAGTGAGACAATTTGATACAAGGCAAAGAAGCAGCTGACGGGGCATATAAGATAGAAACACTTTTATTAATATGGTATCGAACCTTTGATGGGTTGTGGTCTTGGTGCAGCCAATTAAGACGTCATCTTGTTGGGCGCTCATCTCTAGTGTTTGCTCTATTGATGAAGGCTCCTCCTTGCTGGCATCAAATCAGGTTCATAATGTATATTTGCATTTGCATCTGTAATACATAAATTTGTTGAACTATTTTTTCGAAAACATCTTAATTGTAGAGGTGGTTCATAAGAGCTGCATTAATCAATAGCTTCACTATAATTGGTATTATGATATGAGACTATCAATCTAGGTGAAAAATCATTGTCATAGAGTTAGGCATTCATGACCTTTGTAAATTACAGTGTTGTCTTCTTACAGTAGCTTTGCTAAATACATATTCATGTTGGTTGCTGTCTGATATTGCATTGTATACCACTTTGGAATAGTTGCAAAAGAATTGTAATCAGTTTAGAGTATGCAAATGACATGTTTGTCAAAATGCCTACCTACTAAAGATGAGCATTTGCTTAGTTGGGTTTCATATTAAGTGCTTGGTAGAATGTTTACTTGCTCTACTAAACCTTTGCACTTAAATCCAATCATATATTTGCATTAGAAATAATTATTCAAGCCCTTTTGCATATTACCAACATTCAAAAGCAAGAAGATCAAACAGAAATATCAGGTAGGACATATTTACCAACAATTATCAGTTGAATGCCAAGTGTTTGTCGAAATGTCCGAGGCAGAAAACTAAAATTTGTATCAGAATTATCTTAGGACATTATAGGATCACACAAATTACCATCATGCCATTTGAGCCTGGTGTCAAGAACCTATACTACCCTAGTCGATCTCTCACTATAGGTTCTCCTAACTAGAAAGACCATTCTGACCAAGGGTATATCTGATTCTTGATGGCTGATTATTTCTTTTACAAGCATCGTAACCTTGGCCAAGGATTTATTGATTTTGGGCACTCATGTGCCATCAACACTCTCACCCTTACTTGGCATGAAAAGACTTGACTCTTGGGTTTATATTACTAGAGACTTGGCTCATTATCGTTCCACTTCAAATAAGCATAATATGCTTATTTCTTACTCACTTAGGGAGAGAAAGATAGACTTGACATAATTAAGGAACTCTTCAGATTTAAATATATATTTTTCATTTAATAGACTCGGAGAGAAAAGACAAATGTGCACGACTTTGATTCAAGAGCTTAGAAAACAGAGTATGGAGATAACTTTGACTTAGGCATTGACGGAAAAGGTCATAGAGCAATTTGGGTGTAAGATTGAAATAACAACAGGTTCAGAAATAAGGAAAAAATAATTCAAGTGCAAGATCGAATAAACAACGACGGTTCAAGACTAATAAAGAAAATGTCTTCCATTGGACAAGGTTTAGAGATTTTGCAAAGAACCGATATCATTATACTTCAAACAAGACGATGAAATTCAATGAATTTGCTTTCTATTGCATGGTGATTACTAGAACGAAGTATAGAACTTTTCAATGCTAAAGATTTAACAAATTTAAAGCCTCTCATTACGTACCTAGAATTCGCATAACAGAGGCTCGAATAAATTCTTGACGACTTCTTTCCACGACTAGACAAAGGCAACCACCTTTCGAGTTTCTCGATTGTCCGAATGATGTTGCTGCAGTGGATTTCTCAAGAGCTCGAATTATTCTTGCCTCCTAGAACTAGCGTGATCAAAAGGAAGTGGCGTTCGTTATTGTAAAGCTTGACAGATAATGAAAGAACATAGACAACCCTCCCTTGAGTTCTGAGAGACGAATGAAAGAGATTGGCGCTCGGCCAAGAAAAACCAAGTAGGAAAATGCACAATTGAAACCTACTGAAAAGAGAGGAAGGAAGAGTGCAAATGAGGTGAAAAACGAAAGAAAGAAGAATGCCTTTTTCCCCAAAGACTACCCCAAAGGTGGGAAAGACTCCCATTACGCATCCACATGCCTTCTCTTCTTGGACGTTTGAACAAAGAAAGGTGGCAAGGGTGGCGAGGAGTCATGCCACCATCTTTTCCAATGTCAAGAGCTACTTCCCCTTTCATTATCGCCACCAGAGATTTTTTTATTAATAAGAACTTTAACATTTTAAATCAAAAGCTAACTCCCAAGGTGCACTCAAAGGATTATTACATGACTTCACTAGGAAAACGATGATGCTCAATTAAGTTGACTTCTTTTAATGATTATTTAATTAAGTGAGATATAACCAAGGTTACGACTTCATTGTAGCCACCTTACACCAACTCGTGGTTTTGATAATAATTTGATCCTCCATAGACTACGACCTCTCCTTGATGATATTCCCCTTTCTCTCAAGGTGTTGGCAATCCTACAACCACTTGACAAAGAAATAGGGTTAAACCGTTCTAGGTATCATTTTTAAAATAAAAACTCATCAACACATTCACTATATACATATATAAGGAAATCATTCATAGTTGCAGTTATAACAAATTAATTTAAAATTCTTTTCCCAATTTCACATTCTCGTGAAAGGTAGTTAATCACAACTAACATAACGGTCATAATTTCATTGCCATAAACTTGTTCTAGACAAAAGGGATGTAACATGAATGAGTTTGCATGTTGCTTGCATGTGTTGATTCTTGGTGTTTGTGTTGATTATTTTGGCCTTTGACATCATTGACAACCTATTCCAACAGATTACTCATGGATTTGGATGCTCCTGCATCACCTTTTATGTTGGTATTTTCACTTACATTCTTCTTTTGTTTCATTTTCTTTTAACTTGTATTATGCTTCCAAGACATGCTTGTATATAGGAGTTAGAGTGTAACTTCCATATTCATAAATGTAAAGTAGTCAGATTATTTAAAATTCAATAAGATTAATTTTATGTTAGATTTAAATGTTGGCAAGATGAAGAATAACTCTTATGTTTTTTCTATTTTTGTAGGTTTGGGCCCGGCAACACTTGTAGGTTCTGCTGCATTTGATTTGTACCCTATTCATGCTGTTTGTGTTGTTGTTCCAAAAGTGGGCAGAGTGAAAAAAATCTCAGATTTAGGAGTATGGCTGGTAGAGCTTGTGTGGTCTTTTTGGGCATATGTTTGGCTTTACATAATAGTACAGGTATTTTGAGATGTTCCAAATTGTAGTCATTGTTAATAATTATTTTATTTATGGTTCCTTGAGTAGTTGTTAAAATTAACTCTACACTATTATAAATAATTTTTAGTAAAGCTATCCACACATATTATTAATCCAAATTATTAAAGCTATCCACACATATTATAAATAATTTTTAGTAAAGCTATCCACACATATTATCAACCTTTAGAGTTCTTGGTTCTTTGTGTTTTCTTTTCATTTTTTAATGTAATTAATGTTGCACTTGGGTACGTATTCATTTACTATATGAATGTTTTGTATAAGAAAGGGTGTTTATGTGGGTGTCAGTGTTTAAATTTGTCTATTGCCAGACAACACAAAATGAAACATGTACAATAGAATCAATATGACTTTTCCTTGAAAGAAAGCAATAGATTGTTCAGGAGGATAAACTATTAAGCACAATTGAAGAAAACTTTGTACTAGCTAAAGTAAAGACTAGTATTCATTTGCAAAATAGATATTTTAATAGAAAATAGACATAGCTTGCTATTGGCTAAAATAGCGACCAAAATAACTTACATCAACAAAATTCAATTATATGATTTGGATATCAAATGATTTAATAAAGAAAACAACCAAATTTGTAATGTCCCTTCCTTTTAGGCAGCTCAGACTAGCCGAGGTTGGCCTACTATTAGGGTTCCTGTAGGTCAGCAGTATGGTTAGGGGACCTGTTGTGACCTTTTTCACACATCGCCCCATTCAAGATGGGGACCCCTAAATTTTGCTCCATTCTGGTCATTTTGGCTTTGGTTTTTGTGTCTCTCTCTCTCTCCGTCTGTCTCTTTTCTATGGTCTGCTTCCTGGGGACGCTCCTGTCTGCAAGCTTCAACATGAATTTGGCCAAGTCTGAAATTAGGGTTTGAGTCTTTCCAGCCAATTTGAAGTCAAACGAGGTGAATAACTTGAAACTTGAGCTTAACGTTCTTGTCAGTATGCTTCCAACAGGCTCTCAGCAAAAATTTATCAGATTCCGAGGTACTTACTATTTTTAGTAAGTGTGAGATTACAGGCGATTCATCAACATTTTCGAGATTCCGACAGTCACACCACACTCAGAGTATATCAGACTGCTTGCATGCCAAATTTGAGCAAAAACAGACGACTTACTATTTGCATGATCGGCAAGACAAATTCCGGGATGCCGGTCACAGAGATTTTATTGCATATGCATATTCAGCAAAGGTTTTTCAAGACCTTTGCAGCGATGTAACATGCAAGCTGAGACGACTACTTTCAGGATTCAGCCTTCCGAGGCTATTTTTAGGGTTTGCATGTCGAGCTTTTCTTTGCATGTCAGGTGATTCTTGATGGGTTTTTCGAGCGCTTCGCGATGGTATGACATGCAAATGAGGATTCTCACCGGTAAGGAACTGCTATTTTAGCGAGGTGTGTCCGTGTAGCCACCAGTGATTCGGAATCCGCAGGCTGATGTGATGTCAGCGAAAGCGAAACCAGCGAGATCATTTGATCACAGCATACAAAAGCCGAATTAGGATTTCCAGCAGACCTAAAAATAGGCATAAAAACTCAGAATCTTCAAAATCCAGTGTAAACCACCACGATCAGTGTTCTTCAGGCTATCTGCTGGTGAAATTTCAAGTCGATCGGAGCACTTACTATTTATAGTAAGTTAATTTGGAAACTGGCTAAAAATAGTAAATCAGGTGCATACGTCAGTGTCAGCCAGCAAGTCACGTGGTGAGGAGCGCCTCATCAAAATTTCAACTCGATCGGAGCATGGGAGCTATCAGAAACATGAGGTTACTATTTATAGTAAACCACCTTCAGAAGCGGGCTAAAAATAGCAGGTCAGCTAAAAACGGCAGTGTCGACAAGTCAATGAAGCTATGAGGATGCTACGTTCAAAATTTCAAGTTGATCTGAGTTTCAGAAGTGCAAAAATGAGAAGGCTTACTATAAATAGCAAGGCACGTAAGCTGGCGAAAGATGATGAAAATTTGTCTAAGTCTGGAACTTCATCCAGTATGCAAAAGGAAATGCGCCCAGCTAGTAAGGAGGCATAAAAAATTCTAAGTATGGAGTTTCATCCTTCACCAGAGGTAAAATGCGCCCAAAGCTGGAGTGGTCAAAGAAAAGTCAACATGTTACATCCTCCACACATGCCAAAATGCGCCCTCAAGGAAAAGCTGGAGCTCAAAATTTTTCTAAGTAAGAAGTTTATCCTCCTCCTATGGTGAAATGCGCCCAAGTCATAAGCTGGTCAAAGAAGTCAACTTTTTCATCCTCCTACATGGGCAAAATGCGCCCAAACTAGTGCATGTGAGGACAAAAATAAGGAAGTTGAAAAGTCACTTGTTGGGTGGCGTTTGAAAGTTCATCCACCTCCATAGGAGAAATGCGCCCATACTTCAAGTTTTATCCTTCTCAAGGCATCAAATGCGCCCAAAAGAGGGCATGTGAAGACAAAAGTGGAGAAGCTCAAGAGTCACAGGTCAAGGCGTTGAAAAGGTTCCTTCTTCTACACAAGCAAAATGCGCCCATCCTCTTGCCAAGCTGAAATGCGCCCATGTTGAGGTGTAAAAAGTAAGTGGTGGTGGTAAGTAAGGTGAAATGTGGTTGAAAATGCCTCAAGGCGTGGTCAATGCTTGATAAATACTAGGCGTTACCCTCCATCCACAAAATGCGCCTAAAGTGGAGAGTGTCTGAGGATTTTTGCTAGGCGTGGTGAAAGGTGATGAATATTGGGCGTTATTTTTTTTTTTTAAATTTTCCTCCATCAAGTGCTGGGCGCCAAGGGTGATGGGAGTTATAAGGTGTTAGAAATTTTTTCTAAGACGTGTGAAATATGAAATATTTCTAAGGCGTGGGGTTTTCAAATGAATATTTTTCAAATGTGAGGGTGGCGAGTGAAGTGTGCAAGGCGCCTCTATGAATAAAATTTTTCTAAGTGAAGATGAAAAGATTTCTACCACTGGCAAATGAAATAAAATTTCCAAGGCAAAATTTTCCAAAGAGATGATTTAAAAAAATTTCTAAGGCACAAAATATTTTCTTCCTCTAGAAAATGCGCCTAGACTCTGAGGAGATAAGATTTTCTTGAAGCACGAGCGGAGTTGCCAGGGGTGAAGTCGGTGAATGCCAGCTGCACGGGTTGATAAAATTTTTCCAAGTCAGAGCAAAATTCTCAGAGGGGACCAAAGAACGAGAATAAATTTGATGAAAGAATATTTTCTAAGGTTCAAAATTCAAGAAAATTAAATGAACCCGTTCGTTGGGCACCCATGAATTCGACGCGTTCTGGAGAAAATTTTCTTCTGGGTATCGAAGATTGCCGATGAGGAGTTGATTTCAAGGTCTTCCACAGCTTGTCGAGGATTCTGGGATGAAGATTTTAAGTGGGCACCAGGTTGATGAGTTTTCCTAAGGGAAACTCGAAAATTTTCTAAGGCAAAATGTGAAGAAAATGTGTTTTCAAGGTGAAATCTTCTACACGATGAATTTGAAAGGAACTGCCTAGGTGAATTTGCTCAAATTCTTCGTGAAGATAGTTTTCTTGAGCCAGAGATGAACGAAATTGGGTATCAGAGCTCCAGTTAGTAAAATGAATTTCTCAAAGATGATATGCCCTTGAAGAAGATGGGTTGAAAAATTGGCTAAGGCATGAAGAATCGTGATGAAGGCAAAGGTTGGCTAGCGAGGGCGATGAACGCTGGGAAGTTGGAGCGTGAAGATCAGGTAAATTGGTTAAGATTATATTATGAAATGTTCTGATGCTCTTCTCCTCGCTTGTTTTGCAGGAGGAATGTCGAGGCCAGAGCACGATGACTTGAAGTGGAAGCACGATGAAGATAAGTTACAATCTCGAAGGAGGAAAATTTGCAAGAAAATGGCTAAGTGTTAAGACTTAGTATAACTCAAAGTGACGAAGATGAAGACCCTCAAGTGGAAGAAATCAAAGAACAACGCCAACAAAGAAGATCGAGAACAGTGTGAACGCGTCTACAAATGGAATCTTCTAGAAGGATGATGGTGGACATTATGGCGCATTTATTACCCCACTCTCCTCTGTGGCAGTTTTTAGGGCAATATTATTTAGGGCTGAGGTGGCACGATTCTGGCCACTCTATTAATTGTAACCCTAGCCGTCTTTTGGGACTTGGCTAGCTATATAAAGGGGGAGTCCCCCTTATTTGAAAAACATTAGATTAGACATTGAAATAGTAGACATTGAGAGAGTATTAGTATTAGAGTTAGTAGTGTAGCATTGTAGAGCATTTTTGCATAATTTGGAGAAGAGAGAAAGTTTTCCCTTTGAAAACTTTTGAGGAGATTGTTGTGTAACACATTTTATGATAATAGATCTTTTCATTGATGATGGAATTCGTCTTGTCATGAAATGCTAGCAAGGTTTCTTCTTCCTTTCGTATCCAAGTAGCTTAAATTCATGCAAGTAGCTTATTTTGGTGTGTGGTGTTTTATTGAGATAGCTTCGCTTTATTCCATACCACTAGCGGCTTGTTGATGATAAGTTCGCCTTGTGTGGTCAACTGGACATTACCTTGAGTTTAACTTCAGTTGTGGTTTATATGCTTATATGCGTCGTTGTGATGGTGTATGCATGTTAAGTCATAACTTGAACATCCTTTGCTATTTCCCTTGAAGATTGCACCGATTTTGCTGAAGGCTGTCCGACGGAGGCTAGGTGAAATCCGGTTGAAGTCTATTGAAATGAAGCTCCACATATCCTGCATTTAGAATAGAACATAAACTTCTTAGGCCCTACACCCTTTTAAATTCAGTTCATTTCCGGTTAGAATTAGGAAACTTGCGCTCACCCCAAATCATTTGAATTACGAAAGCCCTTTTGTCTGCTGTTTTATTTGTTAGCCGTGAACAATTGTGTAAGTCCCTTGAAGATACAATATACATCAAACCAAAGAAATGAGCCTATTAGCTTAAGGAACCTTGGAGTTGAAGCATGATCTTACTTTCAATCTTAGCATGCTGAATACTTTGTTCAAGAGAGGATAGAGCGTCCGTTGGGAGACTTTATTCTGTGTTGGTGCGGTCTCAAAACCACGTCAACAAGACCCAACCGAGGGATGCGGAGCCTAGTCGGGAGCTTTATGAGCCTTTCAGTTTGGAGTTCAGTTGTTGAATCCAGAGATAAATTGAAAATATTAAAGTTTGCTTTAATGGAATAGTAAAAGTGAATAGTAACAGAGAATTATAAAGCGAATAGTGAAAAGTGCCCCCATCCTAGTGAAACAAAGTTGTTTTTAAAAAATGGCCCTTTCTTTTGATGAGGAAAAAGCCTTTGAGGAGGAATATTTTATTATCTTTTATAAAAAAGCTCATGGGAGGTTATAAAGTGAATTTTGGGCTTCTATTTTGGCATTCATTTGTCATTTTTTATATCAGCACTTGCAAGTTTGAGCTCTGGAGAAGGGTTTCAACTTGGTTTTAGTCTTCTGGGAACTAAAACTCCCAAGGGCTATCGTGAATTGAACGAGAATGTGAAGTCCCTCACCTGTGGATTATGTTTTTGTTTTCTTTTGAATTTGCCTTTGATCTGATAACTTCTTTTCTTGTTTCGAGTAAAGGTGGTTTATGCATGCAAGTGTAAGCATATAATAGTTTTTCACATGTGAAGAATGTATATGTCAATGCATCATGATTTCCACTACTATCTAGATCTGAAATACATCGAATGATACCAAAGAGACTATTGAGAAACACATACAGCAGACTAATAACCCTACTCAGAATGTAGACAAGATTGAGATTTAAGAACAGCAATGAGAATATTCGATTAGTTTCAATACCCAGCTGTTACAGCAGAAACAAACAGGATTTTTCTGAGTTTTACATTATCTGTGACTCTCATTCAGCCCCATGAACTTGGCGTCCAGACAAACCCTTTCTTAACAAGTATCTCTATCAGCATACAAGCTACAAACCATAACATGAAAGGATGTTCAGACCTGGTAAGGCAAGTTGGTACTTAGTTAAGACCAGCATTAGACATTTTCTTTTCACAATGAATAAAGGATACTCCCTTCAACAAGGCATACAAGATACGAACCCCACTGGAATGTAGTAACCGCACATTAAATACAATATCTCTGATATTTGAATGAGACTGAAAATGCAACAGTAAGCTCAGATGTCACCTACAGTTTATCCTAGAACCTTAGTTATGAACAGATTATAGAAGATATGCGTCCCTATGACACTTTTAACATCATGCTTGACTCCTTCCCAAGACTCAAACTCAAAATATGTATTTTCAGACCCTTACATACTCAAAAAGACACCCAACTCATCAAATATGAGACCCCGCTTTGAGCAGCTGATAGAAATACTCAGAATAGTAAATGAACAGGGATTATAATACCATTTCTGAACATATACAGGGTTGCTTATAAAGACTGAGCACTCAGGCCTGATTTGCAGTTCGTTTTCAGCCTAGAAGTGAAGAAGCCGACCTCAGCATTGCCCAGAATACACGTCCATCTTCAAAAATGTCTCTCAGAGAGTAGTCCTGTCCAAATAATGGTGCTTCCTACCTTGCATCCTCCGGACGCCCTTCCTAAACCCTTTCACCAATAACCACGACCCTGCTGTGATGAGAAGAGAGTCGTTTTCCTTCTCTGAAAACACGTTTTTTAATATACTCGCCCAGATTCTCATAAACGTGCCTTTTTCTTGACTCTTATGCTTGGAAACAAGGCGCCTAGGGATTGTCAATAAAGCCACGACCTCAAATATGTATATGAAGCTCAATATCTCAATCCATTGTAGCTGCAAAATCTCAGATATTAAAGTCACGAAAATCAGAATATGTCTAGTTCTCTTCTTCCACGGATTGTTCCAATCTCGATCTTAATGAAGCAGCAGAAATTTCATTCAAAAATCGTTTTCTTCCGGCTAGGGGTGATATCTCACACCCGAAACTGAATCATGAGGGTCTTCCAACCCTAGAACTAGAGGCTCGTGCTCTTCCCGTGAGAAAATTATACATTCAAAGAGTGTCGAATGTTTTCATCCACTATTCTTTTATAATTTCACCATTCATAAAATAAAGTGACTTTAATAAAGTCATACTTTAAATATTTCACCAAGTCACTTTATAAAACTATGAAATAAGTGACTTTATAATATTTCACTTAATTTAATTAAAATAATCGATTAAAGTCATCCCTTAGAAATATTATTAAATTTTTTGGACAACTTGATCAATTAAATTAATTAAGTCACTTATCCATAAATTTGGGGACATTACAGTCCTCCCTTCCCAAAGATTGCTTGCCCTCAAGCAATCCGCAACTACCAAGTCACAATATTTGATCTCTGAATAACAACTCTCTGAGCTTGTTTGCCAACCACCCTGATCCCAAATGATCCTGAGAGGAACTCCAACCAACATTCCTTGTATACAGCTGAAGCTCTTGACACTGTCACTCCTTGTCAATCTGTGAAGCCAACTGCCCAACACGTAAACACCTGGATCCCAAATCCTTACACCCTCATCCCAAATGAAGATGTGGAGGTAGAGGCTCCTCCTCATGCCGATGCTGCCAACCATGCTTGAACTTCCAAGAGTATGAAAGAAAAACTTCTTGATGAAGAAATCATACAAATCACACCATCCTATGCTGCTGATATAAATCAGAACAGCGTCTATCAAGCTAAGAATCTCTTTCCAAATGATGCAACTAGTGCCTCCAATGATAGGGGATGATGGGAAATCATCAATACACCAACCTCCAAGAAAGAAAGGATGATAGGAACCTCTCCTACTCCTCCAATCAGCTGCTATCCTCAAAAGACAATTTGAAATCCCTGTGATCAGCAGTGCAGAACAGCTGTCTAATGCTAATGTGAGGACTACAACCCAATTAATTAGAGTTGGAATGTTCCTCCTTATGTGTAAATCATTAGGTCGTGTACCCAAGCCCAACTGCAACTCATCCAATTTAAGTAAATGCCACTCAAAATGGAGAACAATGATCATGCATACATCACACCCTGAGAATGGATAAACTTCATACTCTACTAAGGCACCATGAGGGTGTAGCACTACCGTGCCAATGCGGTCAAGGGCTCCTCCAAGAGTAACCAATCCCTCAAACCAAACTAAATTGGCAATGCCCTTACCTACATATATTTCATTAGAGGCTGGTACAGAAAAGGTGAACTCTACAAGCTCTGCCACAACTGTTATTTGAGCCTCCGATGAGCTTTCTAAGAGAAGTGAATCGTGATCCACTTGATGACATTCCATTGTACAGACTGACTTTCCTAAATGCATGCATTCCTCCTTAAGAAGTTTGTTTTGAGCCTCGACTAGGCTCACCAAGTGAGGTGACTAAACAAGCTCATGATCAAAACCACTTCCATACCTCTCAACCAAGGTCTGCAAATCTGAATGGTTCTTGGTTGTGACTGTCAAAATAGACTCATCCCTCATGTATTCTATCTCCATAGCTTCTTCCCTTAGGAGAAATAAGGATCTAAAGTAAGTTTCCCTCTGCTGTCTTGTTTTCTCCATGAGATTGCAGCAATCCTTGACTTCTTGCAAGTGTCGTTTTGCTTGGGCAGCAAGTGCTTTAGCCTTCATTGCTCTTTGTCTCCACTTATCACATATGTCCTGTGTCGTTTCCACATCATCCATGCTAGAATACAAAAAATCAGATCTTATGTGGCTTATATCCACACCAATGGAAGATCTTATGTTGCTGTCACCAAAATGTGTTATGGCTGCCATTTCATGGTTTAATAAGGGTGTACTGCTGTCCTCCAACAGAAAATCAGAAGTACCCTCATACCTTTTAATCTTACCTTTATGGAGATCATCAATGTGTGAAGGACAAGAAGCAACATGCTTGTGTGTGAAGTCCTCATAGATCTTTATCCTCTCTTCCCTTATGGGTGGAAGGTCATCAACTAAATGTGTTCCCAACTGAAGAGTATGGGCATAATGGCTGTGAATTAACTTCTCTTAACTTCTCTTTCATGGTCCTCAATGCAAGTGCAAAGAAGTGATCTCTATCTGCAAGAAGGTGCACATAGTTGTGTTTCATCTTGATCAAAGCTTCTTGCCACCCTTCACAATCCTAGGGCCTTTTTTCCCCCCACAAATCTGTCACTATCTCATAAATGTGATCAAAACGGGATAAGGCTGCCATGATCATATCCTCCTTCACCTTCAGCCGATTCATCAAAGGACGTGAATGATAGGACTTGCCTTCCTCACGCAAGATCTCAGTTGTACCATCATGTTCATCAACATACTCAAAAAAGGATTGTCATGATAAGAATGAAATGGCATCATATCAAGAGACTCATGCCTCTCCACATCTGCTGATACGGGATATTGGCAACATGAATTTCCCATCACATACTTGTTGTGACCTTTTCACACATCACCCCATTCAAGATGGGGACCCCCTAATTTTTGCTCCATTCTAGTCTTTTGGCTTGGGTTTTTGTCTCTCTCTCTCTTTTTCTCTCTTTCCGTCTCTTTTCTATCTGCCTTTCCGAGAATGTATCCGCCGTTGAGCTTAAATGTGAATTTTGGCCAAGTCTAAAAATTAGGGTTTGTGCTTTCCCGGTCAATCTAGGATCAAACAAGGTGGATAAATTGAAAAGAGAGCCTAACGTTGTTGTCAGTGTGCTCCCAGTAGACTATCAGCTAAATTTCATCATATTCTGACTACTTACTATTTTTAGTAAGTGTCCAATTCCGGGTAGTCCGTCAGCATTTTTGAGGTTTTAACAGTCACACTGCATTCATAACACATCAAGCTGCTCGCATGCAAAATTTGAGCTAAAACAGACAATTTGCTATTTTTAGCAATTCAGCTTCCGGAGCAGATTTCAAGGCTTAGATGAAGAGTTTTTCAACGCATGTTTGGAGATTCCTTCTGGGTTTTCAAAGACCTTCGCGACAGTATAACATGCAAAGTGAGACGACGACTTTCAGAGTTCAGCCTTCAGAGGCTATTTTTAGGGTTTGCATGTCAAGGTTTTCTTTGCATGTCGGCATATTCCTTATGGGTTTTTCGAGAGCTACGCAATGATGTGACATGCAAACGGAGATGGTCACTCATTGAGGAACTTACTATTTTTAGCACGTAAATCCTGGCAGCCACCTCCCAGCACTTCAAAATCACGAGCTGATCGCAGTGCAACAGAAACGAGAACAAACGGAGATCATTTGATATGCATGCAGAAAAAAATTAGGGTTTCCAGCTTCGGGACCTGAAAAGAAGGGTAAAAAGTCAAAATTTTCGAAAACCGGTGTATACCACCGCGATCGGCATCCATCAAGCTATTTGCTGGTAAATTTTGAAGACAAACGGAGCACTTACTATTTATAGTAAGTCATTTTGGAAGCAGACTAAAAATAGCAAATTAGTTGCAGGCGCCAATGTCAGCAGGCAGGTCACGTGGTGAGGAGCACGTCATTCGAATTTCAAAGCAAACGAAGTTGTGGAGGTATCAGAAGCAGGCAGTTACTATAAATGGCAAACCACCTTCAGAAATGGGCTAAAAATAGCAGGCCAACTCAAAATAGCAGTGTCAACAGGTTGATGAAGTAGTGAAGATCTAGCGTTCAAAATTTCAAATCATTCTGAGCTTCAGAGATGCAAGAATTGAAGGGCTTACTATTGTTGTACCCAAAACCAAAATTTTTGCTTCACTAAGGCATTTTGCTTAATTGAGTCTTAATCTTGTTAAAGTGATGTTAGAAGGTCGTTTTTGGGGTTTTTAAATATGGAGTTGGTGTCAGTATCATGTCAGTCTGTTATTGAAGAGATTTAAGGAAAATGAAAATCTGAAGGAAAATCATCAAAATTTTCTATCTCTGGAGAAGGGAGCACATTCTCAAATAGGCGCCCTATCTTTTAGGGGCTCATATCCTGTTTTTAAGGTTTGTCGCCTCCAGCAGACATTTGTCCGGCATCACATCAGCTTCGCAGTGAGCTATCAAGCTTGTCAAACGACCTTTTGTTTCGTTTACGGAAGATACAGCAAAGCGAAAGCGAGCGGCTAACACTGGTAACAAAGGCAGCGACTTCAGAAAAAGCCCATTTTTTGAGTGTGCAAATGTAGGTTTTTGGCTAAATGCCACCCAGATGTTTATCTCACATTTGTTCGAGCTTCGCGGCGCATCCGTCGATGGGTGAATCTGAGTTGCTGAAGTGCCTGAACCTGAGGTCGAATATGGTCAAATCTTAGTCAAAACGTCAAAGGAAAAAGCAAAAGAGCACATTTTGATAAAGGCGCCTAAGCTTTTCAGGCCTTTAATGCTTTCTTTCTGATGATATCAGATATTCAATGTGTCTGTGTTACATTCAGCTTTCCGTTGCTTGTCTCCGTCAGATCAGAAGATGTCTCAGCAGCTTGCAGTGGGAGTTTTTATATTATTTTTGTCATTTCCGGAAATGGCTAAGTCTGGAGGAAAAAGAGCAACTTTTCAAAAAGGCGCCCTTGTTTTTCACCCTTCAGACGTTGTTTTCTTGGGAAATGTAACTTTACAGTTGCTATGCAGAATGATGTCAGCTACGCAGTGAACCTGAGTTCCAGTCCTGAAAGTTGATAAATCAGAAGTTATGAAGGATTTTGTTTTTCCCTTCATTCGAAATACAGAAGTCAAAATTTGACTAAGTCTAAGAAAAAGCGCAGCTTTTCAAAAAGGCGCTTGGATTTTTGAGCCTTCAGATGTCAGTTTTATGATGTGAAGTCTCAAGATATCATTTGATCAGTTTTTACTTAGCTCTGCGATGCACCTATCAGCCAGTCAATCGGAGAAGTCAGTCAACCAGTGTCAGAGGATGAACAGAGGTCCCGGCAGAGGTTTTAGCTTAAATTTTCATGAAATTTGGCTAAGTTTGGAATTCGCCTTAAGAGTTCAAAGTTGGATTTTCGAAAGAGAGTTGAATGGACGCCTTAACTGGAGTTCTGACTGCAGTTAGACTAAACGTTTTCTGGGTTGTCATCTTCAGTTTATATATTGGCATGTTGAGTGATCTTTCAGTTCGCATGTCGAGTTAACTAGTTTGCATGTTCAGTTAACTATCTTGCATGTTGAGTTAACTTGTTTGCATGTTCACTTAACTGAAGATTATTCTTGCATGTCAACTGAAGTTTACATGCATGGCGAATTTGGTTGCAATTGTGAAGATTTAGTGAAGATGGCGCTTCATTGAGTGTCAACTGAAGTTTAAAAGGGACGAATTGAAAGATGAAGCATAAGTTTAGTGAAGTATGGCGCATGAAGTTGTTAACTTCAGTCATGAAAAGGGTCGCCATATTTAGTGAAGCATAGTTTTGTGAAGCTACGCACTTTTCAAGGAATAATAACTTTAGTTCCGAAAGGGTTGTTATTTTTAGAATTATATTGAAGCATAAGTGTGAAGTTGGCGCATTTTTGAAGGCCAACTGAAGATTGAAAAGGGTCGCTATTTTTAGAATTGTTTAAAGCATGAAATTGGCGAATTCTTTTCAACAAAGATTGTCAACTGAAGTTCTCAAAAGGGACGCTTTAGTTCTAAATTGTGAATTTAAAGCAAGTGTGAAGATGGCGAATTCAACAAGAATTGTCAACTAAAGTCAAATTCGCATGAATTTGTTAACTGAAGATTGAAAAGGGAAAACCCTAAAGCATGGTGCTTTATTTAGCTTATCTTTGTTTCAGTTAACTAAGTTGGGGTCCAATCACAAGCCAAGCGCACTTTTCATGGATTTGATGCTTTATGCGAATTTCAAAGATGAAAGCTTATTTATTTCAGCCTTGGCGTCCATTATTTCTTCATTTCAAACTTCGAAGTTTATATTCTTCTTGAGCGACCAGCAAGCTAAAGGTGCTACAGGTGTCAGAATTCAGCGTTCTTCGTAGCAACGAATTCAGATTGTGCAGAGGAAGAAGATTCCAGACTTTATTTTCACTTTGCATGCAGGTTTTACCAAGTTCCAGAGAAGAGGTTGGCTGATTTTTCAGAAGCAGGACAAGCAAAACTTTCTATCTTCTGTCTTATTTCTTCTATTTCTCACCTTAGGTACTTTCTTCGCATGTCAAAGAAATTCAGCGTGTTTTCAGAATTTGATCATCTGGGTTTGCATATTTCAGCGTTTGCAGCAAAACCCACTTCTTAGATTTTTTCGAGAAAATCGCCCCGTAGTCTTCATTCTGAAGCTCTGTGCTTTTTTCCGAGAATTTCTTTGCATGTGGGCCAAAATCACATCTTTTTGAAAATCAAATCATCTGGGTTTGTTCAAAATTCCGTTGTGCACAAAACCCATGTTCCAGATTTTCTCAAGGAAAATTGCCCCGAGAAGCTTTAGAACCCCTGCAGTTCTCGACTGAAGAGTCTTTGCATGTCAAGCTAAACGGCGTTTTTTCACAATTTTGACGTTGTGGGTTGTCTTAGAATCATTTTCCGGACAAAACCCATGTCTCATAATTTTTGGTGAAAATTATCCTCCGACAGGGTATTTTTAGCCTCACCAGGGGCCATTTTAGCTTTCCGGAGAAAGTTGTCAGAAGATAGCCGTGTTCACAGTCAACGGGCAAGTTTTTCAGAAGGCGGTTCAACTAGACTAATTCAAGACCAAATCGGTCTTAATTTAGGTTTTCATCAGAGCAGCTGACAAAGAAGCGTTAAGTTGCAAAAGGAACAGAGATCACTTCATTTACAAAGCCGCCAAAGTCACTCAGATCCTGTGCCATTATCTTCGTGAAAATGGTATCTACGCTGATCTCAAGGTTGTACAAACTGAGTTTCAGAAGCATGTTTGTGATATCTAGATGCAGATTTTAGATCACATTTCAATAATTTCAGCCAGTTTCAGAAAGGCGACTCAAGATGTTAAAGATGGCATGCGTACAGTCAAAGTAGGCGACCAAGAATTGAAGAGACAAATTATTGCTTTAGACAGTATCAAAGTGCCAAAAGACAGAGAGATCGATGAGTTCTTGGTTGAAGTGTTAGACCGAGTTGACATGGAGTGATCTGCCAGTTGGAACGTGCAGTTAATTTCGAGGGTTGAGTCATGAGCAGCAGTTAACTCGACTTTCAGTCTTGAGTTTACTTGCTGATTTAACACATGCTTATCTCATTCTTGGAATTATCATCACAGGAGTTAGGGTTAGGGTTTCCAGTTAACTGAAGGTAGTGGCCAGTTAACTTTGCTTTAAATAAGGACGTGCATGCTTGCACATTGTCCAATTAGGTTATTTGTACGGTTAACTGATGGTAGCTTTCCAGTTAAGCGTATAGTTTACTTCATTAGGGTTTGGTATCTTGCATGCATTGCAAGAACTGTAGTGAACTCAAGGTGATTTTAGGGTTCCCTACACCTTGATGTATATAAATAAGAGCTTTTGCTCATTTGTAAATAACTTTTGCTTGAGAGAAATATATGTTGCGCCTACCTTGCCCTCAATATTGCTCTTTTGGTATTTGTTCATGTGTCTTCGCTATTATGATTAAGTGTTATGCCACATAGGGTTTCATGCAATTGTAATGGTGGATTCTTTATGTCTTGTGAATCTTTTATCATTTCAATCAAGTGTTATGCCACATAGGGTTTCGTGAGATTGTGATGATAAAATCGTTTTGTGAAGTCTTTACTACTTTCAATCAAGTGTTATGCCACATAGGGTTCCATAAGATTGGCGTGGTAAATTCCTCCCATAGTTAGATCTGTTTGAACATATTTACCATTGAGGTCAATTGTTATGCCACATAGGGTTTCAAGAGATTGAGATGATAAAGTTGTTTTGTGTATCTTTACCATTGTGATCAATCGTTATGCCACATAGGGTTTCGAGAAATTACGGTGATAAATCTGTTTCGTGAATCTTTATCATTATAATCAAGGGTTATGCCACATAGGGTTTCGTGAGATTGTAATGATAAAGGCTGTTTTGTGAAGTTTTTACTATTTTGATCAAGTGTTATGCCACACAGGGTTTCATAAGATCATCTTGGTGAATTCTTAAATCTGTTTTGTGCCCAATAAGCTTGTTTAGATTGAGATGATAGTTGCGCCACCTTGCCTTCAAGTAGAGAGTCTAAACTCGTTTATCGTTCGATAGTCAATCCCTGCTCCATTTCCTCATGCTCTGTTTTCTTGAGGAAACTGGATAGATTTAAAGTAGATAGCTTAGTTGTAGTTAATGATCTGCGAAACCAGAAAATCCTTAGCTAGCGTTCTTGGTTTTCTTAACCTTGTGCCTCTTCCAGGTGAGAACAAAAAGATAGGACTTAGATTACTTTTCTTTTTCATGCATTCCAGCACAACGAGGGAGCTTCCCCTCCTAATTTGAAGAGCACTCATTGCGTAGTGTACATAGCTGTCCGTACAAACCTGCACTCCAAAGGTGTTAGATTTTACGCCAACAACTATTTATAGTAAGGCATGGAGGAACGGGAAAAGACGAAGAAAAATGGCTAAGGAACCTGCACTCCAAAGGTGTTAGATTTTACGCCAACAACTATTTATAGTAAGGCATGGAGGAACGGGAAAAGACGAAGAAAAATGGCTAAGGCATGAATTCAATCCTGCAACACCCAGGAAATGCGCCCAAGGTGGTAGAGGCATCAAGAAATTTACTAAGTGTTGATTTCATCTTGTAGACCCCCCCTAAATGCACCCTCATCTCCAGCATGTGATAAAAAATTTTCTAAGTATGAGAAATATCCTCCAGCATAGGTCAAATGCGCCCTCCTCACAAGCCAGGCATAAAAAATTTCTAAGGCACAAGTTTCGTCCTTCACATATGGCAAAATGCGCCCATGCTCAAGAAGCTAGAGAAAGTCAAGGAAAGTCAAAGATGTTAATCCTCCTGCCTATCCAAAATACGCCCACCTTGAGAGTTCGAATGTTAAAAATATTCTAAGGCAAAAAGATATCCTCCTCACCCATCAAAATGCGCCCATGCAAGAATAAGCTTGATAAAGTCAAAGAGGTCAAAGTGTTTCGTCCTGCACATATAGCAAAATGCGCCCACTAAGTGTTGAAGCTAATCCTCTACTACAAGCAAAATGATAGAAAATATTCTAAGTGAGTGAATATCCTCCACCCTAGGCTAAATGCGCCCATCCTTCTCAAGGGGTGAAATGTGCCATGTTTACAAAAGAGGTCAACAAGTCAAAGGAGTTTCATCCTTCATCACATGCAATATGCGCCCAAGTGAGGCCATGTAGAGACAAAAAGAGGAAGCCCAAAGGTCACATGTTGGGCGTTGTAAATGCTTCATCCTTCATGACACCAAATATGTGCCCATCTTCTAGCAAGCTGAAATGCGCCCAAGGTTAGAAAGTCAAAAGGTCAAAATCTTTATCCTCCACCTCATGCAATATGCGCCAAAACTAAAGGCATGCAAGGTTAGAAAAGGACAAGCGTATACATGCAAAGATGCAAGATGAGGACAAATGAAAAGATTCTTGGGCAAGACTTAAGTCTACCTTGATATCTAAATGCGCCCAAGTGTGGATGAAGACAAGTGAGGTGCTAGGCAAAGTGTGATGTGCGCCTAAAGAGTATAGGTTGGTGAGTAATATGTTAGGCATTGAGAATGTTCTCCATGACAGGGAAAATGAGCCCAAAGTAATTCAAGTGTGAAGTAAAGTACAAGGCGTTGGAATTTTTTTTTTTTTTGAAAGTGTCCTCCATGGTATAATATGCGCCCAAGGTAATGGAAATAATTTTTCTAAGTGAGTTGATGAAATGAAATTTTCCTCACAGGCAAGGTGAACGAAGTTGAATAAAATGTTCTAAGGCAAAATTTTCAATGCTAAGTGATTCAAAATTTTTCCAAGGCGCAATATTTTCTTCCTGTAGAAGATACGCCTAGACCTTAAAGGTGGTGACATTCTTCTTGAAGCACGAATAAATTTTCCAGAGATGAAGTCAGAAGATATTGGCATTTGCAGATGGATAAAATATTTCCAAGTCAGAACAACAAGAAATGTTCACAGATGTGAAGAACGGGATTAAATTTGTTTAAAAAATTATTTTTCCAAGGTTCAAAATTCAAGAAAATTAAATGAACCCGTTCGTTGTACACCCATGAATTCGACAAATTCTGAAGAAAATTTTCTTCTAGGTATTGAAGATCTCCGATGAGAAGTTGATTTTAAAGTCTTCCATGCTTCGCTGTAGCCTTCAAGATGAAGATTTTTGATGGGCACCAAGTTGATGAATCTTCTAAGGAAAGTTGGAGATTTTCTAAGGCAAGGAAAGAAATGTTTGTGAAGATAAAATGCCTCGGCAGACGAATTTGAAGTTGGGCGCCTAGGTAATTTTTGATCAAATTTTTGATGAAAGCATTTTTCTCGAGCCTGAGTCGAATGAAATATCCGAGTGAAGTACGCCGAGCAGAATGCAAGATAGGTTGGAAATTTGGCTAAGGCATGAAGAATTTGAATGCGAAGTTGACTAGTGAAGACGATGAACGCTTGGAAGTTAGAGCATGAAAATCCTGGTGAGTAAGTTGAATTTATATTATGAAGTGTTCTAATGCTCTTCTCCTTGCTTGTTTTGCAGGAGAAACGTCGAGACCAAGCAGTGATGACTTAAGTGATTGTTGGCGTAACAACTAGCACCTCTGGAGTAAGAGTTGGTACGGACAGCTATGCACACTGCGTAATGAGTGCTCTTCAAATTAGGAGGGGAAGCTCCCTCGTAGTGCTGGAATGCGTGGAAAAGAAAAGTAATCTAAGTCCTATCTTTTTGTTCTCAGCTGGAAGAGGCACAAGGTTAAGAAAACCAAGAACGTTGCAACTAAGGATTTTCTAGTTTTGCAGATCATTAACTACATAAGCTATCTACTTTAAATCTATCCAATTTCCTCAAGAAAACAGAGCATGAGGAAATGGAGCAGGGTTTGACTATTAGACGATAAACGTGTATAGATTCTCAACTTGAAGGCAAGGTGGCACATCTATCAGCTCAATCTAGACAAGTTTATTGGTAACAACATCACACGATAAACTGGATACGGATTCTCTACTTGAAGGCAAGGTGGCGCATCTATTATCTCAATCCGAATTAGTTTATTGTCCACAACAACACACGATAACCAAGTACAAATTCTCTACTTGAAGGCAAGGTGGCGCAACTATTATCTCAATCTGAACAAGTTTATTAGGCACAAAACAGATTTATCTAAACTATGGGAAGAATTTACCATGACAATCGCATGAAACCCTATGTGGCATAACAATTGATCATAATAGTAAAGACTCACAAAATAGATTTATCATTACAATTGCATGAAACCCTATGTGGCATAACAATTGATCATAATGGTAAAGATGCACAAAACAGAAAGAATTCACCATTATAATTGCATGAAACCCTATGTGGCATAACAATTCATCATACTAGTAAAAACACATGAACAGATACAAAAAGAGCAATATTGAGGGCAAGGTAGGCGCAGCATATATTTCTCGTGCAAAAGTTAATTACAAATGAGCAAAAGCTCTTATTATATAGACATCGAAAGTTGTAGGGAACCCTAAAATCACCTCGAGTCAACTACAGTCTTGCAATGCATGCAAGATTTATTACTAAACCCTAATGAAATAAACTATACAATTAACTGGAAAGCTACCATCAGTTAACCGGTACATTTAACCTAAATGGACAATGTGCAAGCATGCACGTCCTTATTTAAAGCAAAATTAACTGGACACTACCTTCAGTTAACTGGAAATCCTAACCCTAACTCCTGTGATGATAATTCCAAGGATGAGATAAGCATGTGTGAAGTCAGCAAGTGAACCCAAGACTGAAAGTCGAGTTAACTGCTGCTCATGACTCAACCCTCGAAATTAACTGTAGGTTTCAACTGGCAGATCACTCCATGTCAACTCGGTCTATCACTTCGACCAAGAACTCATCAATTACTCCGTCTTCCGGCACTCTGATGCTGTCCAAAAATAATAATCTATTTCTTCAATTCTCTGTCACTTTCCTTGACTGTATGCATACATTCTTTAACATTTTCAGTCGCCTTCTTGAAACTAGCTGAAATCACTGAAATGTGATCCAAAATCTCCATCAAGATATCATGAACATGCTTCTAGAACTTAGTTTGCACAGCCTCGAGATCAGCGTAGGTACCATCTTCACGAAGACAATGGCATGGGATTTGAGCGGCGGCTCCGTAAATGGAGTAATCTCTGTTCCTTTTGCAGCGTAACGCTTCATTGTCAGCTACTCTGATGAAAACCTAAATTAAGACCGATTTGGTCTCGAATTTAGTCTAGTTGATTCGCCTTTTGAAAAGCTTGCCCGTTGACTGTGAACACGGCTATGTTCTGACAACTTTTTGAAGAGGCTGAAAAAGCTTTGGACAAGGCTAAAAATAGCTCACCGCGGGAAAGCTTTTCAAAATTTTTTTGAAACGTGGGTTTTGTGCAGAATCAAATTCTAAGCAAACCCAGATCAATAAAAATTCGAAAAAGTGAGTTTTAGCTAGGCATGCAGGGACTTTTTAGTCGAGAAAAGCAAGTGTTTTTAGAGCTTCCCGGGGCAATTTTTCATGAGAAAATCTAGAACATGGGTTTTATGCACAACAGAATTCTGAACAAACCCAGATGATGAGATTTTCAAAAAGATGTGATTTTGGCCCACATACAAAGAAATCTTCAGAAAAAAGCACAGAGCTTCAGAATGAAGACTACGGGGCGATTTTCTCGAAAAAATCTAAGACGTGGGTTTTACTGCAAATGCTGAAGTATGCGAACCCAAATGATCAAACTCTGAAAATACGTTGAATTTCTTTGACATGCGAAGAAAGTACCTAAGAGAGAAATAGAAGAAATAAGATAGAAGATAGAAAGTTTTATCTGCTCTGCTTCTGTAGAATTCGCCAATCTCTTTTCTGGAACTTGATGAAACCTACATGCAAAGTGAAAATAAAGTCTGGAATCTTCTTCCTCTGCACAATCTGAATTTGTTGCTACGAAGAACGCTAAATTCTAGCACTTGTAGCACCTTTAGCTTGCTGCTCGCTCAAGAAGAATGTAGACTTCGAAGTTTGAAATGAAGAAATAATGGACACCATTGCTTGGTTAAATAGATTTTCATCTATGAAATTCGCATAAGGCATGGAATCCTTGAAAAGTGCGCTTGGAATCCTTGAAAAGTTCGCCATCCTTCACAGTTGCTTTAGATTCACAAATTTGAACTAAAACGTCCCTTTTGATAACTAAAGTTGACAATAAGAAATTCGCCATATTTCATGCAATAAATATTCCAAATATAGCGACCCTTTCAAGACTTCAGTTAACATAGAATGAATGCGCCAACTTCACAAAACTATGCTTCATCAATTATGCCGTCCCTTTTCAGAACTCCAGTTGACACTCAATGAAGTGCCATCTTCACAAAAACTTCACAATTGCAACCAAATTCGCCATGCATGTGAACTCCAATTGACTTTCAAGACTAATCTTCAATTAAGTGAACATGCAATCAAGTTAACTCAACATGCAAGGTTGTTAACTGAACATGCAAACTAGTTAACTCGACATGCGAACTGAAAGATCACTCAACATGCCAATATATGAACTGAAGATGACAACCCAGAAAATGATTAGTCTAACTACAGTCAGAACTCCAGTTGAGGCGTCCATTCAACTCTCTTTCGAAAATCCAATTTTGAGCTCTTAAGGCGAATTCCAGACTAAACCAAATTTCATGAAAATTTAAGCTAAAACCTCTGTCGGGACCTCTGTTCATCTTCTGACACTGGCTAACTGACTTCTCCGATTGGCTGGCTGACAGGTGCATCACAGAGCCGAGTAAAAATTGATCAAAAGGTACCTTGAGACAAAATACTATAAAACTAACATCTGAAGGCTCGAAAATGCAAGCGCCCTTTTGAAAAGCTGCGCTTTTCCTCAGTGTTAGCCAAATTTTGACATCTGTATCTCGAACGAAGGGAAACATAAATCCTTCATAACTTCTGATTTACCAACTTTCAGGACTGAATCTCAGGTTCACTGCGGAGTTGACCTCATTCTGCAAAAGAACTGCAAAGGCACCCTTGTCCAGAAAACATCATTTGAAGGGTGAAAATCAAGGGCGCCCTTTTTCAAAAGTTGCGCTTTTCCTCCCAAACTTGGCCATTTCTGGAATTGACCAAAATAACATTAAAAACCCGACTGCAAGTTGCTGAGACATCTTCTGAACTGACGGAGATAGGCAACAAAAAGCTGAACGTAACACGGACACATTGAATATCTGAAATCATCAGAAAGAAGGCATTAAAGGCTTGAAAAACTCAGGCGCCTTTCTGAAAAAGTGCTCTTTTGCTCATTTCCTTGATATTCTGACCAAGATTTGACCCTACGTTTGACCTTAGGTTCTAGCACTTTAGCAACTTAGATTCACCCACTGATGGATGCGTCGCGAAGCTCGAACAATTGTGAGATAAACATCCTGGGTGGCATTTAGTCAAAAGCATTCATCTAACACCTCAAAAAGATGGGCGCCCTTTTCCAAAAGCTGCGCTTTTTACCAGTGTTAGCCAATTCTGACTCTCCTCTCGTTTTGCGCTGTATCCTCTGTAACTCAAGCAAAACAGGTCCGTTTGATAGACTTGATAGCTCATCGGGAAGCTGACGTGATGCCAGACAAAAGCCTGCTGGAGGTGACAAACCCTAAAAACAGGATCTGAGCCCCTAAAAGATAGGGCGCCCATTTGAAAATGTGCTTCCTTCTCCAGAGATAGAAAATTTTGGTGATTTTTCTTTAGATTTTCACTTTTCTCAAATTCCTTCAGTAACAGACTGACATGACACTGACACCAACTCCATATTTAAAAACCCTAAAAACGACCTTCTGACATCACTTTAACAAGATTAAGACTTAATTAAGCAAAATGCCTTAGTGAAGCAAAAATTTTGGTTTTGGGTACAACAGTGATTCAAGATTAAATTTCAACCTCAAAGGAAGAAAAGTTGCAAGAAAATGGCTAAGTGTTGAGACTTAGTGACAAAGAAGAAATGTTTTCAAAACTCAAGATGGAGAAAAGAATAGAAGCTCGAGCAAAGTTGAAGAACAACGTCAAGAAGAAGATCAAGAATAGTGTGAACGCATCTACAAACAGGAATCTTCTAGAAGGATGGTGGACATTAATGGCTCATTTATTACCCCACCCCTCTTGGTGGCGGTTTTTAGGGTGAATCTTGTTTAGGGATGAGGTGGCGCGATCCTGGCCATCCAGTCGATTGTAATCTAAGCCATCCGTTGGACTTGGCTATCTATAAAAGGGGGAGTCCCCCTCATTTGTACTCAGTAGAGGTAGAGCTTAGAGATCAAACTAGAGAGTAGAACAGAGACACTTTAGTTGTAATATCTTAGCATAGTGTAGTTTGAAGAAGGAAAGTTTTCCTGTGAAAACTTTGTAAGAGATTGTTGCGAAAAACTATTGTAATAAAAGATCTTTCATTGAATGGTGAATTCATCTTTGTTATAAGTAGCTAGCAAGATTTCTTCATCCCTTCAACTTCCAGTAGCATAAAATAGTGTAGTTTTCAGTTCATGCAAGTAGGTTACTTTGGATTTGTGGTGTTTGATCGACGTAGCTTCTCTTTATCCATACCACTAGCGACTCGCTGATGGTGGGTTTGCCTTGCGTGGTCAACTGGACATCATTTCAAACTTAACTTCGATTGTGTTTCGTATGCTTGTATGCATCGTTGTGATGGTACATGTATGTTGAATTATAATTTGAATATTCTTCATTACTCCCCTGAAGATTGCACCGATTTTGCTGAAGCTGTTCGATGCGAGGCTAGGTGAAATCCGGTTGAAGTTTGCTGAAGTCGAGCTCCACATATCTTGCATTTAGAATAGAACATAAACTTCTTAGGCCCTACACTCTTTTAAATTCAGTTCATTTCTGGTTAGAATTAGGAAACTTGTGCTCACTTGCCAAATCATTTTAATTACACGAATCCCTTAATCCGCTGTCCGCTGTCAATTGTCGAACATTTGTGTAAGTCCCCTTGAAATACCAACAATATCACATCAAGCCAACTGAGACTATTCGCACTGAAGGAACCTTGGAGTTAAATGTATGATCTGTCTCGCAATCTTAGCATGCGGGAAACTTTGTTCAAGAGAGGATAGGGTAGCCGTTGGCAACTTTATTCTGTGTTGTTGTAGTCGCAAAAACCACATCAACAATACTTATCTTCCCACTTAGCATGACTAGGATCATTATCTCCACAATCTTCATTGGATTCAAACTCACATGAGGACGCTATACTTCTGTTCAAACTCAGAAAATCTGAATGCTGATCATACCTTTCCGAGGTGCCTTGGTTGTCTTCTCTTGCTTCTCTCTTCAAAGTGGGTGACTCCTCAAGAAGTGCCGGTATAGGAGGAGTAGCGAGTTGAACATAATATGTCTCCTTAGCTGGTTTAGGTGTCCCAAACCTGCTGGATGATTACATCTCTATGGCAGCTCTGTTTTTATATTCCCACCAACTCCATGGTGTAAGGTTCATGACGAACCACACATTGTCAAAGTGGAGTATCTTCCCATTTGGCAACCTCCTAGTCTCTATGAATAGTTCTTGAGCGCAATGAATCTCGAACATCCTCATCAAATGCTTTTCTATTGTAAACATGTGTGAAAATTGAGGGGAGCCAAGGTTATTATAGGCTGCCATACCATGTACAATGCTGGGAATTATGATCCCTCTTTCAACTTATGCCCTCCAAATGTGATCTTCAAAAAACTTATGTATGCTATCCAAGTGTGTTAAAGATTGACCAACAACTGTATCTTTAGTGACCAACAACTGATTCTTGAAATCAAAAGTTGCATCACAAATGGAGGCTGATCCAAAGTTTTCAACAAGCTTCCCATCAACATGCTCTTCATCAGTCTCTTCTGAAAGGACACTTGGTTCTTCATTTTGCAAGGGAAAAGAATCATCTTCTTCGTCACTAAGATCAAATGTTATGGAAGCATCAAATTCATCACCAATGGCTGGTTTAAAATCTTCGTCAGCATACTTTTCATGATGGATCTTTGAGAAGACATTGTTCTTCACTAGTCATGGGAATTTCCCACTCATACTCGGAGTTATCATCGCTAGAATCGTGGAGATGCTCTTCCTAAGGTGCTGATCTGAAAATTACAACAGCATCAACTTGTTCAACCTTTGTAGTTTCACCGTTTCCATATCTTCATCAGGACACTCTACTTCAATGCTCTCGAGCTTGTTAGCAAAGTCAACTTCTCGAAATCCATCAATCATTCTCAATCCATTCTTCAATGTACTGGCATCTTCAAGGTCTTCATTGAATGAAGGACTTGCAAAGTCCAACACTCCAAGCTCATTAACTTCATCAAAACAAAGCTCAGCTTTACTAATTTCTGTTGTAGTCTTTCCCAAATCAGTGAGCTCCTCTATGCATCCCTCTTGATTATTGACCTTGTCTTCATCATGCAGAGATTCAGACTAATTTATTTCAGCTACTAGGATTTCATCCTTTCCATTTTTGGATTCCACAATATCCTGAAAGGAATAACATGTGGTGAAGGTTATGAAGAGCACAAAGATATACTGAGAGTTGGGGGGAAGGGGGGGGTCGAATCAGTATATCAACTAACTTTTTCCCTTTCAACTCTTATCGACTTCAAACTTTAATACAAATCAACTATGCAAGAATATCTCAATATGAACAAGTTGACACCAAGATTTTACGTGGAAACCCTTACAGGAGAAAACCACGGTACAAACAATGTACTTTATGAATTATATAAACTTTTACAATGAATGTAGGCACCAACCTACTTGAATCACTAAATAAGCAGTTTAGTAGGCACCAACCTACAAAGAGCACTGTTGTGACCTTTTCACACATCGCCCCATCGCTGATGGGGACCCCCAGTTGCCTGCTAGTTTTTAGGGTTTTGTCTCCTTGCAACGGTTACGAGAGATCACTTTGCTTAGAGTTTCCAGTCGGTTTGCCGAGAGTTATCCAAGCCAAGTCAGGAATTCATGTAGTGCGTACGTCATGGAAGCGCTCAGAAGGCCCAAGAGACGAAGATCGACTGTGAATTCGGTCAATTCTGAGACTTCCTATTTTTTAGGAAAGGTTGCTTTTTCGATTTTTCATTTTTGGCATTTTTGGACCAAACAGGGTTCCCTATTTTTTAGGGTTGCTTTTTCTATTTTTAGAAAGTTTCTATTTTTGGAAAGTTTCTATTTTTAGAAGGGTCCCGAGTTCTGAAAACGCACTTAGAAGTTCGAAAAACTCACCAGAACTCTCAGAAAATCAAAAAGTAAAAATTTGAAAAATTTGAAAAATTTGCAAAAAAAGTTCAAAAAAACATGAAAATCAGACCAAAAACGTTCAAAAATCTGGAAAAACCAGTCAAAACCAGTCAAGATCAATCAGATCTGAAGGTGAAATCGTGAAAATCAAATCAAAAATGGTGAAGTTTGTGAGAAATCTGTTCAAATCTGGAGAATTCGCCATGGAAGAAGGATTGAGGAAGGATAAAAAAAATGTCAAAGAGGTCTCAAAGTCCGCCTTAAGCTTAAGATGCATGTCCATGTATGCTCCAAAGTCCGCCTTGCATCTTGAAGCACGTCCAAAAGACCAAGGAAGTCCGCCATGCACCTTGGGACAATATCCTTGCATCTCATGAAGTCCGCCATCTCCATCCTAGACCCCTTGGAAGTCCGCCTTAAGCTTGAAGGTATGTCCAAAGTATTGATGAAGTCCGCCATCTGCCAAGAAGGATATCCTAACACCTTCTAAAGTCCGCCATCCTTGTCCAAGCATCATCCAAAGTCCGCCATCCACTAAGAGGTTCATCCAAAAAGGCTCCAAAGTCCGCCAAATGTCAAGGAGGATATCCTAATGCCACCTAAAGTCCGCCCTTGATGTGCTAAAGACCCTCAAAGTCCGCCATATGCAAGAAGGACGTCCAAAGTGCTTGTGAAGTCCGCCCTTAAAAGGTGGGACTTGGCTGAAAGCTATCCAAAGTCCGCCTAGGCATGAAAGTAAGGAAAAATCAAAATATTTACTAAGTGTTGGCGCCCAGCTAAGGAGAGTTTTGAAATTTGCTAAGTATAAAGAGGTGGAAAATCCTTTCAAAGGGATAAAATGATGAATAAGTGCTAAGAAGTTAAGGAAATCCGCCCTAGAAAAGAGGGACGTCCAAGATGCTCATCCCAAAGACTTAAGAGATGTCCACCATGCACTTGGAAGAAGTTGGTAAAATAGCAAAGACATCCATGACGTTCGTCCAAGATGTCAAGGAAGTCCGCCCAAGATAATAAGATGGTAAGATTTTTGGCTAAGTGTCAAGGCCAAATCCAAAGAAAGTTCGAGAATTCGCCTAAGTATAGAGGCTAATGGATAAGAAATGAAGATTTTGGCTAGACATCCGGACATTTTTGAGAGGACAAATGCCAAGATTGAAAGGACAAATGCTAAGGAGGATTGGGACATGGAGAAGAATGGAACGGAATATGCCTAACACGATGAGGGAAAAAGAGGCAAAATTTGCCTAAGTATGGAAAAGGCGAAGAAATTGTCAACTTTGGCTAAAGAAAAATGCACGAGGTAAAGGGAAAGGAAAGATCGTCCTTGACCAAAAGGATGAAGAATATGTCAGACGTCAGGAAAATTCAACCGGCAAAGACATTCGGACAAGGATATTGCCTAGAAAAATTCGACCGAGCAAGGAAATATTTGACTTTGGCAGAGCAAAAGAAGCTTAAAATCTCGCTTCGGCAAAGAAAAATGAGGATCTGGCAATGAAATCTTTGACGGAATGGCTTGAATTTTGGTTTGGCTAGACGAAATTAAGGACGAAATCGGAAAATACACTCTCAGCCAAGAAAAACGGAAGAACAATCGAGATAGCCATGGGTCCAAGACGAACGGGTTGGAATTAATTAAAATATTTTAATATTTTAATAATTAATTCTCAACTATTCGGAATTTAAAAATACCTTGGACGGAATCAAATTTGCCAGACACGAATCAGAAGAAAATGAAGGACGCCAGGCAAAGATGAAATCCAGCGAGAAAAATTAAATTCATCAAATATTTAAACGTTTATTTAAAAATTCGAAAAATCAAAGATAAGCATTAAATGAAAAAATCGAATTTTTGAAGATCAAGGAGATTTGTCCGGATAAGTTCGAGACTGAGCCTTGTCGGAAAATAAAAGGAAAGTTGCCTGTTTGGAAAATGAAAACAAATCGAGGATCAAGAAGAAAGATGGCAGTTGCTAAATCGAATTCAATCCTTCAGCATTATAATGAGTTTCAGCAACTCATTTTTTTTCACACACAGCTGAAGAGAAATTTAATCTTTCTCGAAATCGTCAGGCAATCAATTCATCAATCGGCAAAGTCGGATTGTCCAGAAGGATAAGCAGTGTTATGCTGAGGAATTTTTCGCGGGAAAAGAAAAAGAGTTTTTCAAAGCTGAATTCTTCTTGAAGAGGGGCGCACTTTTCAAAAAAATCAGATTTTTAAATCTGATTTGCATTTGACGATCCTTCACTGAGGTTTGAGGATTGGTTAATTAAATTTGTTATCTTTTTATGCCCTGTCATCTTGACGAAGTTCTGGCAAGAATTTTCAACTCCATCGAAGTCACTTTCAGCTTGCTTTTTCGCAATATTTTAATTATTTGAACAGCTGAAAGTTATTTTTTCGAATCCGAGGCACGAGGTTTAAATTATTTTAAAGGTCTTTATATTAATGTTAATTTTATGACTGCAGGTTGACGGACACGGCGGACAGATCATCAAGGAAGCTGAAAATGAAGTTCGCCAACAAGGGTGCCCAGAAGGAGACCAAGGTCATCTCAAAGTGGAAGAATGTCATGGACACTGACCTCGGACATGTGGACTTTGACGAATTCAAGCAAAGAGTATACGGTCAGAAGGGACTTCCCACGGCAATAGCCAGAAGAATGGTCAGAAACGGGATATTCCAAGCAGCTGGATTCCCTCCGGCAATGGATTGTGCAGAGTTAATGGTGGAGTGTGCTCGCCATTATGATGCCCAAAAGAGACAGATCATCGCCCCTGACGGACGAGTCTTGGCACATTTGAATGAAGTTGTAATCCAAGAAACCTTCGGCATCCCTGAGCATTCAAGAACGGTCTATAAGACCAAAGAAGAAACCAAGATGCTATATGACAGCAAGTCAGATTTGTGCGCCACCACAGTCAACAAGGTGTGGATGGACAAGCCAAAACCATCAATCAAGAAGATGCCCAAGAGACCTCGCCGCACGGATTTCAAGGAAGATTTTGGAGATATCGTGCTGATGCTGAACAGGATCGCAGGCAATCCGCAGGGCGCCTTCTTTGAGAGCTGGATGTACTATTTCATCGACGAAATCACCTCTGGAGTCAAAATGTTCAACTGGTCACGAATGATAAGTGACAACCTCCATGAGCAACTGATCAACCTTGAAGAGACCAAGTCTTTTCACATGAGTTCATATGTGATATACCTGTTGGCCAGATCATACAAATATCCAAGATTGATCTGCAAAGGCAAAATTGGCAACGGGGAGAACGAGCTCAGGCCTTACGACTGCTATCCTCAGCTCCAGTTGAAGGAGAAGACTCACTTCAGGAGGGTGCATGATGCATTCCTAATGCATATCACCAAAAAGCTCCAGGGAGGAATACATCAAAGGCTGAGCCATGAAGCGAAAAGCCTTATCAGCAAATACGGGTCTTGGTTCATCCAATTCCCGAAATTCACATATATCAGAATCCAGGGATTTACTGGAAATCCCTATAAATTTCCTATCTATCCGACTAATCGAATGGTATTGCTCGAGGTTTTGAGACAATTAGAAGAGTACCAGAATATTCAGAGGACGACCAAGAAAGCGTCCGTCACATTCCCTTTCTTCATCGGGAACATGCTAGAGTACTGCCCATCCGCCCAAGCAGCTGAGAGTGCACGGTTGGAGATCCAATGGTACCCTTTCACGGCATACAAGTCCAGGGTCAATTATGACCCACATCATAACATCCGGACAGTGGAAGGAAGAAGATATAAGCACAGAACGGAACTGGAGGATTATTGGGCAAATGCTGCCGATGAATACGAGATCAGACGGAAGATGTGGTCCAGGATGTCCGTGGATTTCATGAGAACAATCGAGTTCTGTCGAGTGCCTGACCAGCTACAAGACGATGGAAACCATGTCCAACCTCGCTTTGAGGAAAGTCGACCTCTCCCTCCAGTGAAGTGGTCAGAGCCAGAGCACGCAGACCTAGCCACCCTAATGAGGCCAGTGACGAAATATTCTCAGTGGTGGGTTGATGATCATGTTCAGGAATTGAGACAAAAAGGAATCACGCTCACATATGATCTGTTGAGCGAATCAGAGTCATATTCCTCTAATGCCGGGGCATCCCATCAAGACATGGCCGGTATCGGAGAGAAAAGAAAAGAAATAGTGCCAAGTGCAGAACCTGTTTCCAAGAAGCATAAAGGAGGACCTTCTCGGTCAGCGGCGTCCAGAAATGTTGACCATTTGGTGGCTAATATAGACGACTCCTTGGTTGAGATGCTCGAACCTCTTGCAGCTCAGGAAGTGAACAATGAACCTATCCAATTAGATGATGAAGAGCCTGCATCACCAGCAGGCACAGAGATTTTAGATTCAGACAATGACATAGGAGCCCGGAACAATGACTTAGAGGAAGGAATGATTTCTGCCCTCAGAGGGATAGTCGATGTTCCAAACGAGGACGAGGTTCAGGTCGAGGATGGCATCGAACAGTCGACCATTCCAGACTGGCTGTTGGAAAGAATGAAAATCCAGGTGCCTGCTGAGGCTCAACAGGAAGAAGAAGATGATACTGCCGATTTCTTGGCAAGATTAGAACAAGTTGCTACCAAGAAGCCCGCCAAGAAGTTTTCCACCATCCAGAGGAACGAGACAGGTAACCGTTCCGTGCACATTGCAGTACCTACAGTGGACAAACCACAGGACGAAATCACTCCGCAGGAGTATGCTATCACCACTGTTGACCTTGGTCCGACCTCGAAAGGTCAGGAAGTAGAAGAGTTAGATAATTCCGTCTCGACCATTAAAGCGAGACTGGAAAAAGAAGTGGCCAAGAAGAAGGAATATAAGAATGAGGTCAAACGTCTCAAAGAATATATCCAGCATTTGACCCAGCCGCTAGATCAGGGCAATGCAACTGTTCCTCCTCTCCTAAATTCATCACAGGAGATGACTCAGGAAGTTGAGCATGGAATGGTGACAGCCAGGGAAGCACAAGACTGGATGGCAGGTGAGGGCATGGAGGCTGCCTTGTTCATGGAGAGGTTGGCGCTTGCTTATGGACGAACCTCTTCGTTTCTTTCCAGGTTGATGGATATGGCAGAGACATGGGATGGTATCCCGGATATGCAAGAAAGGCTTATTCCGAGCCTTAGAATTTTGAAGAGCACTCCGAGGGAGGAGTTAGTTGATAAAAGGGTGATCGCTGCAGGGGCAGCATATGATTTTCATCACTGGTTTTGGGCAGTGACAATAAGAGAAGAAGTATTGGAGAAGGCGAGAATCGATGGGCTTGGAATTGAAGAACAGGTCAGGAAAATCCAGGAGAAGATGTGCATGATAACTACAGATGTGTTCGACCGTGAAGTCATCCGGGAGAACGACATGCAGTTAGAGAGACTGAAGCAAAAAGTTCAAGAAACTTTCTTCTCGACCACTGGACCGTTTTCGAAGCAGGACTTCACGAGAGTGGCAAGACTCTCATCCATTCAAAGGAATTTGAGAAGCGGGAGGCAGATTGGGAAAGTACCTTTGCCAGATGCGCCGTTGTTGGACTAGACTAGAATTCCGGATCAGCATGTTACCTCCTGTCACGATGGACGAAGTCATTGTAGTGTAGTGTCCAGATTCAAGCAAATGCAACTCACTGGATAAGGAAGGACGCCTTCCTTATAGCTGGAACTACCACTTTTCTGATAGTTTCTGATGTTAACTCTTGTTATTTTGGGAAACCCTAATTAGGGTTTGGTTGTAACAATCTGGGCCGTTAATCTTGTTTAAATCTCGGCCGTCTATTTCATTTTTGGAGCTCTATATAAACTAGTGCTCTCTCATTTTCATTTTGTGTGGAGACTTGTTATGTATATTGTCGCATTGAGACTATTTTGAATGATAAAAGCTCTTGAGCATGATTTGCCTTGAATCACTTCTTATTGTTGAATAGTAAGCGAGGTTACATATTATCTTCCGCCATAGATTAGAATTAAAGTTAGATTAAATAGAATTTGCTTTGAAAAGTTGTTAAATTGAATGAAAGATTGATCGTATCGACTCATTGGTGAAGTGTAGCTCATACTTTCTTCGGATGAATGATTTTCATCCGATGCGTAAAGTTAGCCTGAGCTCCTAAGTGTGGAAGCCTAACTTCAACCTTATCCGAGGTTTGAATATCATTCTCACAACCCCTTTGAAGATTGCACCCATTTTTGCGTATGTTGTCCAACAGGAGGCGAAACAAAATGTGGTTTATTTCGCTTCACCAAGTCCTTACTGTCTCTTGATTTCTTAGGCTTAGATTAGACTCTCTAAACCCTATTCTTTTTGCCATTTTTTGAGATCCATTGAAAGTCCCAACTAAGAGCCCTCAATGATACATCTCCTAAGTCCTGAACTTGCAAAGATATTCTTACGTAAGTCCCCTTGTTCATTACCAGCAAATCACAACGACCACTGAACTTATCCACACGTCGAGACCCGACTAAAGAAACCTTGGAATCGCCATATGATCTTCTTTGCAATCTTAGCATACGCGGTGGTTTTTCAAGAGAGGATAAAGTGTCTTTGGACATTTTTATTCTGAATGTTTGGTGGATGATAAAACACACATCAACAAGCACCAACCCTTAATCCTGATTTAGTAGGCACCAACCTACAAGGAGCATCAACCCCTAAAACTGATTTAGTAGGCACCAACCTACAAGGAGCACCAATCCCTAATTGCCAAGCACCAACCTAGCAAAGATTATAATTTGAATGATGACGTTCCACCTTCAATTGTTGCTTCCTCAACAAGTGATGGACAATTCTGTTCAAACAATCTTCTTACAAATATGATACATAAGTTTTATCTTCAATACTTATTACTATATATGAAATCTGTTTTTATTCCACTTCAGTCTGCTTCATAAAATCTGCATGTATTCTTTACACATCTGAAATATATCTTCTTAAATCTGTATATATCCCTTGTCGAATCTGCTCATACACTCTTCATAAATCTGCTGATGTGTATTTGAATATATCTTTAATACTGCACACACACATCTGATTCAAATTTAATCTTCCTTCACAGATCTGGTTGTTATCATGCACCAATATTTCTCACACATCTGATTATAAATATATGCTTTCTCTTGATCTTTTCTAATAATTCTTCATAATACCTTCTTAAAATAAATTAGATTTATTCTTCATATTCTGCTTCTTATCTTCACTAAAACTCAGAAATATTCCATTTATACCACTCAGATTCAGATTATTCTTTCTCTTTATCATAAATAATATTTAATAAAATCCATATCACAATCCAGCACTTGGTTCCTTTTTGATGATATAATCTTTATTCCCAACACATACAACACGTGGTTCCTTTTGATGATATAATCTTTTCACCACACACCACTCACTAAACTTCAGATGGTATACATATTTTCACACACTTTACAGCTGTTCTTATTTACACAGCCTTCTTTTCACACACCTGATTGTGTTCTAAAGATATAGCATTTGTTCCTCCACACCGCTAAAACTTTACACACTCAGCAGCAAATCTGATGATATATATATATATTCCCATATATTGCACCTTTCGATGGAAGGACATATCATTAGAAATCTGCCTCTTCTAAACCTTTCTACTCCAAAAGATCATATCTCTTTGTAAAATCGCATCACTTCAGATATTTGTGTTTATCTTTAATAAATTTAAGGGCTGCTCTAATAATTTCTGTTTTATAATTGATACTGTCTTTTATTTATATTGATCACTATTGAATAGACCTCCCTTTTTTAATTGTATCGCTGCCCTCACAAAATCTTTACTTGAGATTGCTTATACTTTAAAAAGTAATTCGCACCTCTTATAAAGTCATGTCTTTTTTTGTATCTTAATAAAGTCTTCAAACTAAAGCATGATGCCTTTTCAAATTTTAATTAATTATTGTTTCAATAAGATTGTACCCCTTGTGGAATCGCTGAATTTCAAAAGGCTTTTGGCTTATTGTTTCATTTTGTCTTTTTCTGACTTTTGTCTCTTTCCTTATTTTGTCTTTATATGACTTTGTCTTTTCCTGTTGTCTTTTAAAAAAGGATCGCTGCTTTCTACCTTTGGTTTAAGATGGACTTTTCATGATTAAATGATTTGTTAATAACATTTATTTATCAGACAATCTGCTGATAACTATTCACTGATTTAGCTTGTTCACATTGGTTCCTTTTGTCCATAATTGATCAATCTGATGTCTTCAAATTAACTTGGTTTGATATGCAGTGATTTAAACATGGTTTTCAGTATGATCTTCAGCAATAATGGATCAAGAATTTCTTTAATGACTTCTCAAAAACTTCTCATCAACCTTCAATGGATCATGCTCCAAGGCATTTTGACATCAATGACAGTTTGTTTATGACCTTGTCTTCTTTACATACTTGACATCAATGACAACATTACCAACAGGTTACTGATTCATCTTCTTTATTCTTGCATTTGCGGTTAGGCTCCCAAGAATCTTTACATAGGAAGCCAAGATTTCTTCTCCTAAGTTCATTTCTTGCCCTTTGTATGTATTCAATAAGGCCCTTTTTGTCAGGATCCCCTTCCTTGATTATTTCCAAGAAAACATCCCATGAAATTTGATGCTTAAATTCATCTGAAAGACCTTGGTACTCATCAATAATTTTAGTGGCCTCTCGATTGTAATTTCTTCGATCCAACTTCTCTTGAACTGCTCTTTTCAATTCATCTTGACTTTGTCTAACAGACTCAATCGAGACATCTGTCTCAATTCTTCTCCCCATGAGAGACACCATGATCTCACCTTCAATGAACAATTTCTTTCAACTGCCAATCACTGAACATACATGCAAGTGCTGATCATCCACATGCAAGGCTGGAAACTCTGACTCACAACTGAAAATCTGCAAGGTATGAGAAGCAACCCAAACAGGCTGGCAAGATCACCAGCTCTGATACCACTGTGAAGTCCCTGACCTGTGGATTATGTTTTTGTTTTGTTTTGAATTTGCCTTTGATCTGATAACTTCTTTTCTTGTTTTGAGTAAAGGTGGTTTATGCATGCAAGTGTAAGCATATGATAGTTTTTCACATGTGAAGAATGTATATGTCAATGCATCATGATTTCCACTACCATCTAGATCTGAAATACATCGAATGATACCAAAGAGACTATTGAGAAACACATACAGCAGACTAATAACCCTACTCAGAATGTAGACAAGATTGAGATTTAAGAACAACAATGAGAATATTCGATTAGTTTCAATACCCAGCTGTTACAGCAGAAACAAACAGGATTTTTCTGAGTTTTACATTAACTGTGACTCTCATTCAGCCCCATGAACTTGGCGTCCAGACAAACCCTTTCTTAACAAGTATCTCTATCAGCATACAAGCTACAAACCAAAACATGAAAGGATGTTCAGACCTGGTAAGGCAAGTTGGTACTTAGTTAAGACCAGCATTAGACATTTTCTTTTCACAATGAATAAAGGATACTCCCTTCAACAAGGCATACAAGACACGAACCCCACTGGAATGTAGTAACCGCACATTAAATACAATATCTCTGATATTTGAATGAGACTGAAAATGCAACAGTAAGCTCAGATGTTACCTACAGTTTATCCCAGAACCTTAGTTATGAACAGATTATAGAAGATATGCGTCCCTATGACACTTTTAACATCATGCTTGACTCCTTCCCAAGACTCAAACTCAGAATATGTATTTTCAGACCCTTACATACTCAAAAAGACACCCAACTCATCAAATATGAGACCCCGCTTTGAGCAGCTGATAGAAATACTCATAATAGTAAATGAAGAGGGATTATAATAGCATTTCTGAACATATACAGGTTTTCTTATAAAGACTGAGCACTCAGGCCTGATTTGCAGTTCGTTTTGAGCCTGGAAGTGAAGAAGCCGACCTCAGCATTGCCCAGAATACACGTCCATCTTCAAAAATGTCTCTCAGAGAGTAGTCTCGTCCAAATAATGGTGCTTCCTGCCTTGTATACTCCAGACGCCCTTCCTAAACCCTTTCACCAATAACCACAACCCTGCTGTGATGAGAAGAGAGTCGTTTTCCTTCTTTGAAAACATGTTTTTTAATATACTCGCCCAGATTCTCATGCTTGGAAACAAGGCGCCTGTTGATGTGATTTTTGTGACCTCACCAACCAGGTAGAACAAAGTTTCCAAATGGATACCCTATTCTCTCTTGAACAAAGTATTCGGCGTGCTAAGATTGCGAGTGAGATCACGCCTTCAACTCCAAGGTTCTTTAAATGCGAATAGGCTCAGTTTGGTTGATGTGTATATGCTGTGTACTCACGAGGGGACTTACGTAGTTGTTCAAAATGAGTGTAGTAACGACCAATTTGTGCTTTAAAGGGGATTTTGCGCGAATGATTTGGCTTTAGCGTGCAAGTTTCCTAAAACTAACCAAGATTATGCGGAATTGAATGGTTGCAGAGATTTCTAAAATCTAAATTCTAATCTAAATGCAAATGGGTGTTACGCTCAACATAAATGAATTTCGACAAACATTGTTTAGCCTCCTGTTGGACAGCGTCAACAAAGTAAGTGCAATCTTCAAAGGGTGAAAATGATGTTCAAATCACGATTCAATAGAGCAACTACCATCACAACGATGCATAACTACCTATGAACCTTGATCGAAGTTAAGAATAAAAAGTCCAGTTGACCACACAGGACGTGCTTACCATCAGCAAGAACGTTAGTGGTATGGATAAAAGAAATTCACTTATATCAAGCATAAACATCCATGTCTAACTACAAGCATGAAATTAAGTTCCTAATTGAAGTCAAAGGAATAAGAAACCTCATGAACTATTCGAAACAAAGTTGGAATTCACCATCAATGAAATGCTTTATTAAGAATAGCCTTTTGTGACAATCTCTTACAAAATTCTCAAAGGGAGAATTCCCCTTCTTCTTCAACAATGCAAATGAGAAACTACTCTAACTTAAAAGCTTCTACTCTCTATTCTGCTTCAACAATATCTCTCTATTCTCTGATTCTATGACTACTAGAGTACAAATGAGGGGGACTCCCCCTTATATAGCTGGCCTGTTTGAATCGACGGCCCAAATCAAATTACAATGGAGGGCTCAGATTGAGCCACCTCAGCCCTAGACAAGCTTTGCCCTAAAAACCGCCAGAAGGTGGAGGAGTGGCGTCATAAATGCTCCCAAAATAGCAGATTCCTCCTTTGACCACCATGAGCAATTAATGCCCACTAACCTTCTAGAAGATTCTCGTCCATGACCCGGATTCCTTTGCTCTTCTCTCTGACCGCGTACGCTATGAATCGCGCCAGCACTGCGTCTACCTCTTCTTCAGAAATTGATGGAGTGAGATTCAACTGATACTCCAAGATGGCGACCATTTGTTCATGCTTCTCGCAAGATTTTCCCCAAGTCTCGATGGAATCCTGCGTGCTCTGAATGATTGTTGAAAACGTGGAGATGTTTTCAAAATCCAACTGGGAAAATGTCCTCATCTCTGAAAAGAATGGCTGCAATCTTGCCCTTAGTCCTTCTGCATCTACCTCCTCATTAGTGAGCCTTCTTGCGAATACTGACTCCAAAGTGTTGAGAATACTCTCACGAATATTCCTCATGGCCTTTCTGATCCTGGAAGACTCTATTGCTGCAGTGTCAAAGAAACTCTTTCCTGTGAACGCTGCTGAATGCCATCCACGGAAATCATATCTATCACCCGCTTGAATTACCCCTTCATCACCAGAGTTTGCGTGGGAACACGCATCAAAACAGCAAGACGTGGGATAGTATTGTCTTGAAAGATGTGGGTATCTCCCCAAGCCTGCTCAACATTATCCAAACGTGAAAGAATACCGGAAGCATTTTGGAATGCTGAGACGAGATCCGCCATGAACTTTTCTGCCTCAGCACGGACACCATTCACCCACTTATCTCCTTCTCGTACAGCCCTCTTCACTTCTTCCAAGCCGCTGATCGGCTCACGTGGCACCTCTGGTGGAAGCTCTGCTGCTGGATTACCTTGAGCAACAGGATGTGCGAGATTTTGCACATACTCAACCAACGCTCTGTGCTCTTTCTTCAACCTTTTATACTTTCCTTCTTTCTTTACCAGCCTATCTTTTAATGCCTGAAATGAACTTTCAGCTTCTTCCACCACCTGCGCTCCTGAAGGGCGTCCCAACTCAACTGTGGTGATTGTGTACTTCTCCGGCATTGCATCACTCAAATCGTGATCTTCTCTTGGGGCAGCGATGTGTAGGCTACGGGAACCTGCCTCATTTGTTTCCATCCTTGTATATTTTCTCGCCCTCTTCCGCTTTGGCGACTTGCTTGTTCTATTCAAGAGTTCTTCCATTTCAATTGCTAGGTTGGCGTCATCATCCTGGTCCCTTCTGATCGCCTGTGAAAGCCAATTTCGCTGAATATCATAAACAATCAGAGGCTGCTCCTCAGTTGCTTCCACTTCTCGAACTTCTTCCCGAGCAGTATTTGGTGGAGGCTCGATTATCTCGACCTCTTGATCACTTCCCTCATGTGTCCCAGCATCTTCTTCTCCGAAGGAAAAGTCGAAGTGGGTGTCCATATCTGTTTCTTCCCCTTCATCTCGCTTATCGGCACCTTCAGGATCATTCACACTCTGGGTATCTACTTCTTTTGGCATAGGCTGGTTGACTTCTCCAACTTCCGGTTCTTCATTTCTCGGAGCTCTCTGACTAGCAAACAACGAAACTTCACGCCTACTGGAGGCATGAGATACCAGCTGAGTGGACGTTGTATCCTCTGACCCTTGCGGCTCTGGCTGAACGGGCTCCCTTCTTTTCGGTTCTGGACCTCGTGTGAGTTGCTTCTTCCTCTTGGCTACCACCGGCGGTCTTCTATCACCCATGAGGTCATACGTGAGGGCGACTGACCTTCTTCTTAACCTGTTAACACGCTCATCCACCCAAGCCCTCGTGAATGTCATGACTGGGATAGACAGAGTGTCTAGATCCGCAATCTCTGGTTCGGCCCAATCTATTGGTGGCATCGGAGCGTTCTTTACCGTTTCATAATCTGGATGGGTGACCCTAGTATCCTCCTCAAGTTGATCTGGCACCTTAATCACCTCACACTCCCTGATTAGCTTTAGAGGCAGCCTTGAAAACATCCTTCTCCTGATTTCATCCTCGCTTCCAGCATTTGCCCAAAAGTCCTCCAGGTGAGCCTTGTGTTTGTATTCTTCTCCTTGAACCGTTCCAATCATTCCCTTAGGATCAAAATTTTGTCGGCTCGTGTGAAGAGTCAGCTTGTAGAATTTTAGCTCATCCTCGGCCTCTTTGGCTGCTTGTAAAGTTGGGCATTCCTCGAGTGAATTTCCCAACACAATGGGAAAATGAAGACCTCCCTTCTTCTTTCGCCTTATAATCTTGTCGTAGGCCACCAGTTGCCTAGACAACTCGAGTAATATCATTCTATTAGTTGGATACCTTGGCAACTTGTAAACATATGAATCATAACCCGGAAGCCTCAGATAGGTGAACTTCGGGAATTGGACGAACCAACACCCATATTCTTCGATGAGCATCTGAGCTTCCTCGGATATCCTCTGCTGTAGCCTTTGCTGAAGGGTTCTCGTGATGTACATGGTAAAGGCATCATTCACTCTTTGAAAGTCACCAGTGTGAGTGAGATGCAACTGTCTGCACGACTGGTGGATCTTGAATTGATTATAGCCGCAGCCAATGGGCTCCTGGTACGCCAATCCCCTGTACTTGGTCATTCGAGCCAACATGTAAATGACGTATGAGCTCATATAAAACGTTTTTGTTCTTCTGAGACTCCGGAACTGCTCATCGATGTTATCACTTATCATCTTCGCCCAGTTCACTTGCTCATCCCCTTCGAGCACCACACTGATGTAAAAGAACATCCATGGCTCGAATATGAAAGATTGCGGGCTACCATTGACTCTGCTGAGCAACATAATGATGTCGCAATATTCTTGCTTCAGCTCCTCTGAGATTATTTGTTTCGGTAGCCTGGCAGCAGGTGGCTTTGGCTTGCGCATCCATGAGGTGTTTATTCTTTTCATGCACTTCTCGAAGGTTGTGGCGTACATCTTATCTGCCTTGGCCTTGGACTTATACAACATGTTGTCCGTGGCGAGGATTCCAAACGCCTCGCCGATTGCATCTGGAGCGAAATTAGCCATGATCAAACCATCGGAGAGGTGATAGTCCGATCCTCAGAATTGTAGCAGTTGGCGCACTCCATGATCAACTCGGGACAACGGACCGCCGGTTGGAAGCCTGCTGCATTATACAACCCGCTCTTCACAATATTCCGTGATGCATCTGTCGGAAGGTTGCCACCCTGCCCATACATTCTGCGTATGAATGCCTCGAGGTTGAATGGTCCGAGATTGGTGTCCGTCAGATTTCCATGCTTTGAGATGATCTTTGATTCCGGGATGAAAGACTTCTTTAGACTCTTGATTTTCGCCTGCCTGGAGGCGTTCTCCTTAACAGCTTCATTGTTTGCAGCCTTAGTTCCAGCCTTGCTAGTTCCAGCAGCGTCAGCCATCTGCAAAACAAAAAGCGAATATTACTCCATCAACTTTTAAAACAACCATCACGTGAGGCGGCTGGCGGTTGGAGTTGGCTGCAAAAATAAATACAAGTTAGTAGCGTTAGCAGCCAACTTTGACTTCTCAAAAATTAAACTTCAACCTCCAGCAACTCGCAACCAAAAGAAATAACTTAACTCTATCAATCTTAACTTCGAAAAAGCGTGTTGAGTCTCAGTAAATTTTAAAATCAGCAATTTCGAATTAAAATCAGCAAGCCTTCGAATTAAATTACCAAGTTTGAAATCAACTCTTCGACAGTTATACATCAGCAACTTCGAAGAAAATAAATCGAGAGTTTTTAAACGAGCAAGTTAAAATTCGCAAGCTTCAACAATTAAAAATCAACTTTTCGGAAGTTATAAATCAGCAACTTCGAAAAGCAATCGAAAATCAGCACTTCACAAATTATAAAACAGCAATTTTGAAGGCTTTACAATTTAAATCTAATTCGATTCGAACACTCGGCAATTTCAAACAACTTCGAAAAAAAATTAAAGCTCAAGCAACTTCGCATTCAAACAATCTCAGCATTTTAACTCTCAGCACAAATAAACGATTTCAGCATTTCAACTTTTAACTTCAAAGCATTTTCGACTTTCAGCAAAATAAAAAGTTTCAGCAACTTCGAATACATACCTCAACAACGTGAAGAAATAAAAATGCTAAACCCTTTTACTTCGAAGCACTTCGCAACTTGCAACCTCGAATCTCAGCAACTTCAAAAAATCAACTTTCAGCACTTTCAACTTCAAAAAAAAAAAAAAATCGAACTTTCAGCAACTTCTCGAATTAAATCTCACAACTCAACTTGCCAGCATAAATTTCAACTTCGAATCTTGTGAGATGAGAATGAAAATCCCCGGAGTTTTATAGCAAAACGCTGGCGCTAATTTTAGCAGATGCCTTTTATTCCCTTTCATCATGACTGACGCGTTTGCTAATTTTAAAAGGGAATATTCCAGTTGTCAGGCAGTGGTTATGACAATTTGCTATTCGGGGAGATTCTTTCCTCGATTTAAATTTAAAATTCCCTCCCGACTGCCAGTTGCCTCCAGTGATTTCGAGAAAATCATTTTTTTACATCGATTTGAAGTTATCCCGACTGCATTTTAAAATGGCACTTTTAATTTATTAAAAATTTAATTTAATTGCCATTTTAATTTATTTCTTCAACGTATTTTAAATATTCGATGTCAACTGCCAAAACTGGCTAGGCGTAATTTTATTTTCCGTCCGTAATTAACTTCCAAAACAAATTCCCCTTGCTAAATCGTCCGAAATTTTAAAATTGCATGGGTCAAAATCGAAGGGGGGAATTTAATATTAGACTTAGGAAAATAATTAAATTAATTAATTAAATTAATTTCTCCGTCTTGCTAAGAGAAATTTTAATTACCTCCAAATGCCTTTCAATTTAATCGTGCTGAGGGAAAATTTCAACGCGTTTGAATTTTTCTGAGATCACCAGTGATTTTATGTGTATCGTGAAAAAAAGGGGGGAAATATTCAATTTTTTTAGCATTAATTTTTTATTCCTATCTCCCCTTTAGTCAAAGCGCCCTTTTAATTTATTTCTTGCTTTTTAGGCGCATATGACAAGCTTCATTTTGAACGCCCCTTTTAATTTCATTTCAAACTTGGGCGCATTTAATATATCGAGCTTCTAGTTTTGAACACTTAACAATTTTTTATCCTTACCCATGGCGCAAATAGCATGTGTTGCTCTCAAATTTGTTGTGTTTGAATAATCATGAGCCCAGGCGCATTTTAGCTATAGAGCTCTCAGTTTACCTTTTGGGCGCATTTAGATCATGGTACCTCCAGCTTTGATATGGGCGCATATGACATGGTCTCCTTCCAGTTTCAAGGGCGCGTATTAGATGATGAGCTTTCAGTTTCAACTCAGGCGCATATGAGAGGGGGAGTTTCCAGGCGCATATGGAGGTCTACACTTTCAGTTTTGATACTTAGCCATTTTCAATTTCCCACGCATTTTCCAGATTTATTACCAAGGGCGCACTTGAGGGGGCGTACTTCCAGTTTTGAAGTGAGGCACATTCTACACAAGGTGTTTTCAGCTTTGAGAGGGGGCGCATATGAGAGGTGGAGGTTTCAATTTAGGCTTAGGCACATATAGCTAGGTCAACTTTCATTTCCAACACTTGGAATTTTCAAGGCTCACTTTATCCTCCCAAGGCGCATTTGACCACATCAACTTCCAGTTTGTGCCTAGGCGCATATGAGACCATCAACTTTTACTTTTAGCTTGAGGCGCATTTAGCACATCCTCCTTCCAATTTGTGCCTAGGCGCATATGAGACCATCAACTTTTACTTTTAGCTTGAGGCGCATTTAGCTAGTTCAACTTTCAATTCTTGACTTAGTCGTTTCCAACACTTAAACTTTTTAGCAACGCCTTTGCTCTCCAGGCGCATATCACCCCCTGTGGTCCCACTTTAATGACTTAGCCAAAATTTCAAACCCTCTTGGACTTGGGCGCAAATCAACCATCCAGCTTCCATTTTTGGTACTTAGTCAAATTTTTGAGATCCAGGTAGAGGCGCAAATCAACCATCCAACACTGGGCGCATATGACCCCTTGTAGTTCCATTTTTCAACATTTCAACATTTTCTTGCTAAATCAACTTGTAAGGGCGCATTTGGGCTAGTCTCCATTCATTTTGTGTCATGGGCGCATATGACCCCCTGAGCTTTTAATTTTGCCTTAGCCAATTTCAAGCCACCTCCAAGGGCGCATTTAAAGGTGACACTTTCAATCTCAACTTAGGCGCATTTGATAGGTGACGCTTTCAATTTCAACTCTGGGCGCATTTCACCTATCAAGGTTTCATTTTAGGTTGTGCTTATTTTACCACATCAACTCTCAGTTTGTCAAGAGGGGCGCATTTGACATGGTCAACATCCAGTTTTTATCCTAGGCGCATATGGCTATGTCTACGTTCATTTCAAATGCTTTAGAAAATTTTTCATTTTATCACCTTCATTGACCCAGGCGCATTTAGCACATGGTATTTCCAATTTAAAACACTTAGAAAAATTTTCAACTGCTCCACATTACCTTGGGCGCATTTAAGGGGTCAAGCATCAAGTTAGGGGCGCATTTGAGTTTCTCAACTTTCACCTAGGGCGCATTTGGGACCATCAACTTCCAGTTTGTGCCTAGGCGCATTTGGCATGGTCAACTTTCAGTTTTGGCTTTGGGCGCACTTTGACCTTGCAACGTCAAGTTTTCCAGACTTAGTCATTTTTTTCAGTCTCTGTTCTGCCTTGAAAGCGAGTTTCACTACCGGACTCAAAATTTTATCCATTTTAGCAAATTTTACGCCTGCTGTTGATTTTCCGTGGTCAACCCTAATTTGCCCTGACTTTCTATTTTTAGAAAGTTCTTTGAATTTTGTGCCGTTGACTGGATCCTGACTCCGGAAAGCCTGATTTTCACCTTGCTCTGAATTTTGACTGACCTGGTGCTGCCAGTGCCCGATGCCTGTTTGTACTTACTATTTTTAGCAACCTGCTAAAAATAGAAACTGTTCAGAAAGTCTTCAAATTTTGCGTGTTGAATGCCGGAAACATGGTGGTTATTGTTGGATCTTTGCTTAAAGTGAATGTCGGGTTCAGCCCTTGATTTTAGGAAACCCTAATTGACACGCTAAAAATAGCAAGCTGTCACGATTCTTCATTCTCGTAACTCGTTTTATTTAGAGGCTAGCCAAAGACTCATCACATGTTAGGCACATGCTCGAATCTGGTGTGACACATAATTATAGGCTGCTTTCTTGAAGTGACTTACTATTTATGGTAAGTTACTTTGTTCTGAGCTTCCTACGCTCGGATTTGCTTTGAAATCACGGAGCCCGATGTGCCCGTCGTTGGTGAACTTGCCTGTGTATGTTGACGCCGAGATCAACTTTCTATTTATAGCCCTTGTCCAAAATGCCCTACTAAAAATAGCAGGTTCTCCGATTGCCTTCAAATTTTGCCAGCAGCTTCTCGGAAGGATGTCAATCATGATGGATACCTCAGTTTTGAACGTTTTGACCTCTGACTCCTCATTTTTAGTGCTGAAGCTCGAAACCCTAATTTTGTGCATGTTGCTCAGATGAGCTCCGTTTGACCTCGTTTCAGTTGTATGATGATCAGCTTGCATTTCTGAGGTGTTGAGTAGCTGCCCAAGTGACACCTGCTAAAAATAGAAAGCGGCCGGAAAAGTGACTGACCGGCTGCCGGATGATCTTGCATGTCATACTGCCCGAAAAATCTTGAAAAACCCAGAAAAATCTCCAACATGCATGCACTGGCTAAAAATAGTAAGTTTCTGAAAAGTGGTCAGCTCCATTTGCATGTTACACTGTCGCGAAGCTCTTGGAAAACCCAGAAAGAAAATGCCGACATGCGTTGAAAATGTCTGCATGCAAACCCTAATATTGGCCTCCGAAGGCCGAATGCTGAAAGTCATCACCCTGCTTTGCATGTCATATCGTCGCGAAGGTCTCGAAAAACCCAGAAGGAATCTTCGGACATGCATCAGAGAATATAACATTAAGACCTTGAAATCTGCTTTGGAAGCTGTACTGCTAAAAATAGCAGGTTGTCTGTTTTTGCTCAAAATTTGTCAAAAGTGAACTTGAAGTGCCCGGAATGCAATGAAGTTGTCCAAATGTGAAAATCTCAAGAAAATCAACCCTAAACTGACACTTACTAAAAATAGAAAGATGGCAGAACTTAGTGAAAATTTAGGAGTTGCTCGCTGAAACATGGTATTAACATTGCTAGGCTCAAAAGCTAAATAATCAACTCAATTGGATCTCAACGTGACCTAAAAGATGTGAAACCCTAATTTCAGACTTGGTCGAATCTTACGTTCAAGCTTGCTGACGGGAGCGTCCCCAGAAAGGCAGATAGCAGAACAGAAGCAGAACGAGAGAGAAAGACAAAAACCAAAACCAAAAGACCAGAACGGAGCAAAAATTTAGGGGTCCCCATTTTAGATGGGGCGATGTGTGAAAAGGTCACAACAGCGCCTAGGGATTGTCAATAAAGCCACGACCTCAAATATGTATATGAAGCTCAATATCTCAATCTATTGTAGCTGCAAAATCTCAGATATTAAAGTCACGAAAATCAGAATATGTCTAGTTCTCTTCTTCCACGAATTGTTCCAATCTCAATCTTAATGAAGCAGCAGAAATTTCATTCAAAAATCGTTTTCTTCCAGCTAGGGGTGATATCTCACACCCGAAACTGAATCATGAGGGTCTTCCAACCCTAGAACCAGAGGCTCGTGCTCTTCCCGTGAGAAAATTATACATTCAAAGAGTGTCGAATGTTTTCATCCTCTATTCTTTTATAATTTCACCATTCATAAAATAAAGTGACTTTAATAAAGTCATACTTTAAATATTTCACCAAGTCACTTTATAAAACTATGAAATAAGTGACTTTATAATATTTCACTTAATTTAATTAAAATAATCGATTAAAGTCATCCCTTAGAAATATTATTAAATTTTTTGGACAATTTGATCAATTAAATTAATTAAGTCACTTATCCATAAATTTGGGGACATTATAGAGAACCCAATTCACCTTTGCGGAGGACCTACCTTGGGTCTTCGTTTGGGCTTCATTGGAGGAGTTTCAGGTGTTTAGTTTTCAGACCTGAGTTTGCAGCAGTGTTATATTAGCATATTTCTTTAGACCAGGTGTAGTGACTGATAGATCGAGTCTCAACCAGGCCAATACTATCACATATTTGCATTCTACTTGTTGGCTGTACTATTTTGGCATTATTGAAGGAATATTTCAGTTAGAGTTTCAAAGAATTTACTGGTAGCAGGCAGCTATGGTTGTATAGGTCAGATTTATTGATTTTAGAGACTGTTTGGGCTAGTCGTACCATCCCAAGGGGCAGCCGGACTATCATCAAGGGTCGCCATACCATCTTGGGATGCTGCTAGGGTTTGGACAATGTATTGGAGAGACTAATCTAATTTATAATTCTGTACTTCTTTGGAATTCCATCTATAAAGTTCATGTGCAAGATAGCATTGGACTCCGGGTATGACTAATTGATGAGTGGTGTTCCTAAATCTTTAGTTTTACAATTCTATACATTGCTGTTGAAAAAATCAGAATTTAGTAATTTATTTCAGTCATACATATGTTTGCACTCTTGAGTTGAAAATCCATCTATTGCATTCAATTAATTGGTAAACCCCAAAATCAATCATTGGCAATCAAACGTTTTCAAAAACAAAACAAAAACATTCCTATTCGCTGGCCAAATATTTTGAAAAAGACTAAAATCAATAAATTGGATCAGATTGGGGTTGGGGATCTTTGAAAATTGCATTCAAACTCGCTTTGGACTTGGTAAGCTGATCTTTGACCTAGACTCAAACATGATACTAAACTTGACAAGCTGATTTTTACTTGGACTCAGACTCAGTGCCTAGATTTTGTAAATTGAGAAAACCATGAAATATAGAGATTTTTAAAGATTTAAAACTAGTTTAATGCACCCTTTAACATATAAACTTTAAAGATGCAATAAACTAACAAAATAGAAGCTACTTTGATCACATACACAAGAACACATCAATCACATGAGTATAAAAGTGGACTTCAACTAAAGGAAACAACATTTTTAGATATATAAATATTGTCAAGTGCTTAAGATGTATAAAACTCATGGACTATGATATCCATGGCATCAAAAACAAAAATCACAATATGAAGTCTATGGTAGTGTTGTGACCTTTTCACACATCACCCCATTCAAAATAGGTACCCCCTAATTTTTGCTCCGTTCCTCGTCTTTTGGCTTTGTCTCTCTCTCTCTCTCTCTCTCTCTCTCTCTCTCTCTCTTTCTGCTGTCTGCCTTTCCGGGGTGTGCCCATCGTTGAGCTTGAGTGTGAGATTTTGGCTAAGTCTATAGAATTAGGGTTTTGAATTTTCTGGTCAATTTGAAGTCAAATGGAGTAATCAAATTGGAATCTGAGCTTCACATTGAAGTCAGCATGCTTCCAGCAGGTTCCCAGCTAAATTTCATCGAATTTCGGCGACTTACTATTTTTAGTAAGTGTTCGATCCAGGGCGTTCTCTCAACACTTTTGAAGTTTTGATCGTTACACTGCATCCAAAACATATCAAGCTGCTCGTTTGCAAAATTTGAGCCAGAACGGACAACTTTCTATTTTTAGCAAGTTCAGCTTCCGGAGCAGATTTTAGGGTTTATATGCAAAGTTCTTCAATGCATGTCCGGAGATTCCTTCTGGGTGTTTTAGAGACCTACGCAATGATATAACATGCAAAATGAGACGATGACTTTATTTAGCCTTTAGGGGCTATTTGTAGGGTTTGCATGTTGAAATTTTCTTTGCATGTCTGAACATTCCTTGTGGGTTTTTCGAAAGCTTTGCAACGGTGTAACATGCAAACCGGGATCATGAATTTTTCAGGAGCCGTCTTTAGAGGCTATTTTTAGGGTTTACATGCAGGGCTTTTCAACACATGTTAGGTTATTCTTTATGGGTTTTTCAAGAGTTACGCAATAATGTGACATGCAAGGCAGGATGATCACTTTTCAGATACTATTTTTAGTAGGTCCATTCCGATAGCTACCCGATACATCAGTATCACAAACAAAGCGAAGTTCAACAGAAATGGAGTCAAATGGAGATCATTTGATGGACATTCAAGTCAAATTAGGGTTTCCAGCTTCGGGACCTATTGTCCCTAATTTTTGACTTGTTAAAAATTCGGATAACCTATCAAAATTTTGATAAAATTTGAAGATTTTCTCTTCTAAGGCATGTTTTACGAGGTGCAAAGGTTAGAAAATTTCAGTTTTGGGTCTATAGTCCTTTTGGCTAACATTTTGTTGGCGTAACAACTAACACCTCTGGAGTACAAGTTGTTATGAACAGCCTATGCACACTACGCAATGAGTGCTCTTCGAATTATTGAGGGGAAGCTCCCTCGATGTTCTTTGACAAATATGCTTTGTAAAGAAAAATAAGCTAAAACTACTTCCTGTCTTTTTGTTTCAGCTGCTAGAGGCACAAGACTTTCTTGAAAGAACTTTTACGTTGTAGCTGAGTTTTCTCTGGTTTTGCAAATCAACTAAACTACAACTTATATCTATCCAATCTCCTCAGGAAAACAGAGCAAGAGGAAACGGAGCAAGGTTTGACTATCTGACGATAAGCGGGTTTAGACTCTCTACTTGAAGGCAAGGTGGGCACAACTATCATCTCAATCTAAACCAACTTATTGGGCACAACAGTTTTAAGAATTTACCAAGGCGATCTTATGGAACCCTAGGTGGTGTAACACTCGATCGAATCAGCAAAGCCTTCACAAAACAGCCTTTATCTTTATAATCTCACGAAACCCTAGGTGGTATAACCTTCAATTATATTGATAAAGATTCACAAAACAGATTTATCGCTGCAACTTCTCGAAACCCTAGGTGGTATAACGATCGATCACAACAGTAAATTAACACAAAACAACCTTATCACTTTAATCTTTTGGAACCCTAGGTGGTATAACAATTGATTTCAATGACAAAGATGTTCAAACAGATATATCTAATCTATGGAAAGAATTCAGCATCACAATCTTTCGAAACCCTAGGTGGTATAACAATCAATTGCAATATTGAAGACACATGAACAAATACGAAAAAGAGTAATATTGAGGGCAAGGTGGGCACAGCATATATTCCTCTCTCAAGCAAAAGTTATTTACAAATGAGCGTAAGCTCTTATTTATATACATCAAGGTGTAGGGAACCCTAAAATCGCCTTGTGTTATCTATAGTTCCTGCAATGCATGCAAGCAATGCACCCAACCCTAATTAAGCAAACTATACGATTAGCGGGCAACTACCTCGGTTTAAAGCGGAAACATCTAATCTAAAAATGGACAATTGTCGCGAGCATGCGTCCTTATTAAAAACAAGTTAAGCTGGAAGACTATCATCGGTTAACAAAAACCTAAATACAGCTCAAGTGAACAAAGGCGATTCACCGAGAATAGGTATGCATGTGATGACAACCAGGAGTTAGCCCGAAAGGGTAACATCGGTTTAACTTCGTGTGTGTAGAAGTCTATTGAGAAGTGGGAACTTGAAAGTTCAACGTGTGTGATCGAGCAA
>VDFB02075321.1:134841313-134860441 GCA_007258455.2 Sequoia sempervirens | reverse complement strand
AGATGGAAAATTAAGCACTTACTATTTTTAGCATGCTGGTACAAAGAAATTAGGGTTTCCTAATTTCAAGGGCAAAACACGACAGTCATGCAAAGGCAGCACCCAGCCATGACCAACACTCCTCAAGCAAACAACACGCAAAATTTGAACTCATTCTGAGCAGTCGCTATTTTTAGTAAGTTGCTAAAAATAGCAGGCGTAGGCAGATATCAAGCATCAGCAGCTTAACCACATCTCGAGGTTCAAAACAAAGCAAAATCAGGCTTTTCGGAGTCAAAAATCAGTTCAAGGCACAAGTTGTGAAGAACCTTCTAAAAATAGAAAGTTAGGGCAAGTCGGGGTTAGCATGAATGAGTCACCTCCAAATTTGGCGAAAGACATGAAATCCACCAAGTTTGATAAAATTTGGAGTCCAACATCGAAAATCACCTTGAGAAGCTGAAATGGATGAAAATTTTGCTAAGGCATGAAAAATGGAAGCTTGCCTAGGTAAATGCGCCCAAGCTTGAGAAGAGGAAGGAGTCTAAAATTTGCCTAAGTGTTTCAAATCTGAAGAAAAGGCCTTCAAATGCACCTTGAAGCTGGAGGAGACTGGAAAATCCACTAAGTATGTGAAATTTGAAGCTCAGGTCCTTAAATGCGCCTTAACTCAAGGATGAGAGCTGTGAAAAATTTAAGTATGAGAAAATTTGTAGTTCCACCCCTTAGATGCGCCTCTAATTGAAAGTGAGTTGAAAAAAATTTCTAAGTGTCTACAACTCAAAGGAGACCCCTCCAAATGCGCCTAAAGAAGGAGGATGCGATTAAAAAAAAGGTGCTAAGTGTTGACAAAGTGGAAGTACCACCTTTAGAATGCGCCCCCAAATGGAAGCTTACCCATGAGAATGCGCCTTTAGGAGAGGATGATTTAAAATTCTTCTAAGTATTCGAAACTTGAAGTATGAGGGGTAAAATGTGCCCCCAATTGGAAGTAGGACCCTCCATATGCGCCCAAGCCTGGGAGATTGTGAAAATTTGACTAAGTCATTAAATTGAAACCTCAGGGGTGGAAATGCGCCCAAGGTCATGGAGGAGGAAGTTGAGAATTGTCTAAGGCATAAAAAAATAAAAGCTCAACACTCTAAATGCGCCCAAGCTAGAAGTTAAGAAGAAGATTGTCCAAGTTATGAAAACGAAAGCTCATATCCTTAAATGCGCCCTCAACTTAAACTACACTCTCCAAGATGCGCCCAAGGAAGATGAGACTTGAAAAATGTTCTAAGGCGAAGAAACTTAAACTACAACCCCTCATATGTGCCTTGGGAGGAGGGTGATTAAAATTTTGACTAAGGCAAACGAAATGAGAGTACAAGGGGTTATTTGCGCCCAAGGTAAAGAGGGACCTCGAAATTTTGCTAAGGCATGAAAAGTGTAAGTACCACCCATAAAATGCGCCCCCAAATGAAAGATTACACATGAGTTTGCACCTTGAGGAAAAGAGAGAATTGAAATTTTTCTAAGTATGAGAAATTTGAAGTTCAACCTCTCAAATGCGCCCTAAGTTGGAGGAGTGAGTTTTAAAAATATCTAAGTGTACAAATTTGAAGCAAGCACACCCATACGCACCCAAGTTTGGAGAAATACTTTGAAGAAAGTGTCTAAGTGTTTAAACTGAAAGCACAAGGGGTTGAATGCGCCTTGAAGGGGAGGAAGTGACTTGAAGATATTCTAAGGCGTCAAGATTGAAAGCACATGGTGCCAAATGCACCCAGCCTGTAGAATTGAATTAAAAAAATTTCTAAGACGTATGAAGTGAATGTTCACCCTTCTAGATGTGCTTTAGCTTGAAGAAAGAGATGGGAAATATCCTAAGTCCAGGAAAATGAAGGTCTACAAATCCAAGTGCGCCCTTGCAGGGACATGGATAAGTGTTGGAAATTAAAGCTACAAAGAGATCATATGCACCCTGGTTACCTGAAGAAGGATACTCAGAATTTTTTTTTTAGTTTAACCCTTCATTTGTGCCTAAGGAGTTGAAGAGAGCTGAAGGAAAACTTTAAAAGGCGTTGGAGTTGAGAGCTCATGGCTTCATTTGCGCCCTAGCTGGAAGAGAGGTTTCAAAGAAATTTTCTAAGTTCTCAAAATTAGAAGCTTTGGCATCAAAATGCGCCTTGAAGAAGAGAGGGTGAAATTTTTTCTAAGTATTGACAAAATGAAAGCTGAGAGGTGGAAATGCGCCCCACTTGAAGAATGAAGTAGCAAATATTTTCTAAGGAAAATGTTAAAAGGTGAAATGGAAGTAGCATGTGCTAGATGCGCCTGAGTCAAAGGGGGCTAAAAGGAAAACTTTTAAAAGGCATTGGATTTAAAAAAAGGAAAGAAACTTAGTATGTTATATGCGCCTGGGTTTAGATATGGGTTTAAAAAGATTTTCCTAAGGCATTTAGATTTAAAGTTCAAAGAGGATATGCGCCTAGCAAAAAGTCAAAAGGAAATTTTTGCAAAGTGGATAAATACGTCCAAGACTTAATGACAAATTCTTTTAAAAGGCATTGGAGATAAAATTTGCTTTGGATAGATAAAATTAAATTTTGCTCGAGCTAGAAATCAATTAAAATTTAAAATTATTATTTTCCAAAGTTTTAAAAATCAAATTCCCCCTTCGTTTACACACATGAGATTGTCTGAAGTCGGGAGATATTTATCATGGGGAAATTTTATTTTGGAAAATATCTTGGATGGAAAATAATTTTGCCTAGCCAATTTAAAATGTTGGAGCCTGCGAAGCTTTTTTGAGCGAAACGTAAATTTTTCTAAGGCGCTGGAAAAATAAATAAAATTTCTCAAGTGAAATAAAAGGCGTTGAAATCAAATTTTAAATTTTAAATACGTCATTTTAAAAGGATGATATTTTTAATGCTAGAGTAAATTTTAACAAATTTCTTGAAAATACTTCAAATAACTGGCAGTCGGGAGGGAAATTTTAAATTCAAAATGAGGAAAGAATCTCTAATAATAGCCAATTTCTATGACAACTGCATGATAGCTGGGAATATTCTCTCCTAAAATTGGAAAATTTCTAAGTCATGGTGAAGTGAATTTATGGCGACTACTAAACTGGGCACCAGACTTTCAGTTATAAAAATTTGTTGGGTGAAAATTATGTAATCAGCTTTTCAATAGATTACACAACTTTGACTTCAGCCACAGCTATGTGAGATGTGAATCTCTCCTCTCAGAAAGGGGAGGCGCCCTTCTTACTGCTAACAGAAGCGATAGTAAATCAAACAAATAATTACAAAATGTACACGAAACTTACGAAGTGGGGGGGGTGTGTTACATTCATCCTTCTCTCTTTTTTCTTCGCAGAAGATAGCGTTTATAATGCTTCACCATTGGAAGTTTACAATTCTTAATAACCTAAAACTAACAACTAAGCATTACTTCAATATCCTATCCTCAATGTGCTGCCGTGAGATACTAGGAAGGATTAATAACAAACAAAATAGCAAAAAGGGAAAGCTCTACGAAGGCACAAAGTTGTTCCGTAGCTTTTGAAAGTGCCGATTCAGGTGTATATCATTGGTCACGCTAGAAGCTACTGAAAAGTCTCTTTTTAGATCTAACAATTTCGAATAAAGATGAATGATTACAAGCACAAAGTCTTGTAGATCATCCAACCAAAGTAGTCGTAGCCAGCAATTTAACGACATAAAGCCACAAAGTCTTTGTAGGATCCTTCGGTTATAAGAGTATCCAAGAGTTTGAATAATTACAAGCACAAAGTCTTGTAGATCACCGCAACCAAACATGCAAGAGCATGAATGACATAAGCACAAAGTCTTGTAGGATCACTCAACCAAATGATAAACAAAAATACAAATGCAATCTAAATAATAAATGTAACACAAAGTTTACATAAACTACTTAGAGTCCTTCAGATTCTTCAAACTAATCACTACCAAATAAGATCAACTCACAAAAGTATCGAATCCAATGCAAAGTTTGGCTTGCAATCCTTTTCTTTATTAATCGAATCTCATTCACAAAGCATGAACGCAAAGTTTCACAAATTTGCTTCAAAAAGGGCAGCACTTCGTTGCAAAACACTAAAGGATCCTTTTATAATGAAAATCCCTCACATTATATAGAAAGAGGGATGAGCAAAATTAGGAAAGAGATTGAGAAAATCAGGGAAAGTTAGGTGAGCGATTTTAGGAGATCTCACCTAACTTTGACCAAAGCCGTGCTTACAATTTGTTTTGAAAAATATTACATCTTTGACTTGGTGTAATTACACTTACAAAAATGACATTCAAAATGTCGAGAACATTTACAAGATGCATAATGGATGCAACTCCTGATGTCTAACACTGGAGAATAGGGGCTGCTTCACGTCTTTTTGCATTGGGCGCGGAAGTCTTCAAATTTCCTCCTAGTCTCCTGCACGAACTTCTCATCTGGACCAACGGTGTAATCCACAATGGTGCGAATTCTCGTGATCGATCTCATGGAAGATGAGTGAACCTTCTTGCACCCGCTAAGATGCGCCTCTTCAAAGTTGTCCAATGAGCCTTGTATCACAAATGATGTTCAAATAAGCTTCCTGAGAAGTCCGAACTGGCCAATCAAATTCATGATGGCTTCCTTTGAAGATCCGGGGATATTTCGTACGGGCAGATACGATTCTCCTAAAGAAGTTGACCGGGCAACTCTTTGATACTTTTTTCAAGAATGGTGCGATGCCCGTCGACATCTTCCTGTACTTGGTGAAGATCTTCTATGAGAGATTGAACCACTTGAATTCTGTGTTTCAGTGATTCTCTTACCTCTACAAACTTTTCTTTGTCGGGAATTATCCCAACCTCCACCAATTTGTTGAGCTTTACCTGTTTCATTTCCGACCATGACAACGGGCATTTTTCCATGTCTCTGTGCTCCTGGGAAAGTATTCTCTTTTCTTTATCAAGCTTTGTGGTGAGCTTGGCCAACATGGTAGTTTTCTCTATCTCTAGCCAAAATTATCCGAGATCCGCGGTTCATGATCTTCAACAAAATCATATAACACCGCCTTTGGAGGCGAATTTTCAGCTTTCTGGATACCGGTCTTCAATACTTTACCCACCGCCGTACGGCTGTGCATTACTTGGAGAACCGGCAAGTCTCTTTACAACAGTGGCATAATGCTCTGCCCTCTGTTTGTACATGTTACGAGCTTGCTCTACTTTATCCAGCCTTCCTGCCAAGATATCCAAAGTGACTTGCGCATCCGCTTTTGCACTTTCGTTGGTAACCTTGCCAAGCTGGACCTTTGTTACTGTGTAGTCCTCCATATTGACATCAGCTTCTTGATTCGGTGGTATGCCAATTTCAGCATACTTGTGGCCAGACTTGTCAACATTCAGCCTCCAGTATACCTTTGCCTTTTTCTTCCCTTTGGCTTTTGGAAGAACTATCTCTTCGAGGTCGAGCTCCTCTAGAGAAATCATTTGCTTTTTGCGCTTCGACACTTGAGATATTAGCCAAGGAGGAAGAAAAGAAGTGTGAACTTCTGGATTTATTGTCAATTCAGTCACCATTGCCACTTCTGAAGTTATTGTCACATCTGAACTTACCATCGGTATCGTGACAATTGGAGAAGTATTTGTCATCGTTGCTCCTGTAGTTGACACATTGAGTTGATCACGCATTGACTCATTCATGAAATGATTGAATTCGTTTTCAGAAGTGATATCATACGTTGGCGAAGACAAGCTAGGAATAGACGATGGGGGACTTGACAGTATATCAACCGTATGGATGCTTGTCACTAAAGGAGTATCAAGTTGGGTTGATGCTGCAGGGATAGGGGATATCTCAACTGTAGGAATGCATGTGGTAGGAATAGGTGACGAGGGAACATGAGGTGGAGGAGTTCTTGAATCTGGAGGGGTATGAGAAAAATTTGAAGTCACAGGCGATGATGTTCTGGGAATTTCTTCAACTACATTCTCAGGAGGAGAAGTAGTTCTTTCTTGATCATGCCCGGGTTCCTATTGATCACCCTCTTGTCTCTTCGAATCCGGTTCACCTTCAAAGTCACCTTCAGATCCTTCTTCAGAATCTTCATCAGACTCTTGCCCGCTTTCAGAAACCTCTTCGGCATCAGAGTCTGCTTCTGCTGAATCTTCATCTTCAGCGGATTGGTCACTTGAAGTTTCTTCTTCATCGGAATCTATCTCCTCAGAATAGGCTTTTTACCCTTAGAGTGAGATGGACGAGATTCCATGATTTCTGTCTCTTGGACAGCCTGGGTATCTTTCTTACCAATAGTGAACTTGATCCTAAGACCTCTTCGCGAAGAAGTGGGAACGGTCGCTGATTTGTTTTTGTCGCGGAGTTCTTGCTGTTGGCGAGCTTCTGCTTCGGATTCCTCTCCTTCTGAATCTGTTCTGAAACTTTTCATTGCATAACCATGTTTATGTAACCATTCTTCTGTATTGGCTAGGATTGGTCTCAGCCTTTCTCTGATGTTGGTAACCTCTTTCCTAGACCATTGTATTGCAGGCAACGGCCTTTTGGCAATGCCTTGCTCATCATAGACAGCATTCATGATATCACCTGGATCTTCAAAATCCTCTGGTAGGTCAGCGATACCAAGATCCCTGATTTGTTGAACAGTCAACCTGCAATAGTCCATTTTACGAATGGCTTCTTCATCTCTACAATCTGCCTAGATGTTTTCAAAACGGTACCTGTGTTGGTGACCTTTTTGCAACTTTTTCCTGACATCTCGGTAGTGTTGTGACCTTTTTCACACATCGCCCCATTCAAGGTGGGGACCCCTAATTTTTGCTCCATTCTGGTCTTTTTTGCTTTGGTTTTTGTGTGTCTCTCTCTCTCCATCTGTCTCCTTTCTATGGTCTCCGGTCGGGATCGCCTCTGCCCGCAAGCTTCAACATGAATTTGGCTAAGTCTGAAATTAGGGTTTGAGTCTTTCCAGCCAATTTGAAGTCAAACGAGGTGAATAACTTGAAACTTGAGCTTAACGTTCTTGTCAGTATGCTTCCAGCAGGCTCTCAGCAAACATTTATCAGATTCCGAGGTACTTACTATTTTTAGTAAGTCCGCTAATTCGCAATAATTTGTCGCCTATTTTGAGATTCCGACGACGCATCGGCATTCGTGAGTATATCGACCGCTTTGCATGCCAATTTGGGCAAAACGGACAACTTACTATTTTAGCAACCGCTTCCTCGCACGAATTTCGTGGTCCGTGATGCGTAGATTTCTTTGCATGTCCGATATTCCTTCCGCTTCTTTCGACCTTCGCTGGAAATGCACATGCAAGTCGAGGCGACCACTTTCAGGATGCAGCCTTCCGAGGCTATTTTTAGGGTTTGCATGTCAGGGTTTCTTTTGCATGTCAGGTGATTCCTGATGGGTTTTTCGAGAGCTTCGCGATGGTGTGACATGCAAACGGAGATTCCCACTCAGTAAGGAACTTGCTATTTTTAGCAGGTATGCCCCAGCAGCCGCCTCCCAGTAGTTCAGGTTCACGAGCCGATCGCAGTGCCACAGAAACGAGAGCAAACAGAGTTCATTTGGGATGCATGCAAAGCGAATTAGGGTTTCCAGCTTCGGAGCCTAAAAATAGGCATCAAAAGTCAAAATCTTCAAAATCCGGTGTAAACCACTGCGATCAGCGTTCTTCAGGCTATCTGCTGGTGAAATTTCAGGTCAAACGGAGCAGTTACTATTTATAGTAAGTCAGATTGGAAACATGCTAAAAATAGTAAATCAGTTGCATGCATCAGTACCGGCAGTAAGGTCACGTGGTGAGGATCGCCTCATTCAAATTTCAACTCGATCGGAGCTGTGGAGGTACCAGAAACGAGAGCTTACTATAAATAGCAAAACACTTCCCAAAATATGCTATTTTTAGTAAGTCAGCTCAGAATGGCAGTATTGACAGGATATCAAAGTCGCGAGGATCCAGTGTTTAAAATTTCATGGCAATCTAAGCTTCCAAAGTAAGAAAATCAAGAGGCTTACTATAAATAGCAGGGCATGAACGCTGGCAGAGAAACGGAGAAAAATGTCTAAGTCTGGAACTTCATCCTCCACCCCCTGTGAAATGCGCCTTCAAGTATATGTCAGGCATGAAAATTTTTAAGAATGAAGTTCATCCAGTACACAGGCTAAAATGCGCCCAGCTCAAGCTCTCATGTTGGAAAAATTTTCTAAGTATAAAACTCATCCTGCAGGGAGGCCCAAATGCGCCCAAGTTTCAAGGTCAAAGCAAAGTCAACATGTTTCATCCTGTGCATGGGTAGAAATGCGCCCTCACAAGCAGAAGGATTGAAAATATTCTAAGTATGAGAAATATCCTCCTCTATGTGCCATTTGCGCCCATGCAAGGAAAGGGGTCAAAGATTTAAAAGGAGGTCAAAAGGCGTTAGAGGCAGTCAGCAAGTCAAAAGGATTTCATCCTCCTACATGGGCAAAATGCGCCCAAATCTAAGCATGTGAGGACAAAGGTTGGAAGTTCATGAGTTACATGAAGGCGTTGGAAGTCTTATCCATCACATCATACAAAATGCGCCCAAGTTCCAAGAAGGTCAAGCTGGTCAACAAGTTCATCCTGCTGCATAGGCAAAATGCGCCCAAAAAGGAGCATGTAAGGACAAAAACGTGGGAGATGTGAAGACACTTGTTGATGGCGCTTGAAAGTTTTCATCCACCACTACATGCCAAATGCGCCCATCCCTCTCACCCCCTCAAATGCGCCAAGAAGAGGAGAAAGTCAAAGAGGACGTTGAAATAAAGACTTCATCCTCCTGAGTATGGGAAATGCGCTCAAGCTGAAGTCAATAAAAAGTGAATAAAGAATGTGAAAGTAAAGTTAAAGGATAAAATTGTTGGGCGCGCCTAAAGTTGAGATGTGAAAGGTGTAAAAGGTAAGTAAATCAAGTAAAAGGGTGAGAGAATTTCCTAGGGCGTGTGAAGTAGTAAGGATAAATGTGGGGCGTGACTTTTTTTTAATTTTTTGTCTCAAGTGTATGCGCCTATGTTGAAGGGAGTTATAAGGTGTTAGAAATATTTTCTAAGGCGTTGAAATGTTTAGAGGGTGGTGAGTGAAATTAATGTGCTAGGCGTTAGAGAATAAAATGCCTAAGTGTTGGAAAATGGTGCCAAGTGAAAAAAAAATGCTAGGCATATCCTCTTGCTCATGCTATTTGCGCCTAGGATGAAATGTAGGATGATGTGATATGAAATTTTTTTTTAAAGGGCGTTGGAGCTTCAAGTGAAAGTATTTTCTAAGTGTGGAGTTAAATACAAAATGGTAAGTGAGAAATAAAATATGCTAAGCGCCTTCATAAAATTTTCTAAGTGGAGTTGATATTTTTTTCACAGGCCAAATTGATCGAGTCGGATATAAAATTTTCTAAGGCAAAATTTTCGAAGTGATTCAAAAAAATTTCTAAGGCACAAAATATTTTTCCCCTTAGAAAAACGCTTAAGTCTGGAGAGGTGATGGAATTTTTCCTAAAGCACGAGCAAATTTGCCAGTGGTGAAGTCAGTGAATGCCAGCTCCGCAGGGTTGATAAAAATTTTCCAAGTCAGAGCAAGATTCTCAGGGGGGATCGAAGAACGAGAACAAAATTGTTGAAAGAATAATCTCCTAAGGTTCAAAATTCAGAGAAATAAAATGAACCCGTTCGTTGTGCACCCATGGGTTCGATGCGTTCTGGAGAAAATTTTCTTCTGGGTATTGAAGATTATCGATGAGGAGTTGATTTTAAGGTCTTCCACAGCTTGTCGAGGATTTTGGGATGAAGATTTTAAGTGGGCACCAGGTTGATGAATTTCCTAAGGGAAATTTGAAAATTTTCTAAGGCAAAAATGAAGAAAGTGGTTTTCAAGGTGAGATCCTCCAGACGATGAATTTGAAAGAAACCGCCTAGGTGAATTTGCTTCAGTCCTCTGTGAAGATAGTTTACTTAAGCCAGAAATGAATAAAATCAAGGTTGTCCGGGCTCCAGCAGGTGAAATGAATTTCTCAAGGATGGAAATTTGTCTAAGGCATGAACTTGAACACAAAGTTGGCGATGAGCGCTTGAAGGTTGGAGCGTGAAGATCAGGTAAGTAAGGTGACTTTATATTATGAGGTGTTCTAATGCTTTTCTCCTTGCTTGTTTTGCAGGGGGAACGTCGAGGCCAAGCGTTGATGATTTAAGTGATCCCCGGTGATATCACAACCTTCGAAGGAAGATAAAGTTACAAGTTTCAATCTCGAAGGAGGAAAGTTTGCAAGAAAATGGCTAAGTGTTGAAGAAACATTTTCAAGGCTCAAAGTGACGAAGATGAAGACCCTCAAGTGGAAGAAATCAAAGGATAATGCCAAGAGAGAAGATCGAGAACAATGTGAACGCGTCTACAAATGGAATCTTCTAGAAGGATGATGGTGGACATTATGGCGCATTTATTACCCCACTCTCCTCTGTGGCGGTTTTAGGGCAATATTATTTAGGGCTGAGGTGGCACGATTCTAGCCACTCTATTGATTGTAACCCTAGCCGTCTTTTGGGACTTGGCTAGCTATAAAAGGGGGAGTCCCCCTCATTTGTAACATATGAAGTTAGAATCAGAGTAGACATTGAGAGAGTATTAGTATTAGAGCTAGATAGTGTAGCATTGTAGAGCATTTTTGCATAATTTGGAGAAGAAAGAAAGTTTTCCCTTTGAAAACTTTTGAAGAGATTGTTGTGTAACACATTTTATGATAATAGATCTTTTCATTGATGATGGAATTCGTCTTGTCATGAAATGCTAGCAAGGTTTCTTCTTCCTTTCGTATCCAAGTAGATTAAGATTCATGCAAGTAGTTTACTTAGGTGTGTGGTGTTTCATTGAGATAGCTTCGCTTTATTCCATACCACTAGCGGCTTGTTGATGATAAGTTCGCCTTGCGTGGTCGACTGGAGATTATTTTGTTTAACTTCGGTTGTGGTTTACATGCTTATATGCGTTGTTCTGATGGTGTATGTATGTTAAACTATAACTTGAATACCTTTCGCTATCCCCTTTGAAGATTGCACCGATTTTACTGAGGCTGTCCGACGGAGGCTAGGTGAAATCCGGTTGAAGTCTATTGAAATGAAGCTCCACATATCCCCGTGATTTAGAATAGAACATAAACTTCTTAGGCCCTACACCCTTTTAAATTCAGTTCATTTCCGGTTAGAATTAGGAAACTTGCGCTCACCTGCCAAATCATTTGAATCACACGAAAGCCCTTAGTCTACTGTTTGTTGTTAGCCGTCGAACAATTGTGTAAGTCCCCTTGACATACCAGCAATATCACATCGAGCCAAACTGAGCCTATTCGCACTCAAGGAACCTTGGAGTTGAAAGCATGATCTTACTCGCAATCTTAGCATGCTGAATACTTTGTTCAAGAGAGGATAGAGCGTCCGTTGGGAGACTTTATTCCGTGTTGGTGCGGTCTCAAAACCACGTCAGGTAGTCGAAATCAAACCTATACCTGTAGGTTTTGATGGTCATGATCTGCATTTCAGCATAGACAGACTTAGCTTTTTGTGCAGTTTGGATAGTATATCGGCCGATGGTCAGTGGGAACTTGAACCCACGCTTGTGGTTGCTTCTTCGTTCTTTCTGCACTGACATCAACTGTCTGCATGTTTCCATGAGAATCCACTTATCCGAAGGATAACGTGGTAGCATGTAGGGACAACAGTGTAGCAGCCTACTCTCAAGTAAGTAAACGTTGGGAATTGGAGAAAAATGCATCCAACTTTACTTACCACCTTATAAGCCTCATCGGATACTCTTCTTTCCAAAGCTGGATCAAAGTTGAAGAGTAAAGGCCAAAGAAAGCATCAGTGACCCGTCTGAAATGATGAAAGCTCTCCTTTAGCTCCAATTGATAGAAATATCTGTACACAGGCACCATCATCCGATTCCCTTTTGTAGATAGACCTGGGAATTGTCTCATCACAACTGCTGCGTACACCAGGTAAGAAGTCATGTAGAACTTCAATGTAGAAGGAGCATTGATCAATTGCTCGTGTATCTCATCACTGATTTGTTTGCCCCAGTCAATATGCACCTTCTGCCTTCTTATGATCCTGATGTATTCATACATCCAATCGTGAAAAGTAGATGATTCCGGCAAGCCCTTTACTCTGCTTAGAAACGTGATCATATCCTTGACGTCATCTTTGAAATCACTTCTCAGGAGTCCTTTCGGCCATCTAGAAACAGATGATCTAGGCTTCTTGAGCCATTGAGTGTTTATCAACTGTTTAGCCTTATTGGGATCAGCATCGAAGATCTCCTGTGCTTTTGATATAGAGATGTCAATGTATTTTTCCATATGAGGAACCTTGAAGACAATATCAAAGAAGTCAGGGTCGAGTCTCAGAATCTCATGCCCGGAAGAGTCGATCACGCTTCTGCTCTCTCTGATGTAATGAGACGCAACTTGAAGAACAAACTCGGTATTGTGTGCGGCTGTAGGAAACATCGCCACCAAATGGAGGTTGTTGTGTACGATCGCTCTCATTGAATCAGGAAGAGGCTTCGTCTCAGTTAGCTTTGCGAAGTCAACCAAGTCTTGATGACCAACTTCTGTATCTTTTATCTCTTCGACTTTGGAAAGCACCATAGTCGGCGGGTAGACGCCTTGATATTTGTATTTCATCTTGCCTTTTGCTTTCGAAGAAGAGGGAGGCTTAGTAGCAGTCATCAAAAAGAACTGGAACTCTGATCAATCTTGACTTGACGATCTTTGAAAGTAGACTGCAATCCGTTTAGTCAGAACAAACATCAATTGTTAGGAAACATGGGAAAGCGCGAAATGAGCACGAGGATGGGAAAGCATGAAGCGGATGACAAGGCACGCAAAACGATGCACAAAGGCGGAAAAAGGAGGCTCAGGAGTGCACTAGTCGAAAATGAAGTTCATTTGGGAAGGTTTAGAGAAATCTTGGAAAAAGTGTAAGGGCGCTAAATTTTAGCGCCCTTACATCTCAGAAAAATGACCTTTGATGCAAGGGCGCTAAATTTTAGCGCCCTTACATTTTGCAGTGTTAGGAATTTTTTGACATTTTCAAGATGTCACAGCGCTAAAATTCAGCGCTTTAGCATTTTCTTGACAATTTTGAAATGTAGATGTAGGAATGAATGGCGAAGGCGCTCGTGCTTGGCAAAGGCAATTTGTTTGAATCATGAAAGCTTTTGAACTTGTTTCAATCCCATTACATACGCATTCAAAGGTTAAAGGAATTCTCTTTCACAATGATAGATCTTTTCAATGTTCACACCAAAACGCATAGAGAGGGGGACAAAGAGATTTCAACACAAACACATTGGATAGATACAAGTTCTCAAAGAACATCGTGCATAGAGGAGAATGGGGAAAGAAACGCGAGGGAAGAGTAAGGAAAGAAACGCGTAAGGTTCCAATGTGTAAGGAAACAAAGGCTCGCCATTCTTCTTACGATGAAGACAAACAATGAATAGAAAACACGAAGGTAAAACGCGAATGAAGAGAAGGAATGTGCGTAGGGTAAAATAAACACAAAGCTAAAAACGTGTATAAAGAACATTAGATCATATACAGAAAAGAAGAAGACAATGCAAAAGACTTACCCGAACCAAAGCGCGAAGAATGCTGAAGAAGAATGCAAAACCTCAAAAACGTGATTTGCAGTTGAGAGGCAAACTCACACAGCAAGAGGAAGAAGAGAACATGAAATATGAATAATGAAAAAGGCGAATTCATTCACTTAAGTGAAAATGAAAATTAAAAACCTAACTCAAGTCGAGCAATAAATTTAGGCACGAAAAGTGGCACGATTGACGAAAAACGCGAAAACATGAAGAAACGTGCCAGAGCCATGAAAAAGTTTAAGTGGCGAAGGAAAATGTAATGGCGCTAAAATTTAGCGCTATTACATTTTTTGGAAGTTTCACTGTATGCATGGGCGCTAAATTTTAGCGCCCTTACATTTTGCAGACTTAGCCAATTTTGGCTTCAGGGCAGGAGCGCACTTTTTCAGTGCCACTGCATTTTCCGTAATTCACTAAGTATGAACAGTGAAACTTCGCGAAAGATCTCGTTTCGAAGGTCTTTGCGAGGCTAACATGGGGGAATGCTTGAATTGATTATTCGAGGCTTAGGAACGCATTTCGAGGTGGCTTGAAAATATCTTCGTTATGCGTGCTTGAACTTCACGAATCCTAGGAAACGGACAAGTTTCGTAGGGGGGTTATCCGTGGAACGAGCGCTGCTAGATTCCGTGATAACAAAATTTTGAAGTTTTTTATTTCTTCTTCACAAAAGTGCGAAGCTGAAAATTGTGCTGAAGAGCTGAAATTGATCATTGAGAGATTGAGAGCTGCTGAAGTTGAGAGTTGCTGAGTGCTAAGAAGAAATAAAATCTGAAGTAGAAGTGTTGAATTCGATTTTTCGAAGTGCTAAGGTTGATTTTTTGAAGTGCTGAAAGTATTGTTGCTGCAAGTTGCTGAAAGCTCGCAATTTTAATTTCGGAGTTGTATTTCTCGAGGTTTGGAGTTGGAGTTTTACTGCTGAAGTTTTTATTTTTCTTTTCGAAGCCAACTCCACTTGCCAGCCATCGCACGAAATTTTATTTTTAAAAGTTGGAATTATAATGCTTGCTTTTATGTTTTGCAGATGGCTGAAAGTAGAAGAGGTGATATTGCCAGAAGAAGCAAGGCTGGAGCCAGAGCTGGAAATGCTGAAGCTGGAAAAGAAAATGCTTCCAGGTAGGCGATAATTAAGCAGTTGAAGAAGTCCTTTATTCTGGAATCAAAGTTCGTGTCGAAGCTAGGAGGTCTAACTGATACAAATCTCGGTTCTTTCAACCTCGAGGCCTTCAAGAGAAGAATATACAGGCAGGGTGGCTATCCTCCGTCGGTGACTTCGCACAACATTGTGAGAAGTGGATTATATGCAGCTGCCGGTTTTCCACCAGCAGTTCGGTGTCATGAGCTGATTATGGAGTGTGCGAATTACTACAATTCGGACCATCGGACGATTATTTCTCCAGATGGCATGCCGTTGGCTAATTTCACACTTGATGCAATTGGCAAAGCATTCGGAATTCCAGTAGCAGACAAAATGTTGTACAAGTCCAAGGAGAGAGCTGATAAGATGTATGCTACATCTTTTGACAAGTGTGCTAAGAGGATCAACACGATGTGGATGAGGAAACCAAAGCCTCTTAGTGCCAAGTTGCCGAAGCAAATCATTTCAGAGGAGCTAAAGTAGGAATACTGCGATTTGATCATGATGCTCAGCCAAGTGAATGGCAACCCACATGCATATGTTTTCGAGCCATGGATGTTTTTCTACATCAGCGTGGTACTGGAAGGAAAAGAATATGTGGATTGGGCGCAGATGATCAGTGATAACATTGATGAGTAGTTCAAAAATCTAAGGAGAACAAAGACGTTTTACATGAGCTCATATGTCATCTACATGTTGGCTCGAATGATGAGATACAAGGGGTTGACATACTAGGAGCCGATCGGATGTGGTTATAATCAATTCAAGATTCATGAAGCATGCAAGCAACTGCATCTGACGAGCACCTCTCACTTCAAGAGGGTGAATGACGCCTTCACAATGTACATCACGAGAACTCTTCAAGGAAGATTGCAGCAAAGAATATCCAAAGAGGCTCAAGAGTTGATCGAGGAGTACGGGTTTTGGTTCGTTCAATTCCCGAAGTTCACATACATAAGGCTGTCAAGGTTCCATTCCTATAGCTTCCGACTGCCAAGGTACCCCACTAGCAGAATGGTGATGCTAGAAGTGTCTAGGCAACTCATTGCCTATGACAAAATTATAAAAAAGAAGAAGAAAGGAGGTTTGCAGTTTCCTATTGTCATGGGAAATTCAACCGAGGAGTGCCCTTCTCTGCAAGCAGCGAAGGAGGTAGAGGATGAATTGCAGTTTTATTGCCTTAGTCTCCACTCCAGCCGGCAAGACTTTGATCCTCGGGGGAAGATTGGAACTGTACAGGGTGAAGAATACAGGCATAAGGCTCACTTAGAGGATTTTTGGGCGAATGCAGGAGACGAAGCTGAGATTAGAAGGAGGATGTTCTCCAGACTGCATCTAAAGTTGATCAGGGAGTGCGAGGTGGTCCAAGTTCCGGATCAAGTCGATGAAGATGCCAGACTTACACACCCGAACTATGAGTCAATAAAGAATACGCCAATCCCACCATCGGATTGGGCGGAGCTAGAGATCACAGACTTAGACACTTTGTCTATGACTGTCTTGACTTTCACAAGAAGCTAGGTAGATGGGCACGTTCACAGGCTGAAGAGAAGATCAATTGCCCTCTCGTACAGTCTCATGGGCGATCGGAGGCCACCAATATCGGCAAAGAAGAGGAAACAAATTGCCCAACCTACAGAACCACAAGTAGAGGATCCAGTGCAGCCTGAGCCTCAGAGGACAGAGGAGACATCGCCCACGTAGTTGTTCGCTCACTCTTCAAGTATTCAAGAGGTGTCAATGTTTGCAAATCAAAGGACTGGAGAGAACGAAGAGCCAGAAATTGGAGAATTCAACCAGCCATTATCTAGAGAACTTGATAGTCAAAGTGCCAATGCTCCTAAGGGTGCCGATCAGCTAGATGAAGGAGAAGAAATAGATATAGACATTCGCTTTGATCGGGCACTTGAGGCGACCTTTGAGGATGAAACAAAGCCTGAAGTTTGAGGTTTTGAAGAGGATAGCCAACATATGGAGACAAATGAGCCTCGACCAAATGTTGCTCGAGAAGAGGTTCATGAGGTTGAAGCAACAGAGGAGCAACCCCTTATTGTTTACGGCGCTCAACAGAATGCTCCAAATTGGCTCTCACGAGCGATTAGGAGAGATCAGGAGGATGACACCAACCCGGCAGTGGAAATGGAAGAGCTCCTGAATAGGATAAGTAGGTCACCCAAAAGGAAGAGAGCCAGAAAATATTCTAGGATGGAAACAGATGAGGCTAGTTCGTGCACTTTCCATGTTGCAGTTCCGAGGGAGCACTATGATCTAGGTGATGTGATGCCTGAAAACTATACTGTCACTACGATTAAATTAGGGCGTCCCTCTGGAGCACAAGTTGTTGAAGAAGCTGAAAATTCCTTCCAGGCACTAAGGGATAGGCTGGTACGAAAGGAGGAAAAGTATAAGAAGTTGAAGAAGGAGCATAAGGCGTTAGTTGGGTATGTACGGCATCTCACACGTCCCTGTGCTCAAGAGAACCCAGCAGTAGAGCTTCCACCTGAGCTGCCACGGGATTCAATTAGTGGGCTCGAAGAAATGAAGAAAGTTATTCAGGAAGGAGATAAATGGATAGGCGGTGTCCGAACTGAGGTTGAGAGATTCATGGTGGATCTTGTCTCCTCTTTCTAGAGCGCTTCTAGTATCCTCTCGCGCTTGGAGAACATCGAGCAGGCTTGGAATGACACATATATTTCAGGATAAGACCATTCCTCGCCTAGCTACTCTGATGCGCATTCCAGTGCAAACATTGGTTAATGAAGGGGTGATTCAGGCTAGGGATAGATATGACTTTCCAGGGTGGTATTCAGCTGCGTTCACTGGCAAGGGCTTCTTCGACGCAGCAAGGGTGGAGTCTGCTAAGATTAGAAAGGCAATGGGGAATATACAAGAGGGCATCCTCAACACACTGGAGGCATTGTTCGCCAAGAGGCTAACTCTCGAGGAGGTAGAAGTAGACAGATTGAAGGGTGTTGGCGTAACAACTAACACCTCTGGAGTACAAGTTGTTATGAACAGCCTATGCACACTACGCAATGAGTGCTCTTCGAATTATGGAGGGGAAGCTCCCTCGATGTACTTTGACAAATATACTTTGCAAAGGAAAAATAAGCTAAACTACTTCCTGTCTTTTTGTTTCAGCTGCTAGAGGCACAAGACTTTCTTGAAAGAACTTTTACGTTGCAGCTGAGTTTTCTCTGGTTTTGCAAATCAACTAAACTACAACTTATATCTATCCAATCTCCTCAGGAAAACAGAGCAAGAGGAAACGGAGCAAGGTTTGACTATCCGACGATAAGCGGGTTTAGACTCTCTACTTGAAGGCAAGGTGGGCACAACTATCATCTCAATCTAAACCAACTTATTGGGCACAACAGATTTAAGAATTTACCAAGACGATCTTATGAAACCCTAGGTGGTATAACACTTGATCGAATCAGCAAAGCCTTCACAAAACAGCCTTTATCTTTATAATCTCACGAAACCCTAGGTGGTATAACCTTCAATTATATTGATAAAGATTCACAAAACAGATTTATCGCTGCAACTTCTCGAAACCCTAGGTGGTATAACGATCGATCACAATGGTAAATTAACACAAAACAGCCTTATCACCTTAATCTTTTGGAACCCTAGGTGGTATAACAATTGATTTCAATGATAAAGATGTTCAAACAGATATATCTAATCTATGGAAAGAATTCAGCATCACAATCTTTTGAAACCCTATGTGGTATAACAATCAATTGCAATAGTGAAGACACATGAACAAATACGAAAAAGAGCAATATTGAGGGCAAGGTGGGCACAGCATATATTTCTCTCTCAAGCAAAAGTTATTTACAAATGAGCAAAAGCTCTTATTTATATACATCAAGGTGTAGGGAACCCTAAAATCACCTTGTGTCATCTATAGTTCCTGCAATGCATGCAAGCAATGCGCCCAACCCTAATTAAGCAAACTATACAGTTAACTGGGCAACTACCCTCAGTTTAACTGAAACATCTAATCTAAAAATGGACAATTGTGCGAGCATGCACGTCCTTATTAAAACAAGTTAACCGGAAGACTATCATCAGTTAACGAAAACCCTAAATACAACTCCAAGTGAACAAGGCGATTCTCAGAATAGGTATGCATGTGATGACAACCCCGAGTTAACTGAAAAGGGTAACATCCAGTTTAACTCGTGTGTGTGAAGTCTATCCTGAGAAGTGGGAACTGAAGTTGACTGTGTGTGATCTCGAGCAATCAACCCCTCAATGATTGTTGATCGTGGTCACTATCCTGAGCGCATGAGACTAATTTAAGGATGCGTCGTGATGCAAAGAT
>VDFB02075321.1:134808404-134841213 GCA_007258455.2 Sequoia sempervirens | reverse complement strand
AATTCTCGGGTATCCGGAGGGTCCTTTAGGCCAGCGCCCCTGGCCTGTACTTGCACTGGGCATAAACGGAGAAGCTCAAAAACATGAAAACTCCATTTTAAGCTGATCTTTGGACGACTGCCGCCTGAACTCTGAGAGTCGGATGACTGCGCTTGATATCTCGTCGGATAAGCAGACTAGCTGTGAACGAATTGACTGTCTTTGGCATCAAAAATGTCGAGATTTACCCCTGCCTTGAAATGGGCACCCTCAGGCTAGAGGCGCGCTTTTGCCTGAAAAGAGCAAAATTTCCATCTCCTAAAATTTAGGGATTTTGACTTCTGTCGCGAATAACTGGAGCTGTGAGTCTCGGAATGCTTCGCTGGATAGCTCGACGGATAGCTAGGCTGATTCTGAAGAGATTGACTGGATGCTTGAGCACTTCAGACAAGATCTTGACCTCCAAAAAACTGGGCGCCCCTGAGCTATACTTGCACTTTGAGGCTTTTCCTCTAAAAAATCTCCATGATTTGATCACTGAAAACTCTGTCTCGATCATTGAAATGACCGTTGCAATATGAAATGCCGTCGTGAGATGCTCCTCCATCGTGAAAATCTTCATTTTGAGTCTCTGCTTCAGGTTTGACCAATATAACTGACTTTGACTGACAAATTATTGACAAAAACTCCATACTTGACATCGCCCAAAACGGTATTTTACAACATTTTAGCAAGGTTTAGACTTTAAAATGCAAAATGCCTTAATGAAGCAAAAAATTTGGTTTGGGTACAACAAAGGGGAAATTGCAGCCCTTCTTCTCGGAGATGAGGGTGTTTGCTTAGCTTGACTTCGAGAATATCTCTACTTTCTCAGCCATCATTCAGAGCACGCAGGAATCCATTGAGACTTGGAGAAAGTCTTGTGATCAGCAGGAATAGATGATTGCAATCCTTGAGTATTAGCTCAATCTTACTTCGGCAATTTCAGAACAGGACGTTGATGTAGTGTTGGCCCGGTTCATAGCTTACGCAGTCAGAGAGAAGAGCAATGGAAACAGTCATGGACGAGAATCTTTTGGAAGGATAGTGGGCATTATTTGCCCATAGTGGTCAAAGGAGAAATCTGCTATCTTTGTACTCATTAATTATGCCACTCCTCCACCTTCTGGCAGTTTTTAGGGCGTAATCTTGTCTAGGGTTTATGTGGCTCGATCTGAGCCATCCATTGTAATTTGATCTGGACCATCCATTGAGATTCGTCGGCTATATAAAGGGGAGTCCCCTCATTTGTACACTAGTTAGTTAGACATTAGATCAGACTGAGAGTAGACATTTTGTTAGAGAGACAGTTAGAATAGTTTCATTGCATTGTTTGAAGGAGAAGGGAAATTCTCCCTTTGAGAATTTTGTAAGAAATTGTAACGAAGGCTATCATAATAAAAAAATTTCATTGATGGTTAACTCCACTTTTGTTATGAGCAATTAGTGAGGTTTCTTCGTCCTTCGACTTCAAGTAGGATTTGAGTTAGAGTAATTTTCATGCAAGTAGTTAATTGTAGGTGGTTGTGGTTGATTTAAGTGAACTTCTTTCATCCATACCACTAACAAGCTTACTGATGGTAAGTTTGTCCTGCGTGGTCAACTGGAATGCCTTTTAGACTTAACTTCGGTCAAGATTCATGTGTATGTATGCATTGTTGAGTCGTGATTTGAACATCTTTTTGCTCCCTTGAAGATTGCACCAACCTTGTCGAAGTCGTCCAACGGGAGGCAAGATAACGTTCGGTTGAAGTTCATTGAAGTCGAGCTCAATACCCCTTGCATTTAGACTAGGACATAATTTTCTAATCTCTCCAGCCATTCAATTCCATTTATTTCTGGTTAGTTTTAGGAAATCATACCTCAACGCCAAATCATTCGCACGAAAATCCCCTTTCAAAGCATTTACCTGCTATCAACTGCAACATCCGTAACAATTGTGTAAGTACCCTCGTGTACACAACAATTCACAACGAACCGACTGAGGGTATTCCAAAGCATTTCGGAACCTTGGAGTTGAACATGCGATCTTTCTAGCAATCTTAGCGCACGAAATACTTTGATCAAGAGAGAATGGAGTAGCCTTCGGATTACTTTGTTCTGCTGATTGGTGCAGTCACAAAAGTCACATCAACAGGAACTGGCGCTAGAAGGAGGGCCTTCCAAGGTTTCCTTGTAGTTAACAACCACATTGAAGTGAAGAAGGGATTTTCATCAAAAAGAAGTTTATTGGAGAAGAAATTATCATGAATCAAGATGGTGCTACCGCATAAAGAGATATTTCTAGTGTTGCAGCCGAATTTGGGATTCAATGATGATCAAGAAGACATCCTCTCAAGTTTGAACAATCTCGCGTGGAGAACAAAGGAGAGCTACATTGAGTATATGCGAACTAGCTTTGTGTTGCAAGAAGAAGAAGAGAAGGCTATTAGGATTCAAGTTGCAATTGAAAGAGATTTGTTGAATCAAAGATAGCCACTTGCTCCCGCTCCCGCACCTCGCCGATAAGCAGCTACATCCTGGATCGTATTAGCTCATTCTCTCCAGATAAGTTGAAAAGAATTTTGAGGTCCATGCCAAGTTCATCCAAAGAATTTGTGGAGTTAGAGCTACCTACTCGAGCGAGGAAGAAGAAAGAAGTTCGTTCAAGCGAAGGAGTTAAGTCAAGTGAAGAAATTCCATCAAGTGAAGAGTTTCAGTCGAGTGAAGAAACAAGTGAAGAAGAAATTTCAAGTTTGTTTAAGACTCCACCTAGTGTTTCAAGGTTTGCTCAACCAAGAGCGGTCCAAGTTACTACACCAATGTTTATTTAGCAGCAACAGCCGACTCAAGTTACTACACCTCAACAACAAGCAACCCAAGTTATTGTATATCAAAGGCGATAGCCAGTTCAAGCAACGGCTCAACCGGGAGGTCAGCCTGCTCCAAATGGTGCTACGCGGTTGGTTACCAACCCATCTCCACTAGAGTTTACCAACTACCATGACATACCAAAGAATTCGGAACATTTCTGCACTAAGTATCAAGTCAACGATCCAAACCATTCTGCTGAGGATCATATTAAAATGTTTGAAGATCACTTGCGGAATAGACAAATTGCATATGCAGATGTGGCTTGCAGATTGTTCCCATATTCTTTGGGAGAAGAAGCACATTTTTGGTTCATACATTTTCCAATTGGGTCCATAAGAACATGGGAGCAGATGAAAGAAGCCTTCATTGGGAAGTTTGGTATGCCCGTTGCTCCAGTGGAACTTCTCCGCCAATTTACAAAAGTAAGGAGACAAGATAGGGAGCCCATCTATGCCTTTAACAACAAATTCCAAAAGGCTCTAACGAGGTTGCGAGCCCCATATGTGATTGTTGATGCTCGAGAGAACTATTACGCAGCCTTGGACCCATTGACCGCAATGTTTGTAAGACAAGCTCATCCGACACCAACCAATATGAACCAAGCATATGCGAAGGCTGTGGAAGTAAATCAAAATATGGGACAGAATATAACGGGGCCTTCCTTATATACAGGCTTGATTGCTGCAAATGGTCAAATGCAGACTCTTGGGGCTACATGGAATCAGCAAACTCCTGCATTGAATCCCATTCCGCAACCGGCTTATCATGTTACACCACCATCGGATCAGTTAGTTCTCCATATTGGGACTTGTTGTGACCTTTTCAAACATCACCCCATTTTGAATGGGGACTCCTAATTTTTGCTTTGTTCCTTGTCTTTTGGCTTCGGTTTTGTCTCTCTTTCTCTTTTTGTCTCTTTCTGTTGTCTGCCTTTCGGGGGATGTGTGTTTGTGAGCTTAAACGTGAAATTTTGGCCAAGTCTAAAAATTAGGGTTTGTATCTTTCTGGTCAATCCAAAGTCAAATGAAGTGAATAAATTGAAATCTGAGATTAACATTGATGTCAGTATGCTTCTAGTAAGTTTCCACTGAAATTTCATCAAATTCCGGCAACTTACTATTTTTAGTAAGTGTGTAATTCAGAGCGTTCCTTCAGCATTCTTGAGGTTTTGACAGTCACACCGCATTCAGAACATATCAAGCTGCTCGTCTGCAAATTTTGAGTTGAAACGGACAACTTACTATTTTTAGCAGTTCAACTTCCAGAGCAAATTTCAGGGTTTATATGCAGAGTTTTTAAGCACATGTCTGGAGATTCCTTCTAGGTTTTTTGAGACCTTCGCGACAATATAACATGCAAAGTGAGATAACGACTTTCAGAGTTTAGCCTTCGGAGGCTATTTTTAGGGTTTTGCATGTCAGGGTTTTCTTTGCATATCTGATGACTCCTTATGCATTTTTCGAGATCTTCGCAGTGGTGTGACATGCAAAGCAAGATGATCAATATTCAATGACTTACTATTTTTAGCAGTTCCATTCTAGAAGCTGCCTGGCACATCAGAACCACAAACAGGGCGAAGTGCAACAAAAACGAGGTCAAACGAAGGTCATTTGATATACATGCAAGTCAGATTAGGGTTTCCATCTTCGGGACCCAAAAAGAGGGGTAAAAAGTCAGAATTCCCGAAAACCAGTGTATCCCACTGCGTTCAGCATCTTTCAAGCTATCCACCGGTAAAATTTGAAGGCAATCGGAGCACTTACTATTTATAGTAAGGCATTCCAGAAATTGGCTAAAACTAGTAAACCAGCGTCAGGTGCCAGTGTCAACGGGCAGGTCACCCAATGAGGAGCACGTCATTCGAATTTCAAGTCAAATGGAGTTGGGGAAGTCTCAAAAACAAGCAGTGACTATAAATAGTAAACCACCTTCTGAAATGTGCTATTTTTAGCAGGTCAGCTTAGGATGGCAGTGTGAACAGGTTGACAAGGTCATGAAGGTCCTATGCTTAAAATTTCAAATTGATCCGAGCTTCAGAAGTGTGAAAATTCAAGGACTTACTATAAACAGTAGGACGTGGAAAAGTTGACAGGAGGAAAGAAAAATGGCTAAGTTTGAACGAAATCCTGCTTCACCCTGAAAATGCGCCCAACTTGCAAGGTGGTAGCTAAGAAATTAACAAGTGTTAAGGTTCATCTTCCTGCCACCTCCAAATGCGCCCTCTTCACAAGCATGAGATAAAAAAAATTTCTAAGGCATAAGTCTTGTCCTACAGGTACCCCCATATGCACCCAAAACAGGATGAAGGTGTTGGAAATTATCTAAGGTTTGAATGTCCACCTGACCCCTCCGTATGCGCCCTCATCATGCCAAGATGATGGAAAATGTTTAAGTGTTGAAGTTCGTCCTGCTCATGCCTCCATATGCACCCAACTTGCCTTGGGAATGTGAAGAAAATATTCTAAGTTAAAATCTCATCCACCTCCCTAGGCCAAATGCGCCCTCAAGGTAATAGCATGCAAAAGTTTCTAAGTGTTGGAACAAATCCTTCTTACCATGCTAAATGTGCCCATATCAAGCAAAGTCAAAGAGTCAAAGGTGTTTCATCCTCCACTACAAGCAAAATGCGCCCATCCTCTTGAACATGTCATATGCGCCCATGTTAAGAAGCTCAAGGAGAAGTCAAAGATGGGTCAAAAGCGTCAATGTGAAATCCTCCACCCCATGTAATATGCGCCCATCCTTCATCAACCTCTAAATGCACCCATGCAAGCTAGGAAGCCATGTGAAGACAAAACGTGTGCATGCAATCAAGGAATCCCATGGCGTTGAAGTTAAGTCCACCTCATTATATAAAATGCGCCCATAAGGTTGATGGATTTAAAAGAAAGTTAAGGCGTTGAAGATGTAAAGTGATTTGAATGAGACATAGAATAAAATATAGAAGGCATGGAAATAAATATCCTCTTCAAGTGTGAAGTGCGCCTACGGTGATGTGAATAAAATATGTTGGGCATTGAAATTAAAATATTCTCCATGACATGATATGTTCTCTCAAGGCATTTAAAGGAAAAAATTTCTAAATGAGTTGATAAAATTTCTTCGCAAGCAAAATGAATGATAGAAGTTGAATGAAATTTTCTAAGGCAAAAGTGCATAATGTGCTAAGTGATTTTAATTTTTTTTTCTAAGGCACAAAATTCCATCTCTAAGAGAATATGCCTAAGTCTAATGAAGTGATGAAGTTTCCTGAGATATGAACAAAATTGCCAAAGAAGAAGTTAGAGGATGCCAGCTTCACAGGGTTGATAAAAAAAAAATTCAAGTCAGAGCAACAAAATATGCCCAGAGGATTGAAAATTGGAATAAAATTGATAAAAAATTATTTTTCTAAGGTTCAAAATTCGAGAAAAATTAAATGAAGCCCTTTGCTGTATACCCATGAATTCGACAAGTTTTGAAAGAAATTTTCTTCTGGGTATTGAAGATTTTCGACAAGGAATGGATTTTAGTGTCTTTTGCACTTCACCAACGCTTTCGAGATGGAGAATTTGACCAGCACTTGAATTATGAGATTTTCCTAAGGGAAATTTAAATTTTCTAAGGCAGGGAATAAAATGTGTTGTTGACATAAAAATGCCTTAAGTGATGAATTTGAAATTGAATGACTAGATGATTTTTTATCAAAGCAATTTTTTCGAGGCAGAGTTGGATGAAATGTCAGAGTGAACGCCTTAGCTGGTGAAATAAAAATGGAAGCTCAAATCTCCAGATGCGCCCTAAGAAGGATGAGTGATAATATGGAAATATTCTAAGGCATGAGGAATTTAAAGGAAATGGTTGTGCTAGAGAGAAACGATGAACCCTTGGAAATCAAAACATGGATATCAGGTGAGTAAAGTGGATTTATATTATTAAGTGTTTTGATGCTCTTCTTTTATCTGTTTTGCAGGGTGAACGTCAAGGCCATGGCATGATGATTTGAAGTAATGAAGCAAATAGTCCAAGATGATAAAACATGAAAGAAGAAAAGTTGCAAGAAATGGCTAAGTGTTGGAGTTTCTCCTCAAGGACCCAATGTGTACCCAACCCAATCAGGCGGGTGGCGAGAAATGATCAAGTCCAAGATAGGAAAAGATGAAGGGCCAAAGGTTAGAAATGATCCTCAAGAACTTCAAAGTTGAAGAACAACATCAAGGAGGAAATTCATCGTCGAGCAGGAGAAGGAAGTTGTCGCCTTGGAGCCAGATCGAGAACTTGCCTTCCATACTAGTCCAGAAAGAAGAACAGTGTGAACGCGTTTACAAATGGGAATCTTCTAGAGGATGGTGGCCATTAATTGCTCATTTATTACCCCACTCCTCTTTGTGGCGGTTTTTAGGGTGAATCTTGTTTAGGGCTGAGGTGGCACAATCTAGGCCATCCAGTCGATTGTAATCTGAGTCGTCCGTTGGACTGGGCTATCTATAAAAGGGGGAGCCCCCCTCATTTGTATAGTAGTAAAGCTTAGAGATCAGACTAGAGAGTAGAGCAGAGACACTTTAGTTGTAATAGCTTAGCATAGCGTAGTTTGAAGGAGAAGGAAAGTTTTCCTTTGAAAACTTTGTAAGAGATTGTTGCGAAAAACTATTGTAATAAAAGATCTTTCATTGAATGGTGAATTCATCTTTGTTATGAATAGCTAGCAAGATTTCTTCATCCCTTCGACTTCAAGTAGCGTAAAGCAGAGTAATTTTCATTTTCATGAAAGTAGGTGTTAGTTGTGGATTTGTGGTGTTAATTGAGGCAACTTCATTTTTATCCATACCACTAGCGGCTTGCTGACGGCAAGTTTGCCTTGTGTGGTCAACTGGAAAACATTACAAACTTAACTTTGATTGTGATTCATGTGTTTGTATGCGTCGTTTTGATGGTACTTACATGTTGAGTTATAATTTGAAAACCTCTTGTCACTCCCTTAAAGATTGCACCGACTTTATGTGAGTTGTCCAACGTGAGGCGGAGCAAAGTCTGGTCGAAGACTGTCAAGATTGATCCCACGTCCCGTCCTTAGATAGAACATAAACTTCTTAAGCCCTACACTCTTTTAAATTCAATTCATTTCTGGTTAGCGTTAGAAAATTTGCACTTACGTGCTAAATCATCTGAATTACATGAAAGCCCTTAATTTGCTGTCTGCTATTAGCTGCCGAACAATTGTGTAAGTCCCCTTGAAATACCAACAAAACACATCGAGCCAACTGGGGGTATTCTATTGCATGAAGGAACCTTGGAGTTAAATGCATGATCTATCTCGCAATCTTAGCATGCAAGAAACTTTGCTCAAGAGAGGATAGAGTATCTGTTGGGAAACTTTATTTTGTGTTGGTGTGGTCACGAAAATCACATCAACAAGTACTTAAAAACACATTATAAGTGTGGTTGTAAGGCTTCAATTCCTTTTTCTGAAAGCAATCAGGTCTAGCAAATAGTATCCATGCAAACAACATTCTCCTATTATGGAGATCTTACAAACAATGTATTAAACAAGCATGATGCATCATTTCCCTTTTTTAGAATACAAACAAATACATAGACAGAAAATACTTTCCAAACAGCATATAAATCTTGTAAAAGAATAGTAGAAGAATATCCCATGCCTGTAGACACTTATCCCAATAGAAGACAATGCCGCCTTCACTTTTAGATTATTCCAGGAATTCTAGCACCTCAAATAACTGACCACTCCCTCTCAGATTTCACTCTTCCTTACTCAGAAATAGATAATCAAAATTGGTAAATACACAAAATTAATTAACCAGCAGGTGTATGTTCTAGTATAATATGCCTTCTCAAATGGACACTCAGAAATGGTGAAAGGTGTTAATTGCTTACAGCTGGTAATGTGTGATGCTCATATATGTATGAAAGAGGGAATTACAGTTTCAATCTTGAATCACAGAAAAATGAGTATAATCAGAATGTATGAGTGAATGCGTATTGAGTCTTGATTCACTGTGGAATGAGAAACTCAGAAGGCATACGATGAAATGAAAAACAATGAGTGATGATCCCCCCAACAATGAAGGTTGGGGCAACTATTTATAGAGCCCCAGCCTCCAACAATTTCCTTCTCTAATGGCATGTGGTTTTCCACCACTGCTTGTTTAGACATTTTCAAATTGAAGGTGGCGCTATCTCCATGCCATATTCAACAGTTTGTTAGGTGAGTTGTTCTCCAACAGTTGACAACATTATGGAGACTAATTCCATTGCACATGGTTGAATTTAAATCAATTGACACTTACAAAAATAGTTTAAAGAGGTGGTGCCAGACTTCAATAATGGCAGATTCATGAAGATACAGAGAAAAGGTCATTTGAGGAATTATGTACACATAGCCTATTAACTAGGCTGAATCAACAGATCTCCCAACTGCATTGGATTTGTTCTTTGTCACAGAATTGGTCAAATAATCAAATGCTTTTGTGCATTCATTACTGTGTGCATAATACCAGGGCGCGTGTGACTTCCTCAAGCACCGTTTGATCATATTTCGGTTGCCATAGTATATCGATATGTTATATCGATTCAATAATTAATTTGTTTCAATGCTCAAATGATAAGCTTCAGAAATATTTCGATTTCCATAAGATTGAATAATAAAGTATTTCAATTTGCATTGTTGAATGATAAATATTCAATTTATTCAATTCCCATAGTTGATTGATAAATATTCAATTGATTAGGAAATAATCTAACTTCCAAAGTTGTATGATTTAATATCTAATCAATGAGAAAATAATTCAATTTCCAAAGTTGAGAGATTACTATTAAATCAATTAGGAAATAATTTGATTTCCAAAGATGAGAGATTAATATTAAATTATATATATATTTATAGTTTTCATATATATATTTATATTTATATACCTTAGTATAAATACATATATATATATCTATTAATATAACTATAATATAACTATAATATTTAATATATATTTACATATGTATTTATCTAATATATATACATATAAATACAAAAGGCAATAATAATAATAATATTATTAATATCCACATATTACAGGATGTGTGCATATCTACATATATATATATATCTGTATATACCTCTATGTACACGTATGTGTAGATATACCATATCGATGCATTCATATGAGCATATCCATTTTCCAACATACGTTTGTATCAATATGCATATCTCTATGGATACATGTATATACTATATAGATGTATTTATGTCCACATCTATTTCACTTATATCCATTTACATTACAATCATTATGATCATAATATCACAAGACAAATACATAGATAAACATCACTCATAAATACATACAAAAGTAGACAAGACTCCTAATGCAAACATACAAGCTACGGATGACTTACCTATAACCACACAAATTGACTCAATTCACTCAATCTAAGGTGATGTGTGTGTATGCTCAGATAGTTTACTTTACCAGTTACCTGACCAAGCTCCTCTCCCGAGTGATACTTCCCCTCCCCCTGGAGCAATGGTTCATATACCTGCATCCACTGACACACGCTTTCAGATGCCATATGTTCATAACATAAGCAGTATACATAAACATTTCAAAAGTTAGAATATTCACAATTCAATAACCATCTATTCTCCTTTATGCAGTATTTCACCATGAATAACATCAACTGAGATAACATCTAATGAAAACAACATCAAGTGAGATAACATTCATATTGAAAATAAGGTACAAGCATCATTAATTCATCTCCAAAATTCATATTACATTCACATTTACCCTATCTAGTAATAGTAAATAGTAACTTCACAATTTGGGGTATAACATATTGGGACATGCTTCCTATAAGAAATATGCAAGAACAATCATAATACATGCATTAGTTGTGCCATGGCTGAAAAATTGCATCCTTTGTCACTCCCAAAGATTATTGTGACCATCAAAACCCATTACAAGAGCCAAAGATAAGTCCCACAGCCAGCAAGCAAGCCTTTAGAAACAAATTGGGTGCAAAAACTATTCTGAAAAGCTAAGAGCCTTATGATACTTGAGATGGTAGGTAAAGCTTTAGGAAATTTCACATCATGTGCATAGAAAGTGAATTGGGATAGGCATTACAGCTACACACAAGATAAATTGTTAGATTTTATTTCTTTCATAATAAGTTAGGCACCTCATTTTACCAAAATAATTTTATAATCCTTTTGAAGAACACAGAAGCGTCCCAACATTAGGGATGCTGCCTCTTCTTTTTTATTAAAAGGTTTGGGGAGACCTTTATGATTCCCAAAGAGAAAGGATCCATGGCAAACCTGAAGGATACATCTAGCTGAGGCCTTAACAATTAACACAAGATCATTTGATATTTTTTCATTTTTTATTAGTATATATAATATGGCACATTGAATGACCTTTTCAATAGGATGTTTAGTTTAGAAACTCTATACCCCTCTCCTTCCCCTTGCAATTAACAAATGGATAGACACCCTATACAAGAGTTTTTATATTCATTAATGCCCTTGGAAAGATTCTTAAAGGTTTTCTCAAAGGTTTGTAGGAGTTTTGATTACTAAAACATTTCCCAGAGTAAACTAGGAATGATAGCTAGGGGTAGTAAAAGAAATATCTAATGGGGCAATCGTATATTAGTTTTGAGGATGACCATAAACTAACCAAGGGTCTAGCCACACCATGATCTGGAACCTATTACCTACACTTTTGGATCATCAGCTTACAAGGTATGTTCTGTTTATTAACCTTTTTGGCCAACCTTTTATATAATGGAAATGCACTAATTGAAGATAGAAGTCCTTGCTACTTTAAAATAATGTGATGTGCCCGCTCTAGTCAGTTCTCGGGAACAGTGTGTTAGCCTTTTTCTTGGACCCTTGTGGGCTAACTGGATTGGTTAGAGGGTCAGTGGTATTTTCTAGAGGGGTTGGTCGTTCTCATTTTCAGAGCTCAGTTATTGGTTCACAACAGGCGTTGGCAATTTAGGGGTTGACAGCTTCATTCTTAGCAGCTACCACTCTTAGCCCATTGTATCATGTTTCTGAGTGGGGAAAATCAATTATGGAGGCTAGGTGTCCATATATGCTAGTTTTCACCATTCTTGGCTGGCGAGTTGGCTTACTTCTTTAAATAAATAATTTGGAAGCATTCTGGTATGTTTATCACTTGTTATCTATTTGTTACTATTAAATAATACCTTATGCATTTCCATTCTGTAGAAAATAGCTCAGTTTCACAGTTTATGAGCTTTTATATGATGCGCCCTTCTCTTCTGTCTACCAACTTTCTCCTAAAAAACTAAAAAAAACACAATAAGATTTAAGAAAAATATAGGGGTTTGAGTTGTGAGCCAGCAGGGTTCATCACAAATAATTTTGTTTGCCAACATTAGGTCCTCCATGTATAGTGTGTATATATAAGGTTGTGAAGAAATTAAATTTCAATGCTCAGTCATACTCCTTTTGAGGGAGTAAATCGATCAAATGATGGCCATATGAGATATCTGAGCTAGAGCAAAAGGTGACTTCCAATTGATTGAATTGGAAGCACATATAGTTAGCTCGCACATATAGTTAGCTCAGATAAGGTGTTGTAATAAAATAGTATAAAAGTGTACAGGAAATGGGAAGTCTTTTCATATCTTGTTGATCTCTAAAATTAATTCTCATTTTTCCACTACATCAAATGCAGAGCAGTTAAAAGGAGAAGACATAATATAACAAAAATACAGTGGCTAATGATGCTAATAACTCAGAATAAGTTACTTTATATATATTGATGAAATGGATAAGGAAAAAATATGAACAAATTATAAGAGCTTATTTCTCATCTATCAACAATAATCTAACCTTCTGAAGGGACTGATGTATTAATTGCTAAGGTTCTAATATGTTCCTACATGTAAATCCCTGATTCATATGTTTCCAATATGTTTCCAATATGTTCCTGCATATAAATCCATGATTCTTACAGACACCCCCACCCACACATATTGTTGTAATGTGAGATTGTTTCTTGAAGGATGAAACTATGGCAACCATAGGATATGTAAATGCTTAGATAGGGTTTGTCTGAATACTCTTAACTTGTTTGATATATGTCAATCTAAAGTAAGGTTGTTTGGAATTTTGTAGGTGTGGACTCCAAATGTGGTGACTATTTGGGAAGCAGGATTGACTGTATTGCAGTTTGGTTTGCTCTTGTTGCATGCATATGCACAAGATAAAGGGTGGCGCTATTTCTCACTTCCATTGTATGCATATAATATTTATCAAGAAGCTTCAACTGTAGCGCTTCCGAGAATTGATTGATTTGTGCATCACAGCCATGTTTCTTTTGAATATAATAACATAATCACATTCGCCCATAAGAGAAAGTGATTTGATCTTACTGAGTTAATAAGGGCTTAGTGTTACTGAAGTTCCCTTGGTCACATACAGAAGTTTCAAGCAGATATTTCTTAAATTGATACATTAATCAGCTCTTTTTTTATTACAGGCCAAGAGAAGATAGACCAGAAGACTGGGTGCCAGATGAGACTAGTTACAGTAGCTTGCAGGGAGGAAGTCATGAAGATTCTTCTAATTCTCTATCTGAAATTTGTAAGATACCCTTCCCGGATGAATAGAATTTTTTTGCAATTTTCTTAGTTTGATAGATGTGCCATTTTATCAAAAACAAATCATTACATTTCATATAAAACTATAACATTCAAAATGAATACAAATCTGGTAACCAACTTTAACACTTCTTTTTTCATGAAATAATTTGAGAATATCAATAGATGAGCAGAAGAATCTACAGGCTAATACATGTCCAATCTGAGTAAGCAGATTTACATATGTGTTTGACACAGGAATGGCAGCAGATATAGAGTGTACAATATTGTAATATCCCTTGCTAATGCTGACCTCAAAATGCTGATTAAAGGCTCAAGGAATATTGTCAAACACTTTACATACAATGTCTATACTTGCTGGTTCTGAATTTCAGTTTGTTTGCTTGTCTTGAAATGGAAAGTAAATGCTGCAAATGCTTGGAAATAAATGCTAAACGGTCTAACCATAGGCTGAAAATGAAATTGAAGTTTTTTGTTGTATTTTTCAGTGCAATAAATGACCTATACTAGCACAAAACAACACATACAGCCAATTGACATTTTTACAAACAATTGCCATGCAAACTTCAGACTTAAGTTCTTCAAATGGGTGTGCAATGAGCTGATTACAAAGACTCAGAAAATCTGATTACAATAATTGTTTTGGAATGACTGTAACTTCCTAGCTGCTGCAACTTATCTTTAGACTTTGTACTCAGAAAATTACAATTCAAAAACATGAAGATTGTTGGCTTAACAACTAGCACCTCTGGAGCAAGAGTTGGTACGGACAGCTATGCACACTACGCAATGAGTGCTCTTCAAATTAGGAGGGGAAGCTCCCTCGTTGTGCTTGACAAAAATACTTGCAAAGGAAAATAAACTAAACTAAATCCTGTCTTTTTGTTTCAGCTGTAGAGGTACAAGACTTTCTCGAAAACTATATACGTTGCAGCTGAGTATTTTCTGGTTTTGCAGACTACTAACTACAACTATGCCAATTAACTAAAATCTATCCAATTTCCTCAAGAAAACAGAGCATGAGAAAACGGAGCAGGGTTTGACTATCAGACGATAAACGAGTATAGATTCTCAACTTGAAGGCAAGGTGGCACATCTATCAGCTCAATCTAAACACGTTTATTATTAGCAACATCACACGATAAACTGAATACGGATTCTCAACTTGAAGGCAAGGTGGCACATCTATCAACTCAATCTAAACACGTTTATTGGTAACAACATCACACGATAGACTGAATACGGATTCTCAACTTGAAGGCAAGGTGGCACGACTATTAGCTCAATCTGAATAAGTTTATTGTTCACAACAACACACGATAACCAAGCGCAGATTCTCTACTTGAAGGCAAGGTGGCACAACTATCATCTCAATCTAAACAAGCTTATTGAACACAAAACAGATTTTATCTAACTAAGGAAAGAATTCACCATCACAATTGCATGAAACTATGTGGCATAACAATTCATCATAATAGTGAAAACGCATGAACAAATACAAAAAGAGCAATATTGAGGGCAAGGTAGGTGCAGCATATATTCCTCTCTTGTGCAAAAGTTATTTACAAATGAGAAAAAGCTCTTATTTATAGACATCAAAAGGTGTAGGGAACCCTAAAATCACCTTGAGTCAACTACAGTCTTGCATTGCATGCAAGATGTATTGCTAAACCCTAATAAAGTAAACTATACAGTTAACTAGAAAGCTACCATCAGTTAACCGGTACATCTAACCTAAATGGACAATGTGCAAGCATGCACATCCTTATTTAAAGCAAAGTTAACTGGACACTACCTTCAGTTAACTGGAAACCCTAACCCTAACTCCTGTGAAGATAATCCCAAGGAAGAGATAAGCATGTATGAAGTCAGCGAGTGAACTCAAGACTGAAAGTCAAGTTAACTGCTGCTCTTGATTCTATCCTCGAAACTAACTGCAGGTTCCAACTGGCAGATCACTCCATGTCATCTCGGTTTAACACTTCGACCAAGAAGTCATCAATCTCTTTGTCGTCTAGCGCTTTGATGCTGTCCAAAACAACAATCTGTTTCTTCAATTCTCTGTCACTTTCCTTGACTGTATGCATGCATTCTTTGACATCTTCAGTCGCCTTTCTGAAACTAGCTAAAATAACTGAAATATTCTCCAACTTAGCCGCCATAGGATCTCCCTCAAAGTTATCACGAATCAGCTTTTCAAACTCAGCTTGTACTTCATTAAGATCAGCGTAGGTACCATCTTCACGAAGATAATGGCACAAGGTCTAAGTGACTTTGGTGGCTCCGTAAATGAAGTGATCTTTGTTCCTTTTGCAACTTAATGTTTCATTGTCAGATGCTCTGATGAAAACCTAAATTAAGACCGATTGGGTCTTGAATTCAGTCTAGTTGAACCACCTTTTGAAAAACTTTCCTGTTGACTATGAAGACGACTATGTTCTAACAACTTTCTCCAGAAAGCAAAAATGGCTCCTAGTGAGGCTAAAATTACCCTGTCGGAGGATAATTTTCACCAAAAATTATGAGACATGGGTTTTGTCTAGAAAAGGATTCTAAGACAACCCATAACGTCAGAATTGTGAAAACACGTCGTTCAGCTTGATATGCAAAGATTCTTCAGTCGAGAATTGCAAGGGTTTTTAGAGCTTCCCAAGGCAATTTTTCTTGAGAAAATCTAGAACATGGGTTTTGTGCACAACGGAATTCCGAACAAACCCAGATGATTTGATTTTCAAAAAGATGTGATTTTGGCCCACATGCAAAGAAATCTTCGGAAAAAAGCACAGAGCTTCAGAATGAAGGCTGTGGGGCAATTTTCTCGAAAAAATCTAAGACGTTTTGCTGCAAATGCTGAAATATGCGAACCCAGATGGTCAGATTCTGAATATTTTTCCGTTTTCTTTGACATGCGAAGAAAGCACCTAAGATGAGAAATAGAAGAAATAAGATAGAAGAAATAAGGTTTTATTTGCTCTGCTTTTGTAGAATTCACCTATCTCTATTTTGGAATTTGATGTAACCTGCATGCAAATTAAAAACAAAGTCTGGAATCGCCTTCCTCTGAGCAATCTGAATCCAATGCTATAAAGAATGCTGAATTCTGACATCTGTAACACCTTTAAATTGCTGCTCGCTCAAGAAGAATGTATATTTCGAAGCTTGTGATGAAGAAATAATGGACGCCAATGCTTGAATAAATAGAGTTTCTTCACCAAAATTCGTAGAAATGCATGAAACCTTGAAAAATGCGCTTGGCTTATGATTGGACCCCAATTTTAGTTAACTGAAACTAAAATGAGCTAAATAAGGCATCATGCTTTAGTCGCCTTACCAAGACTTCAGTTGCAAATTTATTTAAAGCATCATGCAAATTTCACTTCAGTTGACAATTCATATTGAATTCGCCATAACTCAAAATTCATGCTTTAAATCTCTAATTAAAATTTTTAACTAAGGCATCCCTTTTGAAGACTGAAGTTAAAATATATAATGAAGTGTTAACTTCACAAAATCTTCACAAAACTTCAACTAATGCGCCATGCATGCAAACTCAAGTTGATTTTCAAACATGCACTTTAGTTAAGTGAACATGCGAACAAGTTAACTCAACATGCAAAGTTAGTTAACTGGGCATGCAAACTAGTTAACCCGACATGCAAACTGAAAGAACACTCAACATGCCAAAATATGAGCTGGAGATGACAACCCAGAAATCGTTCAATCTAACTAAAGTCAGAACTCAAGTTAGAGCGCACCAGTCAACTTCTTTCGAAAACTCAACTTTGACCTCTCTAGGCATTTTCTAGACTTAGCCAATTTTGATGAAAATTTGGATTTAAACCTCTTTTGGGACCTCTGTTCATCCTCTGTCACTGGCTGACTGACTCCACCGATTGGCTGGCTGACAGATGCATCGCAAAGCAGGACAAAAACTGATCAAAAGGTACCTTGAGATTGAACATCATAAAACTAAGATCTGAAGGGTCAAAAATCCAAGCGCCCTTTTCAAAAACTGCTCTTTTTCTCAAACTTAGTCAAATTTGTTGGCGTAACAACTAACACCTCTGGAGTAGAAGTTGTTATGAACAGCCTATGTACACTACGCAATGAGTGCTCTTCAAATTATGGAGGGGAAGCTCCCTCGTTGTGCTTTGACAAATATACTTGCAAAGGAAAATAAGCTAAAACTATGTCCTGTCTTTTTGTTTCAGCTGCTAGAGGCACAAGACTTTCTTGAAAGAACCTATACATTGCAGGTGAGTTTTCTCTGGTTTTGCAAATCTACTAACTACAACTTATATCTATCCAATCTCCTCAGGAAAACAGAGCAAGAGGAAACGGAGCAAGGTTTGACTATCGGACGATAAGTGTGTTTAGACTCTCTACTTGAAGGCAAGGTGGCGCAACTATCATCTCAATCTAAACAAGCTTATTGGGCACAAAACAGATTTAAGACTTTACCAAGACAATTTTATGGAACTTGTTGTGACGTTTTTCACACATCGCCCCATTGCAAATGGGGACCCCCTAATTTTGGCTTTGCTTTTGGTTTGGTGTTGGTTTGTTTTTGTTGTTGTCTCTCTCTCGTTCTGTCTATCTTCTGGGGATGTGCCCACCTTTGAACGTAAATTGAGTTTTTGGCCAAGTCTTTAAAATTAGGGTTTGATTCCTTCACGCCAATTTGAGGTCAAGAAAGGACAATAAATTGCAAATAAAGACTAACATTGTTGTTAGTATGCTTCCAACAGGTTCTCAGCAGATTTTCATTGAATTCTAAGGTACTTACTATTTTTAGTAAGTGTGAAATTATAGGCAATCTATCAGCTATTTTGAGATTCCGACAATCACACAGTATTCAGAGCACATCAGGGTGCTTGCGTGCAAAATTTGAGCGAAAACAGACAACTTACTATTTTTAGCAGTCCAGCTTCCGGGACGAATTTCAGGGTGCAGATGCAGAATTTTTCTTTGCATGTCTGCATGTTCCTTCTGGGTTTTTCGAGACCTTCGCGATGATATAACATGCAAAACGAGACGACTACTTTCAGAATTCAGCCTTCCGAGGCTATTTTTAGGGTTTGCATGTCAGGGTTTCTTTTGCATGTCGGGTGATTCCTGATGGGTTTTTCGAGAGCTTCGCGATGGTGTAACATGCAAACGAAGTTTCTCACTCAGTAAGGAACTTGCTATTTTTAGCAGGTGTGTCCCGACAGCCGCTTCCCAGCAGTTCAGATTCACGAGCTGATCGCAATGCCACAGAAACGAGAGCAAACAGAGATCATTTAATGCACATGCAGAGCGAATTAGGGTTTCCAACTTCGGAGCCTAAAAATAGGCGTAAAAAGTCAAAATTTTCAAAAACCGATGTAAACCACCGCGATCAGTGTCCTTCAGGCTATCTGCTAGTGAAATTTCAGGTCAAACGGAGCACTTACTATTTATAGTAAGTCAATTTGGAAATATGCTAAAAATAGTAAATTGAGTGCATGCATCAGTGTCGACAGACAGGCCACGTAGTGAGGAGCACCTCATTCAAATTTCAACTCGATCGGAGCAGTGGAGCTGTCAGAAACGAGAGGTTACTATTTATAGTAAACCACCTCCAGAAACAGGCTAAAAATAGCAAGCCCACCCGAAATAGCAGTGTCAACAGGGTAATGAGGTCACAAGGATCCAGTGTTTAAAATTTCATGGCAATCTGAGCTTCCGAAGTATGAAAATCAAGGGGCTTACTATAAATAGCAGGACATGAAGCAGGCTGGCAGGGGTCGAGAAAATGTCTAAGTTTGAGTCTCATCCTGTAGTCTACTTCAGATGCGCCCAAGGAGAAATAAGTTGATGAAAATATTCTAAGTCACTGTCAAATCCACCTCCTTATGCTAAATGCGCCCACCTCTCAAAAGGGTCAAAGAAGTCAACAAACTTCATCCACCTTACCCAGCAAAATGCGCCCAAGTTGAGAGAGTTGATGGCAAAATTGTCTAAGGCATGAAAATATCCTTCTCACCCCCCAAAATGCGCCCATCCTGCAGCTAGGGTGAAATGCGCCCAAAAGGAGAGGAAAAGTCAAGTAGTCAAAACTTTTTCATCCACCAGCTAGGCTGAAATGCACCCAAAAGGCAAAGAGGTCAAAGCAGTCAAAAGTTTTTATCCTTCATCAAGTAGCAAATGCGCCCAACTCAAGATGTTCAAACATGAAAAATATTCTAAGTATGAGTGCCATCCTCCTCCTAGGTGGAAATGCGCCCAAAGCATGGCAAGTAAAGACAAAAATGAGGAAGTCAAGGTGGCGTTGGAATCTTCATCCACTACATCATACAAAATGCGCCCAAGAAAGAAGCAAGTCAACAAAGTCAAAGAGTTTTGTCCTTCTCACCCCTCTAAATGCGCCCAAGTTGGGATGTAAAAAGTAAATGAAGCTAGTGAATGAGGTGAAATGTGATTGAGGCGTGGTGAATACAAGGACAAATGATAGGCGTTATTCTCCAAAGTGGTAGGCGCCAAGGGTGATGGGAGTTATAAGGTGTTAGAAATTTTTTCTAAGACGTGTGAAGTATGAAGATAATTTCCTAAGGCGTGTGGGGTGAAAACAAAATACTAGGCGTGATTTCAAGTTTTCTTCAAGTGCTATGCGCCAAGTAAAGAGTAAGTGTGGTGGTGAGCCTTAGAGAATTTTTGCTAGGCGTGTGTGTTGGTGAAGATGAGTATTGGGCGTGATTTTTAATTTTTCTCTCAAGTGTGCTGGGCGCCTAAAGTTATAAAGTGTTAGAAAATTTTCCAAGGCATGGTGAAGTGGTATGTGGTAAGGCGTGAGTTTTTTTTTAATCACTTCTTCAAGTGTTATGCGCCTAGAGGGATGAAATAGAATGTGAGGTAAAACAACTTGCTAGGTGATGAAGAATTTTCAAGATGAGTATCTTCCTTCAGATGTAAAATGTGCCTAAAACTTTGAATGACAAACAAAAAATTAAAATGTTGCCTAGGCGTTAGGACTTCAAATAAATTGCCTTTCAAGTATGAAGTGAGTAAGAAATAAAATGTGCCAGACGTCCTCTCGAAATTTTTCTAAGTGAAGTTGATACTTTTCTCACTGGCAGGCAAATAAATTTTTTTTCTAAGGCAAATTTTCAAAGTGCAAGAAAATTTTAAAAAAATTTCTAAGGCACAAAATATTCTCTCCCTTAGAAAATACGCCTAGAGCTCTGGGGTGGTGGAGTTTTTTCTTGAAGCACAGCAGAGTTGCCAGAGGTGGAGTCAGTGAATGCCAGCTCCACAAGATTGATAAAAATTTTCCAAGTCAAAGCAACACAGGATATTCACAGATGTGAAAAACGGATTTAAATTTCACAGGGAAATAATTTTCTAAGGTTCAAAATTCAGAGAAATAAAATGAACCCATTCGTTGTGCACCCATGAGTTCAACGTGTTCTGATGGAAATTTTCTTCTGGGTATTGATGATTCGTGTTGATAGATGGATTTTAAGGTCTTCCACGGCTTGTCGAGGATTCTGGGATGAGGATTTCAAGTGGGCACCAGGTTGATGAGTTTTCCTAAGGGAAACTTGAAAATTTTCTAAGGCAAAATGAAGAAAATATGTTTTCAAGGTGAAATTCTCCAGACGATGAATTTGAAAGAAACTGCCTAGGTGAATTTGCCCAAGTTCTTCATGAGGATAGTTTCCTTGAGCCAGAGATGAATAAAATCAAGGTTGTCAGAACTCCAATAGGTGAAATGAATTTCTTGAAGATGCAGTTGAAGTTAATTGTATGATACGCCCTTGAGAAGGATGAAGTTTGCTAGTGAGAGCGATGAACGCTTGGAAGTCGAAACATGAAAATCCCGGTAAGTAAGTTGAATTTATATTATGAAATGTTCTGATACCCTTCTCCTTGCTTGTTTTGCAGGAGGAATGTCGAGGCCAAGCGTTGATGATTTAAGTGATCCAAGACGATATTTCCACTTCAAAGGAAGAAAGTTGCAAGAAATTGGCTAAGTATTAACTCAAGTGACAAAGATGAAGACCCTCAAGTGGAAGAAGTTGAAGAACAAAAGTCAAGAAGAAGATCAAGAACAGTGTGAACACATCTGCAAACGGAATCTTCTAGAAGGATGATGGTGGACATTATGGCTCATTTATTACCCCACTCTCCTTTGTGGCGGTTTTTAGGGAAAATCTTGTTTAGGGCTGAGGTGGCACGATTCTGGCCACTCTATTGATTGTAACCCTAGCCGTCTTTTGGGACTTGGCTAGCTATATAAAGGGGGAGTCCCCCTCATTTGTAACTAAGTAGACAGTAGAGAAGATTAGAGTAGAAGTCGGAGTAGAGAGATAGCTAGGTGATAGCTTAGGAGTAGCTTAGTATAGATTGATAGTGTAGTTTGAAGAAGAGGGAAAGTTTTCCCTTTGAAAATTTGTAAGAAATTGTTGTGAACACTCTCTCAATAAAAGAGTTTTTCATTGATGGTGAATTTCGTCTTTGTTGTTGTAACATCCAACTATTCTACGGTTACGAAGGTTTAACTGGTAACTACCTTCAGCTGAATTGTAACTAATTGTTTTCATGAGTTTTAGAGTTTTCCAACGTTTCTAACTGATTTTTCAGAAACAGTTCATAATATCATGGAATAAATAACTACCATTCTAGGGTTTTCTTACAACGGTTATCTTAATCTTTTACAACTAACTTGCAGAATTCAACTATACAGTAAACTTTAACAATAACTAACATGTAACGGTAATTTCAGCTAAAAACAGAATTCACATTACAAGATGAATATTATTTCAATAAATAGTACACAATCAGATCTTTGTACCTGGAAATAGAGCGAGAAGAAAGATTCTGCATTGAACACCATCTTCATTGGCAATATTGTTCAGAAAGGAAAAGAAATCATCATCAGGGGCTTTACCGCCCAACCAAGACCTGCTGGTCTCCCGAGTTTCTTCAACTGAAGAACCCGCCCTTCACGAGGTCAATTAACAAGGTTCAATTGTTATCAGTTCTCTGAGCCTGATGTCCACGAACCTATACCACTGATCGATCCTCCCTCTATAGGTACCTCCTATCAGAAGAATCATCCTGATCAGGGTATATCTGGTCATGGAAGCTGACATTGCCAAACGGGCATCTACCTTGGCCAAGGATTTTTAAATTAATTAATTTGTGGCATCACTGTGCCGTCAGCACGCATCCTTGCTCGTTAAGTTTGTACTAAGTATGTTTCAGGTTTCTATATTCAAGAATAACAAATATTCAAGTTCAAGTTCTCACTGTTAATATTAATTTCATTGGTTCTAATAAGAATATATCGCTTATCCTTCAGGAAGAGATAATGTTCAAATCTGATAGACTTATCCTATTAGTCTCCATAATAGTTCGGTTTTAGCATCTTATGCTTGCAAGAAGGCAATTACCCACGAAAGATTCTATTCAAATATTTAAGTATTTATAACAATACTGAAATCTTCTAGGAGAGTGAACAATTTGAAATGATATGGACGTTCCTCATCTGTTTCGAATTTATTTAACTCTAATTATAAGCTGGACATTTTCTGAATGACTTTCATCATTTATTAACTAAACCCTACTACTGGTAAAGATTGAAGTTCTGCCCAGGTGTACTGATTCGAAAATCAAGGAATATAGAATAGAAGAATACAGAAATCGCTTCATGGTTCAAGAACAGTTTACCAGAAATAAGGAAGGAAATCTCCCTAGGCCGGCATTGCATGAGAAGAATATTGCAAGATTACGAAGAGGAAAAGAGAAACAATCTGCCTCAGATTTACTCTTGAAGGTAAGACCCCCCTCCCAATTGGAAAAATCAGACGACATTTATATTACACAAAGGTTTCGGTTCGGACAGGGAAAAACTAGAAACCCACATTAAAATCTCATAGCAGGAATAAGATTAAGAAGCAACCGGCATAAAATATAATCAGAAAATCATTCATTCACATGTTCCTTGAAGAAGAAAATGATTGCTTAAGGAATTCGTCGCATAAGAGGAAGAAGGAGAAAGAATTATAAGACGTGCCTGATGGTATTGGTTGCCACGAACCCCGAATTCTACTCTGTTTGCCGCCCGAGATGAGACTCGTGAGCCGCTGGAGGATTTTCCGCGAATAGAGGAAGAGAGAGAAAATCGTATGAAGACACCCTTGCTTGCCGCCCGAGTCCCAGAGAGGAGTAAACAAATAATAGAAGAAAAGAACGAACCCTAACCTTGGCGGAAAATACTGGTATTTCGAAAAACGAAACCCCAAAAGAGAAAAACGAATGCTTTGATCGAATGCCTTTTTCCAGACGGGGTCGACATTTAAATGAATGCCCTTTCGCATTCTCCATCGGGCCTTCTTGAATGCATACGTTACATGCAACTCGATGCCCTGTGATGCGTTTCAGACTTTCATACATCGGCTCCCTCTCTCTCTCTTTTTACCCCGCGCCAATTACTACTCATGCGTTTCTTTCATTTGACCGCTTCACTATATTCGCCTTAATCAAATTCGGGCTTTATTTTATTTCTTTTAAGTCTTTTAAAGTTGTCAACATAATATTTATTATTTCTTATAAAGTGAAATAAATATCAAGAGTTTTCTTTTTAAGGTTTATTATCTATTATTTATTTTTCCAAGGCCAAGATCATTTGTGACCTCGTTTGATTCCCAGAGCTTGATAACAATCGAATCCTCGTCAACCGTGTCCTCTCCCTGATGACGGTCCCTTTTCTTTTCTTGCGTTGATGGTCCTGCAATCACTTGACACCAAAAGCCAGAGTTAGACTATTCTTAACATATTGTTTCTCATTGATATACGTAACAACATCATCTATAGTTGTATTTACGCAATTAGATAATCATCCATCATTTCATTCATTTGCCAAGAAATAAAATAAACCAGAACAATTATTAAATCCTTTAATTCATATTCATAAGAAGGATAATGCTTCAATAACGGAAATAACGACCATGTCATCAATATCATAACTTATTAAGTTCTAGGGAGGGTTGTGACATACTCCTCCCCTTATGAATCATCGTCCTCGATGATTACTTATTTATATATTCAAGTTCTAAAATCAAAATTCCATATGGTTTGAAAATAAATAAGGAAAATTTCGAAGGACTTCATCATAGTCCTCCCAGGTGGCATTCTCTTCTGAGTACTGGTCCCACTGGACCTTACATTGAACCACCTCTCGATTACGTAAGTGCAACTTACGCGTTTCGAGCACTCGAATTGGTTCTAAAGCAATCACCCCTGGATCCTGCACCTGCAAAGATTTCCAGTCAATCATATGTTCAAAATTTGCAAAATATTTCTTAAGGTAAGATACATGAAACACATTGTGCAATCGGGCGAGAGCTGGTGGTAGAGCAATTCTGTAAGCAACGGGATTGATAACTTCCAGTACTTCAAAAGGTCCCACATATCTTGGGGCTAGCTTTGAAGTCTTTCCAAATTTAATAGAGCTTTTATGAGGTTTGACACGCAAAAGAACTTTGTCTCCCACAACGAATTGTCTAGGAATTCTCTTTGCATCAGCATAACTCTTTTGGCGATCATTAGCTTCTTTCAACCTTTGCCTAATTAGCTTGACCTGTTCTTCCATTTCTTGGAGCATCTTTGGTCCTAAAATGACCCTGTCTTCTAATCTATTCCAACTAATAGGGGTCCTGCATTTTCTGCCATATAGAGCTTCAAATGGTGCCATTTTGATAGCTGACTGATATGAATTATTGTAAGCAAATTCTACCAAGGGTAAATATTCCTCCCACTTATGTTGCTGATCCATACAATACATTCTTAGTAGGTCTTCTAAGATCTGATTAACCCTTTCGGTTTGGCCATCCGTTTCAGGATGATAAGCTGTGCTGATATTTAGTTGTGTCCCTAATGCAGAAAATAATGTCTGCCAAAATCTAGATGTTATCCTTGCATCTCTGTCAGAAATGATTTTCTCGGGTACGCCATGTAGACGAAATATTTCTTGCACAAATTTTCGCGCAACTATAGAAGCTCCATCTGTCAAATTTCCTGGTATGAAATGAGCCACTTTGGTGAGTCGGTCTACTACCACTAAGATAGTGTTATGTCTATTTCTTGTCATTGGCAACCCTTGCACAAAATCCATACTGATAATTTGCCACTTCCAATCTGGTATGCTATGGGATTGTAGTAACCCTGCTGGATGTTGATGTTCAGCTTTAACCCTCTGACATTCGAAGCATCCTGCGACAAACCTAGCTGCATCCTTCTTCATTCCCTTCGAAAAATATAGAGGTTTCACATCTGCCAACATTTTGGTTATTCCGGGATGGCCTGAGTACGGTGCGGTGTGAATTTCTCTCCAAATGGTTTTCCTTAATTCTGGTGAGTCTGGAATGTACATCCTGCCTTTAAATCTCAAAAGTCCATCTTCTTCTATCTGGAATCCCTCATAATTAGGGTCCTGAGAGTTTGCCAGAAGGGCTTCTCGTATTTGATTATAATAGGTATCCTCTTTTAGTTTTTGCAGAACTTGCGTTTTGAAGTCGGTGTGGATAGTTGCCATAGCAGATATGTGTCTTCGCCAACTTAGGGCATCAGCTACTTTGTTCTCCTTGCCCTTTATATAGCTAATCTCGAAGTCATAGTCGGATATCAATTCCATCCATCTTCTTTGTCGTGCATTTAGGTTGGGCTGAGTAAATAGGTATTTCAACCCTTGATGATCCGACTTAAGCTCAAAGGTCTTTCCCAGTAAATAATGTCGCCACATTTGTAGAGCATGTACTATCGCTGCTAGCTCGAGGTCATGCGGTGCGTAATTCTGTTCATATTGTTTCAGCTTCCTAGATTCATAGGCCACCACCTTTCCTTCCTGCATTAATACTCCTCCCAGTCCATCTCCAGACGCATCTGTTATTACTACAAATTGCCCATTCGGATCTGGTACGATTAAGATTGGTGCAGTCGTCAATCTTTCCTTCAGGGTGTCAAATGCTTCCTGGCACTTCGCTGTCCATTCGAACCTTTTTCCTTTTCTTTGGAGAGACGTGATGGAATGGGCGATTCTAGAAAAATCTTTGACATATCTCCGATAATAGCCTGCCAATCCCATAAAGCTTCTAACCTCATGAACATTTTTAGGTTCTGGCCAACTCTCAATTGCTTCTATTTTTGCTGGGTCTACTGCGATTCCCTTAGCAGAGATTATATGCCCTAGGTACTGCACTTCTTTCTGGAAGAAGGTACATTTCGATAGTTTTCCATAGAGTTTATTATCTCTTAGCCGCTGAAGAACTATTTGAAGGTGCCGAAGATGCTCTTCCTCATTTTTAGAATAGATGAGTATATCATCAAGGAAAACCAATACAAATTTATCTAGACAATCTCGGAATATGCTGTTCATCAGATTCATAAATGCAGCCGGAGCATTGGTAAGTCCAAAAGGCAGTACTGTAAACTCGTAATGTCCATATCTGGTTCGGAAGGCCGTCTTATGAACATCTTCCTCTTTTAGCCTGAGTTGATGGTACCCTGATCTTAGGTCTATCTTGGAGAACACTGCTGCCCCTTTCATCTGATCAAATAGGTCGTCTATACGAGGTAGAGGGTATTTATTTCGGATGGTAAGCTTGTTTAGCATCCTATAATCTATACACAGGCGAAGAGTTCCATCCTTTTTCTTCACAAATATGACTGGAGCACCCCAAGGTGAAACACTGGGTCGTATTAAACCTTTATCCAACAATTCCTGTAATTGAGTTTTTAGCTCCATCAACTCCACAGTAGTCATCCGATAAGGTGCCTTAGAGACTGGTTCGGCTCCCGGAACCAAGTCGATGGTGAAATCAAACACTCTTCTAGGTGGTAACCCAGGTAGCTCTTCAGGAAACACGTCTTGGTATTCCCGAAGGTAAGGATACTTATCAGCAAAAGTTTCTTCTTTGAAATCAATTTCCATTTCCCCTTTCTGACTCTGGGCTTGCATTATCATATCATCATGGTATGTACTTTCTTGATATTCCCTAACTTCTTCCATTTTGACCGCAAATATTTGGCATCCTTTCCTCTTGTTTCTTTTGAGTTGCATGGCTGATATTTGTCGCGTTTTGACTCCTCGTTGTACCCCATGTATTTTTGCAGAATTTCCCAAATCATCCATACATTCTACAATTTTGGTATAACAGTCTACCTTTGCCCTATGCTCCCTTAGCCAATTCATCCCAATGATTATATCGTAGGATCCTAGAGGCGCTACATACAGGTTAACCTCTGTAGTGAAGCCTGGAAGTTCTACCCTAGCTTCAAACAGACACTGCTCTACCCGAGCTCTCGTCTGATTAGCATATTCTACTACCCAAGAGTTAGCCATGTACCCAGTTCTTTTTGGAAATTTATACAATATCTTGGGTGATATAAAACTTTCTGTGGCTCCTGTATCAATTAAGATGGTTACGGGGTTCCCATATAGCATACCTGGAGTCTCTATTGGTGTAGCTTGATACTCAGCTTGACGATTGTTAACTGCGGCATGAATTCGTTGCTGAAAGGCCGTTTGTTGAGGTGGTAAGGGCTTTCGCTGTTGCTGTCCTTGCGGGTTCTTGAGGGGGCACTGGTTGGCGTAATGCTCGCCTCCACAATTAAAACAACCTCCTGGTGGCCCTTTCTTTTCGGATCCCTTATTGACAGTGTTCTCATCCTTCTTGCCATTATTATTGAAATTGTTCCTTTTGTCTCTTTTGGCTTCAAATCTGTTATGGTTATGACCCTTCTTTTTGAAATTTTGATGTGACGGTTCCCACTTGCCTTTATTGCGCTTCTTGTCCCGAAAAGAATCATCTTTCTTTAGCCTCTGTTCTTGTCTAACTGCCTTTTCATAGGCCTCATCCATTGTTCGTGGGGCCAGAACATCTACTTGACCTCCTATCCGATTATTCAATCCCATTATAAACTTCCGAACTCGAAAGTTTTCATCTTGCTGATACAGGGGAACATACTTCAACAGACGAGTGAACTTCTCCCAATATTCATTAACTGATAGGACTCCCTGCCTCAAATTCTCAAAGTCTAGCAACTTTTGGTCATAATATGTCTGCGGAAGCCATCTTTGACGAAATAATCGTACAAACTGCTCCCACGACACCTCAGCTGCTGCCATATCCATTTCCGCCCTTTTGTTTTCCCACCAGGTGGCAGCCTCTCCTGCCAACTGATAGGCCGCCCAAGCTGCTTTTGAATTATCCGAATAATCTCTTAACTCAAAGTATTTTTCCATCTCCGTCAACCACGCCTCTGCGGAATCACCCGATACAGAGCCCTCAAACTTAGGGGGTTTGATTTTCTTCATATCCTGGGCTAATTCATCAGCCAATTTATTTTTCTTGTTTTCTAGTGTCAAGGTTTTCGAAGTTTCCCCTTGCTGTTCGCTTTGGTTTTCCATTCTCTCATCACTTGCCACGTGATGCCCTTCCACTTTTCTTTCCAAGTTAGCTAACCGATTCTGGGTTGCATTCATCAAGGCCAATAATTGATCCAGTTTAGCCATGGGGTTATCATTTTGGTCCTCTCTTATTCCATTTCCGGGATTTTCCATTATAATGATATCCTGGAGATACATTAATGACTCTAATTAGTCTTATTGTTTATTTATTTTAGACTTAATTATTTGCACAGCTCATCTAGTTTTCCAGTCATCAAGACACATTTGCATTTTTTAAAAGTAATTTTACAAAATTCGATTGATGCAAACAAAATTTTTTATTTATTGCTTAAATATGGATCCTCACGTCCTGTGCTTGATCCTTACAAAATTTTTCTCTATCACATCTTGTGATTTACTTATACAAAATTCTCTATCGCATCCTGCGATAATTCTTTTTATTTAAATAGTACAAAATTTCCATCATTCCGATGGTAGATTCCTGATAAGGATTACAAAATGTTTAGTACTTCCATAAATGTCTCAGCTCCATGACTAAGGTTCAGTTTCACTAGCTCGGTTGGACTTCCCTTGATCATGGAGTCCGGTGTGCGGAAGAGGTCTGTAACCCGAGGTTGGAGTTGTCTCAAGTTGGGTTTTCAGTTGAGCATATTTCTCGGTATTGGTTTTGATCATTTCAACCAATATTTTGACTTTCAGTTTTTCTTTTCTCAAGACCGTCCATTTCTTCCTCTCCTTACGGAGTCTTTTTAGGGCTTCAGCCATCGTCTCAGTATCCGATGGGAGAGAACAGTCTGAATAGTCGTAAGATAATCTGATCTTCCACATACGGATGGATATCGGGTCACGGACCTTCTTCCGAGGTGTTTGTCGTATCAACACCATCCTGGAACAACATCAACAATTGTTTTAGTTCCCTAAATCTGCATGCTGAGCCCGAGGTTCAGTGGCGAACCCGGTTGCTCTGATACCACGTGTAACATCCAACTATTCTACGGTTACGAAGGTTTAACTGGTAACTACCTTAGCCGAATTGTAACTAATTGTTTTCATGAGTTTTAGAGTTTTCCAACGTTTCTAACTGATTTTTCAGAAACAGTTCATAATATCATGGAATAAATAACTACCATTCTAGGGTTTTCTTACAACGGTTATCTTAATCTTTTACAACTAACTTGCAGAATTCAACTATACAGTAAACTTTAACAATAACTAACATGTAACGGTAATTTCAGCTAAAAACAGAATTCACATTACAAGATGAATATTATTTCAATAAATAGTACACATCAGATCTTTGTACCTGGAAATAGAGCGAGAAGAAAGATTTTGCATTGAACACCATCTTCATTGGCAATATTGTTCAGAAAGGAAAAGAAATCATCATCAGGGGCTTTACCGCCCAACCAAGACCTGCTGGTCTCCCGAGTTTCTTCAACTGAAGAACCCGCCCTTCACGAGGTCAATTAACAAGGTTCAATTGTTATCAGTTCTCTGAGCCTGATGTCCACGAACCTATACCACTGATCGATCCTCCCTCTATAGGTACCTCCTATCAGAAGAATCATCCTGATCAGGGTATATCTGGTCATGGAAGCTGACATTGCCAAACGGGCATCTACCTTGGCCAAGGATTTTTAAATTAATTAATTTGTGGCATCACTGTGCCGTCAGCACGCATCCTTGCTCGTTAAGTTTGTACTAAGTATGTTTCAGGTTTCTATATTCAAGAATAACAAATATTCAAGTTCAAGTTCTCACTGTTAATATTAATTTCATTGGTTCTAATAAGAATGTATCGCTTATCCTTCAGGAAGAGATAATGTTCAAATCTGATAGACTTATCCTATTAGTCTCCATAATAGTTCGGTTTTAGCATCTTATGCTTGCAAGAAGGCAATTACCCACGAAAGATTCTATTCAAATATTTAAGTGTTTATAACAATACTGAAATCTTCTAGGAGAGTGAACAATTTGAAATGATATGGACGTTCCTCATCTGTTTCGAATTTATTTAACTCTAATTATAAGTTGGACATTTTCTGAATGACTTTCATCATTTATTAACTAAACCCTACTACTGGTAAAGATTGAAGTTCTGCCCAGGTGTACTGATTCGAAAATCAAGGAATATAGAATAGAAGAATACAGAAATCGCTTCATGGTTCGAGAACAGTTTACAAGAAATAAGGAAGGAAATCTCCCTAGGCCGGCATTGCATGAGAAGAATATTGCAAGATTACGAAGAGGAAAAGAGAAACAATCTGCCTCAGATTTACTCTTGAAGGTAAGACCCCCCTCCCAATTGGAAAAATCAGACGGCATTTATATTACACAAAGGTTTCGGTTCGGACAGGGAAAAACTAGAAACCCACATTAAAATCTCATAGCAGGAATAAGATTAAGAAGCAACCGGCATAAAATATAATCAGAAAATCATTCATTCACATGTTCCTTGAAGAAGAAAATGATTGCTTAAGGAATTCGTCGCATAAGAGGAAGAAGGAGAAAGAATTATAAGACGTGCCTGATGGTATTGGTTGCCACGAACCCCGAATTCTACTCTGTTTGCCGCCCGAGATGAGACTCGTGAGCCGCTGGAGGATTTTTCCGCGAATAGAGGAAGAGAGAGAAAATCGTATGAAGACACCCTTGCTTGCCGCCCGAGTCCCAGAGAGGAGTAAACAAATAATAGAAGAAAAGAACGAACCCTAACCTTGGCGGAAAATACTGGTATTTCGAAAAACGAAACCCCAAAAGAGAAAAACGAATGCTTTGATCGAATGCCTTTTTCCAGACGGGGTCGACATTTAAATGAATGCCCTTTCGCATTCTCCATCGGGCCTTCTTGAATGCATACGTTACATGCAACTCGATGCCCTGTGATGCGTTTCAGACTTTCATACATCGGCTCCCTCTCTCTCTCTTTTTACCCCGCGCCAATTACTACTCATGCGTTTCTTTCATTTGACCGCTTCACTATATTCGCCTTAATCAAATTCGGGCTTTATTTTATTTCTTTTAAGTCTTTTAAAGTTGTCAACATAATATTTATTATTTCTTATAAAGTGAAATAAATATCAAGAGTTTTCTTTTTAAGGTTTATTATCTATTATTTATTTTTCCAAGGCCAAGATCATTTGTGACCTCGTTTGATTCCCAGAGCTTGATAACAATCGAATCCTCGTCAACCGTGTCCTCTCCCTGATGACGGTCCCTTTTCTTTTCTTGCGTTGATGGTCCTGCAATCACTTGACACCAAAAGCCAGAGTTAGACTATTCTTAACATATTGTTTCTCATTGATATACGTAACAACATCATCTATAGTTGTATTTACGCAATTAGATAATCATCCATCATTTCATTCATTTGCCAAGAAATAAAATAAACCAGAACAATTATTAAATCCTTTAATTCATATTCATAAGAAGGATAATGCTTCAATAACGGAAATAACGACCATGTCATCAATATCATAACTTATTAAGTTCTAGGGAGGGTTGTGACAGTTGTGAGTAGCTAGCAAGGTTTCTTCGTCCTTCGGATTCAAATGGTAGCTCTAAGTAGAATAAGTTTCATTCATGCAAGTAGATGTTAACTATGGAATGTGGTGTTTGATCTAAGCAACTTCGTCTATCCATACCACTAGTGTATTTGCTGATGGTGAATGCGCCTTGTGTGGTCAACTGGAATATCATGTACTTAACTTCAATCACAGTTTGAATAATGGTATGCGTCGTTGTGATGGTATCTTTATGTCAAGTGGTGGTTTGAACATCTTTAGTCATCTCCCTTGAAGATTGCACCGACTCCGTGGAAGCTGTCCGATGCGAGGCAAAGCGAAGTTTGGTTGAAGTTTGCTGAAGTTGAGCTCC
>VDFB02075321.1:134629743-134805078 GCA_007258455.2 Sequoia sempervirens | reverse complement strand
AATAAACCAATCTGCCCATCCATCCATCGCTGCCCTAGCAACTGCCGAGATACGAACGTGCAACTCCCGGTCCAAGTTCCTCACTGTGTAAGTCAAGAAAGCTTCATGAACACGCTTGAAATGACGTTCAGCTCTGGTGAACTCAAGCTGATCATAATACTGATAGACCTTTTGAGCACTGAGAATGCCCACGGTGTTAAGTCCTCGGAACTGACCCTGATAAGCGATCAAGTACACGAGATATGAACACATGTGAAACTCGTGAGCAACCATGAAACCGGTGATCTGCCTGTGGAGAATATTGCTGATGAAGGATGCCCAGTCATAATGCTCCTTCCCAGAAATGATGCGACCAATAATGTAATACATCCAAGGCTGGAAAACATTCACGTGTGCTTGACCTGAGACACGATTCAGGAGTGTGATTAGAATCGCGTACTCATCCTTGTACTCACCACGACCCACATTGTTTGGCAATCTATTCTTTGCTTGTTTTAACCATCTTTCTGCCATCTTCTTCTGACATTTGTCCATATCAGCATCAAATGCCTGCTCACACTGCTCCATAGAAATCACCAAACTGTTCTGGTGCTGAGGAATGCCAAAACTCCTTTCGACGTCCAGAGGCTTGAGACTGCAAATGACCTGTCCGTCAACTGACGCTATCTCATGAGTAGTAGGATTGTAATGCTTAATACAAGCCATCACAAACTCAACACAGTGAACGGAGATAGGTATGGAAGCGGCTTTTAGTAAGCCAGACTGCTCAATATTCTGAATGATTGAACTTCTGATTTTAACTGGGTCTAGCACTGCTTCTGGCAATACTTTGTGAAGGTCTGTCTCAACCAACCTGAGAAAATCATGGGTAAGGACGATTTTGGTCCTGTACTCGAGCTGAGTGAACTGCATTCTGAAAAACTTGCCTGTTGACTGTGAACTCGACTATATTCTGACAAGATTTCTGGAATCTAAAAATAGCCTGCGAGAGTTAAAAATAGTCTTTCGAAGAATTATTTTTAGCGAAAAATCCGAGATGTGGGTTTTGTCCAGAAAAGGATTCTAAGACAACCCAGAACGTCAGATTTGCGAAAATTCAACTTCTACTCAATCGTACAAAGATTTCACTTGAGAAAATCAACAATTCGAGAACGAATGTTCTGAAGCTAAAAATTCGTGAAAAATCAAACGCACAAATTTAACTCGAGGAAATTATATGGAAATGATCCAGATAATGAGACTTGTAGAATTCGCCAATTTCAGGAACATGCAATTTGTATTCTGTGAGAAATCTGAGATTTGAAGGATGAAAAAGACGTCTTTATTATGTCTTCTTCTGTGAAAATCACCCAAGATTTCTTTGAAAAACTGATAATTGTGAACTTGAATCTGCAAAAAGATATGTTAGGAAAAATCGCCTCTGAGAATTGGTGTAGATTTTGCCTCTGAACTGGAAGAATTCGCCTTTGAAATGAAAACCACGAATTTCTTCTCTTGAAATTTGCGCCTTTTAATATGAATGAAATTCGAATTCTCTTGAAGAAAATACGAATTTGTATGAATTTGAGGATTCGCCTTTGAAATGAAATTTGATAATTCGCCTTTGAATCTTTGAAGGACTGCGAATTTTATTGAAAATTGAGATACGCCTTTGAGAATTTGAAATACGCCTTTAAGAATCAAGGAATTGTTTTGAACTTTGAATTTGCTCTGAAGATATGCGCCCTTCTCTTCTGAAGAAATACGAATTTATCTTGAAGTTTGCTTTGAATTTAATAAACTTCGATTTTCCCTTTGAAGATATGAATTTGCCTTTAGAAAATACGAATTTGCCTTGAGATTAAATTTGCTCTTGAGAAATACGAACTTCCTTTGAAAGCTTGTGAACAACAATGAAGATGGCGCCATGTATAAATAAGAAGAAATTCGCACTGAATTGTGACTGCAAGAATTCATAAACCCTAACAAGAATAGAAATCCTCTGATTGGTTTCCTTCGAGTTCAACTGCCACTGACTGGAAGTTCAAATAATAAAATAATAAGAAAATATTTATTATCATGAAATTAGGCACCAAAAATAGAAAATAGCCATCTTATGCGAATCTTGAACTTCAGTTGACAATTTGGTTGAAGCTTTGAGATTCATCGTTTGACTTCACTGATTCTGAAAAGTCATCTCTTGAGCACATAGGCGTCCATTTGCTCAAGATACTTCATTTTTTACTAACTCCCTATTTAATAGCTGACAACACTGTCACAACTGGCCAACTTCGACACTGATTTCCGGATGACCTAACGGATTTGGTGGACCGTTTCAAGAATTACCCAAAGCTCATCAACAAGGAAGAAATGTCTGGCTGGGAGACACAACTGCAAAATCCATCGCTTAACCCTGAAAAAATTAGCTCTCGATAAATTGCTTTTACGGGTTCCAGACTTAGCCATTTTCCTATACTGCCATCTGATGCTTCAAACGGCTGCCGACGGTGAATGGTGAACCCTGCTGATATGAGACGAAGCTCACTGCATGACTGGAGATATTCTGCATCCAACGACTGTATGCACGACAGCTGAAAACTGTGTTAAGGGCCTCACAAGTAAAAGCGCCCCTGGCTCATGGTTGCACTTTTGTCATTTTGACGAAAGTCGAACGTTCATCCAAGTACCCTACTTTGACTGCTGATAACTGGAACTAGGATGTCCCGATTCAGGCACTATTTGTTTTAACGGACAGCCAGAAGGGCCTATAAGAGAAGTCTCTGGAGGTGACGAGGCAAGAAAACTGTTTCTAAGACCTCAAAAACTCCAGTGCGTATTTTATTTAAGATTACCGCTCCCAGACTTAGCCATTTTCTGGATGTCCTCACTTTGCAGTATTACACCAAAGACCTCACACGCACGAGCGACTGCCAAATCCCGAAGGCCGACGGCTGTGCTCGTTGGAAAGATAAAATGATAACGCTCAATAGTCATGAAGACTTCGAACGCGAACAGGCTCATCTGACAGGCCTAAAGGCTAGGCGCCTCTGGACTGCGGAAATACACTGAAAACCATTTGTTGGTCCGCCTGCTTAATAGACCCTCCGGGCCACTAATTCACCCTCGAACGCTGGATCGACAAGTTTAATGATGCATTGTGGTTTCTAGGCTAGAGTATTACCGATGTCATGAAGACTCGGCCTCAAGAATTTGCATCCAAGGGTCCTTTAAACCAAATTGCTAGACGTTAATATTATCGCCTTATTGCAAATGGGGACCCCTAATTTTGGCTTGATTTTGGTTTTGTTTTGTCTCTTTTCTATTGGGTTCACCTTTTCTCGATGTGCCCGCTTCACCAGTGTACCCCTTGGGCTAAACCAAAAATTAGGGTTTCATCTTTCGGCCTAAGGTCAATAAAGTGAATAAATTGAAAATTGAGCTTAACATTGTTGTCGCGATGCTTCCAAAGCAGGTGTTCTCGCCTAAGTTTCATCTTGACTCGAGGTACTTACTATTTTTAGTAAGTGTGAAAATTTTGTGGTAATCCTTCAGCATTTTTGAGATTCTGAACAAGCCACACGGTATTCTCCGAGTTAATATCAGTCGTTTCACGTATAAATTCGAGCAAAGACGAGAACTTACTATTTTTAGCGCCCCGCCTCGACCAATTTCGTGGCTCATATGCGTATTTTCTTTGCATTGCCCAAGATATTCCTTCCGGTTTTTCGAGACCTCGCGAATGATATAACATGCAAAACGACGACAACTTTAAGAATTCAGCCTTCCGAGGCTATTTTAGGGGTTTGCATGTCAAGGTTTTCTTTGCATGTCAGGTGATTCCTGATGGGTTTTTTGAGAGCTTCGCGATGGTGTGACATGCAAACAGAGATTCTTACTCAGTAAGGAACTTGCTATTTTGTGTGTGTCCCAAAGAGGCCACTTCCCAAATTGCTCGTAATCACGAGCTAATTGCAATGCCACAAAAACGAAGAGAAACGGAGACCATTTGATACACATGCAGAACAAATTAGGGTTTCCAACTTCGGGGCTTGAAAAGAGGGGTAAAAAGTTAGAATTTTGGAAAACCGGTGTAAACCATTGCGATCAGCATCCTTCAGGCTATCTGCTGGTGAAATTTCAAGTCAAACGGAGCACTTACTATTTATAGTAAGTAAGATTGGAAACTGGCTAAAAATAGTAAATTGAGTGCATGCGTCAGTGTCAGCCAACAAGTCACGTGGTGAGGAGCACCTCATTAAAATTTCAAGACGATCAGAGCATGGGAGCTATCAAAAACATGAGTTTACTATTTATAGTAAACCACCTTCAGAAACATGCTAAAAATAGCAGGGTGACTAAAAATGGCAGTGCTGACAGGTTGATAAGGTTATGAGGATGCAGTGCGCAAAATTTCAAGTAGTTCCAAGACTCGGAGATGCAAATTCAGAGGGCTTACTATAAATAGCAGGGGCATGAACGCCGACCGAGGAAGGTAAAAATAAAAATAAAAATGTCTAAGTCTGAGTCTCATCCTGCAGGTACCTCAAAATGCGCCATTCCTGCCTTCAAGGTGATGGAAAGTATTCCATGAAATAAGTTCATCCTCTTGCCACCTCCAAATGCGCCCAGCTTAAAATGGATGACTTCAAGAAAATTTTCTCAGGCAAACTTCATCCCGCTTCCTAGGCAAAATGCGCCTTGTTGACATGGAAAAAAATTTCTAAGTCTGGAACTTCATCCAGTGGACATGGCAAAATGCGCCCTCAAGCACAAATAGCATTCAAAAATTTTCTGTGTAAAAAAATCCACCTCCCAGGCCAAAATGCGCCCAAGGAGAAGAAAGTCAAAGCAAAGTCAAAGATTTCCATCCTGCAGCAGGGGCAAAATGTGTCCAACTTGAAGAAGGAAGGTTGGAAAATTTTTCTAAGTATAAAATTCATCCTCCTCACCCCTCTAAATGCGCCCATCCTGTAGCAGGGGTGAAATGCGCCCAAAAGACAAAGAAGTCAAAGTGGTCAATGAGTTTCATCCACCAGCAAGGCCAAAATACGCCCAAGGGAGAAGAGGGTCAACAAGTCAACAAGTTCATCCCTCACCTACATGAAAATGCGCCCAAAACAGAGCATGTGGACGAAAAAGGTGAAGTTGAAGGGTCATCCCTCATGCATGTCTAAATGCGCCCACATTAAGGTGTAAATGGTGAATGGAGATGGTAAATAAAGTGAAAGATGCTTCAAGGCGTGGTAAACTCAAGGTAAGTGCTAGGCGTTGTCCCTCTTCAAGTGTTAAATGCGCCAAGGGTGGTGAATGCTAAAGGGTGTTGAAAATATTTCCTAGGCGTGGCAATATTCCTCTTCAAATGCTATATGCGCCTAGGGTGGTAGGTGTTAGAAAAAGTTCTAAGGCGTGTGGGGTGAAAACAAAATGCTAGGCGTGATTTCAAATTTTCTTCAAGTATGCTATGCGCCTAGGATGGTGGAGTGAAATATAAGACGAAGTGATGAGAATTTCTTCTAGGGCGTTGGAGCTTCAAATGAAAATATTTTCTAAGTGTGAAATAAAATCCAAGGTGGTGAGTGGAAGATAAAGTATGCTAGGCGCCTTCGTGAAAATTTTCTATGTGGAGTTGATATTTTCACAGGAAAAGTTGATCGAGTTGGATATAAAATTTTCTAAGGCAAAATTTTCAAAGCGATTCAAAAATTTTCTAAGGCACAAAATATTTTCTTCCTCTAGAAAATGCGCCTAGACTCTGAGGTGATAAGAATTTCCTGTGATGAGTAAAATTTGTCGAAGATGAAGATGCTGGCATTGCGGGATGAGTCAACAAAAATGTTTTCAAGTCAGAGCAACAGGATCTTCACAGATATGAAGAATGGAATCAAATTTGTTAAAGAATTATTTTTTTTCAAGGTGCAAAATTCAAGAAAATTAAATGAACCCGTTCGTTGTGCACCCATGAGTTCGACGCGTTCTGGAGGAAATTTTCTTCTGGGTATTGATGATTTCTGTTGAGGAATGGATTTTAAAGCCTTTCATACTTTGCTGAAGCTTTCAGGATGAGGATTTCAAGTGGGCACTAGGTTGATGAATTTTCCTAAGGGAAACTTGAAAATTTTCTAAGGCAAAATGAAGAAAATGTGTTTTCAAGGTGAAATTCTCCAGACGATGAATTTGAAAGGAACTGCCTAGGTGAATTTGCTCAAAGTCTTCGTGAAGATAGTTTTCTTGAGTCAGAGATGAATAAAATCAAGGTTGTCAGAGCTCCAGCAGGTGAAATGAATTTCTTGAAGATGCAGTTGAAGTTAATATTGTCAAAGAAGATACGCCCTTGAGGAAGATGGGTTGAAAAATTGGCTAAGGCATGAAGAATCATGAGGAAGGCAGAAGTTGGCGACGTGAAAATCAGGTAAGTAAGTTAAGATTATATTATGTTCTAATGCTCTTCTCCTCGCTTGTTTTGCAGGAGGAATGTCGAGGCCAGAGCACGATGACTTGAAGTGGTGAAGCACGATGATATTACAACCTTCGGAGGAAAATAAAGTTACGAGTTTCACATGAAGGAAGAAAAAGTTGCAAGAAATTGGCTAAGTGTTAGCTCAAGTGACAAAGAAGTTGAAGAGCAACGCCAAGAAAGAAGATCAAGGACAGTGCGAATGCGTCTACAAACGGAATCTTCTAGAAGACTAATTGTGGGCATTTATTTCCTTTGCTATTTTTGGGAGGAGTGGGAATCTTCTTTGATTCATTTAATGTACCACTCCCTTTATTCGCAGTTTTTAGGTTAGGCCGGAGGTGGCACTCACTTTTAGCCACTCTATGATTATTGAAACTCCTAGCCGCCTTTTTAAATTTGCTTAGCTATATAAAGGGGAGTCCCCCTCATTTGTAATTCATTAGACAAGAGAATTTAGAGTAGAAGTCTGAGTAGAGAGACAACTAGGTGATAACTAGAAGCAGCTTAGTATAGATTGATAGTGTAGTTTGAAGAAGAGGGAAAGTTTTCCCTTGAAAACTTTGTAAGAAATTGTTGTGAACACTCTCTCAATAAAAGAGTTTTTCATTGATGGTGAATTTCGTCTTTGTTGTGAGTAGCTAGCAAGGTTTCTTCATCCTTCTGATTCAAGTAGTGACTTAAAGTAGTATAAGTTTTCATTCCATGCAAGTAGATGTTAGCTGTGGAATGTGGTGTTTGATCTAAGCAACTTCGGCTCTATCCATACCACTAGTGTATTTGCTGATGGTGAAATGCCTTGTGTGGTCAACCGAATATCATGTTTTAACTTCAATCACAGTTTGAATAATGGTATGCGTCGTTGTGATGGTATCTTTATGTCAAGTGGTGGTTTGAACATCTTTAGTCATCTCCCTTGAAGATTGCACCGACTCCGTGGAAGCTGTCCGATGCGAGGCAAAGCGGAGCCTGGTAGAAGTTTGTTGAAGTTGAGCTCCATATCCCACACCTTTGAATAGATTTAGACTCTCTTAACCCTGCAACCCATTTAAATTCAATACTTTCTGATTAGAATAGGAAACCCGCGCTTTATAGACAAATTTTTCAAGCATTTGAATTCCTTTCTCCGCTACCGAAAAATTCCGTAAGTCCCCTTGAAATACCAGCAAATCACATCAAGCCAAACTAAGCCTATTCGCATTAAAAGAACCTTGGAGTTGAACGCACGAACTTTCTTGCAATCTTAGCGTGCGGAATACTTTGATCAAGAGAGAATAGGGAAGCCGTTGGCAACTTTATTCTGCGTTGGTGCGGTCACAAAAAACACATCAACAGGCCCCTGGCTTGTACTTGCACTGGGAACAAACGGAGAAGCTCAGAAACGTGAAAACTCCATTTTAAGCTGATCTTTGGATGACTGCTGTCTGAACTCTGAAAGTCGGATGACTATGCTTGATATCTCGTCGGATAAGTAGACTAGTTGTGAACGAATTGACTGCATCTGGCATCAAAATTGTCGAGATTTATCCCCTCCTTGAGATGGGCGCCCTCAGGCTAGAGGCGCGCTTTTGCTTGAAAAGAGCAAAATTCTCGCATCTGGAACTTTAGGGATTTCAACTTCTGTCGCTGATAACCGGAGCTGTGGGTCTCGGAATGCCTCGCTGGATAGCTCGACGGATAGCCAGACTGATTCTGAAGAGATTGACTGGATGCTTGAACATTTTAACCAGAATCTTGACCTTCAACAAACTGGGCGCCCCTGGGCTATACTTGAGCTTTTGGCCTTTTCCTGAGAAATCTTCATGATTTGATCACTGAAAACTCTGTTTCGATCATTGAAATGACCGTCTGCAATATGGAATGTCGCCGTAAGATGCTCCTCCATCGTGGAGATCTTCATTTTGAGTCTCTGCTTCAGGTTTGACCAATAAAACTGACTTTGATTGACAAAATATTGACAAAAATTCCATGCTTGATATTGCCCAAAACTGTGTTCTACAACATTTTAGCAAGATTTAGACTTTTAAATGCAAAATGCCTTGATGAAGCAAAAAATTTGGTTTGGGTACAACAAAATTTACTCATCTCCAACTCGTACGAAGGGAAAAACAAATCCTTCTTAACTTTTGATTGACCAATTTTTAGGATTGGATCACAAGTTCACTGCGGAGTTGACTTCATTCTGCATGACAGCTGCAAAGGCACATTTCTCTAGAAAATATCATCTGAGGGGTGAAAATCAAGGGCGCCTTTTTGAAAAGTTGCTCTTTTTCTTCTAGACAACCATTTCTGGAACTGACCAAAATAACATTAAAACTCTGACTGCAAGCTGCCAGGTCATCTTCCGATCTGACAAAGACAGGCAATGGAAAGCTAAACGTGAAACGGAGAAGCTGGATATCTAAGATATCAAAAAGAAGGCATTAAAGGCTTCAAAAGATCAGGCACCTTTCTGAAAAAGTGCTCTTTTGCTCTTTCCTCGATATTTTGACCAAGATTTGACCCTATGTTTGACCTCCGGCTCAGGCACTTCGGCAACTCAGATTCACCCATTGACGGATGCATCGCGGAGCCTGAACAAATGTGAGACAAACATCTTGGGTGGCATTTAGTCAAAAACCTTCATTTGACACCTCAAAAAGATGGGCGCCTTTTTCAAAAGCTGCTCTTTTTTCCAGTGTTAGCCAATTCTGGCTCTCCTCTCGTTTTGCGCTATATCTTCCGTAATTCGAGCAAAACAGGTCCATTTGACAGGCTTGATAGCTCGTTGCGAAGCTAGCGAGATCCCGGAAAAATATCTGCTGGAGGTGACAAACCTTAAAAATAGGATCTGGGCCCCTAAAATCAAGGGAGCCCTTTGAAAAATGTGCTCCCCTCTCCAAAGAAAATTTTGATGATTTTCCTTCAGATTTTCACTTTTCTTAAATTTCTTCAGTAACAAACTGACATGACACTAACACCAACTCCATATTTAAAAACCCCAAAAATGACCTTCTGACATCACTTTAACAAGATTAAGACTCAATTAAGCAAAATGCCTTAGTGAAGCAAAAATTTTGGTTTTGGGTACAACAAAGATGTAATGAAGAGAACCTGGGAATAATCAGCAAAATGTATGAAGATGCTTCTTGATTTTTATTTGAATTTTTGGAGCCCTCTTTGCATGAAATTGCCCTCCTTAAGCATGGCTGCCCCTGCCTTAGGTCTGCAACTTCAAATGATAAATGATAGCAGCTGTTTGTCACCTTCAAATAGTTCTTGAAATCATAGTTTGCAGACTCGGCTGGACTCTGCGGACTTGGGAGTCCGTGTCCGCCACGACTCGGGCCAGAGTCCCGAGACTCCGAGTCCGGGGTCGGACTCGGGAGTCCCAACCCAGGACTCTCCTGCGCGGCTGAGTCTTAAAATGGGTTAAAAACCCATGTTTCTTTTTTTTAAAAATTTCATTTTAACACTCTCAATTGTGAAATACAGGTCTGCAAATTGATTTGGGGTTGATTGAAGCAAGGAGAACGAACTAAAAAGATCAAAATAGAGCTAGGTAAGTGATCTAACAATTCTTTTTTTTTTTTTTCTCGCATTCAAAATTAAAAAAATCAAGAAAAATAAGGGGAAATGTTGCCAATTTTTTTTCTATTTTCCTTAATAGCCTAATTCTTACTATTTCTAGCTTGGTTTTGCATTTTTTTTCTTTTGCAAATGTTTGAAACTTTGAATCACATTTATTTGCTGATTTTTTAGCAAACCCTAGCTGATTTTTTTTTTCCATATTGAACTTGAAACAACAATGTCATCTTCAAATCCAAAGGTAACGAAAAAAGACCCTGCATGGAAGTATGGAATTCCATGAAATAAAAAAGTGAAGTGACATGTAATGGATGCAAGAAATGGATGACGGGGGATAAACAAATTAAAATACCACCTTGCAAGAATACCTGGGCAAAATGTGGGGGGATGCCCTAAGACTACTCCTAAGATTATTAGAGAGATGAAGGCCCTTCTTGCTAAATATGAGCTAAAAAAAGATGAAAGACAAAAAACAAAGGATGCCCTAGCAGCAATGATGAGTGGAACTGGATCCCCTTCTACACCATCTATGCCCCATGGTACTACAAGTCCAAGCATCGGTGCTCCACATTCATCTTTTGGTGAGAGTCCTAATGGTTCCTTTTTTACTGCTAGTGCTAGTCAGGGTCCTTCATCAGGACCAAATTATTTTATTCCATGTAATGTTCCAGGAGCACAACCTTCACTTGAAGGTACTGTTGGTTGAAAATTTTGTATACCTTGAGGATATGCAAAATTGTGGTTTCAGGCACAGTGTGTGAGATAAACTCTCCTATCTTCAAAGGGAAGGCTCCCCCTTTAACCAATTTTAACTAATATGAGTAGGACAGCAATCCTTCCTCTTCTTTCAAGAAGGATTATATTTTTTTCTCTTCACAGAAAAGTAACAACAAACTTTAAGAACTTATCACGACAGCCTTGAAATGAAATTGAGAGAGAGGAAATGAAGTTTCCTGAAAGCACAAAGACTTTTGTGACCTCCTCTAGGATGGGAAAACAATCACCAAGCACAAAGTCTTGAAGATCTAAAATCCTATCTACCCTTTTAGAATGATTACCTAATGACAATATACAACATAAGACAACACAAAGTCTGCGAGTATGGTGCACCTATTTCATTTTGTATGCATAAACGTAGCTAGTAAAAGCAGCACAAAGTCTGCCAGTTACCTCCTTGCTTGAGTGTTCTACACTAATTCCAGATGTAAAAAGCAGCTCAAAGTCTGCAAGATCAAACCCAAAATCTAACTCTAACTTTAAACACAATTTACAGCTCAAAGTCTACAAGATTGAGTTTAAATCTCTCTTGTATAACACCACAAAACTCACAATCAATTCCAGATAATGTCGTCACATCACAATCTGTACCAACAAAGTTTGGCAGCAATTTGTTTTCTTTATTGACTGCAATCTGATTTACATCTAAACTCGAAGTCTTAGAATGCATACACAAATTGGCAGAATTTTGTTGCATAGCCAAAAGATAAAAATTACAATAGACCCCCTCAAGTATTTATAGGAGAGAAGCCTTGAGAAAAAAGTGGGAGGATTCCAACAAACTTGAGAAATTCTCTCAACTACTAACTAACTGCAATTGACTTATTCAACATTACAAGTCCTATTGTAATTTGACTTGTAATGTTATTACATGCAATTACAATCTTCAATAATGCGATTTGCATGGCCACTTGCCATTACAATTTTTGACTTTACATGTAATTTGTCAAAACAAAATTACAAATGCATAATTGAAATTATTCTAAGTGTCCAAGAGACGACTCTAACTACATCATCCTTCATCTACGATGATCTTCATGCCGCTTCAAGATTTTAGAACTTGAAGTATTCAAGATTGGTGAAGACATCTCGAACTTAGAACGGGAATTTGCATTCTTAATGATCTTTGTGTCCTTGGTGGACTTCAACCTTATCACAGGCTTGGAGTAGTACCATTTCTTTAGGAAGGAAGTTCTTCTCTTCGTTGTGTTTTTTTTCCATGCTTGATTCATTTTGTCCCTAGATGGTTTCATGAGGATTATTGACCTTCGGGCTGCCCCATGAATTATTGTTGTATCTCTTCTCCTTTTGTTCACTGATGAAGAACCTGTAACACCTTATTCAAGATGAAATTGTTATAAAACAATGTCCATGCCTTGATTTGTTGGTTTGATAGATCATGTGTGCAAACAAGACTAACAAGGGAATGGATAAATTGATGCAAAATGGGCTCACAAGTGAATTTTGGGTTTTGGAGACAGCATTACATGTGTGGAAAAAACAAGAACATTAACTTGCAATTGTGGAGAATGAACATGCAACTTCATATGTGTAATGGTAAATATAAGTTTTGCACTTGTGATTGGATCCTAAAGACTCATTTTCAAGTGTTTTTGAGTGCATTTTGGACCAATTTCGGGTTTTGGAAGGCTGACAACAAGTGAACTTATAACAAATCACTTTAAAAACACCCCTTACTTGCAAATCAGGTCTTGAGACCCCCATTACAAGTGACATATGAACAAAAAATAATTTTAAAATCTTTTAACTTGCAATTCGGGCTTTAAGACCCCCATTGCAAGTTACAAATTTATAAAGTGACTAAAAGCACTTTCACTTGCATTTCGGGTCTCAAGAGCCCCAATGCAAGTTACATGAGTTTTACAAAGTGAATAAAGTGCTTTCACTTGCAATTCGGGTTTCAAGACCCCCAATGCAAGTAAAATGAAAATTATAAAATGACTAAAGGTGCTCACTTGTAATTTGGGTCTTGAGACCCCCATTACAAGTTACAAACAAAACATAAAGACTTAAAAGGCCTTCACTTGTAATTCGGGTGTTAAGACCCCCATTACAAGTTACAAGTAAAACACAAAAGTGACTTAAAAAGCTCATAAAGTGAAATCGGGTCTTGGGGACTTGATTGCAAGTGAATGTATCATGTCCATTTTAGAACTTGAAACCTCCAAACTTGCAGTGATGTCTGAAACCCGAAATTGACCAAAAACATGAGAAAAATGACTCAGATTTTCACAAAAACGGACGAGAGTGAATGAAAACTGTTGGCCAAAAGGACTATAGACCCAAAACTTAAAATGCCCAACTTTTGTACCTCATAATATGTGCCCTGAGGCCTAAAAATGTCAAAATTTTCATATGTTATCTCTAATTTTTGCATGTCAAAAATCAAGGACAATAAGTACCGGTTGGAATAAGAAAAAACATTATGAAGCTAGGATGGCTACTGCAAACTTTTGGTACTACAATAATCTACCTTTCAATGTTGCAAATAGCCCATATTGGGAAGATTTGGTGAACGCCCTTACAGTTGCAAGAAAGGGGTTTAAGACCCCATCATCTAGAAATTTGAGTGGGCCATTGCTAGAGGAAGCCGTAAAGAATACACGACTTGTGGTTGATGAGAAAAAGAAATTTTGGCAAAGAAAAGGTTGCAGCATTTTATCTGATGGGTGGACAGATGGACGAAATAGAACTCTCCTTAACTTTTTAGTGGCCTCTAATGGTGGATTGGTGTTTCTAAAATCAATAGATGCCTTCCATGAAGTTAAAAATGCTGAGACTTTATGCAATCTATTAGATGGGGTGGTCCAGGAGGTTGGAGTTGATAATGTTGTCCAAATCGTCACAGACAACGCAGTTGCATATGTAGCTGCAGGTAGACTACTTATGGAGAGGTATCCCACAATTGCATGGTCTCCGTGTAATGTCCCCTCCCTAATAGCCTTATTGGATGTCGCATTGCCTTTTTATTCCCGAAGGCAAATGTCGTGGTGAGGGAATCGTTTATTTAATCACTTACTTATTGCCTAAGTTCAATTAAATCTTTAAAGGTTATATAAGTGATTAATTAAATCAAATTTTATAAAGTGACTTTATGGAATGTTAAAAATGTCTAAAGAGAAATATTTCAATAAATGGACTGTGTAAGTCACTTTAATTTTTGAATGAGAAAATGAAAAGCTCCCTTTTATCAGGACTCATGAAAATATAATGGGGAGCTCTCTTTGGATCGACACTTTTTTCTAATGAACCTTTTGAAAATATTCACCTCTTTACGGGAAGCTCGAGTTTCTTCTCCTAGGGTTTGAAGACACGGATGATCCAGTTTCAGGTGTGAAATAACACCTCCTAGCTGGAACGAATTTAAGATTTTGAAAGACAATGATTCTTCATGGTGGAAGATTGATTTGGGAGATAGTTGGAGATAAATGTTGAAAGAGACTTAAGATTTGCTTCAGATTTTTGCGTCCCCATTTGCAGAGATATGGCTGCTACAATGGAGTCGATTTTGGAGTGTAGTAGCTTGTGTTGAAGGCATTTTTCATTGTGAAAGCCCTAGGTGCCTCTTACTCAACCATATGTTGTAATATATGGTCGCATTTTGTTGGAATCTGGGCGGAACTGATAAAAACGTGTTTGCAAAGGAAGAAAACGTCTCTTTATGTCTGTATCCAGTTCGTGGTTGTTGCTAGAGGTGTTTTGCATAGGCGTTTGGGGTGTTTAGAGCATAGCGCATCATTATCTTGGAGGAATGACCATCAAAGAGTTGGCTACAGCTGTTATTCATGATTTATGGGCGTCGCATCAAATTTGAGATTCATTTCCAGGTCAGATTGAATGATATTCTTAGCCATTGTTACTTTAGTGATACTTGGAACTCGTTGAAATTAATGACAGAAAAATGAGACTGATCTTGGGTAAAATCTGAGAGTATATGTAAACAAACATGCACTGATTATCACATCGATAAACTCAGAAGTTATTGTTGATTGCTGCTACCTGGTTTAGTCACTACTGTGTGTGCATAAATTCCTTTGAATTGTTGATACAGTCAAAATATTATTGCTGTGTAACTTTCCAATGTATCTCGGATGAGTTTATGACAGAGTCAGCTCTTGTATGTTGCCCTTGTAATGTTTAGCAAGAAATCCTTTGACTCAATGACAATTCTGAATTTATGGGTGTACTTTATAGCTCTGTATTAATTATTTGCAGTCATCATATAATCAACTAATGAAATTCTAACTAAGTGTTGTACCCAAAACCAAAATTTTTGCTTCACCAAGGCATTTTGCTTAATTGAGTCTTAATCTTGTTAAAGTGTTGTCAGAAGGTCATTTTTGGGGTTTTTAAATATGGAGTTGGTGTCAATGTCATGTCAGTCTGTTACTGAAGTAATTCAAGGAAAATGAAAATCTGAATGGAAATCACCAAAATTTTCTCTCTCTGGAGAAGGGAGCACATTTTCAAATGGTCGCCCTATCTTTTAGGGGCCCAGATCTTGTTTTTAGGGTTTGTCACCTCCAACAGACATTTGTCCGGAATCACGTCAACTTCGCAGTGGGCTATCAAGTTTATCAAACGGATCTGTTTCGAGCAAGTTGTGGAAGATTTAGCGCAAAATGAGGCGAAAGCGAGAATTGGCTAACACTGGTAAAAAGCACAGCTTTTGGAAAAGGTGCCCATCTTTTTGAGGTGCCAAATGAAAGTTTTTGGCTAAATGCCATCCAAGATGTTTATCTCACATTTGTTCGAGCTTCACGACGCATCTGTCAGTGGGTGAATCTGAGTTGCTGAAGTGCTTGAACCTAAGGTCGAACGTAGGGTCAAATCTTAGTCAGAATATCAAAGAAAAAGCAAAAGAGCACATTTTGAGAAAAGCGCCTAAGCTTTTCAAGCCTTTAATGCTTTTGTTTTGATGATTTAAGATGTTCAATATGTCCGTGTTACATTCAGCTTTCCGTTGCCTGTCTCCGTCAGCTCAGAGGATGACTCAGTAGCTTGCAGTCGAAGTTTTTGTGTTATTTTGATCATTTCCAGAAATGGCTAAGTCTGGAATGAAAAGAGCAACTTTTGAAAAAGGCGCCTTGATTTTCACCCCTCAAATGATGTTTTTGGGGAAATGTGCCTTTCAACTGTGTAGAATGAGGTCAGCTCTGCAGTGAACCTGTGATCCAGTCCTGAAAGTTGGTAAATCAGAAGTTATGAAGGATTTATTTTTCCCTTCATACGAAATGCAGAAGTCAAAAATTTGACTAAGTCAGAAAAGCGCAGCTTTTGAAAAAGGCGCTTGGATTTTTGGGCCTTCAGATGTCAGTTTTATGGTTTCCAGTCTCAGGATATCTTTTGATCAGTTCTTACTTAGCTCTGCGATGCACCTGTTAGCTAGTCAATCGAAGAAGTCAGTCAACCAGTGTCAGAGGATGAACAGAGGTCCTGGCAAAGGTTTTAGCTTAAATTTTCATGAAATTTGGCTAAGTCTAGAATTCGCCTTAAGAGTTCAAAGTTGGATTTTCGAAAGAGAGTTGAATGTACTCCTTAACTGGAGTTCTGACTGCAGTTAGACTAAATGTTTTCTGGGTTGTCATCTTCAGTTCGTATATTGGGATGTTGAGTGATCTTTCAGTTCGCATGTCGAGTTAACTAGTTTGCATGTTCAGTTAACTGCTTTGCATGTTGAGTTAACTTGATTGCATGTTCACTTAACTAAAGATTATCAGTGAATGTCAATTGGAGTCCACATGCATGGCGAATTTGGTTGCAATTGTGAAATTTTGTGAAGATGGCGCTTCATTGAGTGTCAACTGAAGTTCTAGAAGGGACGGCACGAATGGTGAAGCATAAATTAGTGAAGTATGGTGCATTTGAATGTTAACTTCACTTATCAAAAGGGTCGCCATATTTAGAGTTTTATTGATGAAGCATAGTTTTGTGAAGTTACGCATTCTACAAGGAATGGCAACTTAAGTTCCAAAAGGGTTGTTATTTTTAGCATGTGAAGTTGGCGCATTCACTTCTTGAAGGCCAACTGAAGTCATGAAAGGGTCGCTATTTTTAGAATATTCATTGCATGAAATATGGCGAATTCCTTATTGCCAACTTTAGTTATCAAAAGGGACGCCTTAGTTCAAATTTGTGAATCTAAAGTAAGTTTGAAGATGGCGAACTTGATATAGATTGCTAACTGAAGTCAAAGTCGCATGAAGCTGTCAACTGAAGACTGAAAAGGGAAACCCTAATGCATGGCGATTTATTTAGCATATTCGAGTTTCAGTTAACTGAAATGAGGTCCAATCAGAAGCCAAGCTCACTTTTCATGGATTCCTTGCCTTGTGCGAATTTCAAAGATGAAAATCTATATATTTCAGTAATGGCGTCCATTATTTCATCATCTTTAGCTTCGAAGTTCTTATTCTTCTTGAGCGACCAGCAAGCTAAAGGTGCTACAGGTGTCCGAATTCAGCGTTCTTCATAGCAACGAGTTCAGATTGTTCAGAGGAAGGCGATTCTAGGCTTTATTTTCACTTTGCATGTAGGTTTTATCAAGTTTCAGAGAAGAAGTTGGCTGATTTTTCAGAAGCAGACAAGCAAAACTTTCTATCTTCCGTCTTATTTCTTCTATTTCTCACCTTAGGTACTTTCTTCGCATGTCAAAGAAATTCAACACATTCAGAATCCGATCATCTGGGTTCGCATATTTCAGCATTTGCAGCCAAACCCACGTCTTAGATTTTTTCGAGAAAATCGCCCCGTAGCCTTCATTCTGAAGCTCTGTGCTTTTTTCTGAGAATTTCTTTGCATGTGGGCTTGAACACATTTTTTCAAGAATTCAGCTATCTGGGTTTGTTCAAAATTCCATTGTGCACAAAACCCATGTTCCAAAAAAACTTCGAAAATTTCTTTCGTCAGAAGCTATTTTTAGCCTTGTCCAGAGGTTTTCAGAAAGTTCTTCAAGTATATTCGACTTTACAGTCAAAAGTCCTCATTTTCAAAATGCAGTTCAATCTCATTGATTACAAGGTGAAATCGGCTCTTGCTCATAATTTTATCAAAACTTCAGATACAGACCTGAATCATGTTTATCCAGTGGTCAATCTGAGCAGTTTGGAGGGTGTTAGCAGCAATTCGTTGAAGAATCTTGAACGTTCAGGGTTACTGGCAGCAGCATCCATTCCTGTTACTACTTTCGATCTTGAGTTCGTTCTTGCTTGCATCAAGCATTATGACTCATCTTCACGTCAAATCAGATCAGTTGACGGGAGGGTTGTTTGCAGTATCAAACCAAAGGACATAGAGAAATGTTTTGCTATTTCTCCTCGTTCAGATAACTTTACTGTGGTTCTTGAAGCTTGTGAGAAGATATGGGATGCTGATCAACAACGTTCGCAGAGGAAGGTGGCTCAGAAGTGGCTGAAAGTTCAAAAGACTAACATGCCTAAGAAGGTTGGTCGTGGTGAATTTAAAGACGAAGTTGCTGTTTTGATAACTTTACTCAACCGAGTTACCGGTCAACCAGATGCTAGCACTTTCCGTTCATGGATGTTTTACCTGATTACCAGAATTCTTGATGGTACAGAGCGTTTTGACTGGGCTATGTTGATTAGTGATTGCTTACATCAGCAAATTACTAACTTTCTCAAGTATCACGAGTTTCATATGATATCCTACTTGGTCTACTTGGTTGCATTTCAAGGTAGCTACAGGCTTCTAAAAACTAATGGCACTCTCGGCGTTCAGCGTGTTCATGAGTATTATCCTCAGTTGGAGTTTTCTCAATCCGAGCAGGACTTCCGAGCAGTGAATGATCACTTTTCCATGAGAACCGTGAGAGATCTTGACAATGAGATGCACATTCGTATTTCTGCCGAGGCCAAATCAGCGATGGAGACTTGGGCGGATTGGTTTATCTAGTTCCCTACTTTCACATACATCCAAGTTTATGGATATGTTGGAGAGCCCCTGATGTTGCCAAGGTATCCGTCAGACAAGATTATCTTTATGGAGTTCCTCAGACAGATGCAGCATGTCCATTTCTTTCTTCGTAGTCGTCATAAGACTGCGGCTAATTTTCCATTCACATTGGGAATTTTCACATGCAATGCAACAGCAGATGCCAGGTTTATGTCTACCGAGATAGAAAGGTTCAAACTCAAGACTTATACTGAGAGGCGTTCCTATGATCCTCTCGGTAATTATGCAGATCGGTTAGAGCGAGGGATTGCACATACGCTAGCACTTGAAGATTTCTGGGCTAATTGTGAAGATGAATTCGAGGTTCGTCGTCGTCACTATTGTAGACTCACTATCGGTCAACTCTCTGATTACCTATTAGAAGATGTTGATGGTCTATCAGATGATGATGGAGAAGTTCTTCTCAATTCATATGTCAAAGATCAAGTTGCTCGGCAGCCACTTTGCTCACCTGATTGGTATGCTAAGGAGAATACTTCTATTGAAGAGGTTTCCAGATCAGTTATCAAGACTAGTAAGTTGTTCTTGGAGAGCAAACGGACGCGAAAGTCAGTTCCTGTAGCAGAGCTGCCAAAGGATTTCTCTTCGTTGCCTTCTACTTCTAGAGCAAAACCTCGAGTCAAGGCCATTATAATACCTCCGGAAGGGGTTAGACTCAGTGGACACACGGGGAAAAGAGCTACTGGTAAGAGGAAGCAGAAACAAGTTGAGAATGTTCCTGAGGTCCCAGTAGAGACAGTCATTCAGGCTAAACCTCACGTTTCACCTCCTAGTTCGCCTCATGTACAACCTATTGACATAGATTCTGAGCCTGAGACACCAATTCAAGCAGGATTGGAGACAACTGAACCACCACAGGTTGATACATTAGGGACAGTCTCTCCTCGAATTGAAAATATTGTTCAGTCATGTTGGCTCGAAAAGTCTTTGGGAAGATAGAGGCGTGAACCTTCATACAACCTTGATTTATCTGAGTTCGGTGAACCCTATCAGAGAAGATCGAACAAGAAGATAAAGAAACAAGTGCATATCGAGAAAACTCCAAAATCAGAGATTGTTATCGAAGTTGTTGTTTCTCCAGAGGGTAATGTTGATGTGTTTTTCATGACCGCACCAAACAGCAGAACAAAAATAGTTTGGGGCTACTCTGTTCTCTCTTGATCAAAGTATTCCGTGTGCTAAGATTGCGAGATAGATCACACGTTCAACTCCAAGGTTCCTTAAGTGCGAATAGATCCAGTTTGGTTGATGTGTATTGCTGTGTTCTTACGAGGGGACTTACACAATTGTTCAGACTTTTTGCAGTTAACAGTCAGTGTATGATTTGGAGGGGATTCTTGCGTGTATAATTTGGCAATGTAGTATGTTTTCCTAAAACTAATCAGAAATGTGCGGAAAGTAAAAGGGTATAAGGCTTAAAAAAAACTTATATTCTACTCTAAATGCAGGATATGTGGGGCTTTGTTTCAATAAACTTCAACCAGATTTCACCTAGCCTCGCGTCGGACAGCCTCAGTAAAATCGGTGCAATCTTCAAAGGGATAACAAAAGATGTTCAAATTATGATTCAAACATGCATACACCATCACAACGACGCATATAAGCATACCAATCACAATTGAAGTTAAACTCAAGATGATTTCCAGTCGACCACGCAAGGCAAGCTTATCATCAACAAGCTGCTAGTGGTATGGAGTAAAGTGAAGCTATCTCAATAAAACACCACACATCAAAGTAAACTACTTGCATGAAAATTACGCTACTTGGATACAAAAGGAAGAAGAGACCTTGCTAGCTATTCATGACAAGACGAATTCCACCATCAATGAAAAGATCTATTATCATGAAAAGTATTACACAACAATTTCTACAAAAGTTTTCAAAGGGAAAACTTTCTTTCTTCTCCACACTATGCAAAATGTCTACAATGCTCTACTATGCAATCTCTCCAATCTCTAGCTCTAATGCTAATGCCTGATCTAATGTATAACAAATGAGGGGGACTCCCCCTTTATATAGCTAGCCAAGTCCCAAAAGACGGCTAGGGTTACAATCAATAGAGTGGCCAGAATCGTGCACCTCAGCCCTAACCCTAAAAACTGCCAGAATGGGGAGTGGTACATTAAATGAATCAAAGATTCCCACTCACTCCCAAAAATAGTAAAGGCAATAAATGCCCACAATCAGTCTTCTAGAATATCTTCGTCCAGTAGTGCGTTCCCATTTGCCTTCTCCCTGGCTGCAAACTCAACAAATCTGCCAAGTACTGCCTCAACCTCCTGAACTGAAATAGGTGGAACACAATCTAGCTGAAACTCTAATACTGTGACTGAATGCTCATGCCTTGCACAAGACTTTCTCCAAGCAATCAAGGAGTCCTGCGTGTTCTGGATCAAGGTGGAGAAAGTAGAAGTATTCTCGAAATCATCTTGTACAAAGGTCTTAACATCTGAAAAGAAAGGTGCCAGCAAACCCCTCAAATTATCAACATTAACTTCATCCGGACTCAACCGCCTAGCAAATATGGCCTCAAAGGTATTCTGAACTCCATCAATAATATTGGCCATGGCCTTATGTATCCTAGCTGAATCTACCTGTGCCGCATCGAAGAAACCACGCCCTGTGATAGCTGAAGAATACCATCTAGAGAAATCATATCTGTCATTCTCCTGAATGACACCTCCATCAATCAGCAATCGCAACGGAACATGTCTCAATACCTCAAGACGCTGAATAACCTTACTCTGATAGATAGAAGCGTCGCCCCAAGCATGATCCACTACATCCATCCGTGTCAAAATACTAGAGGCCTGCTAAAAAGCAAAAGCAAGGTCCTCCATAAACTTCTCCGTCTCGACACAAACCCCTGTGACCCACTTATCTGCCTCTTGTGCCATCTTTCCCAACTCCATGAAGCCGCTGATCGACTCTCTAGGTATCTCCGTTGGAGGCTCTATCACTGGAATATCTTGCCCTCGAGAACGAGACAACTGCTGTACATATCCGATTAAGGCCTTGTGTTCTCTTTTCAATTTCTTATACTTCCCTTCTTTCTTGAATAACCTATCTTTGAGGGCAAGGAAGGAGTTGTCACACTCCTCTACAATTTGTGCACCAGTGGGGCGTCCCAAGTCCAAAGTGGTGACCACATAATTCTCAGGAACTGCTTCATTACGGTCACACTCAACTCGTGGCACAGCAACGTGAAGAGTACGGGAACCATCCTCTTCAGTGGAGATCCTCGAAAACTTTCTTGCTTTCTTCTTTTCTGGAGGTGCACTGATCCTGTTCAAGAACTCTTCCATCTCAACTGCTGGATCAATCTCCTCACTGAGGCTTCTCCTCATTCTATCCTTAAGCCAATCGGGCACATCATACTGTATGTCAAAGGGCCGCTGCTCCTGTGCCTCTACTTCTCTAACCTGCTCAACTTCTACATCATTCTGGCGAGGCTCATCGTCCTCAAGTGGTTGAGTGTCACCTGAAACTATATCATCATCATCATTCATGGCCGCCTCTAACTCCTGCTGAAATTGAGGGTCAGTAATTGTCCCCTCATCATCCTGCTGATCAACCCTAACAGGTGCGTTGACGCTCTGGCCAACTGACTCTCTCTGTGGAGGCTGAATATCATTCTGTACTACTTGCACCTGATTCAATGCAATCCTCTGATCAGCAAACAAAGAAACTTCCTGTATACTTGGAGAGCGTGTCTCCAATGGTGATGCAATTGTAACTTGTGGAGGCTCTGGCTGACTAGGCTCCTGTCTAACTAACTCCTTTCTGGACTCTGGTCCTCGTGTAATCTGTTTCTTTCTGCCAATGGTAGGCGTCCTGTGATCTCCCATCAAATTGTAAGTCAAAGCAATTGACCTACTCTTCAACCTGTTTACTCGCCTGTCAACCCATGCTCTAGTAAATGTCATGACTGGGATACAGAGAGTATCTAAATCAGCAATCTCAGGTTCTGACCAATCTGGAGGTGGAAGTGGAGTATCTCTCACTGCTGCATAATCCGGATGCACAACATCCATATCCTCATTGACATGGTCTAGAACTGGCACAACTTCACACTCCCTGATCAGAGTAATCGGCAACCGAGAGAACATTCTCTTCCTTACTTCAATCTCATCAGCTGCATCAGCCCAATAATCCTCTATGGTGGCCTTATGTTTAAACTCCTCCGATAGTACCCATTTGATGTTATGATGCGGGTCATAGTGCTGTCGGCTAGTGTGGTATGAGAAATGATAAAATTGAAGTTCACTTTCAGCCTCTCTAGCTGCCTGTATTGAAGGACACACCTCATCTGAGTTGCCCATGACAACTGAAAATTCTACCCCTCCTTTTTTCTTCTTTTGAATCTTATCAAAGGCAAGCAATTGCCTAGATATTTCTAGCATTAATATTCTATTTGTTGGGTACTTAGGCAGCCTATATGGGTATGATGAGAAACCTTGCAGCCTAATATAAGAAAATTTCGGAAACTGTATAAACCAGCACCCATACCTTTCAATCAACTCTTGGGCTTCCCTCGAGATTTTGTGATGTAACCACTCCTGAAGCAACCTCGTGATATACATGGTAAAGGAATCGTTGACACGCTTGTAGTGGGTTGTGCTCGACAGGTGCAACTATGGACAAGCATCATATATTTTGAACTGGTGGGAGCCAAAACCAACAGGCTCCTTATAAGAGATCCCTCTGTACTTAGTCATACGTGCCAACATATAAATGATGTAGGAGCTCATATAAAACATCTTCGTTCTCCTCAAGCTCAGGACCTGCTCATGTAGATTATCACTGATCATCTCGGCCCAATTGACATAATCCTTCCCTTCAAGCACGAGGTTGATGTAGTAAAACATCCAAGGTTCAAAAATGAATGACTGTGCACAACCTCCAACCCTACTCAGCATCATGATGAGATCACAATACTCCTGCTTCAGGTCCTCCGCTATGATCTGCTTGGGCAACTTCGTTCAAGAAGGCTTGGGAGTGCTCATCCAATGGGTGTTGATTGTTTCCGTGCATCTCTCGAATGCGGAAGCATACATCCGCCCAGCTCGCTCTCTGGATTTGTAGATCATATTTCTGTGTACCGGGATCTCGAAAGCTTCACCAATAGCTGCTGGAGTAAGATTTGCTAGTACTTGGCCATCTGGTGACATGATCGACCGGTGCTCCTTCTCGTAGCAATTAGCACACTCCATCATCAGCTCCGAACACTGAATAGCTGGTGGGAAACCAGCAGCTGCATATAACCCACTTCGGACGATATTGTGTGAAGAGGTCGAAGGCCGATGACTTCCAATCCCTAGCATTCTGCTTTTGAAGGCCTCCAGGTTGACGGAGCCCAAGTTGGTGTCTGTCAACTTGCCCAACTTCGAAATGAACTTTGACTCCGGCATGAACGTCTTACTCAGCTTCTTGATCACAGTTTGCCTGGATGCACCATTGTCCTTGCCAGTTGTCCTTGCTTAAGCCATCTCAGCTTCTTCTCCAATAACTTCGAACTTCAACACTTAGAAAAATATTTCTAAGTAGACTTTAGTGACTTCACTTCACTACTCTTAATCAGCAATTCGAACTTTTATAACTTCGTATCAGCAATCAGCAATCAGCAATCAATCAATTTGCACTTTGAAAACTCTCAGCAACTTCACCTCAAGGCGTCCTCTTTAACTGGAAACTTCCACTTTAGCAATCAAACTTCAGCCACTAGCAAAGTCGTACCTTCTCCAACCAGCAAGTGCGCACCTCCTTGACTTCAGCAATGGCACTTCTCCAGCAACTCAAGGCGTCCCCCTTCAACAGCCTCAGCAACTTCAAATTTAAACTTCAGCAAAACTTCGAATTCTTCAAGCTTCAGCAACGCCAAGCAACAATCCTCACTTAGAGCAAATTCGACTTCTTTCAGCTGTGAAGAATAAGTTCGAAATCTCTTCATTTTATAGCTCAAAATCGAATTCTAGAAGGAGCCAACTTTAGCCAGTGCATTAAACTTCCACTACTCCACTTCAAAAATTCGAATTCTCCCCCTCTGGTATTTCTAACACTTGTCTCTGGACGTCAGGAATCTTGTTCTTCTAGAAACTTGACTTTGACTGGCGTTTTCGAATTTGTTTTCGAAAATTTTTAATTTAAATCCATCTTTTTAATTCACCAGCCGGAGCTTTATTACTTGAATTCGAATTTAGCTCTTCATCATCTCTAGAAAATTCATCTTCGAAGAATTCAATCAAAATCATCTAGGCAACTGACTTCAAATTCATCATTTGGAAAAAATTCTTTTTGACAAGTCATTTTATTCATCTTGCCTTAGAAAATTTAAAATTCTCCCTTAGGAAAATTCACAATTTGAGCACTGATTAAATTCTTCACTGAAAAAGTGTTGGCGAAGTGCGGAAGACTTGGAAATCCATCTATCATCGCGAATGTTCAGTACCCTGAAGAAAATTTTCTTCAGAATGCTTCGAATCCATGGGTACCCAACGAACGGGTTCATTTAATTTTTTGAATTTTGAACCTTAGGAAATATTATTTTATCAAATTTAAATCCATTCTTCGCCTGTGATCATCCTGTGTTGCTCCAATTTGAAGAACTTGAATTCATCTTGCATTATCATTCACCTCTAACTTCACTGCTGAGAAAATTTGCCGGTGTTCTGAGACATTTTACCACCTTGGGCTCTAGGCGTATTTCCTAAGGAGAAAATAATTTGCCTTAGAAAATATTTTAATCATCCTGCACTCTGAGAATTTGCCTTAGAAAATTTTATTTGTTTGCCAGTGGGGAGAACATCAACTTCCTTTAGAAAAATTTAGTTCATGCCTGGCACACTTGATTTGCCACTCACCAACTTCCACACTTGCAAGGCAATTTTATTTAAAATTTTAACGCCTTAGAGATATTTTATTATTTTTTTTTTATTTTTCATCACTCAACATCTTAGGCGCATTTTATATCTGAAGGAGAATTATTCATCTTGTGCTCAGAGGTCTTCATTTCCAATGCCTAGGTAACACATCCATCACCTTGCAATATTTTCTCACACATATCATCTTGGACGCTTATCACTTAGAAGACATTTGAAACCATGCCTTAGCATTTTATTCTCAACACCTCACATGCCTTAGAAAATATTTTAAACATCTCATGACTCCCATCACCCTTGGCGCCTAGCACACTTGAGAGAAAATTTAAAAAAAAATAACGCCCAATATTCATCACCCTTCACCACTGTTGATGTGTTTTTCGTGACCGCACCAACACAGAATAAAGTTGCCAACGGCTTCCCTATTCTCTCTTGATCAAAGTATTCAACATGCTAAGATTGCGAGTAAGATCATGTTTTCAACTCCAAGGTTCTTTTAGTGCGAATAGGCTCAGTTTGGCTCGATGTGATTTGCTGGTATTTCAAGGGGACTTACGGAATTGTTCAGCAGCGGGGAAAGGAATTCAAATGCTCGAAAGATTTATCTATGAAGTGCGGGTTACCTATTCTAATCAGAAAGTACTGAATTGAAATGGGGTAGGGTTTAGAGATTCTAATCTACTCTAAGGTGTGGGGTATGGAGCTCAACTTCAGCAAACTTCAACCGACTTCGCTTTGCCTCGCATCGGACAGCTTCCACGGAGTCGGTGCAATCTTCAAGGGAGATGACTAAAGATGTTCAAACCACCACTTGACATAAAGATACCATCACAACGACGCATACCATTATTCAAACTGTGATTGAAGTTAAGTACATGATATTCCAGTTGACCACACAAGGCGCATTCACCATCAGCAAATACGTTAGTGGTATGGATAGACGGTTGCTTAGATCAAACACCACATTCCACTTAACATCTACTTGCATGAAATGAAACTTATTCTACTTTAAGCTACCATTTGAATCCGAAGGACGAAGAAACCTTGCTAGCTACTCACAACAAAGACGAAATTCACCATCAATGAAAAACTCTTTTATTGAGAGAGTGTTCACAACAATTTCTTACAAAGCTTTCAAAGGGAAAACTTTCCCTCTTCTTCAAACTACACTATCAATCTATACTAAGCTACTTCTAAGCTATCACCTAGTTGTCTCTCTACTCCGACTTCTACTCTAATTCTACTATCTAATGAATGTCTACCCAGAGTACAAATGAGGGGGACTCCCCCTTTTATAGTTGGCCAAGTCCAACGGACGGCTCAGATTACAATCGGCTGGATGGCCCAGATCGTGCCACCTCAGCCCTAAACAGGATTTTCCCTAAAAACCGCCACCAAGGAGAGGGGTAATAAATGAGGCAATTAATGGCCACCACTTTCTAGAAGATTCCATTTGTAGACGCGTTCACACTATTCTCGATCTTTTTCTTGACTTTATTCTTCGACTTCGCTCGAGCTTCCATCCTTTCTTCATCTTGAGTTTTGAAAACATTTCATCTTTGTCACTTGAGCTAACATTTAGCCAATTTCTTGCAACTTTTCTTCCTTCGAGATTGAAACTTGTAACTTTATCCTCCTTCGAAGGTTGTGATATCATCGTGCTTCACCACTTCCAGACATCATGCTCTGGCTCGACGTTCATCCTTCAAAACAAGCAAGGAGAAGAGTATTAGAACACTTCACAATATAAACTCAATTTACTTACCAAGATTTTCACGTTCCATCTTCCCAGTGTCCGTCACCTTCGCGTTCAGATTCTTCATGCCTTAGCCAAATTTTCAATCCACCCTCTTCAAGGGCGTATCATCTACTTCGACTGCATCTTCAAGAAATTCATTTCACTTGCTGGAGCTCTGACAACCTTGATTTTATCCATCTCTGGCTCAAGAAAACTATATTCGCGAAGAATTTGAACAAATTCACCTAGGCGGTTCCTTTCAAATTCATCGCCTGGAGGATTTCACCTTGAAAACGCATTTTCTTCACTTTGCCTTAGAAAATTTTCAAATTTTCCCTTAGGAAAACTCACCAACCTGGTGCCCATTTAAAATCTTCACCTCAGAATCCTCGGCAAGCTGCGGAAGACCTTAAAATCCATTCCTCATCGATAATCTTCAGTACCCAGAAGACGATTTCCTTCAGAACGCGTTGAATCCATGGGTACCCAACGAACGGGTTCGTTTAATTTTTGAATTTTTTGGACCTTAGAAAAATAATTTCTCATCAAATTTATTTCATTTCTTCACCCTTGAGCGTATTTCTTTGCTTTGACTTGAAAATATTCATCAACCCTGTGAAGCTAGCATCATCGGACTCCATCTCTGGCAATTTCATCCAAATTTCATACTTCCAAGTCCAGGCGTGATTTTCCTATGGGGAGGTGGAAATTTGATAATACTTAAAAAAAAATATTTAGATTGCCTTAGAAAATTTTTAATCACCCACTCTTCTTTAGGCGCATTTAATAGGCTGAGCTTTTATTTCATATTTCAATTTCATTCCCAGCCTGGGCGCATTTCATATATCAAGCTTTCAACAAATTTCGATCTCTTATGAATTTCCTCTTGAAAGCGCGTTTGGGAGTTAATGATTCTTGGGCGCTAATGGCATGCCCAGTTTTGAGTTTCATGAATTTTTTAATCAACCTTCTTAACCCTAGGCGCATTTGGTATTTGGAGCTTTCAACTTTGATGCCTCATGCTTTCAATTCGGATTTTAATAAATACTTCTCCTTTGAGCTTAGCCGTTTTTATCCTGGGCGCACATCCATCCTGGATCTCAAAGTGCAATATGGAGGTTTCATTTGTATCATCCAGAGGCGCATTTCATGGGAGAGACTTCCAGTTTTAACACTTAGCACGTTTTTTTTTTGTTCTCCCTTCAAAGTGAGGCGCATATGGTAGACTGAGCTCTCATTTTCTACTCCTTGGTTGAATTTTAAGCTACCCTCTTACCCCAGGCGCATATGATATCTGGAGCTTCCACTTTGCAGTCTAGGCGCAAATCATAGGCTCGCCTTCCAACTTCTTTCAATCTCCTGAGTTTGGGCGCAAATGATGGGTCGTACTTTTAATTTAATCACCTTGGCGCAAATCACACCTTGCATTTCCACTTAGAAAAACATCAAACTCCTGACCTTGGTGGGCGCATTTGACATACAAAGCTTTTAATTTCAAAACTAAGGCGCGTTTCACATGTGCACTTTTAACTTCGCCTTTGAATATTTCAGATTCTCCCTCCAACTTGGTGGGCACACCTAGGTCATAGAGCTTCCAATTTGTGAAGTCTTAGGATATCTTCAGGCCACCTTCTTCCTTTCAAGGCGCACTCAACCCCTTGTACTTTCAGTTTAAACACTTAGTAGATTTTCACTCACCCCTTTCTAAACTTCCTGGGCGCATATGGGAGTGGTGGCTTCAGATTACGCATGCTTAAATAACTTTGGGTCTTTATGAGTCAAGGCGCATATGGGGTAGGTAGCTTGGAGTTTATACACCATAAAATAAATTCGAGTTTGTCTCCAAGAGAAAGCGCATTTTACTCTTCAAGCTTTGAATTTCCAACATTCTTCTAGCAAGGGCGCACTTGGAGTCTTATACTTTTAAATTCTCAACACTCAGGCGTTTTCTTGCTTCCTCTCAAGATCAAGGCGCAATATGATGGTCCTTAAGATATTAAATTTCCCTTCTCACTTTGATTTCGGTGCCTTAAAGAAATTTCAAATCTTTCCCCTCAAGCTGGGCGCACATAAGAATCTAACTTTCAGTTTGCCTGCCTTGGAAATATTTTTCAAAACCCCCTCTTTCTCATTAAGGCGCATTTGAGAGTAGTAACTTTCAGTTTCAATTCCCACGCTTTAGCCAAATTTGTTATCCAACATCAAGGGCGCATTTTAGCCTTGCAACTTTCATTTCCTGTGCCTTAGCCAAATTTCGAGCCATTATCCTTCACATTGCCAGGCGCAAATGGGACCCCCAATATCCAATTTCGACACTTAGGCAAAATTCCTAAGTCCTTAAAGAGGGGCGCATCTAGACCCATGAGCTTCCATTTTTGTCACTTAGATATATTTTCCTACTCCAACATCTTTGTAGACCCAGGCACATTTGAGGGGGTCAAGCCTCAAGTTTTTGTGCCTTAGTGAATTTTCATCCCTGTCAACCTCCCAGGTGCATTTTGGGGTGCCACACTTCCAATTTGACACACTTTGAGAAATTTTCAACCTCCTTCAAGCTTCTTATAGCAAGTTTTGGTGTCGGATTTGAAAAATTATCAAACTTGATGTATTTCGTGCCCTTTGCCAAATTTAGGGTGACTTGATCATGCTAACCCTAATTTGCTATTTTTAGAAAGTTCTTCAAATTTCGTGCTTTGAATTGACTTTTAACCCTTGAAAGGCCTGATTTTGCTTTGTGTTGACTCTCGGGAGGTGATTAAGCTGCTGGTGTCAGGTGCCTGCCTACACCTACTATTTTTAGCAACCTGCCAAAAATAGTAAATGTTCAAAATGAGCCCAAATTTCATGTGCTGAATGCCCGAAGTGTGGTGATCGTGGCCGGATTCTACATTTGCATGGTTGTCGTGTTCTGCCCTTGATTTTAGGAAACCCTAATTTCTCTGTCCATGCCTGCTAAAAATAGCAATTATCTGATTCTTCATTTTCTGTAACTCTGTTTATCTCGAAATTCGCGCCAAAGGTCCCTCATCACTCGTTTGATTCGTACCTGTTGAGATTCGATGCTGACCTGCCAATTATAGCTGTTTCTGAAGTGACTTACTATTTATAGTAAGTGCTCGTTTCTGAGACTTCCCTATCTCCGTTTGACTTGAAATTTGGACAGCGTGCTCTTCGTTGGTGAACTTGCCTGTCTGTACTGACGCCGAGATCAACTTTCTATTTATAGCCTATGCCGAAAATACCTTACTAAAAATAGTAAGTTCTCCGATTGCCTTCAAATTTTGTCAGCAGACTATCCAAAGGATACTGACCATGATGGATACCTCAGTTTTGAACATTTTGATCTCTGACTCCTCATTTTTAGCTTTGAAGCTCGAAACCCTAATTTTCTGCATATACCTTAGATGAGCTCCGTTTGACCTTGTTTCAATTGCATGATGATCAGTTTGCAGTTCTGAAGCGCTGAGCAATTGCCTAAGTGGTACCTGCTAAAAATAGAAAGTGGCTGAAAAGGTGGTCAACCGGCTGCTGAATGAATTTGCACATCATACTACCTGAAAAATCTCGGAAAACCTAGAAAAACCCAGAAAAATCTCCAACATGCAAGCACTAGCTAAAAATAGTAAGTTTTTGAAAAGTGGTCGGTTACACTTGCATGTTATACCATCGCGAAGCTCTTGGAAAACCCAGAAAGAAAATGCCGACATGCGCTGAAAAATTCTGCATGCAAACCCTAATATCGGCCTCCGAAGGCTGAGTGCAGAAAGTCGTCGTCATCCTACTTTGCATGTCATATCGCTGCGAAGGTCTCGAAAAACCCACAAAGAATCTCTGGACATGCGTTGAAGAACTCTGCCTCTAAGCCCTGAAAATTGCCCCCGAAGGCAGAACTGCTAAAAATAGCAAGTTGTCCATTTTAGTTCAAATTTAACCTGTGAGTAGCCTGATGCGCTCTGAATGCAGTGTGACCATCGGAATCCCAAAATTGCTGTTAAAATGCCTGAAATTGCACACTTACTAAAAATAGTAAGTACCCGGAATCTGATGAAAATTAGCTGAGAGCCTGCTGGAAGCATACTGACAACAATGTTAAGCCCCGTTTTCAATTTATTCGCTTCATTCGTCCTCAAATTGGCAAGTAAGTTCAAAACCCTAATTTTATAGACTTGGCCAAATTTTACGTTAAGGCTCAACGGTGGGCACATCCCGAAAAGATAGACACTAGAAAAGAGAGACAACGACACAACGACCGAAAAGCAAAGCCAAAATTAGGGGGTCCTCATTTGCAATGGGGTGATGTGTGAAAAACGTCACAACAACCACGCCCAGCAAAAATCCTCTAAGACTTACCACCTTGGGCGCATTTTGCACATGATGGAGGATAACGCCTAGCATTTACCTTGAGTTTACCACGCTTTGAAGCATCTTTCACTTTATTTACCATCTCCATTCACTATTTACACCTCAATGTGGGCGCATTTAGACATGCAAGAGGGACGACCTTTCAACTTCACTTTTTTTTTTGTCCTCACATGCATGTATTTGGGCGCATTTTGGCCCTTGAGGAGGATAAAAACTTTGACTTGTTGACTCCCTCATTCTTTGGGCGCATTTTGATGCATGAGAAGGATAAGAACTTTGACTTTGCTTTGACTTATTTCATCTTGGGCGCATTTCAGCCCCTGAGGAGGATGGGCGCATTTGGAGGGGGGTGGTGGATATCCAGACTTAGAAAATTTTCTCAACCCTCCTGATCTTTTCTTGGGCGCATTTCACTATCCCTGCAGGATAACTTTCATTGAATTTCTTTGACTTTCTTCTCCTTGGGCGCATTTGGGCCTGTGTGAAGGACGAGCTTTCTAACTTAGAATTTTTTATGCCTCCTCATCAACTGGGCGCATTTCACCATGTTTACTGGATGAAGTTCCAGGCTTGGACTTTTTCTTCGCTTTTTGCCAGCTTACATGTCCTGCTATTTATAGTAAGTCTTCTGAATTTGCATCTCTGAAGCTCAGAACGACTTGAAATTTTAAACATAGCATCCTCATGGCGTCGTTGTCCTGTCGACAATGCCACTTTTAGTCACCTTGCTATTTTTAGCCTATTTCTGAAGGTGGTTTACTATAAATAGTAACCTCTTGTTTCTGATAGCTCCATTGCTCCAATCGACTTGAAATTTGAATGAGGTGCTCATCACCACGTGACCTTACTGTCAACATCAACGCATGCAGCTAATTTACTATTTTTACCCTGTTTCCAATCTGACTTACTATAAATAGTAAGTGCTCCGTTTGACTTGAAATTTCACCAGCAGATAGCCTGGAGAATGCTGATCGCGGTGGTTTACACCGGTTTTCAAAAATTCTGACTTTTTATGCCTCCTTTTGGGTCCCGAAGCTGGAAACCCTAATTCGCTCTGCATGTATATCAAATGATCTGTTTCTCTTCATTTTTGTGGCACTGCGATCAGCTCGTGATTCTAAACTGCCGGGAAGCGGCTGTCGAGACACACCTACTAAAAATAGCAAGTTCCTTACTGAGTGAGTATCTTCGTTTGCATATCACACCATCGCGAAGCTCTCGAAAAACCCATCAGGAATCATCCGACATGCAAAAGAAACCCTGACATGCAAACCCTAAAAATAGCCTCGGAAGACTGAATTCTGAAAGTGGTCGTCTCGTTTTGCATGTTATATCACTGCGAAGGTCTCGAAAAACCCAGAAGGAATATGCAGACATGCAAAGAAAAACTCTGCATCTAAGCCCTGAAATTTGTGCCGGAAGCTGGACTGCTAAAAATAGTAAGTTGTCCGTTTTCGCTCAAATTTTGCATACGAGTAGTCTGATACGCTCTGAACGCTGTGACCATCGGAATCTCAAAAATGCTGACGGACTGCCTGTAATTTCACACTTACTAAAAATAGTAAGTACCTCAGAATCTGACGAAAATTTGCTGGAAGCCTACTGGAAGCACACTAACAACAATGTTAGGCTCGACTTTCAATTTACTCAGTTCGTTCGACCTTGGAATGACCAGGAAAGGTGAAACCCTAATTTTGAGACTTGGTCATTTTCATGCTTAAACTTACTGATGGGGGCAACCCCCGAAAGGCGGACATCAGAAAAGAGACAGAGCGGGAGAGAGAGAAGAAAAAAAAACCCAAGCCAAAAGACCAGAATGGAGCAAAAATTAGGGGGTCCCCATTTTGAATGGGGCAATGTGTGAAAAGGTCAGAACAGGTAAGAGCTTAGATGAAGTCGAAGTTGGTGGCTTTACATTCACTAAGGCAAATCTTGGCAGGACCACTAGAGAGACAGATGTAACTCTTCTTAAGATCGTCACTAATAATCTTGAAGAGCGCATCACGAAGGATGGAGAAGATAAGGCCTTACTCAAGGCTGAAAATAGTCAACTTCGTCAGTACATTTCTGATCTTGTTCATGGAAATCCGAGTAGAGCACCTATTCTTCCTCAGAGTACACCTGCAGAACATTGAAAACTGGATCAGTTAGTCAGTCATGGCAGACGTTTGGACAACTGGATTGATAGTTTAGTTGCTGCTGGTCGGTGTCTTCTTGCAGATATGTATCAATTGAGAAGTGATGCACATAAGCTTCGTCAGGGTGTTCAGTCACTTGAGATTGTAGTTGCAGAGAGTTTGGCGAAGGATCGCGTTCTAGTATCTCAGTTGTCAGTTGCATGCGATGCTTTGGAGTTGGTCGAGGATCAAGAAAAAGTTTTTACTTGGAGAGAGCAGCACCTTCTCAGAATGGAAATATGTGAGAAGATCTCTACTAAGTTGTTTTCACTCAAGGATGATGTGGTTGGAGTACTTGCACTTGTCAACGGTTTCGTTGTTCAGATTCCGTGTCATTATCTTCTTGAAGATGGCATGTATGTTGAGTTGGACAAAGTACAAGCAGAGTTCGAGAAGCTGATTTGTGACAGCCTTGAAGGTGAACCTATGGCGCCTAAATTAGAGAATATTTCAGTGATTGCAGCCAGTTTCAGAAAGGCGACTGAAGATTGTAAAGATGGTATGCACACAATTACAGAAAGTGGCAGAGAACTAAAGAAACAGACTGTTATTTTGGACAGCGTCAAAGTGCCAGATGACAGAGAGATCGATGAGTTCTTGGTCGAAGTGTTAGACCGAGTTGACATGGAGTGATCTGCCAGTTGAACCTGCAGTTAATTTCAAGGGTTGAGTCCTGAAGCTAACTCGACTTTCACCTTGAGTTTATTTCTGACTTAACACATGCTTATCTCGCCCTTGGAATTATCAACACGTAGAGTTAGGGTTAGGGTTTCCAGCTAACTAAAGGTAGTGTCCAGTTAACTTTGCTTTAAATAAGGACGTGCATGCTTGCACATTGTCCATTTAGGTTAGATGTACCGTTAACTGATGGTAGCTTTCCAGTTAACTGTATAGTTTACTTCATTAGGGTTTAATAAAATCTTGCATGCATTGCAAGACTGTAGTTGACTCAAGGTGATTTTAGGGTTCCCTACACCTTGATGTATATAAATAAGAGCTTTGCTCATTTGTAATTAACTTTTGCTTGAGAGAGAAATATATGCTGCACCTACCTTGCCCTCAATATTGCTCTTTTGGTATTTGTTCATGTGTCTTTGCTATTACAGTTGATTGTTATGCCACATAGGGTTTCATGCGATTGTGATAGTGAACTCTTTCCATAGTTTAGATAAATCTGTTTTGTGCATCTTTACCATTACAGTTAATTGTTATGCCACATAGGGTTTCATGCAATTGTGATGATAAATCTGTTTTGTGAACTTTTACCGTTATGATCAAGTGTTATGCCACATAGGGTTTCACGAGATTGTGATGATAAATCTGTTTTGTGAACTTTTACCGTTATGATCAAGTGTTATGCCACATAGGGTTTCACGAGATTGTGATGATAAATCTGTTTTGTGAGTCTTTACTATTATGATCAAGTGTTATTCCACATAGGGTTTCACGAGATTATCATGGTAAATTCTTAAATCTGTTTTGTGCCTAATACTAAGCAATGTCTGAGCCATCATTAAAAGCTTGTATTCAAATGAGCAATGTCAATTTATTCTTGATATATTTAGTTCCATTACCATAATGTGATCCACATATTGTGTACTAATTCTCTATGAATGCAAGCTCAATGTATGCGAAAACAAAAACCCATCAAAGTGAACAAACATTGCACAAATTATACTCAACTCTGGGGAAGGTATTTTACAGTGGTATCAGAGCTAGCATTCCTGCCAACCTGTGTGTAGTGTTGGGTTATGAACGAGGACATCCCCGATATCAACCCACTTAACATCCATTATAGGAGATTGAGAAGAGGGTTGGGACCTGTTGATGCGGTTTTTGTGACCATACCAAATAGGCAGAACAAAATAGTTTTGGGGCTACTCTGTCCTCTCTTGATCAAAGTATTCCATGCGCTAAGATTGCGAGAAAGTTCGCATGTTCAACTCCAAGGTTCCTTTAGTGCGAATAGACCCAGTTTGGTTGATGTGTATTGCTGTATTCGTACGAGGGGACTTACACAATTGTCCAGATTTCTTGCAGTCAGCAACTAATGTATGATATTGAAGGGGAATTCTTACGTGTATGATTTGGCAATGTGCTCTCTCTCCTAAAACTAATAAGAAAGTACGGAAAGTAAAAGGGGAAAGGGGGCCTAAGAAATTTATACTCTATTCTAAATGCAAGGTATGTGGGGCTTCGTCTCAATAAACTTCAACCGGATTTCACCTAGCCTCCGTCGGACAGCCTCAGCAAAATCGGTGCAATCTTCAAAGGGGATAGCGAAAGGTGTTCAAGTTATAGTTTAACATACGTACACCATCAGAACAACGCATATAAGTATGTAAGCCATAACCGAAGTTAAACACAAGATAATGTCCAGTTGACCACGCAAGGCAGACTTATCATCAACAAGCCGCTAGTGGTATGGAATAAAGTGAAGCTATCTCAATAAAACACCACACACCGAAGTAAGCTACTTGCATGAATCTAATCTACTTGGATACGAAAGGAAGAAGAAACCTTGCTAGCATTTCATGACAAGACGAATTTCATCATCAATGAAAAGATCTATTATCATAAAATGTGTTACACAACAATCTCCTCAAAAGTTTTCAAAGGGAAAACTTTCTTTCTTCTCCAAATTATGCAAAATGCTCTACAATACTACACTATCTAGCTCTCTCAATGTCTACTCTGATTCTAACTGATCTTCTAATATTCTGATTGTGTTACAAATGAGGGGGACTCCCCCTTTTATAGCTAGCCAAGTCCCAAAGGACGGCTAGGGTTACAATCAATAGAGTGGCCAGAATCGTGCCACCTCAGCCCTAACCCTAAAAACTGCCAGAATAGGGAGTGGTACATTAAATGAATCAAAGATTCCCACTCACTCCCAAAATAGCAAATGCAATAAATGCTCCATACTCAGTCTTCTAGAAGATCCTCGTCCAGTAGTGTGTTCCCATTAGCCTTCTCTCTGACTGCCAACTCAACAAATCTGCTAAGTACGGCCTCAACCTCATGAACTGAAATAGGCGGAACACAATCTAACTGAAACTCTAACACTGTAACTGAGTGCTCGTGCCTCGTACAAGATTTTCCAAGCACCAAGGAGTCCTGCGTGTTCTGGATCAAAGTGGAGAATGTAGCAGTATTTTCAAAGTCATCCTGCATAGGTCTTAACATCTCGAAGAAGGGAACCAAGAACCCCTCAAATTATCAAATTTATCTCATCCGATTACCGCCTTAGCAAATATGGCCTCGGTGTTCAACTCCATCTATGATATTGGCCATAGCCTTGTGTACCCCGGCTGAATCCCAGGTCGTGATCGAAGAAGCTACCGTGATAAATGGAAGAATACCACCGAGAGAAATCATCGGCCATTCGCCGAATGACACCTCCATCAATCAGCAACTGCAGCTGGCACATGCCTCAACACCTCAAGACGCTGGATCACCTTACTCTGATAGATGGAAGCATCGCCCCAAGCATGATCCACCGCATCCATCCGTGTCAAAATAGAAGAGGCCTGCTGAAAGGCAGAGGCAAGGTCCTCCATAAATTTCTCTGTCTCAGTACGAACTCCTGTGACCCATTTGTCTGCCTCTTGTGCCATCCTCCCCAACTCTACTAAGCCGCTGATCGACTCTCTAGGAATATCTGCTGGAGGCTCTATCACTGGTACATCCTATCCTCGAGAACGAGACAACTGCTGAACATATCCAACTAAGCCTTGTGTTCTCGTTTCAACTTCTTATATTTTCCTTCTTTCTTGAACAATCTATCCTTGAGGGCAAGGAAGGAGTTATCACACTCCTCAACAATCTGAGCACCAGTAGGGCGTCCCAAGTCAAGAGTGGTGACCACATAGTTTTCAGGAGCTGCTTCATTCCGGTCACACTCGACTCGTGGGACAGCAACGTGAAGAGTACGAGAGCCATCCTCATCGGTGGAGATCTTCAAAAACTTTCTTGCCTTCTTCTTCGGTGGAGGAGCACTGATCCGGTTCAAAAACTCTTCCATCTCAACTGCTGGATCAACCTCCTCACTCGGGCTTCTTCGCATTCTATCCTAAGCCAATCGGGCACCTCGTATAATATATCAAAGGGCTGCTGCTCCTGTGCCTCGACTTCTCTAACCTGTTCCACTTCTTCCTCATTCTGGCGAGGCTCATTGTCCTCAAGTGGCTGAGTGTCACCCGACACTATATCATCATCATCGTTCATGGCCGCCTCTATCTCCTGCTGAAACTGAGGGTCAGTAATAGTCCCCTCATCATCCTGCTGATCAATCCTAACAGTACATTGGCACTCGCCAATCGACTCCTCCTCGTGGAGGCTGAATATCATCCCCAGATCTCTCCGTACCGATTCACCGCAACCCTCGATCAGCAAATAAAGACACCTCCTGTATGCTTGGAGAACGTGTCTCCAAAGGTACTGCCACTGTGACTCGTGGAGGCTCTGGCTGAACTAATTCTTTCTCGGACTCGGACCCCGTGTAATCTGTTTCTTCCTTCCTGTGGTGGGCGTCCTGTGATCTCCCATCAAGTGTGTAAGTCAAGGCAATTGACCTACCTTTCAATCTGCTCACTCGCCTATCAACCCATGCCCTGTGAATGTCATAACCGGATGGAAAGAGTATCAAGATCAGCAACCTCGGGCTCTGACCAATCTATAGGCGAAGTGGAGTATCTCGAACTGCTGCATAATCCGGGTGGACTACATCCATATCCTCGCTGACCTGGTCCGGAACTGGAACTACCTCACACTCCCTGATCAGAGTAATCGGCAACCTAGAGAACATTCTCTTCCTCACTTCAATCTCATCAACTGCATCAGCCCAATAATCCTCAATGGTGGCCTTATGTTTAAACTCCTCCGACAGAACCCAATTGATGTTATGGTGTGGGTCATAGTGCTGTCGGCTAGTATGATATGAGAAATGATAAAACTGAAGCTCACTCTCGGCTTCCCTAGCTGCCTGTATCGACGGACACACCTCATCCGAGTTGCCCATCACAATTGGAAACTCTATCCCTCCTTTCTTCTTCTTCTTCTGGATTTTGTCAAAGGCAAGCAACTGTCTAGCTACCTCTAGCATTATTATTCTATCTGTTGGGTACTTAGGCAGCCTATATGGGTATGAAGAAAATCCTTGCAGCCTAATATATGAAAATCTCGGAAATTGTATAAACCAGCACCCATACCTCTCAATCAGCTCTTGGGCATCTCTAGAAATTATGTGATGTAATCTCTCCTGAAGTAGCCTCATGATGTACATGGTGAATGAATCGTTCACACGTTTGTAGTGGGTTGTGCTCGACAGGTGCAACTGTGTACACGCCTCATGAATCTTGAATTGATGGGAGCCACAACCGACGGGTTCCTTATAAGAAATTCCTCTGTAACTCGTCATCCGTGCCAACATGTAAACAAGATAGGAGCTCATGTAGAACGTTTTAGTCCTCCTTAGGCTCAGGAGTTGCTCATGTATGTTATCGCTGATCATCTCAGCCCAATTGACATAATCCTTGCCTTCCAACACCAGGTTGATGTAATAAAACATCCACGGCTCAAAAATATAAGACTGAGGGCAACCACCTACCCTGCTCAGCATCATGATGAGATCACAGTACTCCTGTTTCAGGTCCTCTGCTATGATCTGCTTCGGCAACTTCGCACGAGATGGCTTTGGAGTGCTCATCCAGTGAGTGTTAATTGTATCCATGCATCTCTCGAAAGCAGAAGCATACATCCGCTCTGCTCGCTCTCTGGATTTGTAGATCATGTTCCTGTGCACCGGGATCCCGAAAGCTTCACCAATGGCCGCCGGAGTGAGATTGGCAAGTACTTGGCCATCTGGTGACATGATCGACCGGTGTTCTTTCTCGTAGCAGTTGGCGCACTCCACTATAAGCTCTGAGCACTGAATAGCCGGCGGAAAACCAGCAGCTGCGTATAGTCCACTTCGGACGATGTTGTGCGAAGTGACTGAAGCCCGATGACTTCCAATCCCGAACAGCCTGTTCTTGAAGGCCTCCAAGTTGACGGAGCCCAAATTGGTGTCTGTCAACTTGCCCAGCTTTGAAATAAACTTCGACTCTGGCATGAATGTTTTGCTAAGCCTCTTGATCGTAGCCTGTCTTGAGGCACCATTGTCCTTTCCGGTTGTCCTTGCTTTAGCCATCTGCAATATAACAATCATTCATCAGCAATTAAATTAAATAAAATAAGACATGATAGGGGCTGCAGTCGAATTCTAGAAGCTGCAATAATTCTTGTGTTTGCAAACCTCAGCTTCTTCCTTGAATAAATTTGAATTCCAACACTTAGAGCAGATTTCTAAGTGAACTTTGATGACTTCACTTCTCAATCGGCAATCAACAAATTGAACTTCAACCACTTCGTATCAGCAATCAGCAATTCTAATTTCTATGACTTTACACTTGCAATCAGCAATCCCACACTAGCAAGTTCGTGCTTTAAAAGTTCTCAATATTTCAACTCAATACAAGGCGTCCTTTAACCAGCAACTTCAACTAAGCAAATCAGATTTCAAACTTCAACACTAGCAAGGCCGTACTTCTCAAGCTTTCAGCAATGGCGTACCTCTTTCAAGCTTCAAGACGTCTTCTTCAACTCTCAGCAAACTCAAGGCGCCTTCTCTCAGCACAAACTCAATTCCTCAGCAAAATTCGAACTCTTTCAAACTTCAGCAACTCACTTAGACTTAGCAAATTCGCCTTTCTCAGCTGTGAAAGTGAGTGAAAAACTTGCTCATTTTATAGCTAAAATTCAAATTCTAGAAGACGTTAATTTTAGCCAGTGCCATTAAACTCCACTACTCCACTTCAAGAATTCGAATTTTCCCTCTCTGGTGTTTCTGACACTTGTCTCCAGTCGTCGGGAATATTATTCTTCTAGAAACTTGACTTTGACTGGCGTTCTGGATTTTGCTTTTGAAAATTTGATTTAATTCATCTTCTTTTAACTCACCAGCCGGAGCTCTGTCACTTGAATTCGAATTTTTAACTTCATCATCTGCTCTGGAAAATTCATCTTCGAAGAGTTTAATCAAAATCATCTAGGCAATTCCCTTTAGATTCATCGTTCGAAGAAAATTCACTCTGAAAACTCATTTTATTCAAATTTGCCTTAGAAAACTTAAAATTCTCCCTTAGGAAAATCCACAATTCGAGCACTGATCAAATTCTTCACTGAAAGAGTGTCGGCGAAGCTTGAAAGATTTGGAAATCCGTTCATCATCGCAAATGTTCAGTACCCAGAAGCAAATTTTCGTTAGAATGTCCCGAATCCATGGGTACCCAACGAACGGGTTCATTTAAATTTTTAATTTTGAACCTTAGAAAATATATTATTTCCATCATTTAAACTCGTTCTTCGCCCGTGATCACTTTGTGTTGCTCTGACTTCTTGAAAAATTGAATCACCTTGCGTTATCATCATCTTTGACTCCATCACTGAGAAAAGTTGCTTGCCTCGGAAAATTTTATCATCTGAGTTCTAGGCATATTTTCAAGGAAAAAAAATAATTTTCCTTAGAAAATATTTTAAAATCCTCTTGCACTTTTGAAAACTTGCCTTAGAAAATTTTGTTGATTGCCAGTGGAGAGGAATAACTTCATTCATTCCCGGCACGCCTTGTACATTTTATCTTCACTTCATCCATATCATTTCACACTTGGAAAATATTCATTCAAAAGCCCAACGCCTAGGCAAATTTTCAACACTCAGAAAATATTTTATTTTCTTCCCCTGAGGCGCCTAACACATTTCATTTTAATTTCAATGTCCTCAAGATTTTTAAAATCACCTTATAACTCCCTTCAAACATTGGCGCATACTTCACTTAGCACTTTATTTTCAACGCCATGAAATATATTCTAACATATTCCAACGCCTTATAACTCCCTTCCTAGGCGCACATCACACTTTATTCTTAACCCCTTCAAATATTTTCCACGCCTTAGGAAATTCCAACGCCTTATAACTCCCTTCACACGCCTAGCAAAGTTTTCACTAAGGCCCACCACCTTGGGCGCATTCTTAGTGTAGAGGAGGATAACGTCCACCTTTTACCACTTCTCACCACGTTTTGGTAAACTTTTCACCTTAATTACCACCTTTAATTACCTTTTACATTGAAACATGGGCGCATTTCCTTGTAGGAGGAGGATGAAACTTGCCACCACGCCTTGTGACCCTTCACCTTCTTTATTTCGTCTTGACATGCATGATTTGGGCGCATTTTACCCCCTAAGGAGGACGAGTTTGCAAGTTGGGCGCATTTTGCATGTGATGAAGGATAGAAACTTTGACTTCGTTGACCCTCTCCTACCTTGGGCGCATTTTGATGTGTGTGAAGGATGAACAATCTCCAACGTCCTTGGGTGACCTTTCAACTTCCATGTTTTGTCCTTACATGGCCCAGTTTGGGCGCATTTTAGCCTTGGAGAAGGATGAACAATCTTTGACCACTTTGACTCCTTTGTGTTTTGGGCGCATTTTGCCCATGGTGGAGGATGGGCGCATTTTGGAGGGTGAGGCGGATTTCCATGCCTTAGAAAAATTTTCAACTTTCCCTCTTTCATCTTGGGCGCATTTGGACCCCTGAGCAGGATGAAATTTCGTTGACTTTCTTTGACTTCTGGTGTCTTGGGCGCATTTTGCCCTGTGTGAAGGATGAACTCACATGCCTTGAAAATTTTTCATGCCTCTAGCTGAGATGGGCGCATTTTCCTATGCCTGCTGGACGAGACTCCAGACTTAGACGAATTTTTATCATCCTCGCCAGCATCGTGCCCTGCTATTTATAGTAAGTTCTCTGAATTTGCGCCTCTGAAGCTTGGATCAACTTGAAATTTTAAACGTAGCTTCTTCATAACCTTATCATCCTGCTGATCGCCACTTTTAGTCACCCTCGCTATTTATAGCCTGTTTCTGAAGGTGGCTTACTATAAATAGTAAGCTCTTGTTTCTGATAGCCCCAAGCCCGATCGAAGTTGAAATTTTGATGAGGCGCCCTCACCACGTGACCTGTCGGCTGGCAATCGATGCATGCACTTGATTTACTATTTTTAGCATGTTTCCAATCTGACTTACTATAAATAGTAAGTGCTCCGTTGACCTGAAATTTCACCAGAGAAGCCTGAAGGACGCCGATCGCAGTGGTTTACACCGGATTTTGAAGATTTTGACTTTTTACACCTATTTTTAGGCTCCGAAGCTGGAAACCCTAATTTGCATTGCATGCGTATCAAATGAACTCCGCTTGCCTTTGTTTCTGTGGCATTGCAATCAGCTCGTGAATCTGAACTGCTGGGTGGCGGCTGCCGGGACATACCGCTAAAAATAGCAAGTTCCTTATCTGAGCGAGAATCCTCGCTTGCATGTCACACCATCGCTCTCGAAAACCCATCGTGAACTCTGACATGCAAAGAAAAGCTCGACATGCAAACCCTAAAAATAGCCTCGGAAGGCTGAATCCCGAAAGTGATCATCTCGTCTTGCATGTTATATCGTCGCGAAGGTCTCGAAAAACCCAGAAGGAATATCCAGACATGCAAAGAAAAACTCTGCATCTGGACCCTGAAATCTGCCCTGGAAGCCAGACTGCTAAAAATAGTAAGTTGTCCGTTTTTGCTCAAATTCGGCATGCAAGCAGTCTGATATACTCTGAATGCCGTGTGATGATCGGAATCTCAAAATAGCTGACAAATTGCCCAGAATTGCAGACTTACTAAAAATAGTAAGTACCTCGGAATTCGATGAAATTTGGCTGGAATCCCGCTGGATGCCTGCTGACAACATTGTTAAGTTCAATTTTCAATTTACTGACTTTACTTGACCTTGAATTGACCAGAAAAGATGAAACCCTAATTTTAGACTTGGCCAATATTTTGCGTTTATGCTCAATGACGGACACAACCTCCGAAGGACACCAGAAAAGAGACAGAGAGAGAGAGAGAGAGAAAGAAACCCAAGCCAAAAGACCGGAACGGAGCAAAAATTAGGGGGTCCCCATCTTGAATGGGGCGATGTGTGAAAAGGTCACAACAGGACCATTTGAATTCATGGGGGATAGAAAAGAAATTCCTGAGGGCAACACCCAACATATTTTGAATGACCTAGCAAGGGGTCAACATGAACTAGCACAACAAATAGCACAACTTGTACAACAACTTCCTGTTGGTAGAAACAACGGAAATAATGGCAATAATGGTTAGAATGGGCATAATGGTGGATAGGATAATAATGATACAGCCCAGAGCAATGCTAGGGCAGCTAGCAGGGTGACACCAAGGCCTCTAATGCCTCAATTCTTGGGGGAACATGGTGCTGCAACCCAAGGGCAGCAAGCTCAATAAGAAGGTTTCGTAGAATATTTCAAGGAATATCAAACTCTAGGGGATGAATTTCATGCAGCTATGTCACTAGGGGATTTTTGCACCATCAAGTACAGGAATAGGCCAAAAAACAATAACAGAGGGCAGCAAAATCAAGAATTGCAGCGAAAGGTTGGGAAACTTGCAATCCCTTCCTTTGATGGATCGAGTAAATGTACGGCTAGAGCTTGGGTCCAGAAGTTGGACACTTACCTACAGCTTAATCCTATGCTGGAGTCCGAAGCCATTAAATATGCTACTCTACATTTGGATGGTGAAGCACATGAATGGTGGTATCATGGTCTGGTCTCGTCACATTGGGACATGCTAATATCACATCCAATTTGGAGTTCACACAAAAACTAATAGACAGATTTGATCAGAAGGATCCTGAACTTCATTTCAGAGAGTTAGCACAACTTAAGCAGAGTGGCTCAGTAGATGCTTATATCTTAGATTTTCAGCTGTTGGCAGTCATGGTGATAGATATTTTAGAGCAGTGATTGGTTATGCTCTTCATTGAGGGTTTATTTGAACCCCTTCGTGGATGGATCAAGGCCTTCAAAACCGATTCCCTACAAGATGTGATCACTAGAGCGAGAGACATGGAGTTCTCCACACCTGACAACAAAACCTCTTCTAAACTTTTCGTGCCCTAGAAGAACAAGGGCAAGAAGTCTTTTAAGAAGAAGGGAAACAAGAAAAGTGATCCAGATGAGGGGTATCGCAAGGAATGCAGAATTAAGGGAATTTGTTACCATTGCAAGGAACGTTGGGAACCAGGTCACCGTTGCCTAGGGAAAGGTAAGGCTCACCTTATTGAGGTTGTGTCCAAGGATGAGAGCAGTGATGACGAACCTTCTCAAAATAATGATGATAGTAGTTCAGATGAGGAGCAGCCTCAGGGAGATGGTAAGAGTGGTATCATTGCTACCTTATCAGGTACTCCTAGATTCAACTCTCTTAAAGTTAGGGAAGTTTTACAGGGACATCGCATAGCAGTGTTGATTGACAGTGGAGCCACCCACAACTTTATCAATGCAGCCCTAGTTGAGAAACATATGCTACCCACAGAGGACTTTGAAGGATTTAATGTGATGGTGGCAGGTGGCTATAAATTGAGATGCACCAGCAGGGTCCCACAGTTGCCTATTACCTTGGGCAATTACACAGCCATAGATGACTTCTATGTGGTGGATTTGGGTGACACTCATGCTATACTTGAAATTCAGTGGTTACACTCATTAGGGAAATATTCTCAAAACTTTCAGACCATGGAACTTAAGTTCAGGACAGCAGAGGAGCAGCGAGTAGTGCTTAGAGACATGGCTAATGGATCAGCCAAGGTTGTATCTGCTAGACGCATGGAGAGAATTTTCCGACATGATGACATAGCTTGGGTAGCAAAGTGTTTGATCACCACCAAGGAGTCTTCAGATTCAGGGCAGCCATATCATGTCGACATTCTGGAGCTATTGGGTAAACATGATAGGGTTTTTGGAGAGATACCTCCTGGGAGACCACCCGATCGTGGCTTTGAGCATACCATTGAGTTGGAGGAGGGGTCCAAGCCAGTGATCGCTACCCCCTATCGTCATCCTAGGAAATTCAAGGATGAGATCGAGAAAGCAATCAAAGAATTGCTTGAGATGGGACACATTAGACTGAATTCCAGTCCATTCGCTTCTTTTGTGGTCTTGGTAAAGAAGAAGGATGGAACGATGCGAATGTGCATTGACTAGCAGGATCTTAATAAGAAAACCATTAAGAACAGGTATCCCATACCCAAGATAGATGAGTTGTTGGATGAACTTCATGGGGCAGTGTATTTTTCGAAGATTGATCTTCGTTCAGGGTATCATCAGATAAGGGTCAGAGAGCAGGACATACACAAAACAGTATTTCGTTGTCATTATGGGCACTATGAGTTCTTGGTCATGCCATTTGGGTCGACAAATGCACCTGCCACATTTCAGTCCTGCATGAATCATATATTCAATAAGCAATTGCGTAAATTCTTATTGGTGTTCTTTGATGACTTGCTCATTTACAGCCAGACTTGGGAGGAGTACTTGAGACATCTTGATGAGATATTGGGTATCATGGAGGAGCAGTCACTCTACGCTAAGGCTTCAAAATGCGAATTTGGCCTTAGAGAGATATTATATTTGGGGCATGTGATCAGTGCAGACGGAGTACAAGTCCATCAGGAGAAGATACAAGCGATACTTGACTAGCCACCACCTAGGACACTCACAGAGTTGCGAGGCTTCTTTGTATTGTGCAGTTATTATAGGCGGTTTGTGAGGGTATTTTCACAGTTGGGAGCACCTTTGATATATTTGACAAAGAAGGTTGCATTCAGTTGGTCAGAGGAGGCACAATGAGCTTTTGATAAGCTCAAGGAGGTGATGAGTAGTTGCCCAGTCTTGGCACTTCCAGATTTCACACAGCCATTTGTTTTGGAGTGTGATGCCTCAAGTGAGGGCATAAGAGCAGTGTTGATGCAGAACAGAAACCCCATAGCTTTTGAGAGCCGTAAGTTGAGGGGACCAGAGAGATTATACTCCATCTATGATAAGGATATGCTTGCCATTATGCATGCTTTGGTAAAATTCACATAGTATCTAGTTGCAAGAAATTTTGTGGTGAGGACTGATCATAATAGTCTTAGTTACTTCTTGGAGCAGAGGGATTTGCATGAGAGACAACAGAAGTGGGTTAGCAGGACACAGGCTTATGACTTTGACATTGAGTATGTGAAAGGGAAGAAGAATGTGGTGGCAAACGCCCTCTCCAAGAGACCTTCAGCTTGCTCACTTTCAGAGATTTCCGCAGACTAGAAATCCCTCTTGTTGGTGGAGTACTCCAAGAATAAGTTTGCTTGTGAGTTGATGGATGGACTAATTCAGGATGATAGGTACAAAGTAGTGGATGATGTTATTTACTACAAGGATAGGATCTACTTGGTACCAGAATCTAGACTGAAGGAGAAGATATTGCAGGCTTCTCATGACACTCCCTTAGCAAGCCATCAAGGCTATTTCAAAACTTACAAACAGGTCAGAGAGAGGTTCACATGGAAGGGCCTCAAGGATGATGTATTGAGACACGTCAGGGAGTATGTGACTTGTCAGCAAAACAAATCAGAGCATATACATCTAGTCGGATTGCTACAATCATTGCCTATCCCAGAGCATAAATGGGAGAGCATTTCTATGGACTTCATCACAGGTCTACCTAAGGTGCATGGGAGAGATAGTATCTTTGTGGTGGTGGATCGGTTGACAAAGTACGCTCACTTCTTTGCTATTTTGACTAAGTACAGGGCTCCACAGGTGGTTGAGTTATTTTTCAAGGAGGTTTTTAGATTGCATGGGCTACCTCGGTACATAGTCAGTGACAGAGAGTAGATTCATGAGTGCATTCTAGCAGGAGTTGTTTAGGTTGGCAGGTACTGAGTTGACTCCAAGCACAAGTTATCACCCTCAAACAGATGGTCAGACAGAGATTGTGAACAAATGGGTTGAGGGGTACTTGCGTAACTACATTGCAGGGCAGTAGCGGGCATGGATTAAGTGGTTGCACTTGGGGGAGTATTGCTATAATTGGGATGAGTCCTTTCAGATCTTTGTATAGTTATGATGCACCTTCATTTATGGAGATGGCTTTTGGGGATATCAAGGCTCCCAAAGCCAAGGATTGGATTCAGGAGAGTCAGGATATTCTGAAGGCACTCGAGGATAACCTCCAGGTGGCACAGAATCAGCAAAAGACATATGCTGATAGACACAGGGTTGAGCGCAATTTTGAGGTTGGTGATTTGGTATACCTTCATTTGCAGCCCTACAGACAGTCTTCTCTCAAGAAGAGCGGAGCTGAGAAGCTCAAGCCCCGGTTTTATGGACCTTACAAGATTATCAGGCGGATTGGAGAGGTAGCATACGAGTTGGAGTTGCCAGAGAGCGGCAAGATTCATAATGTATTCTATGTTTTGTGCCTTAAAAAGGCACTAGGTCAGCAGGTTATTTCTTCTTTAGAGCTTCCACTGTTGGATGAGGAGGGACATCTGGTCCTAGTCCCCGAGGAGATTGTAGACACTCGAGAGAGGAAGTTGAGGAATAGGGTTGTGAAAGAGTATTTGGTGAGATGGAGAGATTTGCCATCCGAAGATGCCACATGGGAGAACGAACAGATTCTACAGCACCCGAGCTTGCAATTGCTTGAGGACAAGCAATTTCGGGAAGGGAGGACAGTAATGTCCACTCCCCAATAGCCTTACTGGATGTCGCATTGCCTTTTTATTCCCGAAGGCAAATGTCGTGGTGAGGGAATCGTTTATTTAATCACTTACTTATTGCTCAAGTTCAATTAAATCTTTAAAGGTTATATAGGTGATTAATTAAATCAAATTTTATAAAGTGACTTTATGGAATGTTAAAAATGTCTAAAGAGAAATATTTCAATAAATGGACTATGTAAGTCACTTTAATTTTTGAATGAGAAAATGAAAAGCTCCCTTTATCAGGCCTCATGAAAATATAATGGGGAGCTCTCTTTGGATCAACACTTTTTTTGAATGAACCTTTTGAAAATATTCACCTCTTTACGGGAAGCTCGAGTTTCTTCTCCTAGGGTTTGAAGACACGGATGATCTAGTTTCGGGTGTGAAATAACATCTCCTAGCTGGAACAAATTTAAGATTTTGAAAGACAATGATTCTTCATGGTGGAAGATCTATTTGGGAGATAGTTGGAGATAAATGTTGAAAGAGACTTAAGATTTGCTTCAGATTTTTCGCGTCCCCATTTGCAGAGATATGGCTGCTACAGTGGAGTCGATTTTGGAGTGTAGTAGCTTGTGTTGAAGGCGTTTTTCATTGTGAAAGCCCTAGGCGCCTCTTACTCAACCATATGCTGCAATATATGGTCGCATTCTGTTGGAATCTGGGCGGAACTAATAAAACGTGTTTGCAAAGGAAGAAAACATCTCTTTATGTCTATATCTAGTTCATGGTTGTTGCTGGAGGTGTTTTGCATAGGCGTTTGGGGTGTTTAGAGCAGGGTGCATCAGTATCTTGGAGGAATGACCATCAAAGAGTTGGCTACAGCTGCTATTCGTGATTTATGGGCACTGCATCAGATTTGAGATTCATTTCCAGGTTAGATTGAATGATATTCTTAGCCATTGTTATTTTAGTGATACTTGGAACTTGTTGAAATTAATGACAGAAAAATGGGACTGATCTTTGGTAAAATCTGAGAGTATATGTAAACAAATGTGCACTGATTATCACATCGATAAACTCAGAAGTTATTGCTGATTGCTGCTACCTGGTTTAGTCACTACTGTGTGTGCATAAATTCCCTTGAATTGCTGATACATTCAAAAGATTATTGCTGTGTAACTTTCCAATGTATCTCAGATGAGTTTATGACAGAGTCAGCTCTTGTATGTTGCCCTTGTAATGTTTAGCAAGAAATCCTTTGACTCAATGACAATTCTGAATTTATGGGTGTACTTTACAGCTCTGTATTAGTTATTTGCAGTCATCATATAATCAGCTCTGTATTACTTTTTTTGTAAAATTAACTTATCTCTCCAAGCTAGGCGTCCACCATGCCTTAGTGAAATATTTCACTTAAAATATAAATTCAACCAAAATATCAAATTTACCAAAATGAGCTCCAAGAGTGCGGGGGACCAATTGTTCAAACTAACATGCTTGAAATAGCCTCTGAACAGGCCTGCTAAAACCCTGCTAAAAATAGCAAGTAACATCCCAAAAGCTCAAACTAGAGAAATACTGATATGCACCAGGAACCCCAACGCTAAACTACTAAAAATAGCACTTACTATAAATAGCATACTGCTAAAACTAGTTAGTGTCTCCAAATGAATTTTAACCAAATTTTGAGCAGCCATTGTAACTTACTAAAAATAGTAAGCCCGAAAAAGTTACCTAATGTAGTTGCATGTCATACCATTGCGAAGCTCTCTGAAAGCCCAAAAAGAATCTATAATCCAAATTGCAAAACTCCAACATGCAAACCCCTAAATAGCCAAAGTATCCTCCTAGAAAATAGGAAACCCTAGTTTCTTCTTCCGAGTAGCCTACAAGCCTCCACGATAGGCTTAACTATCAACTGAGAAGATCACTGTTGAGAAGGGGACATTACAATGGAGGCAAACAAAATGTTACAAAAGGTCAAAGACGAGTCAGCCCAAGGTATGAAGAACCTTCAATTGCAATTGGCAAAGCAGACCCAACTAGCTAGTGCTGAGGAAGCCCGAGTAGCAGCCTTGGAGGCCAAGATGACCTCTTTGGAGGAAGAGGCACGGAAAAGGGAGCAGGCGTGGGAATAGTGAGTAAAGGAGTTGGAAGAGCAGTTGGCGACAAGGAGCATGAAGGTGGACAAGGCCAAAAGCCAACTGATGGAGGCGGCTCACATGGTTAAAGCCACCAGGGAGAGAGAGATACTCGTCGACTGCCAACTCCGAGTGTGTACAAAGGAAGCGAGGCAATTGAGGAAGTAGTGCTCTCCGACAACTACCCTGACGTCATCAATGCATCCAGGGACGTCTTTGTTTCCCCCTTCCTCTCATTCCCTTTTTGGTTTGTCATGTCGTCTGGAAGACGACTTCTTTTGTTTGGGGGGGGGGGGGGATGATGTAAGCATATCTATTGTCTTAGTTGTAGTCAACTGTAGTCGGCTATAGCATGGTCGGCCATAGTCGGCCGATTACAACTAAGACAACAGATACGCTTACAAAGTTTTTGAAAAAAATGGGGTGGTTATTACAAAAGGGTACTTGATTAAAGGTAAGGCCAAAAGTTGGACCTTGCAAGACTTAGAAACTCTTTTGGAGTGCAAAGGATCAAAGTTTGGGGAGTGGAGATGAAGGGGTATGAGTACCAAGGGATGGGATGGATGAGGACGTCTGAAAGTCTTGCAAGTTTAATAACCAAGGGTTCCATTCTTGAATGTTTGTTGGCATTTGAGTGTTAATTTGTTTATTTTCAGTCATATCAGCACTTGTATTTGAAGTTTGTGAGCATTGACTACTCAGATCTGAGTGTAATTGCATATAAGAGGGGGTTAGGTTGATTGTCCATCACATATCAGACCTTAACCAACATTTTCATTTCGATTATTTATTATCTATAACTGAACTTTGCTAGTTTGGGGTGAAACTGAAATTGTTTCTCAGCCACAAATGGTTTTGACATGAAGTTTTCAACAATTGTTTTCATTTTTATTTTTCTGTTCTAGTTTGTGTTTTTTTTTAAGAAAATCAGAAAGTTGATAAAATTCCAAGTTGGAGACATTACAATTTTATTCACCATGAACATGAATCACCCCAAAAATAATTGTAAATATTGTAATTTGCAAGTACATATTGTCCAATTTTAGGTTAGTTGTTATTTTGCAAGCAGTTTCCCCTTCTTATTCAGAGAGCAGTTCTACTGCACATCTATTTCATTTTTGTGTTGCATTGAAAGACGCAAATTAGAACACTAATAGGTTAAAAAATATTGATTCATTTGGGAGTTCAAAAAATTTGGATAACCAGAATTTTCAAAAAAGAAAGGGTAAAATTCTTATGAAAATTGAAAAATCCAGACCAAATTCTATAAATCTGGCTTGTCCAAAAAAACTAGACCAAACCATATTTGGTAGCTATGGTTTAAAGTTTTAAACTTTAATGTTATGGTCCTTATACATGATGAATTCCTTTCAACTTTGTGTATTTTAGAAATTTGGAGTTCATATTTAACTTTTAGGTGTTGTATTAATGGAATGCATAATAATTTCTTATATTTTGGATTTTTCATATTTTTTAAGGTGCCATCCCTTGCCAACCCCAAAAGGGTCTCTCATCCCCTATTATCGACAAATTTCCTGCCATCCCTGTTCCAGTAATGCCATGGATTATAGCTGCCAATTAGTATGCATTTTGAGTTAGAATTTTTTAGCGACTTTTAGATTCTATTGATTTCATTACAGAACTAGAAAATGATAAGGAGTTTCTTAGCTTAAAATTGAGCAGGAGTTCGTTATTATTCTCTATTTTAGGTTTCATGAAAATACAACCAAGAAATCAGATGTTCTGTGTATTGTTTCATTTCTTCCAAGACATACTTTTGCATCTCTGATTTCTATCAAATACATGTTATATATCTTTGCTTCTGAATTTTTTGCAGATTCTATCTCTGAGCAAGTACCTCAGAGAGAAAATGTGGAAACTTTATCTTTGGTTGGGGGTATCAACGTTCCAGCTGGTTCAAAAGGAGTAAATATTTTTTCGGTCTTCCTTCAACAGTTTAAGGATGCACTTACTGTAAGTTAGACTCAGTAAACTGTTGGTGAAATTTTTTTTAATCTTATTGTGAGTACCTTGGCTCTTGGTGACCATGACATAATGATCTAAAGCTATGTTGTTTTGGGGAAATAAAATGAGAGTATGCACAGAGAATAAAATGATGTTAGAAGGGTACAAACTGCAATTTGTCGGAACAAATGCAATGCCTGTCATCAATATCTTTAAGCCAGTGAATTAGAAATAAGAAATCATTTACACTTTCTAAAGCCATCTCTAAGGGCAAGAAAACAGCAATGTAACTCATTATATGGTAAATCTTAAATGCATGTCTGAATTAAATAGAAAATAGGAACTGTCTAATGGAAAGAGATTGGTGTATGAGCTTCAATAATATACAATGATAATAGCCTGAAATGAAGTGAACACATGGGTGTGATGCAAAGGGATTGTATCTTTATGAATGCATGCATGTTTGTTTGTATTCGAGCCAAACATCCATAAAGTATACTATGGTACAAAGATCTCTCCATTGGAAAGAAAGAATGAAAGGTTGAAAAAAAGAAATCATGATACAGAGCACCGGATTGTAGAACTATCATCTGTTCCTAACCAAAACACTTCTGGTGCTAATCTTGGTGCTTTTCCTCCTTGGAAATGTTTTGAGTTCTTTAGAAATGCCAGCCCTTTTCTGACAACATTGGCATTTCCTATAATGGCAATGCAGTTCTGGGAAGAATCTGCACAGGGCCCTGCTGAAAGCCTTGTAAACAAATAAAAACTAAAGAAAACAGAACTGAATTAACCTAAATTATACATCATGAATAAAATTATAGTAATGCAGTGATTTATTATTATTTTGTTTATTTTAATGCTGATTACGCATGTAACATTGATAGTATGCTAAATTGATTTATTTTTTAAATTTATTGTGTGCAGAGATTTCCATGACAAATTATATCTATTGTCCCAAGAAATTCAGCATTTCCCCTACTGGTACCAATATCCATACTCGTTTCTTAGTAACTTTGGTTTCAAGTCTAGTAAACTTATTGCCAATTTTTTTCTATAACTTAGGTTGTATGAATTTATTAGATCAAAATAGCACCAAATCTCACAATTACATCAATTAAACATTAACAGCAGCTAAACAAATTAGCAAACAGCTAAAAAATATATGTTTTAGTTAGGATAGATAATATATCTTCCTAATCAGAGACATTTATGCATTTGCAACATTGTTATCATTAATATGGCCATGACCAACACCCTTAGACATTCTGACTCCAGAATTTTCATTTCCATTATCTGCACCATAGACTGCAAGTACTCTAACCGTCTGTGATCAGGTCACTCAGATTCTCCATTCCAGGATTAATGTTGTGAAGTTTTTTTAAAATATCATTGCTCCTAAGTTACAACACCACTTACGATGGTTACCATCGGGTATGTGGTTCTGGTGTTGCAGTTCTTGCACAATAGCTTTACAACTGAGATCAATTTCATCATGGATAGACTCAAAGCCATCTTGAGGAATTGCAACGAACTGTTTCTGTTGCCAAAATTACCAGCATTGCTTTAGCTGTCACCATTTGGAGAAGCATACTGATGGAAGGAGGCTTGAATAAAATTTTAATTTGTTGCCACTGTCAAGTTCAAATGACCAAAATCAACTGTCAGGAAGGGGATATCAGGACTATTAGCATTTTAATTTGTTATTTTCAAGATAACACAAAACATAATAGTGTATGAGGTAAAATATACAATAACTAACACCATGCACAATACTCTTCAGGGGTTTTGCAATAGTGAAATGAATAAAATAAAGTCCTGTCGTATCTTTTTGTCTTGGGTATGACTACAAGACTTGAAATGGTTTTTTTTCACAAACAAGAATTTATAGATTATGACTTAACTTTAGAAATTGAATTTAACAACACTACACTAACTCATTGACTAAAAGTAGGAACCAAGAAACAAATGCAAACAGTATTTTGAAATGAATAATAACTTTAATAAATAACTACACATGCCACAAGGATAAAACCTCTGAGTTACATGCAAAACTGCAACATAGACAGGCAGATAGTATCAATACAAAGCTTGATACCAACTACCTACTTTCAATCTAACCCTTGTAACATCGTATGAATTTAATACAAATGCGTGGACATAAGAATCAATGGAACAAAAATTCCAGTAGCATAAGTGTAATATTAACTATCATTAAGAGTTTCTTTGCTCCAAGCACTTATCTATAAGGTTACAAAACCCAATTTTTGGGATTCAAGATAAAATTAAATTAGCCCAAAATTTAGTGTTTAAACTAGAACATCTAAAGCTACTAAAACGTAGGCAACAAAGAACTTTAAAGCAAAAAACTATTCTAAATAAATATTGAATAAAAACAACTAAAAGTAACCTATAAATAGACTCTCATCATGCTGTCCAAAAAATAGGACCTATCTAAAAATAGATCTAGCTAAAAATAGCTAATCTGCAAACTCTATGTTACACCAAGTTTTGGGGACAAGGATGGTAGGAGATAGTGGGCTGCATTTCAGGAGCTGATTTTTTAGGATGTCATTGTTTAGGGGATGGCACAAGATGACTATTTAAAAAATATAGGAAATTTTTAAATATTCATATGATAACATTGATAAGGCATTCATCGTATACATTATAGAACCTTAATACATAACATTAGAGTTGAATCAATAGTGAGCACAAGATGACTATTTAAAAAATATAGGAAATTTTTAAATATTCATATTGTAACATTGATTAGGCATTCATCATATGCATTATGGTAATCAGTAGTGAGCAGATATGTAGCTCCATCATCTCCACTAGCAGATCTGGCGGCAAAGAGGGCAAGTAAAAATAATGCAAAATCTATGAATGCAATTTTGTGTCGTCTATCAAAATCAAAATTTGTCAAAGTGATGCATTGTGTATCAGCGAAAGAAATGTCGAACAAACTTCAAAATAACTATGTAGGAGACGACAAGGTAAAGAAAGCTAAGCTTCAAACACAAAAGATAAGTTGAAAGTTTAAAAATGAAGGACGAAGAAAACATTGCAGCCTATCTACTTTGTGTGGGTGAAATTGTTAACACTATCAGAGGCCTTGGAGAAAAGGTTTTGGATGCAATGATTGTACAAAAAATACTAAGGTCTCTTCCTTTGAGATTTGATGCCAAAGTCTTTGCCATCGAAGAAATGAAAGATCTAGATACTCTAACAATGGATGAGTTGCATGGGATCTGTTGTGACCTTTTCACACATCGCCCCATTGCAAATGGGGACCCCTAGTAGTTTGCTTGTTTTTAGGGTTTTGTCTCTGCGCAACGGTTTCATGAAGTCACGTCTTTCAAAGTTTCAAGTTAGTCTTTTGAGAGTCATCGGGGCCAAGTCAATAATCCATGCTTGAATCAGTGCCTAAACATTACAGAAGTGCTCAAAAGGCTCGAGAGACGAGGATCGCCTGTGCTTTGGACCAATTTTGACACATCCTATTTTTTAGGGAATCTGCTTTTTTGCGTTTTCGCTTTTTCATTTTTGGAATTTTTGGACCAAACGGGGTTCCCTATTTTTTAGGGATTTTGCTTTTTCTATTTTTAGAAATTCAACCCTGGTCAGCGAGTCAACTTTCCATCCTTAGATCCAAAAATCAACCAAAAAAAATAAAAAATCATTGAAAAATCAAAGTGAAAATAAAAAAAATCAAGCAAAAAATTAGGAAAAGCATGCAAAAATCAGTCAAAGATCTGAGAAAATCAACCCAAAAATCTGGAAACATCATTGAAAATCAGTCAAAAATCATGAGAAAAATCGCCAAAAATCAACCAAAGGGCATGAAATCTGTGATGAATTTTGCCTAAGTCTGAAATAAAATTCGCCATCAAGAGGAGAACATGTCAAGCCATTGGAGAGGTCGGCCGTAAATTTGAGGGACATGGCACAAGAGTGATGAAGTCCGCCTTTGCTTTGGTAAGAGGATGGCATGAAGTTTAAGAGGTCGGACCTACATTCAAGGGACTTGGCAAAGACCTTCCAAAGTCCGCCATGCCTTAGAGAAAAATGGCAAAGACTCTTGCAAGTCCGCCAGCCTTGGCAAAGACCTTCCAAAGTCCGCCCAAGCCTTGATGAAAGATGGCAAGGAAAGTATGAAGTCCGCCCTAGAAAGAAGGGACGTCCAAGGAAGTCTAAAGTCCACCTTTGACTTGGCATGACACCTCTAAAGTCCGCCCAGCCTTGGCAAGGCACTTAGAAAGTCCACCTAGGCATGAGAAAGGGAAAAAAATAAAATTTTTGCTAAGTGTTTGATGCCTAGGAAGAAAAATCCGAAATTTGTCTAAGTATGGAGGCCTAGAAGGGGAAAAAATTGAAATTTTGGCTAAGTATTTTAATGCTTTAGAGGGAGAAAATGCGAATTTTGGCTAAGGAAGAATATGGAAGGAAAATGTCAAGAAGGATAGAAAGTCCGCCATGCTTTGATGGAAGGTGGAGAGAACTTGAGGAAGTCCGCCTAGGCCATGGCAAAGGGAAGTGTGAAGTCCGCCGAGCATGAGGAGGAGAGTAAAGATTAAAAAATTTGCCTAAGTATGAATGCCTAAGACAAAGATTGGTGAATTTGGCCAAGTGTACAAAGGAAAATATACATGGCAAAGAGGCAAAAAGTCTACCCTTAGCTAAAAGAGGTTAAAAGTTGTCTAAGTATCATGAAATTTTTCCTAAGGGAGACATCCAAACACATACTTTGCCTAGAGAAATTCGTCCAAACAAGAGAAAAAATTGATTTTGGCATGAGAAAATGTGCCCGGCACAATTCAAAGTCCGCCATGGCAAAAGAAAATGAGGATCTAGCGTAGCATTTATTGACGAGATGGCTAAAATTTTAACTTGGCTAGACAAAAATCGAAATAAATTTGGAAAATAAACATTTAGCCAAAGAAACAGGGAGAAAAGTTAAAATAGCCATGGGTCCAAAACGAACGGGTTGGAAATAAATTAAATATTTTAATATTTTAATAATTTATTTCCAATACTCAGAAATTTAAAATGCCTTGGATGAAATAAAATTTGCCAGAGATGTATCAGAAGAAAATAAATTGCGGTGGACAAAGATAAAATCCATGGGCAAAATTAAATTTGCCATGAATTAAAACTTGGAAAAATCGAATTTAATTAGACGTTTAATGTTTTTTTTCAAAACTTTGAAAATTAATGATGAACATCTAACAAAAAATTGAATTTTGAAAATTAAAGAGATTTGCTTGGATAAGCTCGCCATGGAGTCTTTTCGAAAAAAAATGGAAACTTGCTTGTTTGAAGAAGAGAAAACAAATCGAAATCGAGAGAGAAAGAGGCAGTTGCTAAAATATATCGAATTCTTCAGCATTATAATGAGTTTCAGCAACTCATTTTTCACAAGCACAGCTGAAGAGAAGTTAGTCTCTCAAAATTGTAAAATTGTAAGACGATCAATTCTACTGCAGGCAAGATCGATTGTTTTTAGGAAGGAATAATTTTATGCTGAAGAAGTGATTTTTTTCCGAAGAAGTGAAGAAGTTCTTCGCTGAAAGTCGAATTTCTTAGCAAGACAAGCGCATTTAGTCACTTGATTTTTGGTTAAAGTTTAAATCTGATCTGCAGCCAAAAGTTATTTCCTGAGGTTTGGAATTCAATTGGATGAATTCACCATTTCTCCTTCTATCTTTTCATTCTGGCTAAGTTCTAGCTGAATTTTAATTAAATTCATTTACTTTCAGCTTGCTTTTTCGCAGAAGTTAATTACTTAATGAGCTGAAAGTAAAATATTCGAACACAAGGCACGAAAATGAATTATTTTAAAAGGTCTTCGTATTAATGTTAGTATTTTTTTTACTACAGGTTAATGACCACAGCAGGAGAGTAATCGAAGAAGGAGCCAATGAAGTTCGCCAGCAAGGGGGTACAGCGAGAGTCAAAAATAAATTCAAAATGGAAAAATGTTGCAGACACTGATCTGGGACATACTTCATAGAGTTCAAGAAAAGAGTATATGGACATGATGGACTTCCAACACCAATTGCCAGACAAATGGTGAGGAATGGAATTTTTCAAGCAGCTAGATTCCTGCCTGCGATAGACTGTGCTGAATTAATGGTAGAATGTGCCATCCACTACGATGCTCAGAAAAGACAAATCATTGCACCTGACGGAAGGGTTCTGACTCACCTTGGCGAGGTGGCAATTCAAGAGACAGTTGGCATCCCAGCACATTCCCATACCACCTACAAAACCAAGGAGGAAGCCAAGGGATTGTATGACAGCCAGTCTGAGTTATGCGCCACAAATGTTAATAAGGCATGGCTGGAAAAGCCTAGAACATCAATAAAGAAGATGCCTAAGAGGCCACACCGAACAAACTTTAAAGAAGATTATGGGGACATCATTTTGATGCTGAATAGGATAGCTGGAAATCCGTAAGGTGCATATTTTGAAACTTGGATGTATTATTTTATACACGAAATCACTTCCGGCGTGAAGATGTTCAACTAGTCTCGAATGATAAGTGACAATCTTCACGAGCAGCTGACTAATTTGGAAAAGACTAAGTCTTTTCACAGGAGCTCGTACATTGTCTATTTGTTGGCCAGGACATATAAATACTCAAGACTGGTTTGCAAAGGCAAAGTTGGCAATGGAGAAAATGAACTCAGGCCTTATGATTGTTACCCGCAACTTCAGCTAAGGGAGAAATCTCATTTTAGGCGGATGCACGATGCTTTCTTAATGTATATCACAAGAACACTTCAAGGAGAAATGCATCAAAGGCTGAGTCATGAGGCAAAGAGTTTGATCAGTAGATACAGATCCTGGTTTATCCAGTTTCCAAAATTTACATATGTCAGGATCCAGGGATTCACTAGAAATTCCTACAAGTTGCCTATCTATCTGACAAATCTGATGATCTTGCTTGAAGTCCTGAAGCAATTGGAAGAATACCAGAACATCCAGAGGTCGAGTAAGAAGGCGGCTGTTACATTCCCATTCTTTATTAGGAATATGTTAGAGTCTTGTCCATCAGCACAAGCAGTTGAGAGCACCAGGCTGGAAATCCAGTGGCACCCATTCATAGTCCAGGGCCAATTTTGACCCACATCATCATATTCGGACAGTGGATGGAAGAAGATACAGACATAGGGTGGAATTGGAGGACTTCTGGGAAAATGCCGCTAATGAGTATGAAGTCAGGAGAAGATTGTGGTCTAGGGTTCCAGTAGACTTTATGAGGGCAACCAAACTTTGTCGGGTGCCTGATCAGTTGCAGGACGATGGAAATTATGTCCAGTCGCGCTTCGAGGAGATACGACCTCTTCCTTCCGTGAAGTGGTCAAAGCCTGAGTACTCAGACTTGGCGACATTAATGAGACCAGTGATTAAGTACTCTCAGTGGTGGGTCAACCATCATGTCCAGGAGATGAGACAGAAAAGAATAACACTCACGTATGATTTATTGAGCGAGAGAGAGTCATACTCCTCCAATCCTGGCCCATCCCATCATGATGATTTGGTTGGGATTGGCGAGAAGAGGAAAGAAGTAGTTCCAAGCATAGAGGCTGCCCCAAAACGACAAAGGATAGAATCATCTCACTCTGCGGCTAAAATAAGCTAACCAATTTTTTTCTTGAATTATCATAACACAAGCCAACACTACGCCAACTTGATTAGCGTTAGCTCCAAATAGAAAACCAAACTTGAAAAGAACTCACACCAAGAATGCACACTCAATCCCAATGAGGAATAGGTGTTGTCATATGGTGGAGCTAAATGAAAAATACTTGAAAGAAACTACTCAACGTCAAGAATGTGCACTCAAGATCCCACTGAGGGCGAGGTGCTAACATATGATGGAGTGTTGAATTGAAACTAGAAATGAATAGGTGGATAACCAGCCATGAAGAGCATTTCCACACTACCACCAAACAGTGGGGGGAAAAGATTACAATGAAAACAATTCGTCCGTTGCGGCGGGCATCCACAGAGTTGTGGGGATTCACCACTTGAGAGTGGGTACAAGAGTAATACAAATCCAATTATCCACACTGGCGGTAAACCATCCAGGGGTACTAATGTGAAATTAAAGAAAGAATTGCAGCAATAAAGGACTGGAACAGTACTACTGTTTACAGTCTTACAATATGGAAAAAGAGCTGCAAATTACATGAAAATTACAATAGATTCAATGTACCATGATACTGGATGATTCCATGTTAGACATCAACAATAAATGATGAAGAAAGGACTGAAGATTCAAACTTAAACAAGTCTGATGTAAAATAACAATTCTGGAAATTCTGATCAGCAACTGTGAAATTCAAAGAAATATTCACAACTCACTCAAAATACCTCCGTTTTGTGTGAAACGAAAACCAATGAGCTGCTGGAAGATAGGCGCCCAACATTAGATGAAGAAACAGCAACAAAAACTCGTAATTTAATTCTTACACGAATCCCAATGCAGCAAGAATGGTACGGCCTTCATGAGGGGCGATTTTGACAAGTAAAAATCAACAACTCAAAATTAAAATCTGAAACTCTCCAAAGATGGTTGCCTTGGGTGTAGGAATGGATTGGAAAAGTACCCACAAGCAAATTAAATTCACACAAAAAGCTGTATGCAAAAACCACTTTCAGCTGTGACTGCATCAGCAACTTCAAAACTGGAAATATCATTAAAAACTTCAACTGTTGAGCTCAATCTGCTAGTCTGGATGAGAAGCAGCAATGAAAACCAACTAGGTGTTGTATTTCAAACACGAAATTGGATTGAAACTAGGAGGTAAGCATCCCTCGAAGTAAAAACCAAGTTGTCATTTCGACAGCATAACATTAGCATAAATTCATAGATGAAATGCTGGAGCAAGGACCTTCAATAAATAAGAGCTCACAAACTCTTCAAATGCCTGAGAAGCAGACCAAAAGACACAGGAGACCCTTCAATTACCAAAAACCATTCAATTTCTCAAGGTGGCGTCCCAAAAGGTCTCAAATAAAAACACTTTATTCAAATAATATAAAAGTGGCGTCCACTTTCAAGATGAGGAAATATTTGAATAAAGAATAGATAAACTAATGATGAAGGTGTACCCTTCATGGCCCCATATTAAAAACAACTTAAGTTATCTCCTTAGGCCAAGGTGGGGGTCAACAGTGAATTAAAACATAATGCCTTTAATTAAATAATTTTTGCCAAATAAAGCTTTCTGAAGACCAAGCCAAAATATAACAACTGCTCCAACTGCAAGGAACTAAGAATAGACAACTGCAACTGCCACAACTAGCATTTACTCAAAATAGTAAATAACATGAAATGCCACAAAACTCCAAGCCACGAAACCCTAATTTCACCTCATTCCAGTCTACGGGTTCCGGAATAGACTGATGAATGGCAATGCTGATCACTGATGAGAAGGGGACATTACAGCGGCGTCTCGGAATATTGATGAGCTAGTGGCTACCGCAGACAAATCCTTGGCTGAAATGATGAGACCTTCTGCAGTTCAAGAAGAGAATAATGAGTCGATCCAGTTGGATAACGATGAGCCCTCATCACCTACGAGCACAGAGATATTGGGTTCGGATAATGAAGTGGAATTCCAAAATGATGACTTCGAAGAGGGAATGATTTACACCCTCAAAGGAGTCTTGGATATTCCGAATGAAGAGAACGTTCAGGAGGAAGATGGTATCGAGCAGCCTACCATTCCGGACTGGCCGATAGAGAGGATGAAGATTTAGGCACCAGTCGAGGCCCAAGAGGAAGATGATACTATGGATTTCTTGGCAAGGTTGGAACAGGTTGCAACTAAGAAGCCTGCCAAGAAATTTTCCACCATTCAGAGGGATGACTAGCATTCCTCTGATTAGCAAATAGAGAAACCTCCTGAATACTTGGAGAACGTGTCTCCAATGGCGTGGGTGATTCTAATACAACTCTTGGAGGCTCCGACTGAACAGGCTCCGGCCGAACTAGCTCCTTCCTTCGAGATTCTGGACCTCGAGTAAACTGCTTCTTCCTGCTAGTAGTGGGTGTCCTATGATCTCCCATCAAGTTGTAAGTCAAAGGAATTGGCCTACTCTTCAATCTGCTCACATGCCTTTCAACCCATGCTCTGGTGAAAGTCATGATTGGAATGCAAAGTGTGTCCAAATTAGCTATCTCTGGCTCTGACCAATCTGGTGGTGGAAGTGGCGTGTCTCTCATTGCCTCATAATCTGGATGGAGAATGTTCATGTCCTCATCCACCTAGTCCGGTACTGGAATGATTTCACACTCCCTAATCATACTCAATGGCAACCTCGAGAACATTCTTTTTCTAACTTCTGCCTCATCTGATGTACCAGCCCAGTAATCCTCAATGTTTGCCTTATGCTTGAACTCTTTTGACAGTATCCATCTGATATTGCTATGTGGATCATAATGCTGTCTACTGGTGTGATAGGAAAAATGAAAGAACTGAAGCTCGTTCTCAGCTTCTCTAGCTGCCTGGAGTGAAGGACACACTTCATCTGAATTACCCATGACAATTGGGAAGTCAACTCCTCCCTTCTTCTTAGGCAACCAATTGCCTAGATATCTCTAACATCAAAATTCTATTGGTTGGGTACTTAGGCAACCTGTATGGATATGAAGAAAAACCTTGCAGCCTAATGTAAGAAAACTTCAGAAACTGAATAAACCAGCACCCATACCTTTCTATTAATTCCTGATCTTCCCTCGAGATCCTATGATGAGTCCACTGCTGAAGTAATCTCGTTATATGCATGGTGAAGGCATCATTGACACGCTTGTAATGAGTAGTGCTCGTCAGGTGCAACTGCAGACAAGCCTCATGGATTTTGAATTTATGAGAGCCACAACCAATAGGCTCCTTATAAGATATTCCCCTATACTTAGTCATACGAGCCAGCATGTAAATAATGTAGGAGCCCATGTAAAAAGTCTTCGTCCTTCTCAAACTCAGGAGCTGCTCGTGCAAATTGTCACTAATCATCACAGCCCAGTTAATGTGCTCCTTTCCTTCCAGTACGAGGTTGATGTAATAGAACATCCATGGCTCAAAAATAAACGCTTGAGGGCAGCTTCCAACTCTACTCAGCATCATGATCAGGTCACAATACTCCTGCTTCAAATCATCCGATATAATCTGTTTCGGCAACTTTGTACGAGAGGGCTTGTGCTTGTTCATCCAGCGAGTGTTGATCACCTCTGCACATCTTGTGAATGTAGAAGCATACATTCGTTCAACACGCTCTCTTGTTTTGTAAATCATCCCCTCATGCGCTGGAATTCCAAAAGCCTCGCCGATAGCTGCAAGAGTGAGATTGGCGAATACTTAGCCATCTGGTGAGACAATTGACCTGTGATCAGGCTCATAGCAATTAGCACACTCCATCATCAACTCAGAACACTGAATAGCTGGCGGAAAACCAACAGCTGCAAATAATCCACTTTGAACAATATTGTGCGAAGTGATTGAAGGACGATGACTGCCAATTCCCATTATTTGACTTTTAAAAGCCTCAATGTTGAAAGAGCCCAAATTCGTATCAACCAGCTTGCTCAACTTCGAAGTGAACTTAGACTCTAGCAGGAAAGGCTTGCTCAGCTTCTTGATAATAGCCTGCCTAGATGCGCCATTATTGTCTCTGCCAGTTGCTCTTACTTCAGCCATTCTGCAAAACAATAAACAGCCATCAACAATTAACTTAGAAAAATAAAATAACAATATGCAGGGGCTGACAGTCGACTTTTAAAATTGAGAAGTTGCAACATTCTATTTCATCTACAAACCTCAACTTCTCCTTTTATAACTTCGAACTTTCAACACTTAGAAAGTTTTTCAACAGGCCAGCAACTTCAACTTTTAGCAAATTTTCTAAGTTGGCTGCAACAACTTCAACACTTGAGAAAATCGTCCAACTTTACTTCAGCACTTAGACTTTTAAATTCACACTTCTCAATGTTCAGTTTCAGCAATCTTCTCTTTCAAATCGAATTTCTTCAACAACTCAACTCAATCACTCACTTGCACTGCAACTTCGAACTTCTTTAGCTGATGAAAAGAAATGAATAAACTTTCAGCTCATATAGGCAAGTCGAATTCTAGGAGGCCAAGTTTAGCTAATTCATTGAGTCTCCACTACTTCACAGCAGGAATTTGAATTTCCCTCCTTCTGGCCATTTCAACACTTGTCACCTGACATCCAGAATCTTGACCTTCTAGAATTTCAAAGGATTTATCTTGACTAGCGTACTTAACATTTTAATTCATTTTGAAAATATTCACTTCAAATTCACTCTTTAAGAAATTTAATTCACCAGCTGAAGCTCTGACATTTAATTTTTATTCACCACTGACTCTTGAAAATTCATCTCACGAAGAATTCGATCAAATTCATCTAGGCAATTCATTTCAATTTCGTCATCTGAAGCACCTTATTTTCGAAAACACATTTTATTCACTTTGCCTTAGAAAAATTTTAAATTTCCCTTAGGAAAATTCGTTATTTCAAGCGCCGATCAAAATCTCCATCTGAAAGCCTTAGCGAAGTGCAGAAGACACTAAAATCCATTCCTTGTCGAAGGTCTTCAATACCCAAAAGAGAATTTCCTTCAGAACGTGTCGAATTCATGGGTCTACAAACGAAGGGGTACATTTAATTTTTAAATTTTGAACCTTAGAAAAATCACTTTCAACAAATTTAATCCAGTTCTTCATCCCTGTGAGTATTTTCTTGCTCTAACTTGAAATTTCTAATCAACCTTGTGAAGCTGGCATCCTCTGACTTCTTCTCTGGCAATTTTACTCATGCTTCTGAAAAATTTCACATCTCCATTAGACTTAGGCGTATTTTCCTAGAGATGACATTTTGTGCCTCAGAAAATTTTCATTCATCTTCAATCATCCTGCCTATGGTGAGGAATTTTTTTATCAACTCACTTATACAATTTTCTTTTTAAATGCCTTGAGCACATATTGTATGTCATGGAAGATGTTTTAATTTCAACGCCTAGCATATTTTATCATCACCTTGGGCGCACTTCATACTTAGAAGAGGATGTTAGCCACGCCTTAGTTATTTTATTTCATTTTACCTCAACTTGTCTTCATCTTGCATGGCGCATTTAGCATGAGGTGGAGGATTTGACCTTTCAACGCCTTAGCAACCTTGACTTCTTTCTAAGCTTGGAGCATTTCACTTGTTCAAGAGGATGGGCGCATTTCACACATGGTGAAGGATTAACCTCTCAACATCTTTTACCTCCTTTGACTTCTTGTTTAGCATGGGTGCATTTTGATGTATAAGGAGGATAAAACCTCAACACTTAGGATTTCTAACACCTTGACTTGTTGAAGAGGGCGCATTTAGCATGTGTAGGAGGATGAAACTTTCCAACGCCTTTGACCCTTTTGACTTTCTTTTAAACATGGGCGCATTTTGGATAGGCAGGAGGATAGGCGCATTTGGCATAGGGTGGAGGATTTGAACACTTAGCCGTTTTTCTAGCAACCTCCTTGAAGTGGGCGCATTCAGCATATGGTGAGGGATAAGCGCATTTCTCATGTGGTGGAAGATGAAACTTTCCAACGCCTTTGACTTTTTGACCTTTTCTTCTAGCTTAAGTATGGGTGCATTTGAGGCATGTAGAAGGATTTGTTTCAATACTTAGAAAATTTTTGCATGATTGACTTGAAGTGGGCGCATTTGGCCTAGGGAGTAGGATGAAAATTTATGCCTTAGAATTTTTCTTGTCCTCTATTACCTTGAGGGCGCATATGGAGGGTCAAGGAGGACGAACTCAATACTTAGAAAAAATTTCATCTCATGCTTGTGAAAAGGGCGTATTTGGAGGTAGCTGTAGGATATTTTTAACACTTTGAATTTTCTTAGCCACCACAAGACAAGTTGGGCACATTTTCAAGGTGGAGGTGGACGAATTTCAACACTTAGAAATTTTCATCTGCTTCTCCCTGTTTATGCATGCCCTGCTATTTATAGGAAGTCCCTCAATATTTACACTTTTGAAGCTCAGATCGATTTGAAATTTTAAACATAGGACCTTCATGACCTTTTCAGCCTCTTCATACTGCCATCTCGAGCTGACCTGCTATTTATGGCATGTTTCTGAAGGTGGTTTACTATTTATAGTAACTGCTCGTTTCGAAGACTTACACAACTCCGTTTGACTTGAAATTCGAATGAGGTGCTCCTCATCAGATGACTTGCCTATTGACACTGGCGCCTGATGCTGGTTTACTATTTTTAGCCAGTTTCTGGAATGCTTTACTATAAATAGTAAGTGCTTCGATTACCTTCGAATTTTATCGGTGGATAGGTCAAAAGATGCTGATCGCAGTGGGATACACCAGTTTTCAAAAATTTTGGCATTTTACCCCTCTTTTTAGGTCCTAAAGCTGGAAACCCTAATTTGACTTGCACGTATATCAAATGACCTCCATTTGACTTCGTTTTTGTTGCACTTCGCCCTGTTTGAGGTTCTGATGCACTGGGCAGCTGCCGGAATGGCACTGCTAAAAATAGTAAGTCACTGAATACTGATCATCTTGCTTTGCATGTCACACCACTGCGAAGCTATCAAAAAACCCACAAGGAATGATCAGACATGCAAAGAAAACCCTGACATGCAAACCCTAAAAATAGCCTTTGAAGGCTAAACTCTGAAAGTCATCATCTTGTTTTGCATGTTGTACCATCGCTAAGGTCTCAGAAAACCCAAAAAGAAAATGCAGACATGCATTGAAAAACTTTGCATATAAACCCTAAAATCTACTCCGAAAGCTGAACTACTAAAAATAGCAAGTTGTATGTTTCAGCTCAAAATTTGCTGATGAGCAACTTGACACGTTTTGGATGCAGTGTAACTGTCGAAATTTCAAAAATGTTGAAGGAATGCCTTGAATTGCACACTTACTAAAAATAGTAAGTAGTCGGAATTTGATGAAATTTTGCTGAGAGCTTGTTGGAAGCACACAGACATCAACGTGAAGCTCCATTTTCAATTTACTTACTCCATTTGACCTAAAATTGGCTAGAAAAGTACAAACCCTAATTCTCAGACTTGGCCAAAATTTTACGTTTAAGCTCACAGACGGGCACATCCCCCGAAAGGCAGACAGTAGAAAGAGATAGAAAGAGAGAGAGAGACAAAAACAAAGCCAAAAGACCAGAATGGAGCAAAAATTAGGGGGTCCCCATTTTGAATGGGGCGATGTGTGAAAAGGTCACAACAGGTTGCTAAACTCTTTGGTGTTAAGTTTTGGGTGGAGAAGTCAGACTTGAGGTATTGTGAAGCCATTTTCAAGACCTATGTTCGCTGTTCCAAATTTATTTGTAGGCCTGTTTTGAGGTGCAGCTTCTAGGTATGTTTAAAAATGTGTTAGTTTATGTAATGGAACCTTTGGGAGCATGTTTAATGTCATTCCTATTTATATATCTGCTGTTCATGAAATTCTGAGTGTAAAACAACCTATTAACTTGCTGTTATAAATTATATCAGACTGAAAAATGTATTCCAACACATGGGTTTTAATGTTTGATGGAGTATAATTGATTTTCTCATTTAGGTATTCAATATTCTTGTTCTAAATTGTTATAACTGTTGTATTTATCACTGAGCACCCTTGAAACAACAGTTTGGTTAGTGAATGTGGTTAATTGACTAAGTTTCAATTGGCTGTAGCTTCATATTGGTTTTCAGAAAAATAAAATAAAAAATAGGGTGTATATTACAAAGGTGCATTGCAGGATGAAAGGTACAAAGTGGTGAATGGATTAATTCTCTACAAGGAAAGAATCTTTCTAGTGCCTGAATTTGGATCGAAAGAGAAGATTTTGAAGACCCCTTATGCCTAGGCATCCAACTGTTTAAAACACTTAATCACCTTTCCAACAAGCTATTATAATAAGCTGTCCTTTTCTTATTTCTTAGCATTAAACAACATTAATGGAATATAAATTAATAATTTAATAACTCTCCCAAGTTGCAGAAAGTACTACAATGACATTGAAATCCAATTCTGACCACACCATGTTAAAACTAGAGCAGTAGGAAGATGATTGGAGCCAACTCAATGACTTAATAAAAATACATGTGCTCTCCAAGAAGTTTGGAGAACACCTCAAGAGTCTGAAAACAATTATGAAAGTGTCATTGCAATCCATACTGCTAATTGGGCTCATTGCCAAAAATAGAAATCTTGAATTATTAACCCTGTGTCCTCTAAGAAATTTGGAGTCCTCCCCCCGGACCCCACCCCTTCTCTTTATTCGCTGCTTATATTTCTAAGTATGTTATGTGTAGAATCCTTAACAGATTATAGTTCAGAATGGCTGAGTATATATCAAGAAATATGCAGATTGATTTTTTATATCCTATATTTTGATTTTCCTTTGGAAAGACTCTCCTTTAATACCCCTGCATAGACAAGGGACATAACTATTCATTTTCAAGGGACATGATCCTTAATTAAATAATCACTGCTTTTCTTTATTCTTAATGAATCATATCTTTCAATGTTTGAATCGCATCTCTTTTTATCGCTGCAATTTGAATATTTATTAATCTCTTTATTTACTATGAAATCGTTGTCTCCCTTTTATTTCTGTCTTTATCCACAAGAAAGCTTGTTTTTGTCTTATTCATTCTGTCTTATTATCTTATTCATTTTTGCCCTTTTCTTGCATGAATTCGTTTGATGTATATGTTTTTTGTGTTTTATATTTATAATTTAATATTGGCTTTATATATATGTTTGATATTATTATATTATAATAATTAATATCAAATTATTAATATTTATTTTCTTAATATTTGTATTTTTTATATTTCACAATTATAATTATAATATTATCCGGTGATAATTATAATTATAATAATATTAAATTGCTAATATTTATATTTATATTTTTGATATTTATTCAGTGTGGTTATTTGTATTTCAATATCTTAGATTTAGCTCTACAATTTCGGGGACATGATGTAAGAGACCAGGTGTCTCTCAACCCAAACCTCTGACTGAGAATACTGATTTTTTTGTTTGTTTTGTATTTTTTTTATTTTTTGATGGGTTTTTGCAATAAATGATAAATTGTGATTTTGCAAGGAAATGCTTGAAAAATTAAATAAAAATACTAGATGCGTAAATCTACAGAATACAACTCAAATTCCAATGCTAGATGATTTATTGACCTTCCAGAATGAATACAACTGCTAGTTTCAAACATACAAATAAAAGGCACACTTTATTAAAGAACCTGGAGAGGCTTGCAGTCGCTTGTGAGAAAGCTCAAAATGGTACGGCTGAATAAGATAAACAATCCTCTAACCCTGAGATTAATGTTGATGCTCCAAAAACCCTAGGCGCTCAAGATCCAATAAGCAGAAGCTAAGAAAGGAAGGCGTATTCTCCTGTGAAGAAAAGTACGGCCTTGCTGGTACAAAAGTACGGCCCCAGCCAGCAGCATTAAATATGGTACGGCCTCAAGAATAAAGTGCCAGAACTCTATGCAATGATCTCTGATAGGTCGCCACAAGTAACTGATAAATAATCTCTGTAAGTTCTTCCTGAATTGATCCAATAAGCACAACTGCAACCTCTGTATGAAGTCACCAAGTTTGACAATCTTCAACTGGTATTTCACAGTCTCAGTATGCCAGATCTTGAAGAGGGAACGTTCTTCAAAATCAATGTCTGCAGAAACCCTTGTTTTGCAAACCCCAATGCTCATAGAGGAAAATCAGACAAATTGAATAATCATAAGAGTTCGATTTGTCCTTGAGAGAATATATATGTCCTCAAAAATGTGACTTTCCTCATTAATTCAAAAAAATGCATTTAATAATAAATATTCGCCCTTTTAATACTCTGGCTAATATTTATTTAAATGGCGTCCTTTTAATTTAATGAATATTAAACTCATTAAATATTAATTTTTCCTCTTTCCTTATAAAGTATTAAAAATACTTTATAATTAGCCATTTAAATATTAACTTTAATAGTTCATTAAAAATGACTTTATATTATAAAGTCAAATTAATTATTTTGTCAATTATTATTAAATGCTTCTGATAACCCCCGTTTGCTCAACCAAACATCAAACCAGGTCGATACTGAGCTGACCAGCTAAACCAGGTGCCCAGCCCAAAATAGCAGCTTCCGCCTGCTGACTTACTATAAATAGTAAGTATCTGAAAAACCTCTTTGAAGGAGTCTGCGAATGCCAAACCTGAATCAACTGAAGGAGTAATGTTCCCGAACACCAGATAACTGCCTCAAATGATCCTTTACACACATCTATCAACCTACGAGGATCAAAATGATAGGCTAACCACAAATCCAGCTGAACTGACTAGGAAGGGGACATCACAATTCGCCCTCCCTGAAATTGCTTGTCCTCAAGCAATCTCAACTCCAGATGTTGTAAAATCTCCTCGGCCTCCCATGTAGCATCCTCAACTGGCAAATCTCTCCACTTGATCAGATATTCCCTGATCACCCGCCTCTGAAGGTGTCTCTCTCTCATCTCAAGGATGGCCTCAGGTACTAGTATCAATTTCCCTTCATGATCAAGGGGTGGCAGAACTGGAGAGGGTGTCACATGCTGACCCAATGCCTTCTTCAGGCGAGAAACGTGAAACACATTGTGAACCCTGCTATCTGCTGGTAAGTCCAACTCATATGCAACCTTGCCTACTCATCTGATAACACGAAATGGACCATAGTAACAAGGTTTCAACTTCTCCACACCACTCTTCCGTAGAGTAGACTGATGATATGGCTGCAACATAAGATACACCATATCACCCACTATGAAAGAACGCTCAACCCTCTTCTGATCAGCATACTGCTTCTGCTGATTCTGTGCCCGCTGGATATTGTCTCTGAGAGACCTCAAAATGTCCTGCTGACTCTGCATCATATCTCCTGCACTCGGCACTCTACTATCACTCAATATCAGATCCAAAAGGTTGGGCGCCTCATACCCGTACAATGCCATGAAGGGCATCATCTATATCGTCATGTGGTGAGTAGAGTTATAACAATACTCACAAAGGTATATCCACCTCACCCAAGCTCTCTGCTGTCCAGCTATGTAATTGCGCAAGTAACCTTCCACCCACTTATTGACAATTTCCGTTTGTCCATCTGTCTGTGGATGGTAGCTGGTACTCGGTGTCAGTTCGGTCCCATAGAGCCTGAACAACTCCTGCCAAAAGTTGCTCATGAACCGACTGTCTCTATCGCTGACTATTGTCCAAGGCAACCCATGTAACCGGAATACCTCTCTAAAGAAGAGCTCTGTAGTCTGCGATGCTGTGAATGTAGTAGTAATCAGGAAGAAGTGTGCATATTTGGTCAACCGATCAACCACTACATAAATACAATCTTTACCTTGGGCTTTCAGCAAACCCGTGATAAAGTCCATCGATAAACACTCCCACTTCCTGTCAGGTATCGGAAGTGGTTGAAGCAATCCAGCAGGATATGTGTGTTCCTGCTTGTTCTGCTGGCAAACAGAACACTCGCGAACATACTAAAGAACGTCAGTTTTCAGCCCTTTCCAAGTAAACCGTTCCCGAACCAGCTTATATGTTTTGAAGTACCCAGGATGGCCCGCCATAGGAAGATCATGAAAGGCTCTCAGAATTGTATCCCTCAACTTGGAACCAGGAACCAGAAAAATCTGCCCCTTGTAAATGATCAAGTCATCTACAACGATGTACCTACTATCCTGCTCTGTCCCATCAATAATGCTAGAGGCCCATGGGTTCTTAGCATACTCAGTAATGATCCGATGCCTCCAATCCTCAGAGATTTGTGCCATAGCATTCAACTAAGGTCTGCGAGACAAGGCGTCAGCTACAACATTTTGCTTCCCCTTAATGAAAGTAATATCAAAATCATATGATTGCAGTTTGTTGACCCATTTTTGCTGCCTCTCATTTAGGTCTCGCTGCCCAAGGAAGTGTTTTAGGCTATTGTGGTTTGTACGAACACTAAACTTGCTGCCTACCAAGTATTGCTTGAACTTAGCCAAAGCATGCATAATGGCTAACATTTCCTTGTCGTAAATGCTATAAAACCTCTCAGGACCCCTAAGCTTCCTACTCTCAAAAGCAATGGGGTGCCTCTCCTGCATCAAAACAACACCAATGCCCTCCCCTGAAGCATCGCAAAACAAATCAAATGACTTCGTAAAGTCAGGTAATGCTAGCACTGGACACGAAGTCATGATCACCTTAAACCTGTCAAAGCACTCCTGCCCCTGTGGTGACCAAGTAAAAGCCCCTTTCTTTGTCAAATTAGTAAGGGGTGCAGCGTGACGTGAGAACCCACTAACAAATCTCCTGTAAAAAGAACACAACCCAATGAAGCCTCTGAGCTGCATAAGGTTCTCAGGTACTGGCCACTCAACTATAACTCGGACCTTCTTAGGGTCCATACTAACTCCCTTGGCACTGACGATGTGCCCTAGATACAACAACTCTGCCATGCCTAGCTCACACTTGGATTCCTTGGCATAAAAGGACTCCTCAACCAAGATACCCAAAACTGTGTCCAAGTGAACTAAATGCTCCTCTCATGACCTACTGTACACCAGAATGTTATCGAAGAAGACCAATACAAATCTCCATAGTCGAGAACTGAAGACCCTGTTCATGGTAGCCTGAAAGGTGGCAGGTGTTGAGGAGCTCTGCGGTCAAATCTACCTACCCCTCTAGGTTTATGCACATCCATAAACTCATGAAAAGACAACGCCTGCCTGATCTCAGGTGCTAATGATAGATACTCACCATGAAATCTAGTCACATCTGCCACTGACATGCCGTTATGTGGCTAAAACTCTTGATGGTGCCCCTGCTGCACTGCCTCCAGAGTTGAAGGTGGGGTCTCTCTAGATATGAATGTAGGTTGTCCAGGCCTACGCTCATGATAGATCGGGGATGGCTACCGTGGTGCTGATGCCAAAGGCTGGTCCACGCCTGCAATCCTGCTCGACTGTCCGATCTGGATATAGTGCGGCTGGGATGGAGTATACTGTCTAGTAGTGCCCATCAACTGGGACATCATGTCCATCATATTATCGTGCCTGCGCCTAAACTCCTCATCAGTAATATCACCCTCTGTATGTGCTTTCCCTGAATCCCTAAGTGACTCTGCAGGGATCTCACGGTCTGCCATCAGTGTTGTGACACTGTTCTCACTGCTATTGGAGCTAGATCTATGAATACCCAATACTCCTGATACTGTCTCACCTTCAGGAATAGGTGGACCTGTCCAATCCTCAACTCTGCCTGTTCCTATACCCTTAGTATAGTGAATGATGTCTCTACTCATGAAAAAGCATCCAAAAAGCACTAAAAAAGCACAGGATGGCAGGAAAACTGTGCTCTGATACCACTGTAAGAGACCAGGTGTCTCTCAACCCAAACCTCTGACTGAGAATACTGATTTTTTTGTTTGTTTTGTATTTTTTTTATTTTTTGATGGGTTTTTGCAATAAATGATAAATTGCGATTTTGCAAGGAAATGCTTGAAAAATTAAATAAAAATACTAGATGCGTAAATCTACATAATACAGCTCAAATTCCAATGCTAGATGATTTATTGACCTTCCAGAATGAATACAACAGCTAGTTTCAGACATACAAATAAAAGACAGCCTATTTATTAAAGAACCTAGAGAGGCTTGTAGTCGCCTGTGAGAAAGCCCAAAATGGTACGGCTGAATAAGATAAACAATCCTCTAACCCTGAGATTAATGTTGATGCTCCAAAAACCCTAGGCGCTCAAGATCCAATAAGCAGAAGCTGAGAAAGGAAGGCATATTCTCCTATGAAGAAAAGTATGGCCTTGCTGGTACAGAAGTATGGCCCCAGCCAGCAGCATTAAATATGGTATGGCCTCAAGAATAAAGTGCCAGAACTCTATGCAATGATCTTTGATAGGTCGCCACAAGTAACTGATAAATAATCTCTGTAAGTTCTTCCTGAATCGATCCAATAAGCACAACTGCAACCTCTGTATGAAGTCACCAAGTTTGACAATCTTTAGCTGGTATTTCACAGTCTCAGTATGCCAGATCTTGAAGAGGGAACGTTCTTCAAAATTAATGTCTGCAGAAACCCTTGTTTTGCAAACCCCAATGCTTAGAGAGGAAAATCAGACAAATTGAATAATCAGAACATAAGAGTTCGATTTGTCCTTGAGAGAATATATATGTCCTCAAAAATGTGACTTTCCTCATTAATTCATAAAAATGCATTTAATAATAAATATTCGCCCTTTTAATACTTTTGCTAATATTTATTTAAATGGCATCCTTTTAATTTAATGAATATTAAACTCATTAAATATTAATTTTTCCTCTTTCCTTATAAAGTATTAAAAATACTTTATAATTAGCCATTTAAATATTAACTTTAATATTTCATTAAAAATGACTTTATATTATAAAGTCAAATTAATTATTATTAAATGCTTCTGATAACCCCCGTTTGCTCAACCAAACATCAAACCGGGTCGATACTGAGCTGACCAGCTAAACCAGGTGCCCAGCCCAAAATAGCAGCTTCCGCCTGCTGACTTACTATAAATAGTAAGTATCTGAAAAACCTCTCTGAAAGAGTCTGCGAAGGCCAAACCTGAATCAACTGAAGGAGTAATGTTCCCGAACACCAGATAACTGCCTCAAATGATCCTCTACACACATTTGTCAGCCTACGAGGATCAAAATGATAGGCTAACCACAAATCCAGCTGAACTGACTAGGAAGGGGACATCACACATGACAGAGTCGACTCAAAGACTTACTAAAAATAGATCTACTTGCCAAGAAGTTTGGAGAACACCCTAGGAGTTTGAAAACACTTTTGAAAGTGTCATTGCAATCCATATTACTAAGTAGGCTCGTTGCCAAAAATAAAAATCTTGAAATATTGAACCTATGCTATCTAAGATCTTTGGAGTTCCCTTTCGCTTACCAATTAGCCTACGGGAACTTGAAAAATGGTCTAACTATCACCAAATTGACTAGGCCTAAGAAGGGACATTACACAAGAACTTTCTCTCTAATGCTCTTGGGGTGACTAAAAGAAATCTTCCAAAATCCACTAATGTTTGGAACAAGATGGTAGCAAAAAAATGAAAAATAAAAAATCATCCTTTGGAAAAAGCATCCAAGGGTTAGATTTAGAGGGAGAAAAGTTAGATTCTTTTGAAGTCTCCATGTTTTATTAATTTGTCATATAACTTTCACTTCATTTCAGTTTTCATGTATTCATCATTGCTCCTTGATTCTCAGGTCTAAAGCACAATATTTCATAGCATTCCATAGGGACACGTCACCCCCAAAAAACCCCACGTTTCCAGGATAGGGACGTACCCCCACCGTCTCGCCACCAATACCACCATCTCCAAAACGTTGTCAAGACATTGGGGATGTTGGGATGTCCCCGAGACTTTTGGGGGACTCCTATGAGTCTCCTAATCATCTTGTGGGCGCCTAGGAGTCTCCTCTGGCTAGATGACCAAAAAACAATTTAAAAAAAATCTTTGAACTTCAGGCCCAAGGCTGAATTCTAATGGCCTATGGGCTCCATCCAAACCCCAAAAATTCTATAAAACTACCTCCTATCCTCATTTTAATTCACAAAAACAAATCAGCAAGAAGCTAATAGTGTGAGTGTGAGAATGAGAGCTCCAAGTGTAAGGTGAAAGAGTGTGAATGAAGAGGAAGAAGGTTGAGGAGTGAGAAGAGGAGTGACACCAAGTTAATGTTCACTTCAGAATTCAAATGTTCAAAACTAATTTGACAAAGCTTCATTTGTAATTCTTATACTTGTATATCTTTTTATAACTATTTTTTCAAGTACTATATGTATTTCAACGCTGCCCCCTTGTTGCCATCCTGCCACCATCCCCTGTCGTCCCCAAACTTAGGCCTCTGGTACCCCTGTCCCTGAAACCTGTCCCCACATCCCCGTGTCCCCCCATCAAGAAACTCCATGGAACTATAATATTTCCCTGGTTAAAAGGATTTTTTATTACTATTTATTTAATGGGAGAGGGCCCTTACCCCTCACTTGACTTACCCAAAAAATCCTATTCATCCTATTTGTGGATAACTTTATCCTGTAATGTCCCCATTATTTCATGAGCATCAGAGTCATTGGATTAGCCTATTATGTCGACCCTCGTAGGCTAAGGGTTCTGGTTAGAGGGTCACATGTCCGGGCACCTGGTCGGAAATTTGCTTATTTGGTATCTGGAGTTTGGTGACATGGTGGAATTGCGCATTTGGCGTGTTACGGGAGCTTGAAATATTGATCTTCATCATCGTTTCACCTTTCCAGACTTTGGGGGCCATGTGCCTATTAGTTCAAGGGGTCACTTTATATTTTGCTGTTACTATTCACTGATAAAGTGAAAAAAGAAATAACTTAAGTGAATAGTGTTTTTTTTAATGAATAGTGATTTCAAGTGAAAGTTATAAAAGAAGAAGAGGAAGTTCGAACTTCTCATGCTTGAGATTGTTTTTGTTGAATGAAACTTGAAGTGTGGAATTTGGGAGAGAAGGAAACTAGGGTTTCCTGATTTCTGCAGTGGGTAAGCCTGGTTTGGGGCTTGTAGTTAGGATTTGGTATCTTGAGGTGTGAAAGACCACCCTAAAGTGCTGGTTTATTCTTGTTGCTGCTTTTTGGAGCTCAAATCTGCTGGTTACAAGCTGTTGGAGGCATCTTTTGGAAGGGTTTTTGCTGCCAGCAATCTCCATTCGCCATCTTGAGGTAGTTTCTTGCATTTTGGAAGATTTTGAAAGCTGATTTCTTCATCTACAGCCAGCCGCACCTTCTTGAGGGTTTGATCAGCTGGGAGGAAATAAAATGCCTTCATATTGTTGCTGCTTTCTTTCCTAAAAGGGGCGCCATCTTATTTAGAAGCTTTTCCATCAAGAAATCGGTAGGGAAAGTTTGTATTTAATTTTGTATGAGCATTTGCTTGGGCGCGGGTACTGTAGCAGTCACTATTCACAGTGATTTTGGCTGTAAGTTAAAATTTATGTTATTTGATGTATCCGTTGAAACCTAATGAAAGTTATATCTTGGATGCAATCTATTATGTATGAAGAAAGTGTCTTGACAAGTAAATCAAGTCATTATTTGAGTTGTCAAATTAGTTTAGTATATCTTGTGTTCCCATTATATGCACATGCTTGTTAAATTTATGTATCTCATTGGCATTAATCATCAAACACGAGTAACACAAGAAAATACAAAATACAAAACCATAAATCAGACCTATGAGCAAAGTGAAAACAAATCAGCAAAGTGTTGGTTATCACTACAGTGGTAGCAGAGTGGATCACCGGAGTGTGGCACATCACAGTGGTATCAGAGCAAACCTTTCCAGCCACCTTGTGTTGGTTTCAAAGAAAATTCTTGATTAAATTTGGGGGTTTTGAGTCAAGTCCAGTTTGGCTCGTCACATATCCATTGTATAATATCAATAATTATATATTAACATCCTATTTTGAATATGGGTTCTACATTACTTAAGGCTTATTTGGGGAGGATTTGTTTTAGATATTTGTTAGCCAAAGGTAGAGGGCATGGACTAAGAGATATGGACCATTACTCTGAAAAAATGTTCTGGCCATAGGCTAGGAAAACAAATTTGGTTGGAGACTGGAATTTAAAATTTCAAGTTGAACCATAGGCACAAGGCCCAAGGCCATAACAGTCCTTGAAGGTTTCAACACCACATGGTATATGCCAATAGACATGAATACATATATAAATATAGACAAAAAAGTGCATTGGTAGGAACATAAAAAATATGAGATGAATGTGTAGATAGGAAGAGTGAGAGTGGTTACTTATTGTACTAGATAAGATGAGTGAGGGAGTATTTATTGTAAATGGGTTAATGATTGCTAGTTAAAAATTGCTTGTATGAAGGGAAATTGCATTTTTTTGTTGGGTATGATCCTCTGGGGCATAAATCCATGATCTCATTTTCCTTTGCACTATGTCCTATTGTGTAACTATGGATGTTAATTGGCAAAGGACCTTTTCAATTTATTTTTGAGCACAAAGTACTTTATATTTTAAGAAAATACATTTATGCATGCAATTTCTGTCCCATTGCCTGTAGATGAGTACTTTGAGAAGGATGTTGTGTGTTCACAATTGCTTTCATTGAGAAAGTCAAATTTTAACATTTATACAAATGCTTATTTCTATGTTTTTCTACACTAAAAAAAATTGTGACATTGTCTTGTATATGATAGAATACAATGATAAGATCAGATGTATTTCATTTTCACTAATTTTTTTTTTTTTTCCTATAAGCAGGTGGAAGACCATGAAACAAGAAAAAATAGCAGTGTTCCCCTTCGATCATTAAAAATACTTTGGCAATTAATAATTCTTCCTTGGAGGATTTTGTTTGCTTTTGTTCCCCCTTGTGGCATTGCTCATGGATGGTTGGCTTTCATTGTTTCCCTATGTTTTATAACTGGGATTTCATATGTTCTTACTAAACTTACAGATCTGATAAGCTGTGTAACAGGTTCCTTTTCTGTTCTTCCTAAATAGTTTATCATTTGGATATTATCTACATATTTTAGTAAAATCTTTAATTTACTATGCATTAGGAGGAGTTTATCTATTCTTGATAGCATGATTTGTATACAAGTTACATATTTTCTGCACTGTTTAATATCTGCAGGAATAAACCCATATGTCATAGCTTTCACAGCTCTTGCAAGCGGAACCTCATGGCCTGATATGATTGCAAGCAAGATAGCAGCAGAGCGGCAATTGACAGCAGATTCAGCCATTGCAAACATCACATGCAGGTTTGCTTTCTTGGGAATCTCATCTCAATAACAAGCTTATTTGTGTGGCATCATCTCATTTTGTTTCCCAAGTTTTCTGTTTTATCATATACTTCGATGATCTTTACGTAAGCATATGCTTCTTTCATAACATTTCTCCAAATCTGGTTGAAGTCCATTGACAGTTATTATGATAGTATGCTCTTTCATGAGCACATATTTGAGAAAAAGAATTTACATTACATTAAAAAATATTAGTAGTTTGCAATTATTTATGCTCAAAGAAGTTATACCAAAATTACACAAATCTACCTACACAGCATTCAAGGTGAAAGCCTATGATGCCAACTCAGTTACCACTGTCGAGAACAAGCGACATCTTTTCACTTGGAAAGAACAACTGGCATACAAGGTGAAAGCCTATGATGCCAATTCTGTGGAATTGATTGAGTACCAACAGATTGTGGCAGGTGTTATCAACTTTGTAAGAACGTTGGTAATATCTATCCCTTGCCTTTATCAGCATGAAGGAGGTGCATACATTAAACTAGGCGCAGTGCAAAAACAATTCCAGGATCTCATCTGTGGCACTTTTTGCAATGACCCTATTGGTTGTGAGTTGAGTAAGGTTGCAGTCATGTCCACCAAGCTGGATGACGCAGCTGCAAAGTGTATAGAATATCAACAGCAACTTGCAAATGGTAAAGAGATGTTGAAATGCCACATCATCATCCTATAGAGCATTGATTGTCCAGAGGCAGAAGAAGTCAACGACTGGATTGAGGAATTGTTGACTGGAGGTGGTGAGGTGTAAAGCACCCACTTAGGACATCCTACCCTTCAAAATAGCATTAATGACAACAAGAGTTAACTTGATGCCTCATCCCAAGTTAACTCACTGTCCCACTGATCATGCATGTCAGATCCCACCAATTATGGATGTCTATCTCATATCTCCACTAATTGTGGATCTCTATTTTGGAGGCACATTTTGTAATTGAAGTTCACTTTTAGTTTAGTTTCAGTTAACTGAAGTAGATTTCCAGTTAACTGCTTGCTCACCTACTTTTAGACATAGGAATAAATCTTGCAGATTGGCAAGAATTGATTGTTAACTCAAGGAGATTTTAGGGTTGCCTACTCCTTTGAGTTTCTATAAATAAGAGTCTTTGCTCATTATTTTCTAACCTTTATTTACTACACAAAATTGTTGCGCCATTGTGCCAACAAGCTTGCAAGTCTATATTTGTTCGCTCTTGGATGAGAGTTATTTGGTTTGATAAGCAATTGTGTATGATTTTGTACCTTTGTTGTCCCAAATCTTTGTAATTCGTTGAGAAAGTTTGAATAAGGAAATCAAAAGGCACATGCAATTTGATCTAAAGTTTCAAGTTCTATCCACGTCTTGGGTAAGTGCACCGAAATGGTCGCACTTTTGTGGCCAAACTAACAAATAACGCGTTCACGTTAAAATGCGTTCACGTTATTTTTTTCTTTGTAAATTTGCTTTGGTTTTGCCTTGGAATACCAACCCAAAGGCTTGAAGGGCATTCCCAAAGACCAGAGACGTGTTTTTTCCAAATTCAACAAATTTTCACATAATCGGGTTCGTGCTCACCATCAAGATTGCATCTGGTTCAATATCAAGAAAATCGAACACATGGGTAATGTTAGGTTCTTTATTAGCTTTCCAGCGATGTAATTTTTTTCACTTTCTAACAATGTTAAGCCTTTCATCCATAATTTATTTTGTTTGTATGTCCGTTTTTCTTCAAAAAGCGGTGTTTGGTATTTTTTTTGCTATAAATTAACCGTTCATGAAATTTGAAATAAATTACATTTTTAGAAACTAGACTCCATTCTACAATTTAAAAAAAATTAAAAAAAATCTATTAGTTTCAAAAATTTATAGGAACGCGGTAAAATGCTTTTAGGAGGAGTGCCCACTTAGAAAATTAATAAAAAATCAAATATTCATTAAAAATTATCGGAAAATATCCAATCCTTCGCATACTGTTATCTAATTTCTGACGGGCGATTTTAAAATACTACAAAAAAGTCCACCGTGCTCGGGTCACACAAGAGTTGTTATGTTATGTTTTTAACAGAAACAACAACAATTTGTGTGTGTCCCTCTTTTGAACCCCTTAATCTCAACCATTTTCAAAATAAATTAGTAGTTTAGAAAGTAGACTCAGAGCACTACGGTCCTTGTTTTTGTTCCATCTAAAATTTTTGAGTGTAGTTATCCTCAATTTCACGTCCAAGGTCAGTATTTCCTGATTTCAGAAAAAAAGTGGCCACTTAAGCCCCTTTTTTGGAAACCATCTTGGTGCACTTACCCTCTTGTTCTTACAATCTATTGTTTCGATCTCCCCCTTGGACAGGTGTCGTCACCTCCTTGGGTATTTTGATGTTAGTGATTGCCATTTGATGTTGTGTAATGATTTGTATTTCAGCCTACACTTTGGACATGTGTCATCACCTCCTCAGGAATCCTGTTATTCAGCTCATCATCCTTTGTTTTTTCTAGTGATCTAAGTCTTAGCCTACACCTCGGACAGGTGTTGTCACCTCCTTGGGAATCCTAAGATTCAACTCACCGTAAGAGTGATTGCTTGCATAAAGCCTTATTCCAGCATAAAATCTGAGTTCAGAGCCTTGGACGCATTCTGAGAGACGGTCGGCCCAAGTGATCCAACCATCCATTCCTGCTCCTATGCCCTCATGCTCTGTTTATCTTGAGATAAATTAAAAGTTAGCCTAGTTGTAGTTAAGATCTGCATAAACCAGAGAAAACCTTAGTTGCAACGCATTGTGTTTGCACCCTTGTGTCTTGTCCGTTGAGTAAAAAAGATAGGATCATTTAGTCCGTTTTACTTTTATGCAAACATCAGCAAACAAGAGGGAACTTCGCCTCCATAATTTGAAGAGTAGTCATCATGCACTGTGTATAGCCATCTATTTCCAATAAGCACTCCAGAGGTGCCAATTGAAATGCCAACATTGTGAAAGGTGTGGCATTTGAGAAAGGCAAACCAATCAACCTGTCTTGAGGTCATTGAATCTTTCTGAGAATTAGATCTCCTGTTTCAAGAAGAATAAGTTGATTGTTATTATAATTATTATTATTTAGATTGACTGAATCCATATGATTTTTTTATTATTTTTCTCTGCTTTCTCAGAAGGCGGATTGAGAATGGTGTTTCTGTAGAAATCATCCAATTGTTGAAAATATGGGCAATTAGTGACCTTGTTGTGGCATTCATTGGTATTGTCTTTGGCTTTTCTGAAATATTTGTTGATATTTTCCCACTTCTCCTTGCATCTATCGGGGATGCGACTGAATCACATTGTGGCCATTTTGGTTGAGATTTGGTCCCAAAGCTTCACTTTACACTTAGCTTTCTGAAACCTAGCTTTGAATCTGCTTCTCACCTTAATCAACGCCTCTACTTCCTACTTAGGCCATCACTAACATCCAGGGCCCAACGCATGTTCACTTTGATTATTGGATTGAATTTTGTGTTGTCATTCTTGTTGTGGCTTCAAATGTGCCATTGATCCTTCATCAACGCATCCTCTAATATTATTCATGTTGCTTCCTTTTCAATCAAGGTACAAAGCTTCCAATTGTTTAAAGAATCTATAGGCTTTTCAGTGTTGTCACTCAGAGACTCCTATTTCTGAGGTATTTAAAAACATAGGTAAAGTGACCTGGAAAACTACAATAAATCCAAATGAAAAATATGTTCTTCGCTTGTCAAAGATAAGACAACATAGTAGATAAGAGTTGAGCTAGCATCTATTGTTCTTGAAGAAAGATTTCTTACAAGCACATTAAAAGTGTTGCTTATGCAAAGAAGAAAACTGCATGTGGGTGTTTGTATGATATGTTTCTCAATGTTCAAATGAAATGCATATGGGTTTGTGGACGAAAGTTTTCTCAATATTGATATGAAATGCATGCATCTTGTAATGTTGAGATAAGCCTATAAATATATTATCAACAGTCACACATAAATCCAGTAGAAAATCAAAACTTATTTTATTTGCAAAATCATATATTATAATTCAACTACAATTCAATAATATTTATTTTCATTAATTGCAACATATGCAATGTACATTCTTAAATTATACAATTCACCTCTTAAATATTAAGGTCTTTTACTTACCATAGTTTTTTATTGGTCACATAATTTGTCATCCATCTTTATTTAAAGTAGAGTTGGAGTATTTAATATATATAAATAATAAGCCAAAGAGTTTCTAAAATTTTAAAAATTAAGTATAAAAAAATTATTCTAAATTTACTATTGTATATAAAATAAGTTTCTTAACTAGAATTTCAAAAATTTAAATAAGTTTCTTAACTATATTTTCTAAAATTTAAAAAATTATGTATAAAAGAAATATTCTAAATTTACTATTGCATGTAAAAGTAAGTTTCTAAATTAGTATAAAATAGAGTTTAGAAAATTTTAAAAAATAAGTATAAAAGAATTATTCTAAATTTACTATTTTATATAAAAGTAAGTTTCTCAAAATGAAAAACAATTGTTCTTTTAAAAAAGTATTACATATAAAAGAATGTTTCTAAATTGATATATTTTTAAAAAAATATTGAAAATCTTTAAAAATATATATATTCTTTGATGTATAGTAAAATGTTTTTTAGTAATAGAATAGAACTAAAATTAGAAAATTAAATAAAAAGGAAATATCTTAAATTTACTATTACACATAAAAAGTATTAAATATTTAAAAAAATTGAAAACATTTCAAAAAGGAAAAATTATTCATATTCCATTCTATTCTATATATATATATATATAAGGCTCTACTAAAGATTTTATTGTTTAAAATTGGCTTATGATTATGATTACGATTTAAATAGCGTTAGGGTTCAATTAGAATTATAAGGTAAAGTTTGGAATTAGGGTTAGGGTGACTAGGGTTACAATTAGGGTTCTTGATTAGATTTTAATTAGGGTTAGGGAGCAATTAGGATCATGGTTGAATTAGGGATAGGGCTATGGTTAGGGATCAATTAAGATTAGAATTCAATTAGGGTTGGGGTTCAAAAGGGTGCAATTAGAGTTCAATTAGGGTCAAGGTTATGTTAGGGTTAGGGTTCTTGATTAGGGTTGAATTAGGATTAGGATTACGGAAGGGTTCAATTACAATTAGGGTTATACGATAAAACTTGGGGTAAAGGTTAGGGTTAAGGTTAGGACACAACTAGGGTTAGGGTTATGGTTCAATTAAGGTTAGGCACAATTATGGTTAATGTTAGGTTAGGCTAAGGGTTCAACTAAGGTTAGGGTTAGAAATCAATTAGCAGTACAATTAGAATTAGGGTTATAGATATGGTTAGGATTACAAAGAGGATAAGGATTTGGGTTAGAATTTAATTAGGGTTAGGGTTAGGTTAAATAGGTTTAATATTAGGACTAGAATTCAATTATGATTAAGGTTCAATTAGGGTTCCACGATAAATCTTTTGGTTAACAGTAGGGTGAAGTTTGGGGTTAGGGTTAGGGTTAAATTAGGGTTATTGTTCTAAACTAAAGCTTGGTGTTAGGGTTAGGGTTAGGGTTAGGATTCAATTAGAATTTGAGTTATGGTTTGGGTTCAATTAAGGTTAAATCTCAATAGGGTTATGGTTAGTGCTCCAAGATAAATCTTGGGGTTAGACTCACATCTAATTAGGGTTAGAGTTAGAGTTGGATTTTTGTTAAGATAAGGGTTAAGGTTAGGAGTTACAAATAGAGATCGAGGTTAGGGCTAAAATTAGGGTTAGGGTTAGGGTTGGAGATTAATTAGTGTTAGGAATTAGGGTTTGATTATGGTTAATACTTATGTAGGGTTAGGGTTAAGATTCAATTAGTATTTGATTAGGGTTAGGGTTCTAGGATAAAGCTTAGTGTTGGGGTTATGGTTAGGTTAGGGGTTAGATTTCAGTTAGGATTCTAACAGTAACACTAATTCTAACAATATCACTAATTTTCATATAATTTTAACATTAACATTAATTATAACTACAACACTAATTATAACATTAACCCTAACCCTAATTTTAGCCCTAACCTCGATCTCTATTTGTAACTCCTAACCTTAACCCTTATCTTAACAAAAATCCAACTCTAACTCTAACCCTAATTAGATGTGAGTCTAACCCCAAGATTTATCTTGGAGCACTAACCATAACCCTATTGAGATTTAACCTTAATTGAACCCAAACCATAACTCAAATTCTAATTGAATCCTAACCCTAACCCTAACCCTAACACCAAGCTTTAGTTTAGAACAATAACCCTAATTTAACCCTAACCCTAACCCCAAACTTCACCCTACTGTTAACCAAAAGATTTATCGTGGAACCCTAATTGAACCTTAATCATAATTGAATTCTAGTCCTAATCTTAAACCTATTTAACCTAACCTAACCTAATTAAATTCTAACCCAAATCCTTATCTCTTTGTAATCTAACCATATCTATAACCCTAATTCTAATTGTACTGCTAATTGATTTCTAACCCTAAACCTAGTTGAACCCTTAGCCTAACCTAACATTAACCATAATTGTGCCTATTGAACCATAACCCTAACCCTGGTTGTGTCCTAACCTTAACCTAACCTTTACCCCAAGTTTTATGTATAACCCTAGCCTAATTGAACGCTTCCATAATCCTAATCCTAATTCAACCCTAATCAAGAACCCTAACCCTAACATAACCTTGACCCTAATTGAACTCTAATTGCACCCTTTTGAACCCCAACCCTAATTGAATTCTAATCTTAATTGATCCCTAACCATAGCCCTATCCCTAATTCAACCATGATCCTAATTGCTCCCTAACCCTAATTAAAATCTAATCAAGAACCCTAATTGTAACCCTAGTCACCCTAACCCTAATTCCAAACTTTACCTTATAATTCTAATTGAACCCTAATGCTATTTAAATCGTAATCATAATCATAAGCCAATTTTAAACAATAAAATCTTTAGTAGAGCCTTAGATATATATATATATATATATATATATAGAATAGAATGGAATATGAATAATTTTTCCTTTTTGAAATGTTTTAGGATAAAGCTTAGTGTTGGGGTTATGGTTAGGTTAGGGTTTAGATTTCAGTTAGGATTCTAACAGTAACACTAATTCTAACAATATCACTAATTTTCATATAATTTTAACATTAACATTAATTATAACTACAACACTAATTATAACATTAACACTAATCCTAATTTCAACACCAACACTAATCTTAATTCTAACACTAACACTTATTTTTTAACACCATCAATAATTTTAACTCTAACCCTAACCTAACCATATGAATCTATATAAAGTGCTAACATTAAGATAATTTTAAATTAAAATTACTTCTAATTAAGGATACAATTATGGTTAAGGATAGGGTCGGTGTTACATTTAGGGCTAGGGTTCAATTAGGATTACAATTTAATTAGGTTTAATATTAATTTAGAATTGGGTTTAGTTAGGTTTAGTTATATGGTTAACCTAGGGTTACTGTTAGGGTACAAGTAGGGTTAGAGTTAGGGTTCAATTACAATATGGGTTAAGGTTAGGGTAAGGGCCCAATTAGGATAAAGGTTATTGTTAAGTTTTAATTAGGGTTAGGATTCAATAAAGATTTAACTAGGGTTAAATTTAGGTTATAGTCAGGGTATAATTAGGGTTAGGATACATTAGCATTTAATTAGGGTTAGACATCAATTAGAACTAGGGTTAGGATTAGAGTTTAATTAGGGTTAGAGTTAGGGTTAAGATTATGGTTCAATAAGGGTTAGGGTTAGTATTAGGGTTGAATTAGGGTTAGAGTATAATAAGGGTAAGTGTTTAATTAGGATTAGAGTTAGGGTTAAATTAAGGTTTCCTTGATAAAGATTGGGGTTAGTGTTAGGGTTGGGGTTCAAATAGGGTTAGCATTAAGGCTCATGTTAGGGTTTAATTAGGGTTAGGATTCAATAAGAGTTCAATTAGGGTTAGGGTTAAGGTTATGATTCAATTTGGGTTAGGGTTTAATTAGAGTTACGATTCAATTATGGTTCTAGGTTAGGGTTAAGGTTAAGGTTAGGATTCAATTAGAATCAAGGTTTAATTAGAGTTACGATTCAATTATGGTTCTAGGTTAGGGTTTAAATAGGGTTAAGGTTAGAATTACATGTAGGGTTAGGGCTATGCTTAAGGTTTAATTTAGTAAGGGTTAGGGTTTAGTTATGGTCATAGTTAAATTAGGGTTATGGTTATAGCTTAATTAGGGTTGGGTGTTGGGTTCAATAAGGGTTGGGTTAGGTTAGGATTAGGGTTCAATTAGAGTTAGGATTTAAGGGTTAGGGTTAGGGTTGGGGTTGAAATAGGGTTTATATCAAGGCTCGTGGTAGGGTTTAATTAGGGTTAGGATTCAATAAGAGTTTTATTAGGGTTAGGGTTAGTTTTAGAATTTAATTAGGGTTAACATCCAATAAACCTTTAGTTAGGGTTAGAGTTAGGGTTAGGGTTAGTTTTAGGATTTAATTAGGGTTAACATCCAATAAACCTTTAATTAGGGTTAGAGTTAGGGTTAGGGTTAGGATATAATCAAGGTTAGGGTACATTAGCAATTAATTAGGGTTAGAAATCAATTAGAATTAGGGTTGGGATTCGAGTTCAATGAGGGTTACAATTAGGATTAAGATTATGGCTCAATTAGATATAGGGTTAGAGTTAAGGTTAAATATAGAATTAGGGTTAGGGTTAGGGTTAGGGTTAAGATTCAATTAGGGTTGGGGTGAGGGTTTAATTAAGGTTAGGATGAGGGTTCAGTTAGGGTTCAATTAGGGTTAAAATTATAGTTAGAGTTTTTACAATTATGATTAGGGCTACGGTTAGGGTTGCAGTTATAGTTAGGGTTTAATTAGGGCCAATATTACAACTTTATTAGGACTCAATTAGGGTTCCAGCTAGGGTTCAATTAGGATTAGGGTAAGTGATGGGGTTTAATTAGAGTTGGGATTCAATAAGGCTTTAGTTAGGGCTAGAGTTAGGGTTGGGTTATGATGAGAGTTAGGGTACATTACAATTCAATTAGGGTTAGGAATCAATTAGAGGTCTAGTGAGGATTAGATTTCAATTAAGGTTGGAGTTAGGGTTAAGATTACAGTTTAATTAGATTTATGGTTAGGGTTAGAGAGATCTAGAGTTACAATTAATGTTATGGTTAGAGATAGATTTAGAGTTAGGGTTAGGGTTCGAAATAATGTTAGTGGCAAGGTTAAAGTTAGAGTTAGACTTGGAATTAGTGTTAGTTTTATTGTTAGGGTTAGGGTTAGACATAGAATTAGGATTAGGATTAGGATTAGGCTTAAGGTTCAATTACAATTATGATTAGGGTTAGGGTCAGGGTTCAATTATGATTATGATTAGATTTAGGACCTTATAGTTTGAGTTTGAGTTGCAATTATGATTAGGTTTAGGGTTAGGAAATCAAGTTTAGTGTTAAGACTCAATTATAGTTAGGTTGATGGTTTAATTAGGGTGAGGGTTAAAATAGGGCTAGGGTGAGGGTTCAATTAGGGTTGGAGTTATGTTATAGTTATGAATCCATTACAATTATGGTTAAGGTTAAGGTTAGGATTAGGGTTGTAGTTACAATTAGGTTTTAATTAAAATATTAGGGTTAGGGTTCAGTTAAGGTTATGGTTAAGCTTATGATTTAATAAGGGTTATAGTTAGGGTTAGGGTTATAATTACACTTCTAGAATAAGCCTATAAGTTAGGGTTAGGGTATGATTTCAATTAGGGTTAGTGTTAGGGTTAGGATTTAAATTTTATTTAATTAAGGTTAGGGTTAAAGGGTTAGGGTTATGGTAAGGGTTCTAAAATAAAACTTAGGTTAGGGTTAGAGTTAAGCTTAAGGTTTAAATAGGGTTAAGGTTAAAGATTCAAATAAGGTTAAGATTAGGGTTACAATTATATCTCTACTCATAACCCTAACCCTTACACTAACTATAACATTTGACCTAACCCTAATTGCAACCCTAAACCTAACCCTAACCATAATTCATTCTCTAACACTAACCCTAACCCTAATCCTAACCCTAATCCCAACCCTAACCCTAACCCTAATGTTTAACCTAACCATGACCTAACCTTAACCCACACCCACACCCTAACTCTAACACTAACCTTATTTCTATCTGTAAACCTAACCTTAACCCTAACATTAACCTTATCCATATCTCCAATCCTAACTCTAATTCTAATCATAACACATATGATAACCCTAATTATATCTCTAGTCATAATCATTACCCTAACCCTAACCCTAACTCTAATCCTAACCCTAATCTTAAAACCTAACCCTAAGCTAACATTAACCCACACCCTAACCCCAACTCTAACACTAACCTTAATTCTATCTCTAACCTTAACCCTAACCCTAATATTAACCTTAACTGTATCCCCAATTCTAACTCTAATTCTAACTGTAATGCAATTATGAACCTAATTATACCTCTAGTCATAATCATTACCCTAACCCTAACCCTATTTGTAATAATAACACTAACCCTAACCCTAATCTTAACCTTAACCCTAATCTCTAACCATATCTATAATATTAACCCTACCCCTAACCCTAATACTAATACTAACATTAACCCCAACCCTACCTCTACTCGTGAACCAAATTAAATCTCTAATCCTAACCCTAACCCTATTCCTAATGCTAACCCAACCCTTAACCCTAACCCCAATACTTTAATGTCTTCAATGTCACGTTGCGAATGCTAGAATATATATATATATATATATATATCAAGAGATATTCTTCTCACCTCGACGTATTTTTTATATATTATTAATAAATAATATATATACGTTAGTTAAAACGAGTTAAACAAAATATTCCAAATTGCAATAATATTAACCAACAGTGAGTACTAATAATGAAAGTTTATAAAACTTAAATATTACATCATTTATATTAAATTTTTATTGAACATTATAATATTTAATATTATTTAAATTCAATATTATTTCTTTTTATTTTTAATATTAACATTGAACAAGTTAAAATTTAATATTTTAAATTATTAACATATAAAATTTAACTAATATATGTTTAATTTAATTTATATTTTAAATTATTAACATATAAAATTTAACTAATTTATATTAAATTAAACAAATATTTTGTTTTGTTTAAAGATTAACAAATTCAAATATTAATATTTTAATTTATAATTTATTTAAATTTAATAAATATTTTATTTTAAATAATTTTAATCTGCTATATATATATATATATATATATATTCAAATTTATATAAGTCAATTAAATCACGATTTATTGTTGTCAACGAGCTCGAACTCGAACCTTGTGACATAGCATGTAATGACCAAGTATGAAATATCATGAATAAATCAGAATTTTCATAGTGTTGCAGACTGTACGAGGTTGATTACAGAGGCCATGTGACTTCATCATTTCCTGCACCAAAAATCATTTTATCAGCATCTAACATTTAAAATTTTCAATTATCATTCCATTGAGTTATTATATTAAGGTACTCATTAAATTATTTTAATAAAATTAACAATCTTATAAAAATATTTAAAATATAACTCATTAATACATCTGATTTATAAAAACAATCGAAAAGCATCGAAATCAAAAACTGACTACATTGGAGTGATATCGATGAATAGAGAATTGGACCCAACCGATGACTTACTATAAATAAATGCTCTCCAAGAATCCTAGAGAGCACACCAAAAGCTGAAAATAACTTCGTAAAATGTCATTCAAGTCCTCTAGATCATCTGAGCTCATTGGTAACATCAAATATCCCCTTTGATAAGGTTGACACACACCAAGAAGGTCAGAGCCAACTACAATACAAGAGAACTAAAAAATGGAGACATTACATTTATAGAGTTACAAAACATTAAGAAACATTTGGAAGTCAAAAAATTGAAGATATTGAAGAGACAAAAATTTGCAATCTCTACATTTTTATGAACTTAAGTGAAATTGCCACTCTAGAGAGGTGCTTTTGAGACTTCCTTGACACTTTCATAATTGCTTTAGCACACTTGAACCTACTTTGAGACATCTAAAACAACCACATTTGACATTTTTTTCTCTCCAACCTTTTAAAAGCTATCACTTTTGCATACAAACTTGAAATGAGGTGCATTCTTTTTTAAATTGAATAATTTTTCAAGAGAAATTCAACTATGCAAAAATATTTAGGGATTGATACCATTAAAGACTTGTTTGTGGGTCTGCAATACAAGTGTTCTTATTTTTTCATGGTGTCTAGAACAAAACCAATTCTTTTACACATCATTGTACCAATGTTTTAACAATTTTATTTTATTTTATTTAGTGTTTTATTAATACATAGTATCAAAATCATTTGTAGCGATCTTTTGTTTTTGTAAGATCTTAGGTAACCCTCCTTGCATTCCTTACCAATAAGCATTTGAGCCATGCTAATGATATACTTATATCTAGAATGGATTTGTTCTATCATTGTTTTGGTTGTTCATCAATTGAGATTATATTCTTCTTGTTAATAATTTGGAGACATTAGCTTGCTTGGGTTTGAATTTGGGCTTCAAGCATGGTGATGCATTGTCCAAAAAGGAATCAACTCATCTTAATCAACACACTATTTAATATAATTATCTATTGTATTTAAGAAAAATATTTCACATATTATAGAGTAAATATAAGAAAGTGTTCCAAAAATTGTATTATGAACTTATGTATTTTTCAAATATACATAAATTGACATGGTTTGACTTTTCAAATATACTTGTGTTACCTGATTTTAACAAAGTCCTTCAAGTTGAGTGTGATGCTAGTGGCTTAGCAATAGGGGCTATCCTAAGTCAAGAAGGGAAACCAGTTGCTTACTTCGGTGAAAAGTTAAATGATTCTAAGAAAAAGTATTTAGCTTATGATCTTGAATTTTATGCATTGGTTCAATCTTTGAAGAAGTGGAGGCATTACTTGCTTCCCAATGAGTTTGTAGTTTGCATAGACAACCATGCACTTCAGTTTATAAACAACCAACACAAGTTGAATCAAAGGCATGCAAAGTGGGTGGAGTACCTTCAGAGTTTTAACTTTGTGTTGAAACATAAGAGTGGGAAAGCAAATAAAGTTGTTGATGCATTGAGTAGAAGAAGTCTCTTGCTATAGGAGATTCCGGCAAACAGTGTTGGGTTCAGAGCTTGAAGGAGTTGTATGAGATAGATGTAGATTTCAGATATGCATATGAAGCTTGCAACAATCCTATCAACAAAGATAGAGGACCATGGACTGATTTTATGTTGCAAGGGGGTTTACTATTCAGAGGTAATCAGTTGTGCATTTTTAGAGGGTAAATGAGGGAGAATCTCTTGAAGGAGAAGCATTGTGACAACCTAGCAGGACATTTTGGGCAAAACAAAACTTACCTATAGCTGAGTGCACATTGTTATTGCCACGAATGCAAGTGGATGTAAAGAGGTATGTGGAGAGATGTAGAGTATGTCAGCATGCAAAGGGCAACAATAAAAACACAGGTTTGTACCAACCACTACCCGTGACAAATAGACCATGGGATTCAGTGAGTATGGATTTTGTTGTAGGATTGCCTAGAACTGAAAGAGGCAATGATTCTATTTTTGTAGTTGTGGATAGATTCTCAAAAATGGTTCATTTCATTCCTTGCAAGAAGACGAGTGATGCAACAAATATAGCTAACTTGTTTTTCAAAGAAGTGTGATTGCATGGTATACCCAGAAGTATAGTATCTAATAGAGACACGAAGTTTGTGGGTCACTTTTGGAGAATGCTTTGGAAGAAGTTGGGCACCCATCTCAGTTTTAGCTCATCTTACCATCTCCAAACAAATGGTCAAACAGAAGTAGTTAACAGAAGTTTGGGTAATAAGTTGAGGTGTCTTGTTGGAAACACACCTAGTAATTGGGATATGGCTTTAGCACAGGTTGAATTTGTTTATAATGATTCTCCAAACAAGAGTACAGGTTTGAGCCTATTCTACATTGTCTCTGGTATGCATCCAAGGGGTGTATTTGAACTCGGAGATCTTGGTCATTTTGAGAGGAGAAGTGCAGATGGTGTTTTTCCAAATGTATTCATGACCTTCATAAAGAGGTCAAATTACAGATTGAGGGGAGAAACCAACAGTACAAGCAATATGTTGATAAGAAGTGCAGAGAAATGCATTTTAGGTTGGTGATCTCGTTTTGGCTTATCTCAGAAAGGAGAGATTTCCAAAAGGTGAATACAACAAACTAAAAATGAAGAAAATAGGTCCTTGCAAGATTCTCAAAAAGTTTTTTTCCAATGCTTACAAGATAGCTCTTCCTTCCGATATGGGTATCTTGCCCATCTTTAATGTGGTTGATCTCTCTCTCTACAAAGATGATGAAATGGATGGAATAATAGACAGAGAGCTAATTCCAAGATGGGAACAACAAGTGACCAAGTCGACTCTGATCGACATTGAGTGCATCTTGGAGAAGCAATTGTTGAAGAAGACCCGAAGAAAGGAATATTTCAAGTACTTGGTGAAATGGAAGGATCATCCTTTGGAGGTTTCCACTTGGTTAAAAGCTACGGTGATCTCCAAATATGGTCATAGTGTTGATGACCTCATATTTCAAGGAGCTCATGATTTTTGTTCCTGAGGGAGCCCGATGCAAGAGCATCACTTTCAGTTTTGGTTTTCCTTTTATTTTGTTTTAGTGATTAGTTTTTCTAGGCTTTTATCTCCTAAATTTTGGCTTGTGATGAGTAAAAGGGGGTGTGGTGTTGTGAGGAGACCCATGCAACTATAATCCACAAGTCTTTCATTCAACCTAGGTAGACAAAGTATAGGGGCACAACTTGCTTCTAATATTCAAAAACTTCCTCATACAAATAACATCCAATAATTTCAAGCATACAAATTTATTAATCAAACATCCAACACACTATATATAATAGATTTTTCACAAATTAAACTTGCCTCCAAATTTGGAAAAAGGTTAAAAGATTAATTAATTTGCTCCAAACCCTTATTTATGACATTCAGCATATAGGCAACTACTGTGTGAAATTGCTCCAAAGAAATCTGAGGGTTTTCGTCTTCAAATTCCAAATCTTTAGCACACCATTGATTCTTGGTTGGAACCATACTTCCTTTCAAGTTATCGTCCATAGGAAACCTTCGACGGTGAGAAATCTAACCATAGGCACAAATCTCCAAAAGAAATTAACAAACTTTTGAATAATCCAAATAAGCTCACAAAGTTTTTCCAAAAATATCATATAAAATCATTTTATAAATTAAATATGCTTTATTACTCCAAAAAAATGATTTATATTATTATTTAAACATTTCTAGCACCAAAAATCACTTTATTAATATCCAACATTTAAAATTTTCAATTCTCATTCCAATGAGTCATCATATTAAGGTGCTCATTAAATTATTTTAATAAAATTAACAACCCTATAAGAGTAATTAAAATATAGCTCATTAATACATCCGATTTGCAAAAAGTTTCGAAAAGCATCAGAATAAAAAACTAACTACATTGAAGTGATATCAATGAATAATGAGAATTGAACCCGACCGATGACTTACTATAAATAAATGCTCTCTCCAAGAATCTTAAAGAGGACACCAAAAGCCGAAAATAACTTTGAAAAATATCATTTGAGTTCTTTAGATCATCTAAGCTCATTGGTAATATCAAATAACCCCTTTGATAGGGTTGACACACACCAAAAAGATCAGATCAACTACAATACAAGAGAACTAAAAAATGGGGACATTACATTTATAGTTACAAAGCATTAAGAAACACTTGGAAGTCAAAAAAAATTGAAGAAAGAAAAATTTGCACTGAACATTTTTATGAACTTAAGTGAAATTATCACTCTAGAGAGGTGCTTTTGAAACTGCCTTGACACTTTCATAATTGCTTTAGCACACTTGAATCTACTTTGAGACATCTAAAACAACTTCCTTTGACATTTTTTTCTCTCCAACCTTTTAAAAGCCATCACTTTTGCATACAAACTTGAAATGAGGTACATTTTTTTTTAATTGCATAATTTTTCAAGAGGAATTCAACTATGCAAAAATATTTAGGGATTGATACCCTTAAAGACTTCTTTGTGGGTCTGCAACACGAGTGTTCTTATTTTTTCATGGTGTCTAGAACAAAACCATATCCTTTTACACATCATTGTACCAATGTTTTAACATTTTTATTTGATTTTATTTAGTGTTCTATTAATACATAGTATCAACACATTTGCAGCGATCTCTTGTTTCTATAAGGTCTTAGGTAACCCTCCTTGCATTCCTTAGCAATAAGTATTTGAGCCATGTTAATGATATACTTCTATCTAGAATGGATTTGTTTTATCATTGTTTTGGTTGTTCATCAATTGAGTTTTATATTTTTCTTGTCAATAATTTGGAGAGATTAGCTTGCTTGGGTTTGAATTCGGGCTTCAAGCATAGTGATACATTGTCTAGAACAGAAATCAACTCATCTTAATTAACACACTATTTAATATAATTATCTATTGTATAAGAAAAATATTTCACATGTTATAGAGTAAATATAAGAACGTGTTCCAAAAATTGTATCATGAACTTATGCAGTTTTCAAATATACATAAATTGACATGGTTTGATTTTTTATTACTATTTTTTTAACTAAAAATTTGTGGGTATACATTCCTTATCTTTAATTGAAATTGTTTTAAAAAAAAATCATTCTATTTAGTTAAGCCAATGTTTTCATCTCCTAAATGATTTCTCAATATGTGCAGCAATTCAGCAAACCTCTTTGTTGGCATAGGGGTACCATGGTTGATCGGTACCATATACAATCGAGTTGCTCTTGGAGAAACATTACGCGTTCATAGCGAGGGACTGAGTTTTTCCCTTGTTATATTCTTCATCACATTTGTTCTATGCATGCTTGCATTGGTTTTAAGGCGCTACTTCTTTGGTGGCGAACTTGGAGGACCAAGGTTATGGGCTTGGATAACATGTTTCTACCTCATGTTTCTTTGGATCGCTTTTGTTGTGCTATCTTCTCTCAAAGTTTCTCATATAATATAAGACTGCATTTCTTGGAAGAAGAGGGGTTTGAAGTGATTTCCATTTTTTTTAAATTGGCTATATGTAATTTAGTGATAGGATGGGAATCCCTAGCATCAATTTTTCTAATTTTGAATTTGTAACAATTGTTTTATTTAGTGGTTAGAAAATATCTTTGAACTATTGAAATTAGTCTTTGTTTCATTAATCATAAAAATTAATGAAATAGAAATGTAATTAAAATAGTTTTTATCTATTTTTTTGGTATTATTTTAAAATATTACAAATTTGCAAGTATATAAAATGAAGATCTGCCACCTTCTGCGGCACTGCTTTGCCCGCTTAGCGGCCTTTTTTATTTGATATTATTGTAATGTTTTTTGCATTTTCCAAGACTTTCTGACTTTCTAGGCTCTACCCATGTGACTCTCAAGGTGTGTCTTCTAACCACCCATCCTTTTTTGTGAATGTGTATTTTTATCTTTTATTAATATAATATAGATACAAATGCCTATTCATCAAAAAATAATAATAATTCCTAAATATTTTTAAAGTAAACTAGTATATGTTGAGAGATAATTTTTGAGACATCTATTTTTTACTAGACATGTAATTTAAGTAGAATAGCAACATGAGAAAATGATATTTCTAGGTATCATTTATATAATTTTTTTTAAAGATAGGTATGCTAGTTTACTTAAGAGTTATTTTATAGTTTTTTTTTTTTTTTAAATATATATATATATATATATATATATATATATATATATTGGCTCTTTCATATTTTTTGTTAACACATTCATGCTATTATACCCTATCCCTTGTTGCCACTAATATGCATCTTTTACATGGATTTTTCAAGGATTTTTCTAAAGATACATATGCTATTGTATGTGTGTGTGTGTGTGTGTGTGTGAACCCATCCATCAATCATTGGTTGGTTTATTTATTTAAGAGTTAGATTATTTTACTTTAGAACTACTTTATTTTATTTATATTTTTTTATTATACAATAAAAATAAAAAATATAGGCTAGATTAATTGGTGGAATGATACTATCAATTGCACGGCAAGATTTTTGTGCATTTATGGGTGTTAGTTGACCATTTTTCGCTAACGGTCTTATGAGGCTACCACCTCTAACCCGTGCTTAGCTACCAAGGCTCTAGCAGCTAGCCTTTTTTCCCCATCATTGCAAGTTAGAGTGGCAGAATTAAGACACAAAAAATTAATTGCAGACAATTATACTACCAAAGGTGCATAAATCAAACCTAGATTACACTAGTTAAAAATTGGCGACTATGCCTCCAAGGAGTTTTTTTTTGCCCTATGTGTCATACACTCATCTCCTAGCATAAAAAAATTAAAGAAGGATCATAGGTGCTCTCTGAGTTACTTGACATTCTCCAGGCCTTTCTCTGACATTATGAACAGGTTTTCACTACTTAGGAATACACGCTAGAGCGACAACAAGCCCTTTGAGATTGTCTTGTTGTGCCAAATAGGCTATCTTCATCCCAGAAAGCTTTTTGTGAGCAACTGCTCACAATTGAAGACTTGAAGGAAGTCGTTCAGTACATGGTTGATGATAAGGCCCTAGGGATTGATGGTTTCCCTTGTGAATTTTACAAGGCCCTTTGGGACTATGTTGGACACAATTTGCATAAAGTCTATCTTGAGGCTTTTAATTTGAAAACCCTGGGTAATTTAATTAATAAAGGAAAATATTAAATTCATACCTAAGTTTGGAGATCCCAAGGATATTTGTAACTAGTGGCCTATCATGCTCCTCAATGTTTCTTATAAAATTATTTCTAAAGCTTTAGCCTTGAAATTTCGCCACCTTTTGCCTCAAATTGTGTGCCCGGAGCAAACCAATTTTATCATAGCTAGATTTATTTTGAATAACAACATTGTTGTGTGGGAAGGTATGGAGTGGGCCAAGCGTTCGGACCAGAAAGCTATTTTTCTCAAGATAGACTTTGCTAAAGCCTACAATCGTATTGAGTGGCCCTTCATTCTGGCCATGTTGAAAGCCTTGGGGTTTGGGCCTAATTTCATTCAGGTTGTTCAAATGTTTTTTTCAGATGCCTCTGCTTGTATCTCCATTAATGGTTGCCAGTCTCTTGCCTTTAGTCTTTTCCACTCCATTCAGCAAGGATGCCCGCTTGCTCCTTCTCTTTATGTGCTTGCTGCCGAAGGATTTGGCTATCTATTGGCCAATGCGGTTTCTCAACGGTATGTCAAAGGCATCACCTTGCCTAACTCCCAGACTCAACTTGTTAATGGCCATTTTGTTGATGATTTTTTCCTCACCCTTCTAGAGGAAGAAAACAATATTAAGGCGGCCCTTGATTGTCTCAACATTTTTTGTCTTGCATCTGGCTCCACCATTTAGTGGCATAAGACTTTGTGCTATAGGCAATCTATTCTGCCCACTCCTCATCGGTTGCAACAATACGGTTGGAAATGGATTGGGCTAGGGGAAATCTTTCAGTTTCTGGGTATTCCCTTCATCTTCCAAGCCTCTCCAATTGAGTTATGGCAAGCTATTCTCTCCAAGATTGAGCAAAAGTTGGCCTATTGGATTACCAAGCCTCTTTCTTTGGCAGGAAAATTCCAAGTGTGCTCTAATATTTTGGTGGCTACACATGTTTCTTACTCCTCTTGTTGGGCCCCTTCAAAAGCTACCTATGCCAAGCTTGAAAAGCTGCTTCGAGACTTTCTTTGGGCCTTTGCTAAGTCCCATAGAGGGTTTCACTGTGTTTCCTAGGAGTTCTACTGCCTTCCCAGAGATTCTGGAGGGCTTGGGATGCTCTCCACTCAACGACAAGGGACGGCCTTGTGTGTGAAATGGATAATTGGAGCCCTTATTGGTGATGAAGCCTAGAAAATTCTCCTCAGGCATTGCATTCAATCTGGATTTCTTGTTCATAGACCTTTTAAAATTTCCAGTTGCTTTCTAGAATGAGTGGAAAAGAAGACTTTTGATTTAGCCGCATTCACCATTTTTCTTGAGACATTAGAGTAAGAGTTTGAGATACTTTTCATTTCTTTTGCTTCTTTTCTTTTTGCAGATCCGAACAACATTGTAATGTCAACAAATTGTTGATGAGTAATAGGAGGGAAGTTCCTAATGATAGAAATACCATCCAAAGTTTCAATAGAGACAAAAATATTTAGTGCTCTCCCTAGGGAATCCACCATTATTATGAATAGAAAGGGTGAAATTAGATCCCCTTGATGCAATCCTCTTGAGGTGTTAAAAAATCCTTGGGGGCTACAATTGATGAGGATTGAATACCTAGGATTGGCAATAAAATTGAACATCCAATCCAACCAATGTTTATCGAAGCCAAAGGCTTCAATAATTTTAAATAAAAATCTCCAATCCACTCTATCATAGGCTTTCTTTATGTCAAGTTTTACTAGCATACAAGTTTTACAATTCTTGCCTCTTGTGCTATAATAACTTTGTCAAGAATGGATCTTCACTTTACTCTTCTACAATTATGTCGGGAAGAATCATCTTTAGTTTGTTTGCCATAGCCTACGATATTTTTTCATAGATTATGTTGCAAAGAGAAATGGGGCTGTAATCACCAAAGTATAAGGCTTTCTTTTTTTTCGGGATGAGAGAAATGAATCTATTGTTCAAGTATTTCATTAACTTTCCCTTGTTTGTGACTCTTCCAAGGCCTCTAAGACATCCTTCCCCAATACATACCAACATTTTTGAAAGAAACTAGATGGAAAGTTGTCAAGACTAGTGCCTTTATCTAAGTTAAGTTGTATCACAACCTCTTATATTTATGGTTCTAAAAGTTCTTATGTTGGCTTTTTATCGTGGCTTTCATTAACCAATTTGGTTATGCCACTAATAATTTTTTGTTGGGAATTCAAATTTGAGCCTTCCCAATTATTGAGATGGTTTTGGAAGAACTTAACTTTTGTCTTAAGGGACTTTGGATCTTCCATTAGGGATCCATCAATCAATCTTATCTTTTTATGTCTTGTATTCTACATACCTTGGTGGCATTGTGGAAAAAGTAGGAATTTATGTCTCCATCTCTCAACAAAAATTATCTCATTTTTTATGCCAATGTATTTCCTCTCTGGTTATCACTTCAAAGTGTTCCCTCATGAGTTTTTTTCTTCCAAATACCTGTCTTGATCCATTCCATTCAGGATGATGTCTTTGTTTAACATCATGATATTTTCTTCCAAAATCCTTTTTTCTTCAAAATTATTATCAAAGTGCTCTCTATTCCAAAGTTTTAGTTTCTCCATCACATGCTTCAATTTATCGAATAACCTAAACATTTTGGCACCAAGTTGTTAGTCTTTAGACCATGATTTTTCTATGTAGGGGAGGACATTTGGGTCCCTCATCCATATGTTTTTGAATTTATAAGGGCCTATTTCTGGTTTCTTTTTATCTATTGTGCTTAATTGGATGGAATAGTGATCTAAACCAAAACTTGGGGAATAAAAAAACATCAAATTTTTAGAGTAACCACCTAAATCCCCATGCCAGAGAAAAAAATCTAGTTTTTCTAAAATATTATTCAACACCAACCTTCTGCCAATCCAGGTATAGGATTCATTTCTCATAAAAATTCTAAGCAAATTGTTTCTTTCGACAAAGTATTCAAATCCAACTATGATTGGTAACACTTTTGAACCCCATTGAACTTGTCTCAATCATGGATTATGGCATTAAAGTCCCCTCTAAGGATGAAGAAATAATTAGGAGAAGACTGAAAGAATTTCTCAGGTTCTTGTCAAATGTACTTTTTTAAGTGGATGGACCATAAATGTTGGTTAGGATGAAATGGGGATTTGATTGGAGACTCTTCACTGCACAAGCTAACCAAAATCTAGTTTCACCAACCTTTATTAGCAAAATAGTGCAAGGATGCCAAAAGATGGCAATACCACCAGATGTACCATCGACCTAAATAGAGACAACATCCCAAACCTTTAGTTTAGTTCATTACATCTATATCTTTGTTACTTAGCTTAGTTTCCTATAGCATATAGATATCTTTTTTTGAGGATTACATTTGGCGCTTAACCAAAGATTTTTGTTAGGGGTGTTTAGGCCCCTAACATTCTAAGAAGAGATCTTCATTGCTCTCTAGGAAGGATTTTTCCCTTCGCATATCTTAGCATTCTACTAATTTTCATATGACCTTTAACATCCCCATCTTGACATAGTTTTTATTTATTAGATTTATGCCCTTTAGACTAAGAAAAAAGAAGATGAGAATCCTTTGTTAATACTACCACCTAAGTCACCTTCCTCAAAGAGGAATATTTTTTATCCAAGATGTCTATACCTACACTAAATTTGTAGGTAAGGAATCATCAAGGGTACCCCACAAAATATTGAGAGGAAAAAGGGATTTTATTTGGAAGTCGAATGAACCTAGTAAAAAGAAGGCTCTTGAATTGGAGATAAAATAGTTGTACTAGCCCTAGAAGGGGGTTCCACCACTCAAGAAGCCACTTGGGCCACAATAAGAGCCTCCCAAATGGGGCTAGAAGGTTCAACAGCCTTAGAAAAAATATCAATTTTTTAGGGAGGGAATTTTACCACCATGTTATCAAGCCCACATCCCTATGATGAATATGAGAGAAACCATAATTAAGATGTCCAATAGATTAGATAAAACGTAAGAGGTCTTGAAGCCCTCAGAAATAAAGTATTTGGTTAAAGTTGTGTGTAAATCCAAGCTTGGGTTAGATCGTTTTCTTCTACAAGAAGTGAAATATATGGGATTTAATCTTAAATGTTCCTTTAAGGTAATTTGGTCAACTTTTTCTTATCAAAGCATGTAAAATGGGGAAGATGGTGTATATATTCTCTTAAACTAATTTTTTTCTAATGTGATTAATTTGTGTTTCTCCTTGTAGTAGAGTTATTTGGATTGAGTTAAACATGTAGAATAATAAATTTGGGATATGGTTTATATATGCATCTAAAGATTAAAAAGAAATAATTGATTTATGAAACTAAAGTGAGAACAACCTTAAATATATTCCTTAGGTGGTCATTGAAGAATTAAATATGGTTAGATTTAGTGATGACAAAAAAATTAGTTCTAAATTTGATTGGTGAAAGGAAGTAGAATTGTGCAATAAACTTCCTAAACTAATCTATGGGAGAGGGTATGCGCAAAAAATTAAACCAATCATATAGTTATAGGAAAATAATACAAAAATTATATATCATAAAAAAGCGATTTACATGGAGAAAACCCTTTCAAAATCCCTCACATTCTAAACAGAATACTATTCAATAATTGATGATTATAGCATACTTGTAGAATCAACATTTACACGATTATCATCAATAACATATCTGGAGCAATTTTAATAATAAAATAGTACCTACAAATTCCATTTTGAAACCTCCATATCAAGCACCCAATAAATAAAAGCGATACATGAAACTATCAAATGCAATTAGGAAAGGAACCCAAATCCCTAGTCAAAGTCTATCAATTGTTGCACTATGTTGTCATTGATGTCAACCTATGTCAACCTTTGGTGTGGTTATGATGAGAAGGTGTTTGTGGTATTGAGTAGGTGCTGCAAATGCAGTATGGTCACTTGGTTTCCAAGTTATTTTGAGAAAGTTTGCATAAAGAGTGTACATGGTGACAGGGGTGTGTTCTATATTGTGCTATGCATTTCTTCATGCCTAAAGATGTGCATGTGCGATTTGGATGTGTTGTTCATAAGTGTTCAAAGGAGTTATATCCAAAGTTTTGGGTTTTGGATCGTGTGGCACTAGAAGATGTGTTTGTCAATGTTTGGCCTGTGCAGAAGGTTGTCTACGAGAAATGAAATTGCTCTACATTTCTCTGCATTGAAGTTCCTTGTATTGCATATTTGGGAATGTGCTAGTATTGCCTTTTGTTGGCATTGGCATTGTTTTGTCATTGATGTCAAAGGTCATGGAGACAAGACAAAGGTTTGATTTAATTCATGTTGATGAATGTTGTTGGTGCAAAGACAAGGTAGGTGACAATAAACAAGGTAGATGACAATGAGTATGTGGATGCTTTGATTGATGGTATTGATACATATCTTTCAAAGGTTATCATTGATGCAAAGTTTGGTCTTTCTTTACAAGATCAAAGGTTATGTTGATGCAAACAAAGGTGCATTCCAATGATACTTCTTGACATCATTTTGAAGGCTTGATACTTACAAGGTCAAAGGTGTTGATACAAGCAAAGGGTATGTTGAAGGCTTGATACTTTCAAAGAGTGTTTGTTCATTCTATGTTCATGGTTTTTCAAGGATATTTTTTTTATGTTCATATTACAAAATACAACGTTCAAATGCATAAGGGTATTTGATTGATCATTTTTTATCATTCAAAGGTTTAGGATTTTTGGTCATTGAAGGTTTGATAAAAACCTTAAGACCTAGGGTTTATCCCTTTTGAAGACTTTCAAAGCAAAGTCACTTTCATGTTATAATCAGCAGTTGACTTGATATATCCGGTGTAAGATATTTTAAGTGATAATTAAAAGGGTTTACATTCATTAGGTAACCCGTCCCTTCACCAGTTAAACAGGTAAAGAAACTTTATTTCACCACTCAGATAAAATCAATGGATATTATTTGTTTAAGCACTAGCGAGATTATGAAATCAATGGTTCATTTTCAAAGTTGTATAGCAGTTAGTTCCCGTGGACAAAACTTTGGCAGAAAAATGGACGTTCTTGTTTCTTTGTTCAGTTACATACAATTTTCCAACTATATTAGGGCAGCAAGGGAATAAGATGTGAGGAGAGAGAGTTGAGAGTTTTTCCTGATGGTTGTATGGGATTTGTAAGACTATCTTCAAGACTTTGGTACCGAGGCTATGTGAAGATAATGCACAATGAAGAAAATTTGAATGACAATATAATGAAGGGTTATGCGATACATGTGTTTGCATATATCAGTGAATTGAGGTTTTTTCTGCATAGGTTAATCATTTGAGTGAGATAGGAAGCATGTGGAGTTTGATCTGATTTCAAAATTATGCAAAAAGAATAAGCCTTGAATAACTATATGTACAGTCACAGGTGTCAGAAGATTAAAACAGATGTAAGAGTAGTGTATACATTTGTGAAAGTAAATGTTCGTGTGACTAATGATAGCAGAGAACGTGATTGTGTAAATATCTTGCTTTGTGTCATTTATTTATTTCTAGGCAGGTTACATTCATGAAGTGCATTCATGTCAAATGGGTACTTAATGTGAGCTTAAATGAATGTAAGGATAGTGTGAAAGATTGTCAAATAGTGCTCTAGATGTGCAAATATCCATGAGACTATAGACTATGATTATAACAACAGTCATAGTTGTGTAAAAAATTCAGTTTTTGTCGTTCATGTTTTCATTCAAAAGTAGGTTACAGTCATGATATGTGCAGAGGTTGAAGAATTCTTGGTCATATAAACACCATTTTAAGTCTTGTTTACGGTTGTTGGAATAAGGGATTGCTTGTAAAAGGGACTACCATTCATGTATATAGGGTCATTGGTCATTGCTTATATTAATTTTTTCATTGTGTAGAGGTGTTTTGTGGAGAGATGAGAACTTATCTTGTCTCTATCTTTCATTGGAGAACCTTGTATTATTGGAGAGTTAAGGGGATATTCGTGTAATTCATGCTTCTTGATGTTGTAAATCTGATGTCAAGGGAAGATAAGAGTTAGCGATTCAAGGCATTGAAGGATTGTGTTGTTAGTGCATATTATAACACGGTAACCCCCTGAAATTGTATCTCTTCTTTCATTGGAGATTGGTCAGTAAGACCATGGAGATTGGTTAGTGATATCATGGAGTTGGAGTGATTAGAAGTGGGGTGCTCCTATCAATTTTGTAACTAGTGAGGTTTTGTTTAGCCAGTGAGGCTGTAATCAATGAGATTTTATATTTCCAATGAGGCTGTCTTCAGTGAGATTACTGTTGTGCTAGTGAGGCCTAATAAAATGAACTTTTTGACTGTTTTTTCTCCTTGTATAGGATTTTCCACTCATAAATATTGTGTTGTGGTCTCTCTTGATTTGTGATCTGTTTGTGCATACTCAATCATACTTGTTCAAGCTTTTTAGCTTTTATTTCATGATGCTTCTCTCAACATTTGAATACCTATATTACTTGAAATTCATTTGCATAAGGTTGTGAAAATTAATCAAGTTAGATTTTATTTGGCAACCACTAATTCACCCCCCTCTCGGTGGTTTTGTACTCCAGCAAATGGTATCAGAGCAGCAGGTTCCCTGAAAAATTTTAATCAACTTGGGTTGATCTTGGTGGTGGAGTACAATGGCAAAAAGAGAAAAGAAATACCCTGCATAATACTAAACAACAAGCACAACCTAAACCAAGTACAAAGGTTGATGAAGAATCAATTAAGAGAAACGATATACAATTTGAAAAGGATACAAGCTTAGAAGATGATTTTATAGTTGGGAATATTGACAAAAAAGAAGATCATTTTGTGGATGACTTTGAACAAGAATATGATGAAGATGATTGTGAAATTGATATTGAAGGTGGGCTTATTTTTTCTCTTGAATAGATTAAGAAACTCAAATTGGAGAATCAAAGGTTAAAGTTGTAGCTCCATGAAGAAAAGGTGTCCAAAACTAAAACACTTTCAAACCTTCAAGATTCAGAAAAACTGAAAATAGATTTGAAAGTTCAAATTGCAGAAGTCAAGAAAATAGAAGAGGAAGTCAATAATCAGCTTAAGGAAAAAGAAGTTGATTGTGTGAAGTATGAATCAGAGATAGTTTCTCTGAGAAATGAATTAGGAAAAGCATCTTCCAAATTACATAAGTCATTTCAGTTTGAAAAGAGTATTGATTGTTTATATGAGATGTTGAGCAAGCAAAAACATTACAAGGACACTACTGGGTTAGGTTTTGAAGAAGGGAAAAATTCTAAGATCAGAAAAACTCTAGGGAAGAAAATAGATCTAGATTATCATTTTGTTTCTCCTAAGGTTGGAGATATGGAGATGACAAAAGGTGGTACCCCTACGCAAGCCAACAATAACAAGTTTAGAAGTTATTTTCATTCAGAACAACATTATAGGTCCAGGTTTGAAAATTCTTTTCATGGTTATTTCTATTCATGTTATGAGTTTTGTCATAGGGCAATGGACTGTTGGATGCATGCAAGGAAAATGGGATGTAATAAGAACTCCTTTGAATGGTTAAATAGAAGAAACAAAATCATATGCTATAGATGTCATAGGTTTGGACATAAAGCACAATATTGCAGGAGTGATTTAATGATTTACCAGTTAATCATCCTAAGAAGACAAGCATTCAGAAGGTTTGGAGAAGAAAGAAAAACTAGGAGAAGGATGATTCTAAGCTTGTGCATACTGCACAAGTGACATATGTTAGTGCATAAAAGGAAGCATGAGGTGAGGGGGAGGTGTTTATAGTTTATCTTTCAGCCCCTTAGATATCAACCAAGAGGTTGTGTCTCTGTAGTTTCTAATGTGATGATGATGGCTTCTTGATGCAGCAGTATATCTCTCAGCCTTGCAAATGATCATAAATTGTATAATAGGACATTGAACTGTTCTTCTTCATGTCTTTCTTACTAGTGTTTTTATGGTGTTTGTGGTCTTGACATTTTGTTTGAAAACAGTGGCTTTGTGCTTGTATGTATACTTGTCTATACACCATTTGAACACTAAACAGTGAGACAACACATTTGCTTGTGGTGAATGCTTTTGAGGACAGTTGCTTGAACAATGGGATTGGTAACAATGATTATAATGTTCCTTTCTTAGTAGCAGAGGTATGGTATCAAGGGTTCATTCTTTACCTTTGTATATTTGGTAAGGTGATAGAAAATATTTGGTATGTTCATTATTCTCAGTATACAGTGCTCTTATTGTGTTGTATTGGTTTGAGAGAATCTTATTAGAGTAACTACAATGTTTTGTAGTAATCAATGGTTTTGGAAGTCTTGATACTCAGTTCGTGTTTATCTATAATAATGACATCTTGATTTCAAGGATTGTTCACAAGTTCTCTATGTTGCAATTTGGATAATGTCCTTGTCATTTATACATTTTATACACTGTTTGTTAGTGCTACCTCTAAGATCTTGATAGGATATGATTTGTTCTTTTTCGGTTACATGGTTCTCTTGAGGGGTAGTAATGATAGTTTCAGTCAAAATATAGTAATGACAGTATGCAATCAATGCAAAATGTAGTGATGTTCATGTTGTTTCAATCAAAGTTTGCAAACAAAACTTATGATCGCTAAAATATTAAATGTATAAAAACACAATGACAGGTTTCTAGCAGTAGTTTCCAGGGTAGTATTGGAAGTTCATTGTCATGAAGTTGACCAAGGCAGTGAGGAGTTAACCTTAAGCATTTCACGAGATCAAACCCTACATAGTGAGCACATTCATAGATAATCATGTATGATGCAATCTTGCACATATAGTGAAATGAGACAAAGGCAACACTCTAGAGGAAAGCAATGAGTGGTTGTCAAGTGCACCATTCAATAGGCAATGAAAAATATTTCATTGATTGATGTTGAGGATAGTTTCATATCCTTATTCAAAAACCTTGTAACAAAATGTAATGTCCCCATTCTTTCACGATCATCAGATATGGTGGATTAGCCTATAACATCAACCCTCGTAGGCTAATGGTTCTAGATAGAGGGTCATTTGAACGGGCACTTGGTCGTGAATTTGCAATATTAATATCTGGAGTATGGTGTCGGGGTGAATTTGTGCATTCAGCATGATAATTGTGCTTTAAATTATGATCACCTTTTTATTTCACCTTCTCTGGATTAGGGACCATGTGTCTATTATTTTAAGGGGTCACTTTATATTTTCCAATTACTATTCATTGATAAAGTGAAAAAAGAACAAACTTAAGTGAATAGTGCCATTTTAATTAATAGTGTTTTCAAAGTAAAATTATAAAAGAGCAAGAGAAAGTTTGACCTCATTATGCTTGGATATGTTTGCTGATTGGAGTTTTGAAGTGTGGAGTTTGTGGAAGAGAGAAACTAGGATTTCTCAATTTCAGCAGTGGGTAAGCCTGGTTTGGGGCTTGTAGTTAGGATTTGGCATCTTGAAGGTGTGAAAGAACACCCTAAAGTGCTGGTTATTTTCTTGTTGCTGCATTTGGAGCCATATTTTGTTGATTGCAAGTGTTTGAAGACATCTACCAGAAGGGAAGTTGCTGTTAAAGTCTTCATTCGTCATCTTGAAGGTGTTACTACAAATTTATGAACATTTTGGGAGCTGATTTTAACATCTATAGCCAGCTGCCATCATGTGAGGGTTTCTACATCTTCTAGTAAGAAAAACGCCTTCATATTGTTGCTGCTTTCTTTCCTAAAAGGGGCGCCCTCTTATTTAGAAGCTTTTTCATCAAGAAATTGGTAGGGGAAGTTTGTCATTTAATTTGTATGAGCATTTTAATGGGCGCGGGTACTGTAGTAGTCACTATTCATAGTGAAGTTTGGCTGTAAGTAGAATTAAGACATAAGATGTATTGTCTCTCGAATTCGATGCTAGTTGTCTATGCCATGTAAGCTCTTATATCATGTAGAATGCATCTTAAAGATCATTTTGAACCTTGCTTGAGTATCTCTTTGAATGTATGCAAGCCATCCCACTATGTACTCTCTCTTGTAATGAAGAAAGTATATTAATTATGAATTTGGGACTTCTTGTGTTATCAATTGAAGTTTAGTTCATTTCGGGTTCATATTACATGCATATGCTTGTTAAATTTATGTATATCATTGGCATTAATTCCCAAACACGAGAAACACAAAAAGAAAGACAACACCAAACACTAATCAAACCTACAAGCACTGTGAAAGTATAACAACAGAGTGTCGGTTCATCACAGTGGTATCAAAGCATTTCACTACAGTGGTAGCAAAGTGGTTCCACGGAACGTTGGCTCATCACAGTGGTATCAGAGCATATCACTACAATGGTAGCAGAGTGGTAGCAGAGTGGATCACCGAAGTGTGGTTCATCACACAAAACAAACGTAGAGGTTGTTGAAAAGCATGAAAAATAGCTATCTACAGGTCTATGAGCAAATATATCAAATGCATGATTGAAGGGTCAGTCATATCCAAGGGATAATCACCAAGAGTTATAAAGAGAAGCTAGAAACTAAGGGCAGTGACCTTCACAATTCCTAGTAACAGTACCTTTGGCGATGGTCCTTACAATGAAGAGTTAAGGGTTTTGGTATGGGTTGTACAAAAGGTTAAAGGGAAGGGTTTTCTAAAAAAAAGAATAGTGGGATGCATCATCTAAGAGAAATTCATCATGAATCTAAGGAAAACCACCATGAAAGCAGTGACAGGGTAGTTTTAGATGCCATTACGAAATGACTAAAGGACAGAGGCAAGACCATCCAAAAGGGAAGCAACCATGGGTTGTGAGTATGTTATTATGCTCAAGAAGATAGTAAGGAATGTTGGGTATGTGATGATTAATAGCTCATGATATGTAGCCAAAGTATGTAAGCATGATCTGGTGTATTGGGACACAGAGGTAGTGTGTCACTCCCTTGAAAAAGAAGCATTGAGAATTGAGCATAAAGTGATTACTGTGGTATGTATGTATTGAATGTGTTCACAGTGCTATTATAGGTTGATAATGGCAGCGCTTTGCCTTGTGAAACAGTGGACAAGTATGCAATGTTTCCATGCAATGATGATAGTTGTCTCTTGTTTACTCAGTTGCTTGATAGTGATTTATTTTGTTGATTCTTCTTGTCAAAGCAATCTCTTCTTGCATATACACATTGGAGTTTCTTGATGAGCTTACAAATGAGAATGGTTGTTTGGTAATGATAATAATCCCTCAATGTCAATAATCTACACTTTTTGTGCTCTCCTTGCCAGGATTCACCACTTTGCAAGGATAGTGACATTGTGTTATGCATGGCTTCATGGTGACTGTGTAATCTAGGCTGTGGTCCATGATATTATGCTTAGAAGGTTTGATTGAGATGTGTAGCTCTTCATTTGATGACAGCTTCTTTATTATTTTGGAATGCATGTTGCTTGTGAATCTTGCTTTGTGACAGTATACTTCTATGCATTTCATGTCTTGTGTTGATGCTCCTTGCTCATTTGTTATTTAGTTCATTGCAAGAATATACAAAGTTGTTTGACATTGGTGTCAAAATGGTATTGTTGCAAGGATATAGTGATGGAATCTCTTTTAGTGGGTGTGTAGATGATAAAACAATCTTGTGTTTTGATGGTGCTTTGTAACTTGTTAGTGTAAGGCATCTTAGTGAAATTGTGGTAGTTAGTCTTGTAACCCTTCCTCTTGTAGCAGCAAAAACAGTGATATTGTTTTTGTATCTTGGTCGATTACCTAACGCTCTATGAGTTCAATGATTGGTGATAGTTGTAGTTGCTTGGATAGTGATCTTTGTAACGGTTTGGCATACTTGATATTGTAAAATGTGAACAACATAACAACATTTGCTTGACAGTTTCATCACTTTGTTTTTGATGATGTCTAATGATAGTGAAACCTTGATCTTGATGACAGTTCAGTGTCTTAATAATGGCAATTTCTTTTTGATGGATTGGAGACAATGACAATTGCTTGATCACAATGGATTAGTCTCTCATATTGACTAGTAGAGGTTTGGATAATATTTTGTGTTCACAGTGATTGCTTTGAAACTCAACCATTTTCTTGAATGTGTGATCTTTCCTGGACAACGACGGTGACTTGTGGAGTGCTTATCAATTTGGTGGTATGAATGTATAGTGATGATTGCCTTGAGACTCACAAGAGTTTGCTAATAGTTTAGTTATGACATTGGCATTATAGAGGCTCATTTGCAGGGGGGATTCATTGTATATCCGGTTCTCTCATGCCTCAAATGGAGATCTTATTGACAGGGGGAGTCAGTAGTTCTTTGTCATTGTTGTCAAAGGGGGAGAAGAGCAACTAGGTGTAGGTGCAAAGGTTGGTTGACATCAATGCCAAAGGGGGAGTTTTTTGGCATTGGATTTTTTTTTTTTATTGATTTCAAAGGTCATGGAGACAAGACAAAGGTTTGATGTCGTTCATGTTGATGAATGTTGTTGGTGCAAATACAAGGTAGGTGACAATGAACTAGGTAGGTTACAATGAGTATGTGGATGCTTTGATTCATGGTGTTGATACATATCTTTCAAAAGTTATCATTGATGCAAAGGTTGGTCTTTCTTTACAAGATCAAAGGTTATGTTGATGCAAGCAAAGGTGTATTCCAAAGATACTTCCTAACATCATTTTGAAGGCTTGATACCTACAAGGTCAAAGGTGTTGATACAAGCAAAGGGCATGTTGAAGGCTTGATACTTTCAAAGAGTGTTTGTTCATTATATGTTCATGGTTTTTCAAGGATTTTTTTTCATGTTCATATTGCAAAATACAATGTTCAAAATGAAGAAGGGTATTTGATTGATCATTTTTTATCATTCAAAGGTTTAGGTTTTTTGGTCATTGAAGGTTTGATAAAAACCCTAAGACCTAGGGTTTATCCCTTTTGAAGACTTTCAAAACAAAGTCACTTTCATGTTATAATCAGCAATTGACTTGATATATTTGGTGGAAGATCTTTTAAGTGACACTTAAAAGGGTTTATATTCATTAGGTAACCGGTCCCTTCACCGGTTAAACAGGTAAAGCAACTTTATTTCACCACTCAGATAAAAATAAATGGATATTATTTGTTTAAGCATTGGTGGGATTATGAAATCAATGGTTCATTTTCAAAGTTGTATAACAATTAGTTCCCGTGGACAAAACTTTGGTAGGAAAATGGACGTTCTTGTTTCTTTGTTTAGTTACATACAATTTTCCAACTCTATTAGGGTAGCGAGGGAATAAGATGTGAGGAGAGAATATTGAGAATTTTTTCTAATGGTTGTATGGGCTCTGTAAGAATATCTTGAAGACTTTGATACCAAGGCTATGTGAAGATAATACACAATGAAGAAAATTCAAATGACAATATAATGAAGTGTTATGTGATACATGTGTTTGCATATATCAGTGAATTGAGGTTTTTTTCTGCATAGGTTAATCATTTGAGTGAGATAGGAAGCATGTGGATTTTGATCTAATTTCAAAATTATGCACAAAGAATAAGCCTTGAATAATTATATATATATAGTCATAGGTGTTAGAAGATTAAAACATATGTAAGAGTAGTGTATACATTTGTGAAAGCAAATTTTCATGTGACTAACAGCAAAGATCATGATTGTGTAAATGTCTTGCTTAGTGTCATTTATTTATTTCTAGGCAGGTTACATTCATGAAGTGCATTCATGTCAAATGGGTGCTTAATGTGAGCTCAAATGAATGTAAGGATAATGTGAAAGATTGTCAAATAGTGCTTTGGATGTGTAGATATCCATGAGACTATAGACTATCATTATAACAAGAGTCATAGTTGTGTAAAACATTTTGTTGTTGTTATTCATGTTTTCATTCAAAAGAAGGTTACAGTCATGGTATGTGCAGAGGTTGAAGAATTCTTGGTCATATAAACACCAGTTGAAGTCTTGTTTATGTTTGTTGGAATAAGGGATTGCTTGTAAAAGGGACTACCATTCATCTATATAGGGTCATTGGTCATTGCTTATATTTATTTTTTCATTGTGTAGAGGAGTTTTGTGTAGAGATAAGAAATTATCTTGTCTCTATCTTTCATTATAGAACCTTGTATTATTGGAGAGTTAAGGGGATATTCTTGTAATCTTCCTTCATGCTTCTTGATGTTGTAAATCTGCTATCAAGGGAACATAAAAGTTAGTGAGTCAAGGTGTTGAAGGATTGTGTTGGTGCATATTGTAATAGGGTAACCCACTGAAATTGTATCTCTTCTTTCATTGGAGATTGGTCAATAAGATGATGGAGATTGGTTAGTGAGATCATGGAGTTGGAGTATTAGAAGTGGGGTGCTCCTATCAATTTTGTAACTAGTGAGGTTTTGTTTAGCCAGTGAGGCTGTAAACAATGAGATTTCTATTTAGCCAGTGAGGTTGTAATCAGTGAGATTTTATATTTCCAATGAAGTTGTAATCAGTGAGATTACTGTTGTGCTAGTGAGGCCTAATAAAATGAAAATTTTGAGTGATTTTTTCTTTGTGTATAGGGTTTTCCACTCATAAATATTGTGTTGTGGTATCTCCTAATTTGTGATTTGTTTGTGCATACTCAATCATACTTGTTCAAGCTTTTTAGCTTTTATTTCATGATGCTTCTCTCAAAATTTGAATACCTATATTAATTGAAATTCATTTGCATAATGTTGTGAAAATTAATAAAGTTAAATTTTATTTGTCAACCACTAATTCACCCCCCCTCTCAATGGTTTTGTACTCCAACACCTTTATCTATCTTACCTTGGATGGTTTGATATTTAGTTGTTATGTAATCTTGGTTCATGTGTTGTATCTCAGTGACAATCTGACTGGTAGCATAGGATGATAATTTTCTTAGTTGCATATGTTTGTGATAGTGATTTGAGTATTATATTAGTGTTGGAATATTCCAAGATGTTGTGTATGTTGAGCACCCAGAATACTAAGAGGGGGGTGAATCGGTATTCACTGGAACTCATTAACCTTATTAACTTAAACATCCATTCAAAGCATCGCATTAAAGTTGCAATAATGGAAGTGAACATATAAAGCATGCATCACATCAAGTATCACAAGAACATTATATTTATGTGGAAAACCCTTGAAAGGGAAAAACTGCAGTGAGAATTAGCTCATGTAATATATTAAAATCGATTACAATAGAGATACATAATGGTGAACTCGTTGTCCAAAGACTCTCTATCTAGAAAGAAAGAATGGCTCACTACCAAGGGCTCATTTCCTAGAGTAGAAAAAGATAGAGGAAAGGGTGGCTCACTGCCAAAATGAACTGCTAATAATGCATCTACAAACATTCCAAAAATACAGTTCCAATTAAGCTCTAAAAACTGACTTAAGACACTTCATACTTCACCACTACACCTTTCGCACTTCACACTACATCAAATTTCGCACACACACACTACACACTTATCTCTCATTCGCACAATGAATCAACCTCACATATGTACTGTAACCAATCAAAACATCAATTAGGTCAGCCTAATTGCATGAACCATGTACCACATAACCTGTCAGCTTAAAAATTTAACACATGCCTTGCAAAGAGAACCAAAATGTGTACACCTCCAAAATAGGTTGAGATGACCTATAATCATTCCCATAAATTTTCTCCTTACATACTTCAACTCTGCATGACCCTAAAATCCTTAAGTCAACACCACATAGCAAAACTGATGAAGTAACAAATGAATGAACCAACTGTTCATTTACAACTCGACACGCGAACCACCAAAACACTTGCCACTTGGAGCACACATACTTCTGACATATATAAACACTTCCTCAAAACCACATAGCATAATATTCATCCGCGGTGGAATGTTGAGCATTCCAATATGCACTCTGTACTAGTAACACTACCATTACAAATTTGATACTCTGCCAACATTATCTTTAACTGTAAAAGACATACAACCTTGAAAATTTGGATCCGAATACCTTTGACAATACACATCATCGACACATCAAAACTATGTGACAAAATATTGCATAGCAAAGCAATTCAAACCATAAAACTAGTTTATTGTAACACTAAAATTGCACTCTGAGACTTAGCCAATTATCCACATCATTTGGTTTTCTTCGGACCAAAACTTGTGCAATACTACAATGGGTTGACATCAATGAAAACACCATACACATCCAAACATCATCATGCTCGTGGTTCCAACAATCCCCCCCTTTATCATTGATGGCAACACACTCTCACAACTACTCCCCCAAACATTATCCCCCTTTGACATCAAGGGAAAATGGTGCACTATATCACTCTCCCTAACTGATATAAACACATGAGAGTATCTCCCCCTTTTTGCTTATCTCCTCTACTCAACATACTTCTCTAACAATCTCTCCCTTAGGAAATATTTGCATCAAATTGGTTCCCCCTAACAATGTTGTTTACCAAAAAATATACCACAACACCATCAACTACTTTCGCATATATACATTGAAACCCCGTTTTGGTAATTAAACCTTGAAATGAAATGCAACATGAATAGAAGGAATGATGAATGAAAAATTATATGTTGCAACTCACCAAACCCTTGAATGGAGATCCTTAGAGGATTGAAGTCTAACACATATCTCCAAGGTCTTGATCTTGCATGAAATGGCTTGATTGGATGTTGATCTTGATGCTTGAATGCTTGAAACCTACATCACAATGTTAGCTCCAAAAACATGCATAGATGCAAATAACTTCTTGAGATCTTGAATGTTGATGTAGAAGACTGATAAATTTTCTCTTGGACACTTCTGACAATAATATTTGCTCATAAGTTCTCCCAATTCAAATCTAGTTTCAAATGATAAAAAGACCTTGTATTTATATGTAATTTTCTAATTTCCCAACAATTAAAATTCAAAAGCTGACAATTACAATTTGAATTTGAATCATGAATGATGCAGGAGCATCCAAGGTGTAAGAGCAATCTTGCATCAACCAAAAATAATGTGGTTTCTTTTCAATAAGGGATAAATCAGCTAGATTTTGTTGAGTATGTAGAATGGATTTTTTTTTTTGATGTTTTGAAATATTGTAGAAGTTTGAGCTTCAGACCTTGGGCTTATCTCTTATCAATTTCCAAAGAAGAAAGAGTTAGTCATTTTCTACTCAATCTGATCGAGTTTCATACTTTGAGCTTGTGGCTAACTCATTGTTGTGAATGGCCAGACATCAGGCTTCGGTGTTAAGGCTTATGACTTAACTTAATGCTAAAGGGATGTAAGAGGTGGAGGAGCTAAGGTAATTCTATCATCTTTATGAGTCATTAATTGGTCTCTTGATATGATCTTGTGAAAGAGAACACCTTTTCCCTTAGGAGATGTGCAAGGGAGGGGGGAAATATCTTGATATCCTAACCCCTTGGTATCTTTGTATGGTATTTTCTCTAACATTTTGTGGGTTTCATGCTCATTTTTTATGTCACGCCATTGTTTGTTTAAGATCTTAAATCCTTGACCATAACTCTCTTCTAAATTAATGGGTGTATTAGTAACTCTGATCATAAGATATCTAAGAGTATCATTATTGTCCTTGTTAACAAGTTCATTAATGATTGATGGTTGAGGCTTTATTTTTGCTTCAATTTTAGGATGTAAGAGGTTGAACATATCAAGTGATGGAATTATAGGTAGTGTAAGCATGGATGGATAAAAGGGTGTGTTGTTCTCAAGATTGTGTAGGGAGTCTTGTATGAATTGTTATACGTTATCTTCATCTTGACCTAAGATTTCCACTTCATGAGGACATTCATTAGGAGGTGAAGACTCATTAATAGGCTCAATCACATTAGGGTCATTACCAAACACACAACTTGAAACATCTACCAAAGATCTCAAGGACCTCCATATATTACCAATACACATGTCCATGATGAAATGTAATGCAAAGTGTCATATCTGATATATGAAGTTTTTTTTTTTTTTTGAATGTAAGATACTAAAAATGATATGTTGTTGATGCTAATTTTGATTTCAAACAATGCACTTGATTTGACCAATTGAACCTAATGCAAGAAAGTACAAAATTTTCTTATTTCTAAAATTGAAACATAGATTTAACAATAGAAGAAAACAAAGCAAATAGAGAGAAATTACTGCCCAAAATTTTGAAACAACACCTATATAGGGACTAATTCACCCTAGGACGAATGGGTCCTAGGTCAAGGATTTGAAAAATGAAAGTTTGAATTTATGATTTAATGTTTGAATTCCCAGTTTCAGTTTCTAGATTGTGGTTTCAATGACAAAATTTTCCAGATTTAAGTGGCCTAGTGCAAATGAAATTAGTGACAAATGATGAACAAAGTGACACTTTTTGAAATGCAATTTTGACCAAATTTGTTAATGTGAATGACTGAAAATACACTAATATGCAAGTAATATGCAAAATCAATGTAATATGAATGCAACCTTCTTTTTTTTCAGATTTTAAACAATGCAAAATGAAAATTTATAACCCTAAATGAGATGAAAACTAATGTAATTTTAACAACCCTAAATGAAATGCAAACTAATTCAATTCAATGCAAACTATTGCAAATCCTAGATCTAGGGTTTGAATGGACTCCAATTTTAGAAATTAAGATGCACAGTGTCAAGTTCACCAAAATGAAATATAGGAAAATGGGCGAGATGATAAAATGGGGTGATTGAATATGTTATGCACCTATTTTTCTTATTTCATTAGGAAATGAGATCCCACAAAGGTAGGATTGACTTTCAACCCTAGGTGAGTCAACCCTATTGGAGATCTTGCAAATTTCCTTATAACAAGATGGGGTAAAATCTACCTAAACAACAATTAGGGGAGAAAAACTAAAAATAGTAAATGAACTCAATTATGCAATGTGAAACTTGAATCGTCAATTTAAAGCATAAACCAATCAGAAACAATAAACTTATGAAAAATTTGAGAAGGGTAAGTTGATGTGTACCAATCACCAAAATTTGTTGTTGAGTGTCCTCCTGGAGGGCAAATGGGTCCTACTACATGGATCCAAAATCTGATTTCACAGTCCTCTGCTATAGGATTTGCACTCCTGATTCCTCCAAATCTCACTGTCAAAAAGTTAGAATTAATTTTTTCAAGTAAGATTTCATGTCTTGACAACTTTGCAAAATTGCACTTTTGATCAATCTTCAATCCTTCTTCACCTACAAATCTACACATACAAAGAGAGGGAAAAACTGTTTGTTTTTGGTGAATGGGGGTTTGCCTTGGTCAAACCCCATTTTGGTAATTAAACCTTCAAATGAAATGAAACATGAATGGAAGGAATGATGAATGAACAATGCTATGTTGCAACTCACCAAACCCTTGAATGGAGATCCTTAGAGGATTGAATTCTAATGCATCTATCCAAGTTCTGGATCTTGCATGAAATGGATCGATTGGATGTTGATCTTGATGCTTGAATGCTTGAAACCTACATCACAATGTTAGCTCCAAAAACATGCATAGATGCAAATAAATTTGACATGATGCTTGAGATCTTGAATGTTGATGTAGAAGACTGATAAATCTTCTCTTGAACGCTTTTGACAATAATATTCGCTCATTAGAAATTCTCCCAATTCAAATCTAGTTTCAAATGATAAAAAGACCTTGTATTTATAAGTAATTTTTTAATTTCCCAATAATTAAAATTCAAAATCCGACAATTTGAATTGTGAAAATGCCACCAAAAACATTAAAATTTGAGATCCTCAAATTAAGGAGGACGGGTCCTAGGACCTAAATTTAAGACACTCAACTTCCAAGGAAATTTAATTAATGTTTGCAATTATTTAATACAAGTTTCCCTTTCAAAAAATGGAATTAATTAGGCTTTTAAATGCATAATTGGTCTAATTAGAGGCTTAGTCAAATCTAATTAAATTAAGGGACCCAAACATAGAGTGAAAATGTAAAGGTGTACATTTTTCTACACTACACATCATAAAATATATCTACATCAAACATTTGAGATTCTTAGGACTTATTTTTCATCCTCTATGCAGCAGAATTGCTCTTGTCATCATATCGTGATCTCAACCCAAAATATTTTTTCTTCTTGATCTCTCTTGGGGGAGTACACCAATATTCCTTTGTCTGTTAGGGCATAGTGGGGCATTAGGAAAAAATAGAAAAATTTAAAATTTGACTTAAGCAGCATCAATTCTTTGAAGCAACGCAACATGTACCTTGCTTCAAAGAGGGGAAAAATATAGACACCTAATAATGTCCTAAGCATATTACACATCTTGATTTCGCTTACTAACATCATTTTCTCTCATAATTCACCTAATTTGTCTATTTAATTAAATAATGTCCAATTATTTAGTTAAATTCACTTTATTCCCCTATTAATTGCATAAATAAGGTTATTAAATTAATTCATCACCTTCCTACTAATTTCTCCCTTTTTGATTAAATAATGTAAAGCTATTTAATTAAATGACATTATCCTTCTTTGATTAAATAATTCCTAATTGCTTAACTAAAGATCCTAATTCCTCAACTTGCACAATTAAATGTTTTTCATGAATTGTTTAATTAACTAATTTCTTTCAATCCTCCAACTTGCATAAATAATATTCCACGTGGAATATTCCCTTTTTGAATTTGAATTCTTCCCTCCAACTCAAAATATCTCCAGACCCCGCTGATGTATGGGAGAAAAATTTGGATGACAGAGACCCTCCTAGCTCTACTGACACTACTCTGGCCACTTAATGGCTTTTTTATTTACTTTGTAATTTTGGACTTCTGGGCTTCGCCCATGTGATCAGTTGGTTTTTCTGGGCGCTGCCCATTTGACTCTTGGGGTGTGACTTTTTACCACCCATCCTTTTTTTTGAATATGTATCTTTATATTTAACTTAATATAGATATTTTCCTATTCATCAAAAAATATCTCCAACATAATTCCTAAAATTAAGGGATATTGTTGAGTCTCTCATGGATTATGAACCATTGATCTAATCCTTGATCCATACCTCATGGATTATCAACCACTTGATCCATCCTTGATCCACACTCACCTCCTCAAATTCAATTGCATCCATTGATTCTCCAATTCAATCCTCACCATTGATCAAAATCTCAAGAATCTATAAATACCAAGCCTTTTTCATATCATTTATTCATAATCCTCATTAAAAAGTTACTCTCTAGGATTTCATACTCATTTCTTGAGCATACTAGAGAATCTTTTGTGAATCAACCCTCATCAAGAATCTTCAAATCAAGTTTTTACAACAATGGATAATGCATAAAACTAAGCAATCCACATCCATCTCACGCATCAATCCATAATGACATTGGGAGGATTGCATACTAGTTTAGATTTGGTTGCTTTGAATTGTGTTTAATGCTTTTGATTGAGTCTTTTTAGTATTGTTAAATTTAATTTCATTGAGCATGGCATTTTATTGACCATTATCTTGTTAATTTCTTTGATTTCAGTCTTATTTGATCAATTGAGCTAACCATGCGACACAATTTGCAAAGTTTTTTATCAAATTTTTGTATTTAACTGTGTATTTTTTTCAATCAATGTTCTAGATCACACTCAGTGATCCATCATTAGGAGGAAAAAATGGAATAGGATTGTAGAATTATCCTAATAAATGATCGGTGAGGTGGGTTGAGAGGGAAGAATTAAAAATTAATAAAAAAATATATCAAGAAATGAAGGGCCAAAATTTATTAAGAAATGCAAATTGATGCATATAATAAAATACCCCAATTATATGGTGTAATATATAGTAACATATTATAGGTATGTGATATACAAAGAAAGCACACACAAAATTAGAATATAGATGATAAGAGATATATCAAAAAATGAGAATACAGTATATTATTACAATAGTTTATAAGTAAGATGTGAGAATTAAGAAACCATAATGAACATAAAAGACATCACTGTGGTTTCTTAATTCTCACATCTTAGTTTACTTATAAATAATTGCAATAATATACTATATTCTCATTACTTTATTCTTGTTTTTTGATATATCTCTTATTAGCTATTTTCTAATTTTGTGTATGCTTTCTTTGAATATCACATACTTGTAATATGTTACTACATATTACACCATATAATTGGGGCATTTTATTATAAGCATCCATTTGCATTTCTTAATATAATTTGGCCCTTCATTTTTTGATATTTCTTCATTAATTTTTAATTATTCCCTCTCAACCCACCTCACCCATTTTTTATTAGGATAATTATGCAATCCTATTCCATTTTTTCCTCCTCCTAATGATGCATCACTGAGTGCAATCTGAAATGTCGATTGAAAAACATACATAGTTGAATCCAAAAACTTGAAAAAAAATAGTTACATTAGTTGTTGGAAAGATGGTTCCAAGTAAGATAGGGGGAGTAAGTGATGTCAGTGGTTGTTGGTTGATGCAATATGCTGTGCAATCCTAAGGGGAGTACACAAAGCAGTGGTGAGCAGGTACATACATGTTTGATGTCAATGGTTGAGAGATGTAAATACATTTCCCTTTGCCATTGAAGTCAAAGGGGGAGAAATTTATGTGAAAAAGATAATTTGTTAAGGGAGAGAAAGTAGTGTGTAAAGGGGAGAAAGAATAAAAGGGATAAGAGTTTGTTGTATTTGTAGTCTATTTCTCCTCATTCTTATTGCCATAATTATGTATATTGTTCATAAGTGAGGTAGCCAAAGGCGAACTGTTGTTTCTGGATCTGGAACTGAAAGCTGCAAAGTAGGATCGTGAGTAGTTGTGGACCTATAGTAAGACCGTAAATCCCACATTGAAGCCGAAGGATAGGCGTGGAAGGGTGAGCAGTAAGACGGAAGACGTAGCAACAAAAGGATCGAAACACACAAGTAAGTTTTAATCTACCTGCAATGGCTAGTCAAAGGTCTATGAATGCTAGTAGTTCTCTCTCTTTTTCCATTCATAGTTCCTTTGAGGATAAGGAGGAATATGTAGATGAAAAGGGTAATTTTAAGTTTCTTGAAGTAAAGATATCAGATCTATATCCTGAAAGGGGCATTAAGGCTAAGACAATGAATTTTGTAAGACAATCTAAAGTAAATTTGTTAGTCTTTGGATCTAGCATATGTCTAGTCTATCTTCCATTTTTGTTACTAGATGACATTAAACAATGGAAGCAAAAAGGATTCTTCCATGTGCATTTTTCATATGTTGACATTATTGTTCATCCCCATTTCAACTATGACATTAGAGCTGAGTATTTTTGCAGTCTTATTGATAATAGATGTCAAATTTGGGATCACTGTGGTTCCTTAATTCTCATATCTTAGTTTACTTATAAATTATTGCAATAATATACTATATTATCATTACTTTATTCTTGTTTTTTGATATATCTCTTTAGCTATTTTCTAATTTTGTGTATGCTTTCTTTGAATATCACATACTTGTAATATGTTACTACATATTACACCATATAATTGGGGCATTTTATTATAGGCATCAATTTGCATTTCTTAATATAATTTGGCCCTTCATTGTGATGTAGGAGCATCCATGGCCTTGTGCAATCTTGCATCACCAAAAAGAGGTTTGAGTTGGTTTTGCTTCATTTTGGTGTGGAATTTCATATTATTTATGAAATTCAAAATTTGTGTGTGGAAATGTAATTTTATTTTTCTTTTCTAAATTTTAATTTGGGTTTCAAATTTGAATAATTGCACAAAATGGAGAAAGTGGGAATGAGGTGTAAAAGCAAAAAAAGCGGAAAAGCAAAAAAAACAAAAAAAGCAGAAAATTCAGAACATGGTGTGGGTTTTTAGGAGCCACTAAATTCATTTGTAACTCCAATTTTAAATACTCACAGCTTTTAAAAAATAGGAACCCAGAGGTGGGTGCCCAGGAGTGAAAAATCAAGATTTTATTTCATTGGTAAAAAGCAGAATCTCAATAAAAGCATTGGAATCATCCTAGGAGTGGTGGAGTTGATGTTATTTATTTTTGATGAATATTTTATTGATTTTTAATGGAAAATTGGTCAAATTTATTGGAGATGGTGTAGCACTTGGAAGGAGTGGCTGAAAATTAATGAAATTCATCCCAAATTGATGAAATTGGGTGCAAATGAAATTCTACAGTTTAAAAAAAAGGAAAATTCATCATTGTGCATCTAAGTCTTTCCAGAAAGAGAAGAAGGGAGAGACCAGGGCGTAGCATACCAGAGGTTGGCTGCAAGAAGGTGTTGTTGCATATTTTTGGTGGTGTGCAAATGTGTTGAAGATTCTTGGAGTTGCAAAGATGGAGTTTGTAGTTGGATTGTTGTGAGATTGATTTGTTTGCAGGAGAAAGGTTGTGGAGAAACCTTGGATTGTTGGAGGCAATCATTTGTTTGTTTTATTTCAGATTTATTGCATTTTCTGGGCATGTGAAAATCCCTCAACCCTCAGAGGTTGTTGTAATAGTTGTGTGTGAATTGTAGGTGTGAAGGTTGCACTGCAACCTTGGATTTTGTGTACGAAATTTCTTTTCATATTTTGATTTTTGGTATGCATTTAAATGGGCATGTAGCAGCCCCAACCCATGAGGTTGAATGCAATGTTGATGTGAATTTCCAGTATTTTGAATGAGAAGTTTGGCTGGTTGCAAGTTACAGAGAATTGTAAGACTCTTGGAGTTGAATTTAATTGAAGGGTTGTGTGAGAAATTTGAGAATTTATGTGAGAAATTAATTTATCTCACATAAATTAGTGGTATCAGAGCAAGGTTGATTTTAGTGTGTGAGAAGACCACCAAAGAGAGGCAACTTACACTAGTGCCTATGTGTTGTGGGTGTGCAACCGTGTTTGCTAGAGGAAGAGGAAGAGGAAGGGGAAGGGGAAGAGGAGAGAATTTTGTAAGTCATAATGATTTTAGAGCTTTCAGTAGACAGGTTGAGGCTCTACAAGAAGAAATAAGAAGTGGATTTGCAAGAAATAGAGACCCAAGAAGTGAAGATGATGAAGATGATGAAGATGAAGAAGAAAGAATAGAGAATGCTAGTTTAGATACTGAGTAAAGAGAAGAAATTGCAGCAGTTGAAAATGACCCACTGTTGAGAGCTTTAAAAAAAATGGGAAAGAGACCAAAAATGGATGCACCTACCTTCAATGGAAGCCTAAACCCAGAAGAATTAATAGATTGGCTGAATGAGATAGAGGAGTATTTTGAATTTGAAGAGAGAGGATCCAGACAAAGTAAGATATGCAAAAACAAGGTTGACATGACATGCCTCCATATGGTGGAGAGAGATTCAATTAGAAAGGGGAATAAAATGAAAAGAAAAGATTAAAAAATGGGATAAAATGGTGGAGAAGCTTAAAAGGAAATTTATGCCAGTAGACTATGAATTGGATTTGCTTAAAAAAATGCAAGGTTTGAGACCGGGTAGCAAGAGTGTGAAAGAATACATAGAAGAGTTTCATAGAATACTCATTAGAACTGGACATTTTGAGGAAAATAAGGAGAAGGTTGTGAGATACCTTAATGGTTTGAGGTCAAGTATTCAAGAGAAAATGAAATTGGTGCGAGTTGTGACTATGGAAGATGGTTACCAAATTGCCTTGAAGATTGAAGAAAGGATGAACAAGAGATTTGAAAACAACCAAAGAGGGAAAAGTCATGAAGGTAAGGTTGAGAGAAGAGCATATGAAGAATATGATGATCAAAAAAATCAGAAAAATGGAGGCCAAAGCAACAACAAACAATATAGGAATGAAGAATTTTATGGGTCAAGAGATCAAAGAGGTAGAGGAAGATCGGGTAGAGGTTTTGGAAGAGAAACTTTTCGAGGAACTTGTTTTAAGTGTGGTGAAGAGGGTCGTAGAGCATATGACTATCCTCATGAAGGGGAAAGACCAAGAAAAAGGACTGAAAATTAGAATAGGACAACAAATGTGAATAGAGAAGATGCAGGATCATCACATTCCGAAGAAGCGGAAGATGGTGAAACTTTAATGGCTAGGAGAACAATGTTAATGAAGATGATAAATCCATTCAAAGGAGAAATTTTTTTTAGGACAAGATGCAAGTGTGAAGGAAAGACATGTAATTTCATTATTGATAGTGGAAACACAAACAATCTTGTGTCTGATGAAATGGTAAGAAAATTGTATCTAGAATGGAAGAAGCACCCAAATCCATATTAGATAGCATGGGTACAAGATGACAAGAAGCTTTTGATCAGCGAACAATGTGAGGTAAATTTTAAGATAGGAGGCTATTATGATGAATTTTTATGTGATATTCTCCCAATGGATGCTTGTCATATTCTTCTAGGAAGACCTTGGTAGTTTGACTGGAAGGTGATACACAATGGTTATGCCAACACATACACATTGATGAAGGATGGAGTGAAACACAAATTGAAGCCATTGAAAGAAGAAATGGGTAAGGCTTGTAGCAATGCAAGGTCTTGTTTGGTTGATGAAATCAAACTTTTAGATGGTATGAATCATGAATATATTGGCTTTGATAATACTAACTATGAAGAAGATGAGAAAGGTGAATTGTTGACTCAAATTGAGGAAGAGATCTCAAGTGGAATGAAGGTAGTAGCATAGGGTAAGGTAAAATATTATTTATTTGTTTCCTTTGATGAAAAAGAGAGTGAAGGAGTAGATAATTTTGTTACAGCAGAAATAAATTTTGATAAAGTTGGATTGCAAGAGTGGAGTGAAAAGGTTAATGAAGAGTTTTATGAGAAATCCTTACTTGAGAATGGTGGAGGTGAAAATGTTTTGATTAGTAATCATGATTCCTTGTCAAGTAATATGGAAATTAAATCTTTTGAGATAGTACTAACGCTGTTTTGAGTGAAGGAAAACAAGTTGCAGCAATATCATACCTTTCAAAAGGCATTGAAATAGTGGAATTTCATGAAGGAAACATAGTTGAAGGAGGTGGAAAAGGTGAGACAGCAAATGAGGCAAACAAATACATTTGTTTTGATGGAGGAGAAGGTATGATTTTAATTGTTAATTATTATTTTGATGAATTATATTGGTGGGACAATAGATTTGATGCTTTGAATTATATGATGGGTAGTAGAAGAAGGATGAAGCATGGTAATGTTGTAAGTTTGTAGAAAGTGGTGCATAAAAATATTTCAGTAGACAAGGAAATGGGGTGGATCCAAGATAGACATAAGGTCTACTAATGTTTCTAAATACAAATCATGAAAATTTTCTTTCTACTGTGGGCATCTGATGCAGGAGCATCCATGGCCTCATGCAATCTTGCATCACCAAAAAGAGGTTTGAGTTGGTTTTGTTTCATTTTGGTGTGGAATTTCATATTATTTATGAAATTCAAAATTTGTGTGTGTAGAAATGCAATTTTATTTGTCTTTTCTAAATTTCAATTTGGGTTTCAAATTTGAATAATTGTACAAAATGGAGAAAGTGGGAATGAGGTGTAAAAGTAGAAAAAGTGGAAAAGCAAAAAACATAAAAAAGCATGAAAAAACAGTAGAAAAAATAGAATATGGTGTGGATTTTTAGGAGCCATTAAATTCATTTGTAACTCCAATTTTAAATTCTCAGAGCTCCTAAAAATAGGAACCCAAAGGTGGGCGCCCAAGAGTGAAAAATCAAGATTTTATTTCATTGGTAAAAAGCATAATCTTAATAAAAGCACTGGAATCATCCTGGGAGTGGTGGAGTTGATGTTATTTGTTTTTAATGAATATTTTATTGATTTTTAATGGAAAATTGGTCAAATTTGTTGGAGATGGCGTCACACTTGGAAGGAGTGGTTGAAACTTAATGAAATTAATCCCAAATTGATGAAATTGGGTGCAAATGAAATTCTACAGTTTGAAAAAAAAGGAAAATTCATTCATTTTGCATCTAAGTCTTTCCAGAAAGAGAAGAAGGGAGAGACTGGGGCACAACATACTAGAGGTTGGCTGCAAGAAGGTGTTGTTGCATATTTTTGGTGGTGTGCAAATGTGTTGAAGATTCCTGGAGTCACAGAGGTGATGTTTGTAGCTGGATTGTTGTGAGATTGATTTGTTTGTAGGAAAAAGGTTGTAGAGCAACCTTGGATTGCTACAGGCAATCATTTATTTGTTTTATTTCAGATTTATAGCATTTCCTGGGCATGTGAAAAGCCCTCAACCCTTAGAGGTTGTTGTAATAGTTGTGTGTGAATTGCAAGTGTGAAGATTGCACTGCAACCTTGGATTTTGTGTGTGAAATTCCTTTTCATATTTTTATTTTTGGTATGAATTTAAATGGGCATGTAGCAGCCCCAACCCATGAGGTTGAATGTAATGTTGATGTGATTTTCCAATATTTTGAATCAGAAGTTTGGCTAGTTGCAAGTTGCAACTCAACTGTGCAAGTTATAGAAAATTGTAAGCCTCTTGGAGTTGAATTTAATTGAAGGGTTGTGTGAGAAATTTGAGAATTTATGTGAGAGAAATTTTAATTAATTTACCTCACATACATTACATTTCTTGATATTTATTTATTAATTTTTAATTCTTCCCTCTCAACCCACCTCACCCATCTTTTATTAGGATAATTTTGCAATCCTATTCCATTTTGTTCCTCCTCCTGATGATGGATCACTGAATGTGATACGAAATGTCAATTGAAAAACATACATAGTTGAATCCAAAAACTTGAAAAAAATAGGTACATTAGATTTTCAACTTCTTATAGTTGTTGGAAAGATGGTTCCAAGTACCTTCTAGTGGTGTAGATATCATTATCAAAACTTTCTACTAATACATTTTATTATTAATTAAAGTTTAAATTCCATTTTCTACTTCTGAGCTCATAATTTTTTTCATGTTTATCTATTTTTTTGTGATTCTTGTGGCATTAGAAAGATATTGAGGAGCCATTTAGATCTATCCATATATTTTTTAGATTCAACCCCAAATATCATTGAATATTAATGGTGGAACTTGTCCATTACCATCATTACCACTTGAAATGACATAAAAAATTGGACCCTACAATGGTTTGACAACTTACATTAATTTTAATGTGATAATAAAATGTATTTCCATCTAATTTTGTGAGATTAAGGCACAAAAATAGCCATTTGAATTATCATAGGTAACTATAGGGATAAATCAATCAACAAGTGAAACCCTAATCATATTTTAAATTTTTCCATAAAAAACCATGTCAAAACCATGCAAAAACTAAGTAGAAAAATCTTCAAATGGCAAAATAATATCTTATTAAGCTATCAATACTTTTTTGGCTTTCCTAGACCCTTTATGATATATAGGTGGCATTTTTGGGCCACTCTGGTAAACATGTGAAAATATGTTTAAAAACTAGTGGGGGTTTTGAATTGTTGGAGGTCAAGAAGAATCCACACCTCATAAATTTAGTTGGACCATTAGTTGTTAGAGGTGGAATATAACTCATACCATTGAGGTAAGTGGATAGGGGAGGTTCGAAAGATAAATCCCAAAAGGAGTTATAATTTTTGGAATGTTTGAGAAGAGTTGTTATTCATACCTCGAAAGAGGTTTTGAGGTTAAGGGAAGTCTGATAGCTTTAAAAAATATACTTAGGAATGGGAAAATCTTGGGAAGTTTGAAGTAAGAAGGAAGTGGTACTCAAGGATGGGGAGGCCCACAACTTTGACAAAGAACACTTAGGAAAAAAATTGTCCTTGGAAATGTTTGGGGAGTTAAAAATGGGATGAAGGGATGACCAAGTCCAATGCCCCACTTAAATAAAATTTATACGACACATAAATAATATTATTGGGTTTGTGTAGGATCATGGGGGGCCAAATAGTGGTGATGCAACAAAAAAAGTGACATGTGGAAGTGAAAATTGTGGAATTCGCATTTGACTTTTTGGTTGGGTTAATAAAAAGTACATTTGCTAAGGTAAACACCAAAGAAAAATGGATATCCATTACTTACCCTAATAAACAGATATATGTTATTAGAGACATATATGTTATTAGAGACATATATTTTTTTGGAGACCGAATACCATGTATATTAATTATTATTATAATAATATACTATTATATATTATATAATAATATAATATTATATATTATATAATAATAAAATATTATATATTAAAAAGTAGATATCCGTTAATAACGGATATCTGATTTGTAAAAAATGGATACATGTTCCTTACTCTAAGAAACATATATCTGTTATTAGACACATACAATTTTTTTGAGACCAAGCACCATGTATATTATATATAATTGTATATTCTATAATAATAATATATTATTATATATTATATAATAATATTTTTTTATTATATTGTTATATATATTAATATTATCATAAATTTTATTATACAATATGTATTATTATTTAATATTATATTATTAATATTAATATATATATTATATATATTAATATTAATATTAATATATGATACATATTATATAAATTAATATTATACATATAATATAATATATTATATATATTAATATTAATATTGGGGTGAGGGGCCTAGCTTGATTGGCTAAAGCATCCTATTACAGGCAAGAGGTCACGAGGTCTAGTCTCCCCCACCCTCATGGTACCAGAGGGCATGTTGTACCAATGTCACCAATCACATGAAAAAAGTTTACCAAGTGCACTGTAGTTTATAGGGGGGCTACCCAATTCGTGTAGTCTAAAAAATATATTAATATTAATATTAATTCATCTCATATATGAAATATTTTAAAAAATAAAAAATGTTTTCTGAAACGGATATTCATTTTGGAGTTACGCATAGCTCTAAAAAATGGATATTCATTTTCAATAAGTATAAGTAAAAAGAAAGCAGTGTTTAACTCATTTTCACTATGACTGAGCACGGGCAGAGTGATTGAAAACGGATATCCAATATATTAGATATCCATTTTTTTCCCTCCAAACCAAAATTTTATTGCAACATCTCCAATTTAATCAGAAAAAAAACCAAGGTATGTTAAAATGCATGTTGTTTTGGATTATTTTAATTGTTTTCTATTTTTTTTAACAAATATATATTATGTTTTTTTTAGAGATTTTAGCAATTAGTTTAAAATTATGTTAATTTTTAAAATTGTAATTTTTAACAAGGTTTAAATGGAACAAGTTGATTTAGGGCCTAGGGCCTAGCTCAATTGGCTAAAGCATCTTGTTGCAGGAAAGAGGTCATGAGGTCTAGTCTCCCCCCATCCCCGTGTACCAGAGGGCATGTCACGCTAGCATCACCAGTCACCTTAAAAAAATTTACCAGGTGCATTACAGTTTATAGGGGGGCTACCCGATTCTTACAATCTAAAAAAATAAAAAAATGGAACAAGTTGATTTAGCAAACCCTCCTCCACCAAACCCTCCTTCAATTCAGGATCTAATTGAAGCAAATATTACTAAATTGAGAAACATTGTTGAGAGATACTATAACCACTAGCATTTGTGATCAGTCACACCAAATATAAAGGCCATAATTAGTCATGTTAGGGACATCACTAGGAAACATTCTTCATTTTAACAGTGGAGAGATGCGAAGAGGTTGAAATATGCAAATGGTTTGGGGTATGATGAAATTAAAAATTAGAAATATCTAAAGCCGATTTAGCCCAACATTTTCTGAACCTGCCATCTCTAGTAATATGGATTCTTCCAAGGTGCTCGGTAGTATGTTGTAGTTTTTTGTTGTTTTTGGTTGTTTAGCCTTCTATGTTGATGTTTTGTTGTTGGGTTGTTGATGGGTTGTCTAGCTTTATCTTTGTCAACATTTTTGACTTTTTTGGGCTATTGGTGTTCATGTTTCTCTCTTTTTAGTAGCTTTCCTTCGCTGTAAAGGGTTTTGGGGTCCCTTCAAAACCTGCTTTTCATAATCAAAAACATTTTGTGAACCCAAAAATAGGACAACATATTAGTTTACACAAACCAAAATTTTCCATAAAATGGTGCACCTATTAGGGCATAACTATAAACTTTTGGGATTGTTGGTGGATGGTGTTTAATAAACCACCCAACAACAATCTTTATGTCCCTGTTTATTTTCTCCACAAATTTTATGCGAAATTTATTTTAGGAAGACATGTCAACTATTTTGATTTCAAGAATTTTCAAGGAGTAGGTATGGGAATGCCCCAAGATAGACCTAGGGTAATCTGTATGATGCAAGGTCCCTATGTTCCCCCTCTTCGTCTTCCTCCCCCACCTCCAACACCCCATCCAAACCTTGTTTTTGATGTGACCTAGCATAGTCTCCTAGCCATACACTCTTTGACTGGTCATTTCATGTACATAGTCCTCACAATTTTCCCAACTACTTGATAATGGCACTCCTCATGCTTCAGTCAATGTTGGTGCAATATTGTCATTTGGACATATTTGTGTGCCTCATCAATGTAGTACATGCAACCATATATGTCTAGGTCCTATGGGAGATAGGGATGAACCTCCCCTAGAAACATCTAAGCATGAGGTGCATGATGTGTCACTTGTAGGAGATGAGGCAACATTGCATACTACAAATGCAACGTATGTTGGAAATACAAGGGTAGACAACTGAGAGGGGGGGTGAATCAGTTGTTACAAAAATTCAAAACTTATTCAATGTATTAATCTTATTCTCTGATCTGATTATTAACCATGAAAACATAAAGCATCAACACATCAGAAACACACATGACACCAAGATTTTTTACTTGGAAACCCTGTTAGGGGAAAAACCATGGTGGAGGTCAGTCCACAAGATTGTACCCTATTAAAAGTATAATGAAAATGAAATATGGGGAATGCATATGCATTCAAGCACACTGCCTAGAGCTCACTGCTCAATTACAAAGGAAGACACACTATCTTACAAAGAGATTCAATTTAAATCCATCTGGATTTTGAACTAAGAAAATAGCATCTGCTAATGCCTGATTACAATTCCAACTAAGCATATGAACACTTCTTTACACTTCTTCACTCTTCTTCACACTTCTTCACAATTCTTCACACTCCTTCACAATTCTTCACACTCTGCTTTGCCTTCGAATGATTTAGAACATTATTCACGCACACATAGAGAAGCACACCTTTCTCACACTTAAATTTGAATAAACAATCGCTCTTATATATCCGCAACATGAAATTTCATTGCTACAAGTCGGCCACAAAAAAAAATGAATATGAACTATTGGCCCAAAACATTAAAGATTATCAATGCAAACCAACCAAGGTCAGCCACAACTTAGTGAGGACCCAAATCAACATCTCCAGCATGAAGACACTTCAATTAACTTCTCCTCGAAGATCCACAACACGCTACAAACACTGTGTTGGCCAAGAACAAGAAAAACATGAACATGCAAGAGAAAATCGTCAACCATGATCACAACGATCAATGTGAACATGCAAAAAAGATAGATCATGATCTAGAAACATCCACAAGTATCACAAATCACAAGAGAAGCATCTAAAACAAATGAACATTAACTGAAATAACATCATCTTCAATCAGGAACACCAATTGAAGAAACAGAAAAACTGTCTGAATAGAAATCTTCATAACTCGATCAAATCTTCATGCGGATCTCTAAAAATTGACATGGATAAACTAGATACAGTCAGCAACAAACCCTTTAGTCCACAACCTCTTATCAACAACATACAAAAATAACCACCATACTAAACTTTTCTTCACCACTGACAACCTAGAACTCATTTATTACAATTTTTCTCAATATCCTTGACATATACAGCTTCAAATATATTTATGCTCATAGTGTCGACATCAATGACAACCACATATCATCAACACAACCACAACATCCAACAGTAGATACGTGCAAGGGAGAAACAAATGCAGTGTCATCCATCATTGGAGATGAGGAGTAGGGAGAGAAATCTTTTGTAAAGGTAAAACTTAATTTTATTTCATAGTGCATTTCATTTAAAAATATTATATAACAAATAGTACATGTTACTAATGTATGTTTAAGTGGGATTGAACAATTGATGACCGAGGAAAAGATTAGATATGTGCATCATAGTACTCTTTCGACCATTGAATTTGGCCTACACACATTGGTATAATTTTTTGTACATGTAAAACTTTTTTATTGTAGGCATATCATTTAAATCATGATTAATTAAATACATACTAATTTATATCAAGTGATCTTATTTTACTTTTGTAATGTACTCCAAATGTGACTAAGGTGACACCTTTTACCATGATGAGTTCTTCTCAATCAATCTTAGTTGCATCACCAATTTGGGTATATGGTTTTTTATATCTAGTAGATATATAAGTTTCTAGATATATATGTAGATATATAAGTTTCTAGATACATATGTAGATATATGTTATAGTTTATGTTTTTTGTCAACAATTATATATTAATTTTGTCATTTTTATTTTTCTTCTTATAATGTATTCCCCCATCCACATTTGTGGATCTAGTACCAAGAAAATATAGTAGGACTCTTAAGCATCCTAAGGGACCATCATTTACTAAACGTATGTTAGCCAAAGGAAAAATTCTTGAGGTAATGAAGAATTGAGTTTTACTTTAATTTATAGTTTAGTATAGTGATTAGATGTTACTTTGAAAGTTATAAAAAATAGTAGATAAGTTTATATTTAGTAGTCTTAACTTATTTACCATTGAGAGCTAATTAATCTAATTTGTGGTTCAAATTATTTTTGTGTAGGCATCTTCTCATCCATTGGGTGGCGTGAAGAGGCTACATTTTGGTGATCCACCACAAGATTAAGATTTTCTTGACATGGAATTGCTATTTGAGATATACATTGTATATATAGACCATGAGATGACATATGCCACATTTTACAAATATTATTTTGAGTTGGCATATATACCAAATTTGAATATGCACATACACAATTACTTTACACTTTTATATATAAAATTTGATGTTCGACATATTTTGTTTGTTGTGTGCATGTTTTCCTATTTTGAAACTTAAAAGTTGAATGTATAATCACTTTATAATGGTTGAGCTATTATGTATAGCATGTTATATCTATTGATTTCTTGCAATCTTGCACTTTAATAGTTTATGAATTACATATCATTTTCACTCATGTTATACTACTGTTAAATTTGGTTGTCTTGGGAAACTTCACCAAATTTTATCCCTTTATCATTAGTCTCTATAGTTGCAACATCCTTTGCCCTTTGATTCCTTGGTCCATTAACATCCTTAGTTTGTATAGTTTCATTTCGGTATTTATTCTTTCAATTAAGTTAGATTTCCCCTTTAGCAATGATGGATATTTTGAATTTTGAATTTTGAATTTTCCTTTTGAAATTAGTGCATAAAAAAAATGACATGGAATGCAAATTTTGGCACAAATTTGGTATAATGCAACATGAATAAATTAGCAATAGAGCATACCATACTTCATTTATAATTCATTAACAATTCACATAATTTCATCAAGAAATATTCAAAATAATATTATAAAAGTAGTCCATAATAACCTTAGTCCATATCTTCCTATCCCAATTAATCTAACCCAAACCTTTATCCATTCTTAAACTATTAAATCAAGCCTAAATATCCAATTAATACCAAATTAAATCAATCTAAACCTTCAATGAAGACACCAAAAATATAATCTCTATGACCATGGCTATGCTTTTCACGAAGACTACTAGTTATGTATGGTTATGGTTTTCACGAAGACTAATAGTTATGTAGGAACTTCATGAACTAATATAGAAGGAAAACTACTAGTTCCTCCACTATACTCAAGGAAATTGTTAAAAGAAACATCTACATTCTATAATAAAAATGACACTCCCAAAGTTGATCAAAAATCGGCTACAAAGCTACATAAAAGTATTCAAGACAATTAAAACTCTAAGGGTTCATGAGGGAGAAACTGCTCCAAAGCTTAAAGTAAAAGATATGAAAAAGAATTTAGAAGATCATGAAAAGAAATAAAACATTATTGATGTCCTAAGGGCTGATGAAAGAGAGCTGCAATCTAAAAGACAAGTCCAAAATCTTCACCATTACTTGACTATTAAGTAGGTGCCAACTTGAACTAATGTAGGAATGTGTGAGTGATTTTGATGTGATAATGTATACACATGACATGCATGAACATACATAAGTAGTTGCATACACATAATATTTGTTAGTCTATGCATAGAGAGATCATAATAATCATTAATTGCATATGTTTGACACACTTGATGGTGATCACACATACATGTGACATTTTTCAACATACACATGACATTCAAAATCATCATAACACAACATACATTCTACCATCAATATAACCAATAATGCTCATATATCATATTTTTCATGTCCTCATATACAAATACATCTTATATCATTTTTTAACCATCATAGTCATCAATACAACTAATAATGCCATATAATTTTATCAATGTCCCCATGTACAAATACATCAATGCATCTTATCAAGATATCGTAGATACACAACTAATATGTGCCCCTGATATCATCACTTTGTAACACACATCTCAAATCATTACTACTCTCATAGACACTTGCATTGCAATATTACAATATTTTAAAAAATATAGAAAAAACAATTATGTAAAAGTAATTGAACAATGAAAGCAACATGAACTCCAATGTTGGATGCATTTCCATCAAACCTCACATCCTACTCAAATATTGTGTTGAACAATGCTTGTATATAAATATTAGAAAAGTATGGATTATAAACAACGTGAATCAAAAAATCAACTTCAATCATTCTTTGAAATCAAATGCAAGATTATAAATCAAGAGATTGAAGTATATGAAGAAAATACCTCCTTGTGAATTACATTAAATGTGTCTTCAATGTTGAAGAAAAATTTTATAACTTTTGTTTTGAATGGATTCTTGATGCAATAGTATTATCCACCAAAATGACTTACATTTTTTAAGAATTGTTAAGAAACAAAAACTCGAATCTACTTTTGACTCAACAATGGTTAAAATTAAACATGACTATTGCAAAACGCAAAAATTGTAAAATTTTTAGTAATTTTGACAAATGGGCAATGTGGACATGTCGAGGTAGGTAGGTAAATACTAGGGAAGGTCTCTTTTCATTTCCCAAATCACCTAATTATTCTAGAGTGGTCTTTTCGGGGTAGTCTCTAAAGAGCCTTAAAATCCTAAAATTATCAAACTTTGATGAAGTCTTTTTGGGAGCTTGTGACACATAGGAAAGCTTTGTATGGACCTACAGGTGGATATCAAATCCCTTCAAACCAATATCTCTCAGTTTGGGTCAACTCAACACCATTTGTATTCCAATTTCAAATGCATTCTTTAACGCCCCGCCATGAAACCCTAGAGGACAACATGCTAAAACACCTAAAAAAATAGAACAATTTTTTTTTTGAAGGTGCAATGTACACAAGATTGCAATTAATACAATAACTTGCATTATAACCTAATTCCTTTAAGGTTTCTTGACTATGCTACTAGAATACCATTAACTAAACTAGCAAGAATTGTAAATCATCACATTAATCGAATTCCATCTAACAATATGAATTTCATTTAAACCATCACATTAAAATAATCAACCAATATGAAATAGCCATAACATGTCAAGAATAGATACCCTTCTGAATCAATTTCATTAACTAACATAAACAAGGTACATTATTAACATTTCTCATTACAAGAGAGAGTTCAACAATGAATTACAACATTACATTATTACATCAATGATTCCTCGAGATCAATTGGGGAGATTAAACATCAGAGTTACAATACATGATACAACTTATTTCAATTTAGTACAAGTACATGAAGGTATTCCACTCGAACTTTGAATAAGTACAGTAGTCCACAACATCAAGAGCAACTGTCACACGAACGATCAACAAAGAAGGGAAACCCAATGGAGTGCAAGGCACATTCCACTTGACCATGTGGAACCAAAAGGTCCACCCCCCATGTTAGGAGATAACATCTAGTCCCACAACAATGACAACAACAACCGAGCGACCACAAACTGACATAACAAGGCTAAATAGAGAGCAAATGGCATTTCATCAACAACAATCATCACAACAGAATACACATTGCTTCCAAAGGACATCACATACCAAAGGGAGAGAACAAGCAAGGGAATACTAGTTTGTCGAGGGAAGAGTGTCATCGCATGGTCTTGACATGGCTTACCTTGACAGTCTACCACTAGCCGCTGACTGCCATCTATGGTTACCTTGACAGTCTCTTACTAGCCGCCAACCCCATAGGGTGACACATGTGGAGCCAACAATCCTTTTGTGAAGACAAGGAAATTGACCTTGCCAACTAGGCCTTCTCACCCCATCCTTAGCCTAAACAAGCACTATAGGCATGGCGAGGACTCCAATTATCTTGATTAATGTGTAAACTACCCCAATCCCCTAATTCATTTTGAATTATCATTGAGTTAAGAAACTCCCACATGGGTTACCCTGGTGCCACCTTGTGCACCGGCCCCCATCGAGAACCACTCCCCCTACTAGCAGCCTAGGAGACCCAATAAAATCAATAGGGAAAAGCCATCACACACAAAATGAAAACCACAAAAGTACATAATTCGAGCAAGGCCTAGACCATCCCGCTCTCAAACACAATTGAATAAAAAGTAACGAGTGCATGGCTAAAACCCTCAACATCACATCACAAGTATCACATCAACCAATAACAAAACTCCCAAGCCTCTGGAAGAATCCCAATCCCATAAACACGAAAGACTCTACTTTAGAGCAGCAACAATAATACCCCCAAACATTTCGATCTCAAAATCAAGCATAATGTTCCAAAATAATAGACAAACAATATCACTTCTAGAGAGACGTTATTTCCACAACAATTATAGTAATCTATAACCAATTACAAGATAATTTACTATTCCACTAATTCATATTTGCAAGGAACACAACATTCAATATAAAGCTACGATAGAACTACATCATTTAAAGATTTATCTAATTCATCCATTCTACTAATTTTCTGCATTAACTTAAATGCTCATTTGTACTATAATCACTCTTAAACTTAACATTACCAATTTTCATTCACAATAAATCTTTTAATTAGAATATGAATTATTCTTTTCTAATATTGAAACATATAAATAACCCCCACTAATTTAATACAGATTTTAACCATCTATAAAAATATATGTATGTATATACACACATATATATACATATATATATTTATACACACAGATTTTAATCGAATATCATAATTTACAAATTCAAGCTATATCTATGTAACGATTTTTTCAAATGAAAATTTTCAACACATAATTATGGGTAAGTATAAACCCGTACCTATATATATATATTTTCAAATGCGTATAAATCGAAAGCCATGGCATTTAAATACCTAGCATAGTGTGCCTACCACACAACACATTTTGAATAAAAACTTTTACATAAGCAATATTTATACAATTGTTCAACCGAATGTCAGATATATTTATGTATCGATTGATTAACATTCAATACATGTGCATCATAATCGGTTAACAAGAGGCATGATAACATGGAATCAGGTTTCATTAAGTCACAACCAATAATAGGAAATAAAAAGCCAGCGATGGTTTGTGTACACTGATCTACAAGGCACAAAGTATAAAGGACACATACAGGGGTAGGAGGCAGTGATTTTGATTTAATGTTGAACCAAATAGAATGCCTCATTAGCACCTTCAAGCTAGGTCAACTTCCATTGAATCACCAAGTGATTTAACTCTAGGATAGAATTGTAGACTCGGACTATCCAAGCAAGGTTAAAGGGGATAAATATAGAGATGCCTCCGCATCACTAGTTCAAACACGCATACCCAACATAAAGAAGCCAAATTATGGCATATAGATCCGATGGAGAATGCAGTCAAAGTCTTCAGTACACAAATATTGCACCATAAAATAGGCAAACACCAGGTACGTTATGCAGTAATAGTCTCCAAGGCCATATATAGGACAACAAAAAGGAATTTAAGGCAAGAGAAATCAAGGCGCTGGTGCGAACAACTCACACATTGAACAGAATCAGGTTTGTAAAAGAATAATGACATGGAGACCCAAGCTCGAAAAGAAATAATAATTATTATGACTATAGAATATTAGAGGATCTCATACATTATCAAAGCATTCGCCATCAAAGTATATAATAGAATGCAGGGGAAATATTTACAGATGAGAAAGATTGCAATGCATTTAGGTTTGTTAACCAAACACTCATACAACTACAGGAATCACTTAAAAAGTCCTCCAAGTATGAATAGATTGCCACTAGAGAGAAAACTTAAAAAAGAATCTTGAGAGACTTACGTAAGAATGCAATGGTTACCAAGCATATATGAAATGGTTTCATTTAAAACTTGAGGAACCTTCAAATAATGATTTACAGAATACACACAAAATGTTTTGTAGAGATATACTAAGAATTCCTTTATAAATCTTCTTTTATAAATTATTTCGATGCAAGATCAAACGAGGGTGAAAATTAGAAAGCAGTGGACCCTGATTAGAGTCGTTTAGCTGAGTTGAAGGTTGACACAGAGCTCTCTACTTCCAATTTGCAGCTTCAACACACTTCCAACTCCTCAACCACTGCAGAACCACCAATTCTAAAACCCCCAAAAAACCCAAAAGGAAAGCTTTCAAGAACGAGAAAATTATTCATAGAATGAAAACAAGATTAGTTTTCTATTATAATTAAAAAGCCCCCTTTTTATTTGGCCAATTAATCAATTTATTCTCCACTCCACAATCTGTTGCTTGCATGCAGCATTTCTTTAATTTCATTAATTAATTTATTTTATTTAGTTAATTTCCCACTATTGACAACTACCTCTTTACTATTATTTTAACCATACCTTATAATTTGCACACAATTAAATCAATAATTAAAATATTTAATTTATTAATTTAATCTTTCATTTCAATTTTGTTTGTACAATACCAAAATTAGTATATTTATTTTAATATTTCTTTATTAAATCATAATTTGAATTTATTTAAACCAAATAAAATATTAATAACATTTTATTTCATCAATATAATAATTGTATTAAAACATTTATTTAAATTATCGAAATACCTTTTTAACTGCAATAATCTTTTATTTTAATATAAAATCAATCAAAGCATTAATCAAACAAATAACTCAAATGAACTAAATACTAAATAGTACCTGACCGCAAAGCGAAACAAAAGGCAATACAACAACAACATCGACAAACCAACTTGAACTGACCACACATACAAGGTGAATCATGGAGGGGCACTACACATTCTTGCAAAAATTATTAGTGGAAAGCAGTGCAAAAATGGAAAGAAGCATTTTTTTTTAAATTTTGTGCATCATGGAGTGAAACCAAGTATACCAACACATCAAGGTGGGAAATAAAATGCTATGAAAGTCCTTTTTTCACCCAAGTCCCCTTGTGTTTCCAGAGTGCACTAATCTGAGGTAGTCTTGAAAGTGTCATAAAAGAAAAAAATGTACAATTGTTAAGTTTTCAATATTTTTGAAAAATGGGTAGCATGGTGACAGGTTGTCGTTAGATCCTATCGCTTTAGTTTAAAAATGCATCAAATGTATCGATCAGGTAGTGTTCAAAGGCTATATATGCAATAGGAAACATCTCAACTAACTCTCTCGGGATTTCTAAATGTTTGGAATAGTTGTAAATAAAACTTAACTAAAGGCCGCTAAACTAGAAAGCGTAGAAATTGTTTGAACTAGGAAGAAGGAAATTATTAGGCTAGAAAGCATAAAACGATTAAGCTAGAAAGCATAGAAATGATTAAACTAGAAAGCATGTAAATTACTGAAAAGGAAATGCTTGTAATGAAACTATAATACCTATTAACTAACATCTAACTGTTAATGGATAAAAAACTTAACAACCTACAACTAATGACCAAAGTGGGTGCTCCAAAAATTCAGGTAAACAGAGCTAAGATTATAAATGTTGCCTATTCTTCACTACAAGCTCAAATAGGTACAGCTGAGTCAGACTCATGAATTATAGGTACAGAAATTTTCAAGTTTTGTTGATTAAAGTATTCATTGATCATCATAGAGATCAATTTACATATGAATTACAGTTTTATTGTGCAAGTATTTGAAACAGAAAATTGAGAATTTGCATAATAATTTTTTTTATTCATTTTGTAAAAACACTGAATCTCGCACAAGCCGCGAGAGTAACTGAATTTGATTATGACAATCAAATAATGAATACAAAATTCAAAGATAAGCTACACTACTAAAAATAACGTAAGCGCAAAGAAGAGGAGCAATTCATCATTGCATGTGATGATGAATCGCTTTTGCTTGATGTCTTCAGTCGTTGCGTTTCTAAGCTGCAGCCTTGTTTCCTCGCTCCATGAACTCGCAAAATTATAAAGGAATGGCGTTAGAGGTGTACTCTAAGCAATGATGAATTACATTCTACCTTACACCTATGCTACCAACAAGAATGTAATTTGCATTAAATCAAGCATTCACTAGATGAAAGACTGACAATCAAGAAAAACATAACTCAATGGAAGCTTTCAGCTTCTTTTATTTTTGCTAACATGATTGTTTCAATGTGCAGGAACAGGTTCATCATGTTCGAGATCATTTTATCAGATATGTGGAGCAAAACGGGCTCCCACAAGGGTAGAGCCCGTCATATCATAAGGAAACCTCTCATTCATGTCGTTATTTGAGAGTTAATCAGATTTTCAATTACAGTCATCAAATAGGACTGCTGCAATATTAAAATTCATAAAGTAGTCCAATTCAGCATGGTGAAAACAGATTGAGCAATTATCTTTTTGCTCATCATTCAAAGGAACAATCAAAAAGATATATTAAGAAGAATTGATTGCATTTATCATCTCTTGTTTCAGCTCTGCCTTTCATTTATATTCACATTTTGATGAGGCATTAAGCCCCTTTATACTGAAGGGAAAGCAGATTAAACTTAGCATTCAATTGTTTCTTAGAACTCCAAAGTGCATACATAATTCATCAAGAGACTCAGGAGGACAACCACTTTTGCAAGCATTAACATATGCAAGAAAGATTCAGAAAAGAGAAAGGACAGTGCTTACTAAATGCATTATTATAGTCATGAAAGAGTTTGCAGTTTAATGATTATGCCATTCCCATTTATTTCAATCAGCAAAACAGATCACAAAAGCTTCAGCCTACAGGAGACTAAAATGGTTGTTCATACATGAGAATAATTCATACCAAGGAACAGTCATGGAGGAGGCTGCTAATATCTCATTATTAAATGATAAGATACAATCACATCATACAGTAGTTTATGAATTTTCTGATGAACAAATTCTCAGTAAAAAAGGGGCAATAAAAGCTTGAATCTGTAGGACAGCAACAAAGTTTTGGGACAACATTTCTCAAAATACACAATCACGATGTGGTGGGACAACATCAAACAAAGGCATGGAATGTAGTTGATATAAAAGAATGAATCAAATTTATTATAAGACAACAGTCACAATGCCATGTTATAGCCTTATTATTGAAGGATAGATTTATCATAATCATTATTACAGACCCAAGAAAAGGACAGTCACCAAATACATAGAGACATTGTAACATGGATTAAAGATAATAGTCATGAGCACTGGTAAAGAGGGCAGTAATCTTTAGATTTTGTTAAAGGACAGCAAATACAACCATGGTGGAAATATTCCAACTCAGGATGAGATGAGTTCCAAAGATATTTTATTGCATACCATCCTAGATGATTTAGAGAGTTCTCATAAAGAACAATGGCAACCTCTGGCTAAAGTGGAGTCTGTCTTACAACAGAAATGCAAATTTGGCCATTATTTGTTGTAGCTGGAGATGACCTACAGTCTGGAACATAGAACTCAAAAGCAACTTTTTATATTGAATGGTCAGAAGGAGAAGTGTGAAGAACAGAGAAGTAAGAGATTATCATGGGTCGAGCCCAGTTTTGGAGAAACTTCAGCTTTGTCACTGTGTTCAACGTGCACATTCATACAATGGTCTCGGTTTAAAGATAGGGATTCTTAGTGGAAAATACAAGATTTATTGTCACCCATGTGAGGGTTTCCTTTGTGTTTTAAGAGATGCAATGAATCATAAAAACTCAGATCCAACATGAAAAAATACAAAGTGCAGTGCAATGAATCACAAATACATCACAAAACCTAGAATGATTTTTATATGGTCATAGTTGTCAAGTATGGAGAAGATATAAAATGCAATGAATTTCACATACCCAGAAGGCGAATCACTATTTACAGTGGCGGCCAGAGTCAAATACGCATGAATTTGTATCAGTCTCAGCTATAAGAGCTTCAATCTCATACAGGTATGAAGAGCACTCAAAGAATCAATGACAGAAAAGACGTATATTATTTTAAAGATTACCACAATATTCTATGTTAGAAGATACAAGTGAAGCCGTGAGTTCCTCCTGTAGACTAAGTCTCAAAAATCTTAAAGCCCTATCATTCATGGCGAGCTTGCTGGAAACTCAATAGCAACAGAAAAATGAAAAGAAGATGCATCAGAAATGTCTCATGGTGGCGGCTTGAAAGCCTCAGAAAATGCGATGTAATGGAGTCAAGGTACCTCCAAATTGTAAACTGAAGAACTTACCCTATGAAGATCAGTAGAATTTGGCCCAGAAACAGCAAAATATGGTGAAATTTTGAGCTCCAGCATCAAGGAAATTCTCAGAAACCCTACCTAGCAGTGGCGGCCAGCTTCTTCATGAAGCTTCTCCAAGTCAAGTGCGAATGAAATGATCTTTTAGGGTTTGATGTTATTTGCTTGACCAAAGTGGAATGACTTTGATTTTTTCCCATGATTTTAACAAAATCATTATGTCTTTCTTGCCCATGTTTTTTACTCTCAAATCAAGTCGATTATTGCATGTGGTCGACTATTATCAACTATCAAATATTAAAATATGCATGGAGATGGTGGTCGGCCAATTTGTCCATAATGGTGAATGCATATTTTAATATATGCTAAGTATGAGATTAGCTTTATTTTTTAAACTGATTTTCATTATTCAATGTAAATGAATTAATCAAATGATGCATTATAAATCATTTAATTAATTCATCATCTTAAAATGCAAATAGAGAACATTATGTGAGTCTCAAGTTCAACTATAGACTCAACTAAAGCTTTGTCATGTGAAATGGACTTTAAGTTATCATGGGCAAATTGATTAAAGCAAGGAGGATTTTTGCATGTTTGGCTCACGTTCAGAGATTTCCAGTTCAGTTTGAATTACAGATTAGTTGCATGCTTTATGACTGCGAGTTCGAGATTGAGTTCACTCACTTTTGCATGAGTTTGAACCTTATTTTTAGGGATTTTTGCTTCTGCTTGGATTTCACCTTGGAATTGTCATTTTCTCACTGAAATTGACTTTCAATTACATGTTCATGCACTTTGAAGTGCATTCTCATTGTATATATTGAAAAAGTTTATCTTTTTCAGTTAGTTCTTGTTATTTAGCCTTTGCATTCTACAAAGCGAATTGTCTTGTAACTCAGCTTTCAAAATTTAATAGATATTGCAGCAGTCTTTACAGGTTATCTTGGAGTATCATTTGTAGAACGTTCCTTCATTTTTCATTGCAAGTTAAGAATTATCCTTCTTAGATTCAGGTGTCTTATTTTTGTGAATGTTTGGATACAAGTTTAATGTGTTTGATATCAGAACCTTTAAATTTCTATCAACATTTGTGAATGCATGCACACGAAGAAATATCCTAGTTGCAGGTCATAAATTGTGTCTCAAGTATGTCCATATCTTTAAGTTGTGAAAATAAGTCTTTCCTTCATAAAGAATGAATCATCGGGCGTGTTTGTGAATCATTAATGTAGTTAAATTGTTCAGTATGAGTTGTGAAAGTAAGCTTCATGATGAATCAATTGTGATTAGTCTGTTTTCTTAAGTCAAATAGGTGCATCACCACAGTCCACTTTTTCCAGTTTTACATTAAAATTAAGTTTCTTACCCTTTTCTTAGAACAAGTTAGTCAAGTATCAAACTGATCAACATATAGGAAGCTGGCCTAGAATCTGGAGGTTCAATCTCGTTATAGGTCACCCACAACCTGAGTTTGATCCAATGTTTCAATAGATTGTTGAATTTAACTATTCAAGCGTTCGGGTGCAATCTGTTTGACAACAATAAACTCAAACTACAACCTACAGGAACAACTAACAGAGCTCAACACATACAAACAATAGTTATTCACATTCACCACACAAAATGAAGATAACAGAATTAAAAAAAAAAAAAGATACTTATCTATCTATTCTATGATTCCCTCGAGTGGCTAGCTCTTGATACTACTACCCTGAACTCAGATCACATGAACTTCTACTTCTTCAAGATCAATTCATCCAATATAATTCCATCGTGCACAATACTAATAACTCAGAATGAGATGGGCAAAGCTTATTTTATTCATATCAAAAGCATAACTGTTACCTATTTTTCACTTCAAGCTCAAACAGGTAGAGCTGAATCAAATTTATCATTTATAGGTATAGAAATTTTCATTGATCTGATTGAAGTATTCATTGATCATCATAGATCATTTTAAATCTGAATCATAGTTTTATTGTGCAAGCATTTAAAACAGAAAATTGAGAAAATTTGCATAATAATGCTTTTTATTCATTTTGTAAAAATGTTGAATCCCACACAAGTCGTGGGAGTAACTTAATTTGATTTTTACAATCAAATAAAGGGTGCATGAGCAAAAGAAAAATATACAACTGAAAGTAGAGGAAGCATAGGGTATAAAGTGATTCGTCATTGCCTGGAATGACAAATCGTTGACAAGTTGAGGAATGTTGTGACGCCAGTTCCAGCTCCAACTCCATTTCCAGTTTCCGCTCCACTTCCAGTTCTAGTTCCAACGTACCTGCAGGTTGAGGGAAATGTTGTTAGAGCAATGCAAATAAAATCCTATCATGTACCTATGCTACCAACAAAAATATAGAATACAATCGATCAGGCATCCATCAGATGATTACAAAAATCAAGAGGAAAAACATAACTCAATGGAAGCTTTTAGCTTCTTTTATTTTTCTAACATGTTTGTTTCAGTGTGCAGGAATAGGTTCATCAGGTTCGAGATCATTTCATCAGATATGTGGAGTAAAACGGGCTCCCACAAGGGTAGAGCTCGGCATATCATAAACACCTCTTATTCACAAGTTACATGAGATAAATCAAGTGTTATAGTTAGCTTTCGGAGCTGCTGTAAAGTAATTAATTGTTTCCCAGAAAGCAGTTTTAATTCACCATGATTGAACAGATTGAGCAGTTATCTTTTGCTCATCATAAACAAAGAAGCATGATTAGAGAGCGTTAACTATATTTGTCATAGTGGAGTTTCAGCTCTGTCTTTCCTTCATGTTTTATATTTTAATGAGTCATTGAGTTTCCTTAAACTGATAGGAAAATAAGGTATTAAGTTATTCAACTGTTCCTTACATATTCATAATCTACAGGAGAGACAAAGGAAAAGGTTTTCCAAATGCTTCAGGTAATGAAAGCTCATGTCAAGCGGAGATATTTATATGTCAGCAGTATGAATTGATCAGCATTAATAACAAATGGAGTATTTGTTTTCAATGGAAGTCATTATTTACAAAGTTATTCAAAAGCAGAATTTGCATGAATATGTTGTCATACGAGGAGAGACAGTATTAAATATCAAATCATAGTTTTTTCCTTAGAAGGACAGTATGATTTACTTTGAAATAAAGGCATGAAAAAGATAGTGGGTTGCGAGCTGTGTCAATTCTATGAAAGTAAAGGACAGTTGTAGATGCTCAGAGATTATCTACAAATGAATGAATTTCAGTCACAAAAGACTAAGGGGCAGTCAACATATGTGAAGAACAGTCATTAGTTTCATTGACAAGTAGCTTCCATACAAGTTGTATACATGAGACCAAGTGCAGATGATAACGAATATGCCATTCAAAGTCATGATAGTGAAATGTCATAAATTGAGAATGATTATATTTTCATGGTGGAGTTTGTGTACAATAGTATAAAGGTCAAAGAATGAAGGAGAGCAATCAATGCATCATGTTTTCAATGTTAATTAATGAATTCGATGAAGTTTCTCAAGGCATCAAAATCATTTTTTTCACCTTTCATAAAATGGCATTCATATTATGATCTGGAACGATCTTATCACAGTGAAGGTGATTGTAATACTGCTAGCAGTAATTTCATAAGCATAAACAGAGTATTGTTTTTTTTTAGCACTTTTTGAAGCAGTCAAGCACATAAGGCTCAAGCTTGTTGCAGGTTGAAACAGGGTACATCAATGTTACATGCCGAACCATATGTCACATACATTCACAATGAAAAATAGAGTTAAGTGAAGTCGAGCATGTAAGAGACAGAGAGACAATGCATCTTGATGCTCAAAACAAGCTTCTTATTACAGGAAACAACAAAAATAAACTTTCAGTTATCAATGTCAAAATGGGAGACAATGAACAAATAATAAATAGAAATGAGGAAATATTCAGAAAAACATGCAAATTCCTGCTCAGAATATCAAATCATTTTTCACCATGGCGGCTGTTACAGTATGAATGTTTAATATTGCTCATAAATGTTCTTATGATAGGAAATATGTGAATATCTTTTTACCCATTTTAGGATTTTATTCTAAAATGAAAAAATACAAATTGTAAAGACCCAGATGGGGTTTTCATGAGCCACGGCCAGGTACAGAGTATGTTGCAGTTTTCAAGCTATATATGTTAAGATCTCTTGGTGCGCAGTCACAGAAAGAGGGCGTTTATTCTCTGTTTTGGCTTCTTCTTAAATCACAATGGGATTCTTCAAAAGTAGCAAAGTAATGGTGGCTTTAAGTTTACAAAGATATCATAGGTAGTGGCTAATATTAAAATACTCCATGGCGGCCTGAAAGAGTTGGAAAGTATACAAGAAAGGAAAATATTGAGCTTACCAGTGTTGTTATTGTGTCATGTTTCCAAAATTTCTGTGTCATATCTTTGCCAGTATAAATCAAGCTCGATTCCAGCTTTCATGGCGACCAAAATCAACAAATACAGAGATACAAAGGAGGTAATAGAATATATCAGAAGGAATTTTCAGTATTATGCACAACCACGCCTTTAAATCTTCATAAAATGCTACATAATGAAGTCAAACTGTTAAAAATGAACTTACCTTATGAAGTTCAACAAAAGATTTTAGCTCAGGAAGTGTTCAAAAGGTGCAGATTCGACCATTTTCAGGTTGAAACCCTACTTAGCAATGGCGGCTAGCTTCTTCACGAAGCTTCATCAAAGTCAACAAAATGATAATGATTTTAGGGTTTGATGATTGCCTTTGTTAATTCGCCCTAACTCATTTTTGATATTTTTGATAATCATTATGTCTCCCTTGCCCATGTTTTTGACTCTCAAGTCAAGTCGACTATTGCATGTGGTCGACTATTATCAACTATCAAAAATTATGATATGCATAATGATGGTGGTCGGTTTTAAAATATACACTTAGTCCTGAAGTTTTCAAATATTTGATAAGTGTATATTTTACATTGCTCATGGTGTTATTTAAGTGATGAGTGTTGAATGCATATGTTGAAATAATGCCAAGTAAAATTGTTGAATGGGATTCAATTTTTTAACTCCATATTTATCTTTTATTTTTGCATCAATCAATGTAAGCTAATTAGTTAAATGATGTATTATAAGTCATTTAATTAATTTAGCATTTTAAAGAGCATATAAAAGATATTATGGAGTTTCATGCAGATACAAGTAGAGTTAACTTGGAATTTTACTTTAGTTCTACATCAGATTATCAACTGGAGAGTTATCATGAGAAAGATGGACTTTAAAACATGCATAGGCGAATTGGTAAGAACGAGGCAGTTTTGTGTGCTTTAGCCCACCTTTTCAGGGATTTCAGTTCAGTTCGAGTTGCAGATCAGTTGCATGCTTTATGACTACCAATTCGAGATTGAGTTCACTCATTTTTGCATGAGTTTGAACCACATTTTTAGGGATTTTTACTTGTGCTCGGATTTCATTTTGGGATTGTCATCTTTTCACTTTCAGATCACTTTCAGTTGCTTATTCATGCACTTTGGACTGCCTTCATATTGTATATATTGAAAAAGTTTATCTTTTTCAAGGCAGTTCTTGTTTTTCAGCCTTTGCACTCTGCAAAGTGAATCATCTTGTAACTCAGCTTCCAGATTAATACAGTAATGTTTTTTATAGGTTCAAAGTGTGTAATTGCAGAAGATTCCTTTAAGTTTCAGTACTTTAGAGATTGCCTTCTAGATTTCAAGCATCGTTTTTGTGATGAATTTGATTGAAGAATTACTGTGTTTCAGTTTTGAAACCTTTGATTTTTTCTGTCTTTTTCACATGTTTGTATGCAATTTAGTTTAAATTCACTGGTTATGCACTGTGCTTATAAATTGATTAATCAATTTTGTCGTGAAAACCTCATTTTCTCTCAATATTGCATTAGGTCAAAGCCTCTATTTAAATCATTCAAGTGATTAAATTATTAAATCAGGTTGTGCATATTAGAGTTTTGAGAAGTTTTATTGTGAGTCATAGTTGCAAGTCATTATCGGTTAGGTGCAATCACCTCCCGTAGCTTTAGGATTTCAATTCAAGCAAGCTTTCTATCTCTTTCCCAGCCAAGTCAGTTAGTTTTTAGGAGGTTTTCATTAGGGAACCAGCCCTCTCTGGAGATTGATTCTCAAAATTAGGCAACCCACAGGCCTGAGAATCATTCCATGTTTCAACAGTTTGTTGGATTTAACTATTCAAGCGTTCGGGTGCAATCTAATTGACAACAGTTTTTGGCACGCCCGGTGGGACTTTGAAGATCACTTCAGAGAAGAAATTCAAAGATACAAGTTGTTGTCCTGGTATACACAGCAGCATATTTTCACCTTTTAGAGGTACATATTTATACCTGGCAACTTCGAGCACATCTACTGGTTTCAATAAGTCCAATGCTGGTATGTTTCAATTACAAGCTTAATATTATGATTTCCAACATTTATATGAGTAGAGATGACAAATTTTTATAGTCAACATGTATATCCACTTCCATTTCATGAAAATCCTGTCAACCAATCACCCTATCAGCCATATTAGGCCAATCATGCTGCTAGTTTTATCCCAAACAGCCATGCAACAGTAGCTTATCAGCATGCTCAACATGCTTACCTCCCACCCACCCCTGCTCCGCCTTCAGATCAATATTCATATGTTCACAATCAACTCCAAGAGGTTGATTATATGAAAAATAACATGAAGCACATGAAGGACATATTGTTAGACATCACAGAGCATATAGAAGAGTTTAGGAGGCAACAGGTACTTGATTTGCAGCAACAGGAATTAGATTATCAGGTCTGCCTCCATGAGCAGGAATTAGAGACACAAGGAAGACAGTTTGAAGAAAGGCTCGAGAGGGAGTTAGCTACAAAAGAAGAGCAGATGAAGTTTTTTTTTGCTCAAAATTATGAAGTCCAAACAACTCCCTTCATTCTAGATCAGCCCTTTCAAGACAAAATTCAGCCTTTTAAAGATGAGGTTTTTGTAGAGCAGCCCATTGATCAGGATGGCTCACTTATCATGGAGAAGATTAGAAATGTAAATCCATTGCGTTTAGCTTTGGAGGTTTACCGTTTAGAGTAGCTAAAGACTGAACAAGAAAGGATTGTGGAGTCTAAACCAATCAAAATTCCAAGTTTTAGGAGTGCTCTTTCAATACAACAACCAATTCGTAGCTAAGAGCAGCTTGAAGCACCTCATAATGAACTTAGTAATCCTATTTCAGCAGCTGAACATTCTTGCAGCCCCTTTTGTGCTAGAAAAATAGAAAAATCACATGTCAAGCAAGAGGTTGATGTTGTTTATAGTGTGTTTCCAGTTGAAAATGAACATAACGCCTGTATAGAGGAGGTAGGTTCAAGCTTGACATTGAATCCTTTACACTTTGATTCGTTTGATAAGTTTTCCAATGCTTTTTATGAGATGAACGAAAGCAAAATGGAAAGGCTACAAAGTGAAAGTCTTATGTCGCAAAGGCAAGTTGTCAAGGTTCATTGGACAAGACGCCACCTGAGGAGGAAAATTCAATTTCTTTGTTTGACCAGCTACCTGGATTTATTGACAATGAGGAAGATAATTTATAGGTGCTCAACTTATCAGCTGTTTTGGAGCAGCAAGAGCACATTGAAGATTTTTGTGAATCACTAGTCCATGACAGCAAGGATGATAATCTTATTTGGCATGAGGCTATTACTAACTATCACTCTGAACATAAAAATAAATTAGATCAACCATCAAATTTGTTTTCAAAACTTCCTTTGTATTACACCAAAGAGGCCAACATGAATGAGTTGAAAGAAACTTGCCTTGATGAGCAGTCAAGTGTATTAATTGAAGATGATCAATCTCTTCAAGACATATCAAGGTTTGACTATCAAGATCCCACCTGTTTAGCTTGTAGAGAACTTGCCACTTTGCTGAATTCTTGTAGCAATCAAAAGCCCGGGCTAGTGAATAATGAAGACAATCAGATGCTAGAAGGTACAGGGGTTGATTCACAAAAAGGGGTTGTTCAAGTAGAGCAAGAAAGGTGGAAAAACATAGATATTGAAGCACCTTTCAAGACAAAGGTTTGTGTTCAGCGTAATCAAGTGATTGAAGAGGTTGTAGTTGATAAGGGAGAAGTCAGCAAAAGGAGTTATCAGTTTAACCTCTCAAGAGGATTCCCAATCAAAACTAAGTATACCAACACATCAATGTGGGTAGTGCAATGCTACAAAATTCATCCTTTTGTCGCCCAAGTCCCCTCGTGATTTTGGAGTGCACTAATTTGGGGTAGTCTTGAAAGTGTCGTAATAACAAAAAATTCCAAATTATTAAGTTTTCAATATTTTTGACAAATGGGCAGCATGGACACATTGAGGTAGGTAGGTAAATACTAGGGAAGGTCTCTTCTTGTTTCCCAAGTCACCCGATCATTTTGGGGTGTTCTTTCTAGGGAGACAAATACGACAATCAATACCTAGGCATGTTATCTTTCTAAATAAGCATGCCAAAATCATTAGATAGTGAATAAGAGTCTTGATAAGTGTAAAGCATGAAACATATATAAAAAAGGGAAAGAATAGTGTTAAATTCATTTGAGTGTGTTAGATCATGATGAAGAATGCATAGTCAAGTGTAAGGAGAGTCATGAGAAAAGACTTTTTTGTGGTGTGTGAGTTGTCATTGTCAATTATTATCATGCTCCTTCAAGAAAGATCAAAATGCATTATTTCCAACTTTCCCTTCAATATTAGAAAAGTACATGGATCAAATGATAACTAGAAGTCTCTACTTAGTAGTTAGATGAACAAAGTATGCAAACAAAACCAACTCCAAGCAATGAAGATGAACAATGGTGGCCAATAGTAAACCTTCATGAATGAAATAGGTTGAATGAGAGTTCCTACCCTACAATTTAAACAATAATACCTTCAAAAATTTAGCAATCGAGAGAATACTCATTAGAAATGTGGTCAAAGAAGAACCTACATATAAATAGAGACAAATTGTTGAGCATAAGCAACATGAACTACAAATTTTGAATTGAACATTCTCTCAAATCAAATATACCTTGAAAATATATTGATCTACTTGAATTGTCATGGATGTTTTGATCTGAATCACTTAAAAATATACCTTTGTTCTCCAAAATACCTACATTTTTACATACGAGTTATTTTTTATGCAAAATTTTAATGTACTTTTAATCCAACCCATACAAATAACATGAATCTAAATAAGATGAACAATATCATACCTGTCCCATACAAAAAAAGATTCACTACTAAAGTGTGCCTGAAGGGTCATCTCTTACCTTCAAAGTATCTAGTATTGCTTCACGATTGGCACTACTAGTTGTCCACAACTCCTTTGTTCTTGGTTTGGCATGATGTCTCAATAACTTAACATTTGTTGCTATAACAATGTGTGAATACATGAGAATTGGTTTTTGTTTCTCGTAGTCTTCAAATACACATATGTCATTCTTTCTAATCATATATGTTTGTAACCATGTTCTAGAAACAACTAAACCTATAGGATACATGAACCCATCATCATTTTTCATTAGTTGTGTTAGCTTCTTATTTCCATGTAGACATCATGCCAACCAATAGTTTGATCCCTCTTCATTCCCCTGCGGTGCAACAACTACATAGACATGTCCTGGCTATACAAGATCTAAAAGATGGTCATAGTCAAGTGAACTTTCCATTTCATCTTATAAAGAGGATTGTGCTGTAGATAAAGGGGTTAGATATTGTGGAATCCATGTATTTGTAATGGCACGAACTTGCACCCTAGGAAAATTCCCCATTTATTTACCCTTACCTTAAAAAATATAAACCCGATGATGAAAAATCCTCTATCGTCACCCTATCCCTTCCACTTGGTTGCATCTTTCTATGTCAGTGGAGGAATTTTTCTCAGGGACATGCACGTTGCATGGAAATATACCTAGTGTGTTGTCATCTTGATAGGATTCTTGCCGCTAGGATCTATAGAACTGTTACGTTTTCCATTGGTTGTGAAAGGTAACATCCTTTGCATTCCTTGACCGATGAAAATCGGCCCCTTTCCTCCATTTTTCCTATTCAAACTCAATTCAATATATCTCATTCATTCTTACATTCTCTCTCACACATTTTAACATTGCACTCTCTCATTCTCACTTCACTCTTGCTTCTACACCATTGTTCTTCTTGTTGCAAGCTTCTCATTTGGCTCCAAAAGTGTATTCTTATTGCAACACCGTCACCATTGCAAGATTGTTAAGCCTCATCTTCTCTATGTGGTGGTTTCAATCTATCCCTTCCGCTATTGGCCTTGAGAGCTCATAGTTGGGAAGGTAACTTTGTATCTTTCTATTTGGTTGTATCATCATGCTTATTGGATAAAATTTTTGTTGTCTTTTCTTTTCATCTAGTTGTACTACTTCCTTTCTTTTTTCTTTATCAAATTCTATATCTCGAGGTATTCTAGTTGTTTGTGGAGGTGGGAACACCAAAAGGGGGGTCTAATTGAGGAAAACCTTAAATACAACACAACATTTTTTTGCTTCTATGTGTGTAGGAACGTTCGAGTGGAGATAATCGAAGAATCAAGTCATGGGAAGCACGATATCTTTCCTTATCCTTTCTTCGTCACTTCTAGAATAGTTCATTTCAAGTATTTTTCTTGTTGTACTAGTCGTTTTGTGTAATTTTCTATTTTTTGTTAAGTTGCAAAAAATCAATAGCCAAATTATTAGTAGGATCTTAGTGTTTTCTATTTGCTTTATGGACCTCTTTCTGTACAAGATGCTAGCGCATCCCTGAGACACCAATGTGACACACTAGAGTCTGAGATCTGCGCAACCGTCCTTAGACAGTGAGTTGTCTAGGTGATAGAGTGAAACCTCTGTAGTCGGCTCTTTTGGCTCGGTAAAAACCTAGTTTTAGTAGAAGGAAAGTGGTGCACTGCTTGCCCTTCATTTTTAGCATCATTCTTTCATCTTTTCAAATATATCTTGTCAACCTAAGGTATTTTAGGGAAGTTCATTCCTTGGGACTCTCCTATGACTTGGAGTCCCAGGGGTGACAGATCCCCCTTCTCTACATTTTTGGTGAACCTGACGTGAAATCTTTTTTTTTGTTTCTTGGTATCGAGGAACCTTCTCTCGTTTCCTAGGTGTAGTGTAGATTTGTGCGTTGCAGGGCGTGTAGCCTTGCAACCCAATCTATGATCCCTAGTTACGTAGTTAGAAGGGCTCTTGGATATTCAAAAGTAGAATTCAAGTAGGTCACTATCTAATAATTAAATCTTCTACATCATCTAAAGTAGTTCCATCCAAGTACGTGAATATGGTTTCATTCACACGTACTCCTCCCCTCAAAAATGTGAGTGCTACACCTAACATAACATTTACCTCGCATGATGAGAATATCACTAAAGAACTCTCCCCTTTATACATTCCTACCTGAATTAATGGAAATGTTGTAATTGGCACTTTAGTTGATTTGATGAGTCAGGTCAATGTGGTAACAAAGGAGATATTATTCATAAATGGATTACATAAGGAGAAGTACGAAGAGTTAGAGACCATGCTCTATACACATGATGGACTCTTAATTTCTCCTTTAGGTTCTATTTATTTGTTAGTCTTGGTAGGACCCAATACTATTGATGCTTCTTTTGTTATCATTCTAGAGTTTAATCTATTCCAACTTAGGTTGGGCATCCCCTAGCTTGCCTCTATGAACAATGTTGCCTTCGTGGTTCATAAATGTTTGAAATTCATTCATGAAGGTTTTGTGTACGTAATGCATGACACCGATTATAAACTATTGGTTTTGCATGGGGTTTTTGCACTAGATCACTTCTAGTTTGCCCTGGTTGGACCTCTCCCTCCTAGGGGAGATTTTCTATACAAGGCTTATATTAAGTATAAGATTGGGGGCTCAACATTGAAGACTAGTTATCCGGTGTCCCCCTATGCAGTCTCCATGAAGGCTTCCATGATCGCACAACAACAAGCTACTTAATTTGTCCAGCAAAAAGGGAAGGAGAAGCTTGCTCACTCTCAAGGGCCTTCTTCCTCTTTTGTATCATTTGCTCCCGCTTTTTCTTCTTTCCATGCTATGGCCTCTTCAGATCTTACTCCCATACCTTGCATGGGAAGTTCAATGGTGCTTGTATGGAGAAAAGCTAAGTGCTAGGTCGTTGAAATTCATGTCCTCCCTATGGTTCCTAGGCCCATTGTTTATGGCAAGGGTAAAGGTCCTTGTGGGGCCGCTCTTGTGTCTCAGCCTCCATGACCTATCGCTTCTCTACCTACCCCTAAGGTAGAGAATAGGAAGAGGCCCACCACCAAGGTGTTGGTTCTTATTTCTCTTCATGTGGTTTCTCTTTCCCCTGCACTTCCTCATCCTACTCCTGCCTAGGAGCCTACACTTCCACTGGCTATGGTTGTGAAGGATACTCCTATGGTTGAGTAGCCTCCGGCTGCTTCTCAGGTCATGTCTTCTAGTTCTCGTAGCCGACGTAACCAGCTTACGTATGAGTGTAAGTGTCGATGAAAGGCTCTCACTGTTGAACAAATAGCCTTGTAAAAGGAGGGGGAGCTAGTGGCCCCTAGATTTGTATCCTCTTCTATTATTTTTTATTCTCTTGTTGTGTCTACTTTAGTTCCAATTGCCTTAATCCTACTCTTGGCTCCTTTGATATGTGTTAATGATCCTCACCCCAAAAGGGTGTAGGTCTTCATTGCTCCTTCCATGGACCCTCCTCTTTTGATGTCCCTCCCAACATCCCTCCCTATTCCCAGCCTGTAGACATGCCAAACACCATGATAGTGTTTGTTACGACTTTTTCTTCTTCTTCCTTGTCTTTCGCTTCTTCTATGGGGATTTCACATCCTACACTGAAGTGTAATTTGGAGGATGACATCGCTTCCATTCGAGGTCAGAAGAAGGGGTCACCTTCTTCGAAAGCGAGTTATGTTTTGGCTTGCACCATCCTTGTGACAGAGGTGGCCCCTACGTCCCCTAAGATTGTCACTACCCCTCTCGATGAGGTTGGCAGTGGATCTCAAGCTCCTCCTTCCTCTCCCACCTAGTTAACACAGTAATGCAATGAAAGTACATGTTTAACTTAGTGGATGATATCGCAACTTTGTCCTCGATCTTCACAAGATCAATGACCTTTACCTCATAAGAGCTTAGTAAAGAAGACCTTGAGGGACCTTCTTGCTTGGCCCTTGTTGTAGGAGAGTCGAAGGGTACTTCCCTCACTATCCCACCCTTGTAGGCTTGCCTGCCATCCCCATATAAGGATTTAGATTGGGAGCATGACAACTTGTTGGTTGATGAGGAGTATGGTAGTACATCTTCTTTATCTATAGATTAGTTTTTCTATGTGTTTGTGTTTCCTCGTGCTTGTTTTTTTTGTGTTTGTTATCCTTACTGGAGGACCCTTGCTACCCTTGTAGGTTCTTGGATATAGGCCTGGAAAATTTGTCGTAAACTTCTTCTATGTGTATCATCATTCTTCTATATTTTGTAAAGTAGTTTTTCTACAATTAGGAATGATGTAAAGTGTTGGGGGCATTTAGGCCCTCTTCCATGTTGACTCAATTTTTATTTTTATTTTATCTTCATCTGCTCTTCTTCACGATCTGAGTAGTTCAAGGATTGATGATTGTTTTTCATACAATGTATTATACATATTTGTATTTATGAACAAATCTAACCCTAAACTCTCAGACACCCCTTGTCTCTCTTGATTTCTTTGTCTATGTCTACTTCTTTATGTTGTGGTTCTTATGTGTTGTCCCTCGTGTATGTGTGACAACATACCAAAAAATACATCTCATCATGTGTTATGTGCCACAACATCTCTACCTGTCCTTTCTCTCCTTAGGATGCCATGCGCTCCTTTGTGTAGCACACACCATCCTAAGGGGGGCTACCATGATGTTTTGATTTTCAATTTTGGTGAATTCTTTCGAAAAGAGTTCTTTGGGGTTAAAATTTTCTTTTACAATGAATTCCTTGACAAAATAATCCCTTATTAAAACCCATCATTTTCCAAAACATTGAATTCTTTCAAGACTTATGAATGAAATTTTCTTTTGAAAAAGGGTTTTGTATGTGAAAGGATTTGAAAACTTTCCTTTGAAAAAGGAGTACTTTTTCTAAAATGAAAAAGTTTGAGAAATTTCCTTTGAGAAGGAGCATTCTTTCCAATGAATTCCTAAATAAAAGGATCTTTCAAAAGGATTCCTTGATGAAAATGTGGTGTTTTTCAATTGGAGCATTCCTTTTTAGTGAACCCCTTGGTGGCTTGAAGGGTTTTTGAAGGAACCCCTTTGAAAAATTCTCCTACAATTGCGTCTTTGGGTGTTTTACAAAAATTGTGTGACTTGTAGCTGATATTCAATGTCGTTGTGTTTAACATTGTATATCCTTGAGTCTAGCCTGGGGGCAGCCCGACTAGACCCACATTTTCTATGACTACCCTGTAATAGAGTTTGCAGTAGCCGCAACCTTACCTGACTAGTGTATTTGATTAGGTTGTGTTTGATTGTGTCAACTTGTGTTTCTTATGATTTTTAGCCTAACAAGTTTTGTCTGTAGCCTAACATGTTTTTGGTGAGATCACATCTTGCTTTGTAGGACCAAGAACTTGTGGAGCCCTCTTTTTTTTTCCATAGCTTCATAGCACCGAGAACCTATGGAGCCCTCTCTCTTTCTCTCTTCCACGTCAAGGTTTCCCTGCGGGACTAAGAACCTATAGAGCCACCTCCTTCACATCCTGATGTGAAAAATCGAAGGTTTGCATCCTCGATGGTTAAGGTATATTATCTTCAATCTCTTTCTACTTTACCTCGCATCTGCACTGACACGTATGCTCGCTAAAGTGGAGGAAAAATGAAATGGCATGAATTTACACCTTAGGAAAATTCCCCATTTATTTATCCTTACTTCAGAAAATATAAACTCGATGATACAAAATCCTCTGTTGCCATCTTGTCCCTTCCACATGGTTGTGTCTTTTTTGCATCGGTGGAGGAATTTTTGTTAGGGATGTGCATGTGCCACATGGACATTTGTGCGGTGTGCTGGTGTCATGACAGGATTCCTACCCCTAGGATTTGCATAACCATTACATTTTCCATTGGTTATGAAAGGTAACATACTCTGCCTCCCTTGACCGACAAAAATTGATCTCTTTCCTCCATTTTTCCAATTCAAACTCAATTCAATCTATCTCATTCATTCTTGCATGCTCTCTCTCACATTCTAACACTTCACTCTCTCATTCTTACTTCACTTTTTCTTCTACACCATTGTTTTTCTTACTACAAGCTTCTCACTTGGCTCCAAAAGTGTATTCTTGTTGCAACACCATCACCATTGTAGAATTGTTAATCCTCATCTTCTCTACGTGGTGGTGTCACTCTATCCCTTCCACTATTGGCATTAAGAGCTCACAGTTGGGAAGGTAACTTTGCATCTTTCTATTTGGTTGCATCATCATACTTATTGGATATCATTTATGTTGTATTTTCTTTCTATCTAGTTGTACTACTTCCTTTTAGATTTCTGTGGAGGTGGGAACACCAAAATGGGGGTCTAACCGAGGCAAACCTCAAATACATCCCAACATTTTTCTTGTTTCTATGTGTATAGGAACGTTTGAGTGGAGTTAATCAAAGAAACAAATCATGGGAAGCACGATATCTTTCCTTATCCTTTCTTCATCATTTCTAGAATAGTTAATTTCAAGTATTCTTCTTGTTGTACTGGTTGTTTTGTGGACTTTTCTATTTTATGTTAAATTGCAAAATATCAACAATCAGATAATTAGTAGGCTCTTAGTTTTTTTTGTTTGTTTTCTAGACCTTTGTTTGTACAGGATTTGCTAGCGCATCCCTGAAACACTAGTGTGCCATACTTGAGTCCAAGATTTGTGTTGTCATTCTCAGATAGTGAGGCATTTGGGTAGCAGACCGAAACCTTTGTAGCTAGCTCTTCTGACTCTAGAAACACCTGGTTTTAGCAAAAGAAAAGTGGTACGATGCTTTCCCTTCCTTTTTAGCCTCAGTCTTTCATCTTTTCAAATTTGTCTTTTCAACCCGAGGTAGTTTAGGGTAGTCTGTTCCTTGGGACTCTCCCATGACTTGGAGTCCCAGGGGTGATGAATCCCCCTTCTCTATAGTATCTACCCACTCACTTGACTCGCATTGATCCCAATCACATTGAATACAATTTTGACAAAAACAAGCCAACTCTCATGTCCATATGGTCCATGTACCTGCATCTGAGCTTTGAAATGAATGCATCTTTGAAGATTCTCTAATTGTCTAGCATTCCAATTTCTTCCCCACCATTCCCTCTTCAACCAACCAAAAGATCTTGCACACTTCTGAATCAAGTGTCACTCCTCATGGCAATGTGTAACTACACCAATCAACAATAGAACATGCATCATTAAATGTTGCACCACCTCTAATATTCATTTATTCCTTAACCCAAGCTCTCTTCACACATGCACCTGCGCCATCATGCTCACCTTTTCCATGGCCAACTTAAAAAAAACTCCAAATATGTTGTACACCCCTCTATACATGCATCCTGCTCAACCAATAAAACAAATGGGCATTCTTGAATTGCCCCGTGTAGTTATCTGACCATGTGAGATGTCAACCCATTGCAATAATTTTTTCCTACAAGAACTAAAAAACAATTTTAAAACAATGTTGCACAAACTCAGATGAATGAGATCTATCATCACTTATGTAAAAATGCTACTCCTTGATTATCTTCCTATCCTCTTCTATCCTATCAGGGACATGTCTATATGTTATGTGAAAAAAAATAAAAAATTGAATAGAACTATAATATTGAGATTGTACCTCGTTTTGTGTTTGTAATGTGTAATTTTCAACAAAATCAACCATGGATATAATAGTTCCAATCGAGAAAGAGTCCTTACACATCCTAAATTCCTGATCCTGCCACTTTTTGGTGACACAAACCTTCAATTTTTTAATAATGGTCTCATTTTGTAAGAGTTTAGAAATTGTACAAAAAGTTGACATTGTTCAGTTAATGTCTTATCGAAAAAGTATTGATTGAACATATGGGTAGCCCACAACCGAACTGTTCGTGATGACCTTTTTCCATCAAGTTTATCTATTATGTTCTCATCTATTGAAAGTAACCATTTTGGGGTTGTTAAATGTTGAGAATTTTCATTGGGTTCATTGCAAATATATGGATTTAGGATTTCTTTTTTTTCTTCGCAAATATCCTCTCTTCTTGTATAATTTGGAGATACATTGACATTCATTGTTTCATTTTCACATATTTCATGTTCAACATTAATATTTTTAGTTTCATACTCAACATTTACAATTTCATGTTGGACATTTTCTTTCTCAATTTCATGTTCAGAACTTTCAATTTCAATTGAGTGTTCACTATTTTCATTTTCATTTTCATGCTCAACATTTACAATTTCATGTTCAACATTTTTCTTCTCAATTTCATGTCGTAAAGTTTCAATTTCAATTTCTTCTTCAATATTTTCAAATTCAATATCATGGTCACTTTGAATTTCACTTAAAGGTAAAGAGGAGCCTTCTCCTTGAAGAGAATTTGACATACCTCTTCTTTCCACCCTCTTCCTTACTCTTTCTTTTCACTTTACGACAATTGTAGCTTCCCATTAGCTGAACCCAAACAAGTACCAAAATGATTGAAATAATAAACTTTTGCAAAAAAGAGTGCTCCAAAAGAGAATTCCTATCTGTAATGCACAAAATCATGGTTTTCCTGACAGAGCAGAGAATGTGGGGACTCTTGGAATGAACAAAATTGACTTTTATCCATTTTGTTTATTATAGCCATTTGCAAAAGCGTGTAGGGTATGGGAAAACGTTTACATATATAATATTAATATTTGTATATTATATATATAAATAATATATATAATATTATTATATTTATATTAATATATAATATCAATATATTAATATATTAATATTTTGTATATCAATATATTAATTTATTATATATAATATAATATTATTTATATTAATATAAGTACAATATAACACAAACTTTATACGTAGAACGAAACGGGTACCCATGTTAATAACGGATATTTGTTATGTGGTGCTTAAAATTAACTTGACATCTCTCTAGATATATAATATTTTGAAGAACAACATGGGTACTTGTTATGCCTTGCATAACCACCCCATTTTAAATTTGATTAAAATGGGACTCCTTCCCCCCCTCTTTTGCTCTAAATTCTGACATCTTTTGGGCCTGTGGATTTTATTGCTTTGATTGTTTTCGAGGTCCTTAGTTGTTCATTTCGCCCATCCAAGTCATTCCCCTAGGTTGCACGTTGAAAACTTAAGTTTTAAGGAAAAGTTTGGGTTTTCACCCTATTTCAGGATTTTCTAACCCATCTGGATTTTCCTGGATTCCATCGTAAACCCGGCAAAGTAATTTCAACGATGGAAGTTCAGAGTTCTGGGCTCTTCGCAAAATTCCACCTGGGCCGGATTTTTTCAGATTCTGCTTCACTGTCGGATTTTTGAATTTCGGGTCGCTGTGAGTTTCTTAACTCTCTCCGTCTGGGTGGATCTCTAGGCGATGTGTGTTCCTGAACAGTTTCCATGCCTTGCCTTGTTTGTCAATGCCTCAGTTTGATTCGGGTGGGGTTTCATGAAGCCCAATTCAATTTCACGTGCTCTGAGTTGGTTGGTGAGTTTCGCCTTTATTGTATTAATCAAAGCTTGCTCAGGAGTGGTCCATTATTCATTGCAAACCCACTGCGAACCTTGTTAGGCGTATCCGAGTTCCATCTAGGTAATCTAAGCTTGCCCCTGTTGTTCATGGCGGAGGCCTTAACAGTTGAATCTAGGGCATTGTTGGTTTGTCGTGCACTTTCGTTATTTGACTCCTCAGGTAGTTTGGATCCAAAGGGATAAATATAAATCATGAATTAGATTTGAGTCGACCTCAAGAGATTCAGAATTCGTCGAGTTTCAATCACTTCATGAAAATTCGAGCGTGATGAAGGTTTTTCAAGATTTTGAAGACTCCGCAGAATTTCCATGCCTCCGGATTTTTCCAAATTCCTTCATCTTCCCAGAAGTGTGCTATGAGTTCTGAGTTTTGGGTCATCCACGAAATTCTAGTCTGACTGAATTTTTTTGGATTTTCTGCCAAGCTTGGAGTGACTTGAAATTGTTGACACAAGAATGATTTAGGTGATGAATGCTTGATATTCCAAGCTTATTTTGATGGATTTCACAATGTTATATGCATTCCTTCTTCATTCAAATGATCTATTGGTGAACCTTATGCCTGCTTTGGGATTCTCTGTTCTAGCCAGATTTTCCCGGTTTCCTTCAGTTTTCCAAAGTGCGAAGTTTTGAGTCATCTGCGGAATTCCGGTCCAGCCGGATTTTTCTGAATTCTCTGCTATGCTTTGTGGAATATAAGAAATTGGATAAAATTGATGAATCTAATTATGAATGCTTTAAAATATCTTGCTTTAGCTTGATAAAGTTCACTGTTGTATGTTGTTTGTGTTCATTTTGATGATCCATTGTTGACATTAGTGCTTCATTGGGAGAATCCGCCTGGTTCAGAATTTTCCAAAATTCTTTCTAGACTATTTTTCCTCGGTTAACTTGAAATCCAGAACTTGACAGTGTTGATGCTTAATGGCTAATTTAATGGTTTTATCATGATTTTAAGCTAACACTTGGATGAAAATTTTGTCAACATTTGGATTCTCACATTGGTGTTTGATGAATGTAGGTTGGGTCTGGCAGGACGATGGTGGATGGAGATGCTAAAGAACACAAAGGGATCATCCATCTTTGAAGCGAAAAATAAATAAAAATGAAGTTGGATGAAAAGAGTAGGATTTTTGGGGGCAAGATGACATCAGTCTGGTTCAAGGTTTCAGATACGAATATGAACACCTTGCTGCAAAGGACTAAGGCTATCATGGGATACAGTAACTAGGCACCAACTGGATGACGCAGCAACCTACAGTGCAATCATTAATGAATATCAATCCAACAAGAGAGACTGGGACAATACGATGGGGCAGCTGAAGAATAATATTAATTCTATTGAATGGGGAACTAGGGTTTTGCCTATGCCACTTGCGGATAGCTAGAAGAGGACATTCTTGGTGACGAAGGCCAGAATGGAACAAGGTATGGGTGAAGTGGGGGAAGCAGTTAATGAAAAGTTGCATCGAAAGTCATGCTTCCTCATTGTTTCGCTTTGCCTCTTCTTCACGTGTTTTGGTCTAAGTTATGTGGGAGATCCTGGGCCGATTTAGTTGGTACCTGTGCATTTAATGCATGTTTGACTTTGTTTTGAATTCTTTTGGGGCTGACTTGTTCTGTGACTGACTTATTGTAAACCCTAACTAGGCCGACACATCTGGCAGGTTTTATAAATATGGTGTTTCGCCTCTTTTGTAAGAGGGAGAAAAGGGTTAGAAAAGGTTAGAAAAAAAGTTAGCGGATTAGTTAGCAAGCTGAGGGATTTAGAGGATAGAGGAAATCAAGAAGTAGAGTAGGAGTTAGAAGTTATTTTGTTCTAAGTAGTCATTGTTATACAAAAGACTTGAATTGTTGCTATCTTTGGTGATTTAATACAACTGAAGACATTGTGTTCTTGCAGGAGGAGGAGGTGATGTATCTTCCTGATTTTCTTAGCATAGATGGAGATAATTTGAAGAAACGGGTTTCTGTACACTGGTGATCTTGCTAGATTTGTAAATATTGCTTTTTAGTTTCATTGACAGTAGGAGCAGCCAGACTTAAACCTACTTTATATTATGCTCTGGAATGGTATTCATTTTGGGTTAATCATTTGATTTGACAATATTTCAAGGAATTAAATTTTATCTTTTTTTTTTTTGAATGATGATTTGCAATCTATTGTTAAAGTTTGCACTGTGAATGAATGAAACTTTGTATCAATTACAGGTTAATTTTATTTTGTAGTTCTAGTTTGGGAATTCCTTGGAAGGTAACAAGTCTGATTAGTTGAATGAATCAACATTCTTTTTAGTTTGAAAACCTTGATCTATATTTTTTTATTTCTTTAAAACCCCCGGTTAAAGTAGGTTTAAATAGATGTTTGATCTTGCAACAATCCAGAAGCTCAAAACCAGCAGGCCCCTTGAATATTACAACCATATTGACCACTTCATGAAACAACAACATTGTGAACCAACATCAAGGACCTTGGGAGGTGATCAACTTGATTACTGATTGTCTCTTTCAAGAGAGGTGAGATACTCTTACTTTTATCTTACCTACATGTCGTGTGTCAACTTGGCACCTCAACAGAAGTGGCGCTAGAAGGAGGGCCAGAAGAGCAAGCTGGATAACATTGGGTCTTTCTCACCAGAGAGGTCCCATAGAGTTCTTTGATCAACTAAAAACCCACCACCTTTGATAGAACTCGAGACTGCAATGAGATAAAATATTCACAGGGCAACCATTCTACCACCCTTGTCGGCTCCACTCACTCCACCAGGATTTTCACCAATACCCCAGTTGATACCTGTGAATCCACCACCAAATCCACCTCAATTGCCATTACAGCTGGTTCAACCCATCCAATAGCTGGCTCAACCTCCACCACCACCACCAATGGCATTTTTTGTGAATAATCCCTCTCCATTGGAGACTATTCCTGGAGGCTTTCATGATATGCCTAAGAATCCTAAGAGATTTTGTCCCAAATACATTCATGGTGAATCAAGGACTGTTGTGGAGCACATACAAGCTTTTAAGGACGCTTGTACCAGAGCCCAGATAGCTCACCATGATGTGGTTTGTAGGTTGTTCCCTTATTCCTTAGGGGATATGGCGTACAACTGGTACCTAAATCTTCCACAAGGTTCTATTCTAAGATGGATAGATCTGGAGAATGCTTTCATCAATCAGTTCAGAGTTTATGTGGATCCAGCCATTTTGTTCCATCAATTTGCTACCATTAGGAAGGAGCCACGTGAATCACTGCCCTTGTTTAATACAAGGTTTCAACAAATGTATAGGAGATTGCAGGACCCCTATCTAGTTGCTGAGAATAGTGCCATTTAGACATATTTTAGAGTTATAGACCCTTTTCTTGGCTTGTTCCTACAAAGGACTTATCAGCCGGCAGATATTGATTCTTTGTATAAAGTTTATCATCTAGCCATCAAGCTCCAACAACAAACTAGCTCTCAACAAGGGAACTTGGGAGGAGGTTTTCGTTCTATGGGGTATCAGATGCCTAATCCAACCCCTTTATTCAATACTGTCCTAGGGATTTCTCCTTCCCATTATGGACCTATGTCTGAGTTGTAGACTCAATCTCCTATTCCATTCTTTCCAATGGAGCTCTTGAATTCTCTCAACAATCACAGGCTCGTCATAGTCAATATGGTCATCATAATCAAGTTGGAATACCAAATCCTATCGGTCAGCCACCTGTTGCTAAGAATGTTGAGAGTGAAAGGACAATTCAACTCACAAACAAGGTGGAGACCCTAAAGAAAACTCTATCTCAAGTCACAAATGACATGGCTCGACTTAAACTGAACCCCTCTCAGAACCAAGGTAATTATGCTAATCAAGGTAATTACCCTAATTAGAATAATAATAATCAGGGTAATTATCAGAACAACAATAATCACAACCAGAGGAATTATCAAGGCCAAAACTTCCCTAACCAAGGCTATCAAAATTAGAATAGAGGATATAACCAGAGGCCTAATAACAACAAACAATGGTACACAGGGCCAAATAATGGTGAGGTTTCTCACAATTATCAAGCTAATGAGGACATGCCACATAATGCAAATGTGGCTAACCTCAATTTTATGACTAACTAGTGCAGGCTGCATGATACTGCAACTCATTCTGAGGTGAACTGTCATGAAATGGAGAAGGTTGTGAAGATGGCACAGGCAGATGCCCAAACATTCCAAGGGAATTCAAATAAAGGAGGTGGATCAGTGGATACAACAATGGCTTATGACTTCTTTGAAGAAGAACCTTCATTCCCAATGCAGAATGAAAATGAACTAGAGGAAGATGTGTATGATGCCCAAGCCTTTCAGACAAAGGGAGGACACTTCCTAAGAAACCAGAATAAGGGTTCGTTCACTACACCAGCACCACCTAACCACATGGTGCCTCCGAATCAGAGTGTTGATAACAACCCTCCTCCATCGAATGGTCCGCTTGACTTCCCTAGCAAAGGTAATTCATCTAATGTTTTCAAATATAATGCAAGTTATAACACAAAATTTGATATTGTTTCTGAGATGCAGAAACAAAAAACCTCTTTATCATACTTTGACATCCCAAAATGGTGCCCTTCCCAACGAGATATAATGTTGAAAGCTTTGGAAGAGGCTGATAAATCAAAAGGGAAAACCAAGGTGGCACCCGCTGAGGACATGAACACAACTTTATTCAGAAACAATGTAGGGACCCCACCATTTCTTTTAAGTTTGAGAATTTGTGGGAAGAATCTGCACAATTGTCTGCTAGATTCAGGGGCTTCTAGCAATGTTATGCCATTTTTTGTATGCAAGAAATTGGGATTGAATCTTGTCCAAACAAACAAGAAGGTCATCCAACTTGATAAAACAGAGGTTAATGTAGTTGGAGAATTGAGAAATATACATATACAAGTAGGGTCTGACCCTAGGATTCAAACCAATATGGATATTCAGGTAGCAGACATTCCTGAGACTTATGGTATGCTTTTGAACAGAGATCTAATGAAGAGTATAGGGGGATATCTCTCCTTCAAATTTTCACATATGTGGCTACCATGGAGGGGAATGCCTACGCAGATTAGGATTGAGAGTGAACCTCGCCTCAAACATATCATCACTAAGTATGACTGTCCCAACGAGGTAGCTTATTTTGAAACTAACATAGGGGTTTATAAAAGAGAGGAAATTCTGACTCTTTCGGTTCTTGATTCTAATGATTTGTCAATGCAAGAATTCCCTGATCCCATGATTAGTGTAAACCAGTAGGTATTGATCAGGAAGTTGCAACAGGATCAGCTGGTCTTAGGGGAAGATATCGATTTGTGGAGTCTTCTACTCCCAAATTGGTGCATGGTGCACTACCAAAATCATTTGGAATTGACCTGCCAACCCTGCATCAGTGTTCTAAATCATGTTTTCTAAACTGAAGAAACTTGCCTAAGTCACCTTGAGACTGTTTCAGATCACTTCTCATTTGAAGCCAAAAATGCAATAATGTTACCTTCAAAGGAAGTCCCTTCTCAAACCGAACTTACCCTGGTCATAATATCAGACCAACATAGTTATGTTGAACAACCCTAGGGTTTGTTTGATACCCCTGCACTCACAAGTATACCAAAACCCAAGGGGTTAATCAAAGATACAAATAACTGTCATAAAGATATCCTAGGATTACATGATATATCTGAGCGGGAATTGGATATTGCACTTGATGAACCTATTAAACATCCATTCCTAATATTTGATGCAAAAGATCAAGTGGCCCCACCTATGGTTCATCTTATCCAAGCACCCACAACAAACTCAAAGAGATCAACCCCAACTCATAATCAGCTATGGACCCTCACATTTGATGGATCCAAATCTAAAACAAGGTGTGGTGCTGGAATTGAGTTAACCAGCCCAAAAGGGAAAACATTTTTTTCTTCTTACAGGTTACAGTTTGGATGCACTAACAATATAGCAGAATATGAAGCATTAGCTCAGGGACTGATGTTCGCACATCAGAAGAAAGTTATTGCCTTGATGGTTAAAGGAGATTCATAAGTGATTATCAAGCAAGTATGCAGCCAATACACATGTCACAATAAAAGGCTAGCAGCTTATAGAAATCGGGTGTGGAACCTGATTAAAGAATTCGATGCTTTTGGGATTATTTTAATCCCTAGAGAGAAGAATCAAATAGCTGATTCATTAGTTATTTCCGCGAGTACCCTGGAGCCCATGCAAGGCTCCAAGCTCAAGAGATTCTCAGTAGAATTGATATCCACCCCAGTTGTCCCTGATAATGTCAGGAACTTTCAAGTCTTCGACGATGATCAACATATCCTTTCTTTTCTAGCAAGCTCAGATGTTTTCGAAGGATAGATCATCGATGAGTCCAACAAGGATCAAGGAGACTAGAACCCTGAAGATTGCGATACAAAAGGTTTCCTCAATTTAAAAATTAATAGCATTCCCAAGGGAATGGTGGCCTTAGAAATAATTTTTGATTCAGATCCAAGGGCTGGGGAAAAGGTATCAACCAAAGATAAGGGAGGTGAATATGAAACTGTTAACTTAGCTGACTCTGGCCTTGAAAGGAATGTTTACATAGGGAAATCCTGCCTTGAAGCAATTAGAGAAGATATATTGAGGGCACTGAAGAAAGATATTGTTGCAATAGCTTAGGGGTATGAAGATCTAAAAACATTTGATACTTCTGTGATAACTCATACTATTCCTTTGAAGCCTGAAGCTAGACCATTTTGGCATAAATAGCGTCCTATCAATGCCCTAATTGAACCACTGATCTTTAAGGAAGTTTAGAAATTGCTTTCTGCAAGAATAATCTTCCCTGTACGACATTCAACATGGGTGGCTAACTTGGTTCCAGTTCGTAAAAAGAATGGAGAGATTAGGCTATGTGTAGATTTTAGGAATCTGAATAGAGCTTCGAAAAAGGACAACTACCCACTCCCTTCTCTAGATGAAGTCTTGTAAACTGTCAATGGGTCTCAAATAATGTCGTTCCTGGATGGTTATTCTGGGTACAATCAAGTGATCGTTAATTCTGAAGACAGAATGAAGACAACCTTCACTACTAAGTGGGGAACATTTGCTTACATGAGGATGCCATTTGGTTTGATAAACGCTGGAGCAACCTTTCAGCATGCAATGGACGTAGCGTTCAAAGATTTGACTGGTAAGTGCATCATCATTTATATGGATGACCTGATAGTGTTCTATAAAGATAGACTAAACCATGCTGCAGACTTGGCTAAAGTTCTTGAAAGATGTATCCAATATGGTGTTTCTCTGAATCCTAAAAAGTGTGTGTTTGGGGTTTCTGAAGGGAAAATTTTGGGACACATAATCTCAGAAAGAGGGATATTGATAGATCCAAACCGAGTTGAGTCTATTCTGAAGTTAACCATGCCAGGAAGTAAGAAGGAGATCAGATATTTCTTCGGAAAGATCAACTTTGTGAGGAAGTTTATCACAGGTTTTGCAGAAACTGTTAAACCTTTGAACGAAATGATGAAGAAAGATGCTAGAATAGAATGGAGTAATGAGGCAAAGGCTGCTTTTTCTAAGGTTAAGCAATCCATGTCGGAGGCGCCAGTCCTCACCAGTCCTGACTACTTGAAGCCATTTTATATTTATTTTTTTGCTTCTGAACACTCATGTGCAGCTGTCCTGACACAATGAAGAGAGGAGGGGGATGAAAGGCCAATTTCCTTCATGAGCTCTCCATTTAAGAATGCTGAAGTCAAGTACCCACCTCTTGAGAAACAAGCTTTTGCATTGGTTAGAGCTGTCAAGAAGTTCAGACATTATATCCTTTGAAGTCAGATCATTGTTGTGGTTTCTGATGCTACTGTGAAGTCTCTACTTATGCAAAGCGAGTTCAAAGAACGAAGGGGGAAATGGATGGCTATTTTGTAGGAGTTCAATATGGAGATTCACCCTATGAAACTTGTCTGAGGTCAAGGCCTGTCTAAAGCAATGGCGGATGCTGGAACATTACTTGTTAGCAATACACAACACAGTCCTTTTCTAACGACTCTTGGTATGCTGATATTATTTATTTCATGCTCAATAATCGATGCCCAGAGGGAATGAATACAACTTAGAGGAGAGCATTGAGAATGAAAAGCTCCCATTATATGCTCAAAGGAGGATTGTTATACAAAAAGAATTTTGAGGGGGTTTATCTACGACGCCTTGATCAACAAGAAGCTAGGCACGCAATTGCTGAATTTCATGGGAAACATGGCATGGGTCATGGTTCTGCGGATTCTTTAGCACATCAGATCCTCAGATCTGGTTATTATTGGCCATGTGTGTTTAAGGATACCCACCAACATGTAAGGACATGTCATATATCTCAAACTTTTGCATCAAGAGAGCGTCATCCAGCCATGCCTTTGTAGCCTGTTTATGAGGTAAAGCCATTTGCCCAATGGGCACTTGATTTTATTGGGGTAATTAACCCAAATTCTTCTACAAGACATAAATTTATTTTGACTACCACAGATTATTGCACGAGATGGACATAAGCTATACCTTGCAAGAATAGCACAATAGAGGTAGTAATCAAGTTCCTCATTGAATGCATCACAACCAAGTTTGGAGTACCCTTTACACTGGTATGTGACAATGGCCCTGCCTTTTCTTCTGTTGAGTTCATTTCATGGGCTTATGATCATAGGATTGTTTTAAAGTATTCTTCAAACTATTATCTGCAAGGAATTGAAGTTGTAGAATCAACTAATAAGAATCTCCTAGGAGTAATCAAAAAACTGTTAGAGAACAATCCTAGAGACTGGCATACCCAGTTAAGATTTGCGTTATGGGCAGATAGGACTAGGATCAAGGCTGCGTTGAAGACTTCACCATTTAAGCTAGTGTATGGCCAAGAGCCTATGTTCCCTATTCACTTGCAAATACCTGTCCTGAAATTTATGCAGGAATTTTACTCTAGTGATGATAGGATTGAAGTAAGGTTAGTTGGCTTGCTGAAATTAGAAGAGCAGAGAGATGCTACTTTGCAGCAATTCTTTAGGCACCAGGTTGTTGTCAAACGTTGGTTTGACAAAAGAGCCAAAGTCAAGTCTTTCAAGATATCAGACCTTGTCTTACTATGGGATAAAGCCAATGAAAAAAAGGGTGACCACCAGAAGTTTGATAAGCTCTAGTTGGGTCCCTATCAAATTGTTGAAATCCTAGGAGAAAATATTTTTCGACTGAGTAGTTTAATAGGAGAACCTATTCCATTGCCTGTCACTGGACAATTTCTCAAACATTATTTTGGGTCGTAAAAGGTTTGGTATTTTGTTGGGTTGTATTTATGTAAATAGTTTGTTGTTTCGTTGGTTTTGTCTTTTCCTTGTGATTTTTTTGCTTTTTGTTCCTTTTTTTTTGTGGGGACCTTCATTTTATTCAATTGAGTAAGGGGGTTGCTATCTAAAGTATACTTTGGTTACTAGGAGAGAAGTTGGTTTAGATATTTTCAAATTTTCTGATTGGATGATTTTGTTCTAAATTCATTGATTTATGTCCATTGTCAATGAGAGTTGTGGAAAGTCATTGAGAACAATGTGTAAAGTAAGCAATCTTCACTAACTACGATTGAATCTGTCACAAATCATCGAAAACATCTCCTTTTGTAATGGTATATTTGTCTTAGGACGATGGTGTTGCAAGATTTGAGTGAAAATTTTGATTCCCCAGATATTGTTATGAGGTCTATGGTAGTTTTCAACCTAGTACAAATGTTGGACATCTGACATATTGAGAAGGAATTGAATGAAGGAACTTCAAAAAAAGAAGAAGAGAGAACTATCTAAGAAAAGAAAACTCAATACTAAATGGGTGATTCCAGTATCTCTACCAGGGCTATGGACGCCTGACTGGCAGTAGAGCAATGCTATGAGAAAACTAGAGGTATCTCCATTGGAGCTATGGACGCTTGACTGGAAGTGGAGCAATGCCCAGGATATCATTGCACAACAGTTAAAGGGAATCAACTCATGTAGCTCAAATCCTATGCATAATTATTCAAAAGATGAGGAAAACTTTGTAAAAGGGTGATGCACCATCAAGCACACACCTAGATTTAGGGGTAGCCAGTGTTGATTTCCATTTGAGATTCTAGCTCAACCTTATTTACTGAAACTGACCTAACTGGAATTGTGATGTCCATAAACCAGGAGTTCTGGGTAACTGAATCTCTCAGTTTCCTCAAAATGGTTAAACCATTTTCCCAGCCAAGTCGCCAATTGTTATGCCTTGCATAACCACCCCATTTTAAATTTGATTAAAATGGGACCCCTTCCCCCCTCTTTGGCTCTAAATTCTGACATCTTTTGGGCCTATGGATTTTATTGCTTTGATTGCTTTCGAGGTCCTTAGTTATTCATCTCACCCATCCAAGTCGTTCCCCTAGGTTGCACATTAAAAAGTTAAGTTTTAAGACAAAGTTCGGGTTTTCACCCTGTTTCGGGATTTTCCAACCCATCTGGCTTTTCCCGGATTCCATCGTAAACCCAACAAAGTAATTTCAACGTTGGAAGTTTGTAGTTTCGGGCTCTTCGCAGAATTCCGCCTGGGCTAGATTTTTCTGGATTCTACTTTGCTGTCGAGTTTCTGAATTTTGGGTCGCTGAGACTTACCGATTGCTGAGTTTCTTAACTCTCTCCGCCCAGGTGGACCTCTCGCCGATGTGTGTTCCCGAACGGTTTCCATGCCTTGCCTTGTTTGTCAATGCCTTAGTTTGATTCGGGTGGGGTTTCATGAAGCCCAGTTCAATTTGACGCGCTCTGAGTTGGTTGGTGAGTTTCGCCTTTATTGTACTAATCAAAGCTTGCTCAGGAGTGGTCCATTATTCATTGCAAACCCACTACGAACCTTGTCGGGCATATCCTAGTTCCATCTAGGTAATCTGAGCTTGCCCTTGTTGTTCATGGCGGAGGCCTTAATATTTGAATCTAGGGCATCGCCGGTTTGTCGTGCACTTTCGTTATTTGACTCCTTAGGTAGTCTGGATCCAAAGGGATAAATATAAATCATGAATTAGATTCTAGTCGACCTCAAGAGATTCAGAATTCATCGAGTTTCGATCACTTCATGAAAAGTCGAGCATGATGAAGGTTTTTCGGGATTCTGAAGACTCCGTGAAATTTCCATGCCTCCAGATTTTCCCAGATTCCTTCATCTTCCCGGAAGTGTGCTCTAAGTTCCAAGTTTTGGGTCATCCGCAGAATTCTGGTCTAGCCGGATTTTTTTGGATTTTCTGCCAAGCTTCGAGTGACTTGAAATTGTTGACACAAGAATGATTTAGGTGATGAATGCTTGATATTCCATGCTTATTTTGATGGATTTCACAATGTTATATGCATTCCTTCTTCATTCGAATGATCTATTGGTGAACCTTATGCCTGCTTCGGGATTCTCCGTTCTGGCCGGATTTTCCTGGTTTCCTTCAGTTTTCTGAAGTGTGAAGTTCTGAGTCATCCACGGAATTCCGGTCCAACCGGATTTTTCTGAATTCTCTGCTATGCTTTGTGGAATTTAAGAAATTGGATAAAATTGATGAATCTAATGATGAATGCTTAAACATATCTTGCTTTAGCTTGATGAAGTTCACTGTTGTATGCTGCTTGTGTTCATTTTGATGATCCATTGTTGACATTGGTGCTTCATCAGGAGAATCCGCCTGGTTCGGAATTTTCGGAAATTCTTTCTAGATTGTTTTTCCCCGGTTAACATGAAATCCAGAACTTCACAGTGTTGATGCTTAATGGCTAATTTAATGGTTTTATCATGATTTTAAGCTAACACTTGGATGAAAATGCTGTCAACATTTGGATTCTCACATTGGTGTTTGATGAATGTAGGTTGGGTCTGGCAGGACGATGGTGGCTGGAGAGGCTAAAGGCCACAAAGGGGTCATCCATCTCTGAAGCAAAAATAAATAAAATGAAGCTGGACGAAAAGAGTAGGATTCTTGGGGGCAAGATGACATCAGTCTTGTGTGAGGTTTTAGATACGAATATGAACACCCTGCTACAAAGGACTAAGGCTATCATGGGATACATTAACTGGGCACCAACTGGATGATGCAGCAACCTACAATGCAATCATTAATGAATATCAATCCAACAAGAGAGACTGGGACAATACGATGGGGCAGCTGAAGAATAATATTAATGCTATTGAATGGCGAACTAGGGTTTTGCCTATGCCACTTGTGGATAGCTGGCAGAGGACATTCTTGGTGACAAAGGCTGGAATGGAACAAGGTATGGGCAAAGTGCGGGAAGCAGTTAATGCAAAGTTGCACCGAAATTCGTGCTTCCTCTTTCGCTTTTCCTCTTTTTCACGCATTTTGGTCCGAGTTATGTGGGGGATCCTGGGCCGATCTGGTTGGTGCCCGTGCATTTAATGCACCTTTGACTTTGTTTCAAATTCTTCTGGGTCCGACTTGTTCT
>VDFB02075321.1:134616398-134629643 GCA_007258455.2 Sequoia sempervirens | reverse complement strand
AGTAGGGTGGGAGGGATAGGTATAGAGAGAGTTAGGGAGGAAGGGGTAGGTGGAGATAGAGGTAAGAAGATAGGGAGTGGTAGGGTGCGAGGGATAAAGGGAGGTAGAGAAAGATGGAAGGAGGGAGATAGTGAGTGATAAGGTGGGAGGGATAGAGGGAGGCAGAGAAAGAGGGAATATAATAATATTATATCATTAAATATATATTTAATATTACAATATTTGTATAATATAACGTATAATATTTTAATATTTCTAATTAAAAAATAGATATTATATCCTTTCTATCAAATATACTTTTATAATATATTATATTATTATATATATTTAATATTATAATTATATATTAAATATAATGTATATTATATTAATATTTCATAGTATTTATTATTTATCATATATTATATTATATACTATATACTATATATTGATTTTATATTATTATATAATATAATATTATATATGATTATCTATATAGAGGAACCACGATGGCTCTCATTGCTCTGCATTTTTCCGCCCCCTCTGATCAGTGTCTTTCCATGCCCTCTGCTCCAAACTCTCCCGTGTCTTCCTGAGTGAAAGGCAATTGAGTAAGTGTCCTCGTTGGTGCGGCACCGACAATTATTTCCTGTTCGAGCCCTACCAAGGTTACAGCTAGGGCTTCTCATTTTACACGGGGTTTTGTGTGAGATGGGGAGGTCGGTTCTCCTCACAAACCCGAGTCATATAAATCAGCTTTGGGTTTGGATGCCCCAGCCGCGATGTGGGGATGGAAGTAGATTGGTTCAATTTTCCAACGACCTTATCCTCGTCGCCCTTGCGCTTCTTTGAAACCCCCATTCTTCATCCATAATTTAGATATGGGCCCAGAAATATGTCTCGACATCATCGCTTATGATATAGAGGAGTCAAAGGCCATGCTATGATATGTAGATTAATGAGATTTGGTCAAAATTATGTGACTTCCACACTTGGATTAGTAAAAATTGGAAAGAGTACATAAAGGATGAAATCACATTTATCCTTGCGTAAAAGGATTTTTTATTTTGGAATTCGCATTGCTGGAAGATAAGGAATTTTATGGAGAAATTTTAGGGATAATTTTTATGCATGAAGCCATGGTTTCCTTCTTTGATCCTCAAATTGAGATCTTTTCCTTGGAATTTATTTGGGTAAGATTTCCCTACCTTCCTCTACAGTTTTGGGAAATTGAGTGCTTGATTACAATTACCAATGGAATAGGTAAGTATCACAACATTTTGAAAGAAACTACATCAATTATGAAAACTCCACATGTGCCTGTTTATGTGTTGAATTCGATTTATCCAAAGGACTATCAACCAAAATATCATTGAAATTTAGAAAGACTTTGGCGACAATTGATAGATCAAGAAAAGATTGTTTTTAGATGCAGGAAATGTTTCTCAATAGCCCATGGTACACCACATTGTAATAAGTAGCAAGTTAAGGTGCAATGTGAGGTGTCTTATCAACCTTGATGGTGGAATGGGGTTGAATCCAACCACTATGTAATTGCTCCTATGGCAAAGGATACTTTATCTTACCCAAAAATTTGACAAGAAGTGTCTCCTCCATCTATGGCTTTGCATCAAAGTAGCACACCAAATAGTGATCCAAGGGTAGTTGGCGCCTCTCCATCTCTTGTCGAGCCACCTGTACCAACCCCACTAGGAAGATCTAGTTTGCAATCTCTTGTGTCTTTGATGAACTCAACAAGTTTAATATCTGAAGAAGTGACAAAGCAACAAAATTGAATCGAACAAAATATCTCCTACAAGCCAAAGTAGGAATGAACATAATTAAAAAGCAAGAAATCTCCTCCCTCAAGGGCCAAACACTCAATGACTTTAAGATTAGCAAAATTTGGGGTGAAAAATTAAGTATTGTAATTGAAGAATATGTAATCTTGTCTTCAAAGTAATAGAAAGAGTGTTATACTCTCTAATAGCAGTTTGCCAAATATAAACTATATATAATTATTTATATTAATATTAATATCATAACATCTTAAATTTTAATATATACTGGTTTTTATATATTCATATTTTTTGTTTTAATAAACGAATTTCTATTTCTTAAGTGTAAATAACAAATATTCGTTATGCAAATTTAAGTAACAAATATCAGTTTCGTATTGGATATTCGCTTTTGTTTTAAAAAAATGGATATCTATTTTGCTTCGGTATTACTTTAGTATTTGGATTGGGTGCGACCAACATGAAAAATCAACATCCCCAACGTGTTTATAGGGGTTGCAAGAGTTTCCAAAACTTCATCCTTCATGCTGACGACTTTTTTTCATCTAATTTTCATGAAATGAAAAGGGTTTGTTTATCAAATTGACAACATTCTACCAATATAAGATATGCTTTATTTTTAATTTAATAGGTAATTATTCTTGATTTTCTACATGCACTATGTGTAAAGTACTGATTGATAGGTTGATTGAAAAACACCTATAACTTTTAAAAGGTTAAACATTTTTTGAAACCAAAAGATGCATCACACACTATGCTTCACAAATTATAGATTTAAAAAAAATTAATTTCATAATTTTTTGACCAAGTTAGGGTTTGGCCAGACAAATGGTTTTTAATATTTTAAAAAATTCCTACTAGAAAATTCATAACTAATTATTTACTTGCAAACAAATTATAAAAAAATATGTCGCATACATGCATGTGTCATCTACTTATATTGAAAGATTTAGAAAAGATTATTTATTTTTGCTCCCCATTAGGGTGGCCAGACAAACACCTATTTTTTTTCTTGAAAATTTAGTACTACTGTATTGAAATTTCAAATTTTCACCAAATAGATTTAGTTTTTATCAAAAAAAGGACTAGCATATTAGAAGCTACATTAAATTTGCTACAAATTCTATTCTTACATATATTTCAAATTATGTTAAATTTAACCTATTCAATTTTTATGTCAAGTTTCCTAACTCTATTATTTTGAATTTTTATTACCACTTAAGGGCCTAGTTTGGACCCCCATGATCCTGCACTGACCCACAAGTCGTATGACAACCCTAAAAGTCCAAAACTCTAGCAAAAAATAGAGAACACGAAGATTTGTAAACTCAATTATATTTTTTCTTTAAAACTGTTATCCACTGAAATTGCACCTTGTTGAACTTGATGTTCAACACCTCAGTGTAACATGGGAAGACCTCTAAAGCTATGGGTTTCTTGTAGACAGAGGTCAACCTCCGGAGAAGGCCAACTTCCTTTGGTATCACCTAAACTACTAATCTTTGTAAGGAAAAGGGAGAAGGAGTGCATAAAAATGAAAACTAAACCATATGGTGATACACCAAAATATTACTTAGACTTGGAAAACTCAGGTCTCATACATTTGTACACAATGACTGGCAAACAACTTGCACAACCTGTTTCTGTGTGCTTTGCATAAGTGTTTTATAAAAAGGCCTTATTGCTTGAGCTTCTAGGAGGAAAAGACTTCATAGCTAAAAGCAACTTGCAATTTTGACACAGATTATAACTTGCAAACATCACACTTCTTTGCAGAAAGGTACTAAAGTCATGGGACAAAATTAAGGGAAACGAATACTATCTCACAATAACTTAATCAATCATGTGAAAATACACAATATTGCAGTAACAAGAAGACAAAAATACTCCATTCAGTGATGTCCAAGGTCTGTACTATATTCCATGTCTAAGTGAGTTGCAAAAATTTGCAAAATTCTGCCAAAGGATCCAAAAGTCATTAAGTGCAGAAAAATGCCAATCAAGAACTTCTTTACAAAGAGGCAAAAAAGCCATATATACTAAAAATGTCGGCCCCTACCCTAGGGCTTACAAAAATGAATCGGTTGCTAAACATGTTGGCCCTCAGATCTTTTGGAATATAGTTAATGTTGCATTCAATGTGGATCCCTCTGTCCATGTTGGTGAAAAGATCACCCTTAGGAGTGGCCTTCAGATCTTTCAGAATAATCGCATTAACCTCTGGCCTCTGTGTCCACCTTCGAACTTTCACCCGAGCCGCCTTGAATGTGGTTGCTCTAATAATCATAAATGTCAATCTACCTTTGCCTGTAGAGATCCCAGCTGTCACTAAGACTCGTGGTTTCTTCCTTTCTGCCTTTCTCTTGTTCTAGATCTTTCTTCGTGTTGATCTCTTACAGACGAACACTACTGGATACCGAACTAATCCATCGCTTTATTCATCGAGCAGATCCATACAGTTCACATTTTGTTGATCTCCTTCACAAGGGTAGTCAATCAGTCAAACCGCCTATGGTTCGCCTTTAGTTCCCTCTGATTGGTTGAACACGCTCCACGTAGGATTTCCAAGGGGTCAAAAGATTCTTCAGACAAAATTGCATGTTAGTGAGACACTAGCCGTGTCTCGCCGATACGATTATGCCTCTTAGCAGCGATCGACATAGCATACAACTGTCGGTGAGACCTCATATTGAATGCAAAATTTATATCGATATCACAAAAAACCATCGGCAAGACAATCATTATCGGCCAGACATCACAGCGAGCAACAGAAGTTATAGCAATATCTCCCTTTCATCGCCAAGACAATCGCATTCGGCAAGAGGTCATAGTGGGCGCTAAGAGTCATACCGATATCCCTTTTCGATTGGCAAGTCCATCGCTATTGGCAAGACTCTCCATTGTTGGCAAGACCTTTCACTGAGCCCTTCATCCTTCGCCAAGATACCATCGGGTCGGCAGGACATTACACCGACCCCTTCCTTTGTCGGCGAGACCACGATCATTCGTCCAGACCTCATAGTGAATGTGAACCCTTCTCCCTGATGATGGCCTTGTGAACAACTGTCGGCAAGACTTTCATTTGTCGGCAGGACTTTACTCTGAAGCCACCTTGTTTCGGCGAGACCTCACCCCGTTTGGTGAGAGGTTATACCGAGGGCATTTCGTTTTGACGAGACCTCACCCCGTTCGATGAGACATCACACCGAAGGCACAACCTTTCACCGAGACCATTCTCTGTCAGCGAGACCATGATCATTCGGCCAGACTTCATGTTGAACTCAAACCTTTCAGCGAGACTCCCCAGTGTCGGCAGGACATCTCCCCAAACTCCAATTCTTTTGGCAAGACTCCTACGAGTCGGACAAACTTCTCCCTGACGCTGGCCGTTTCGATGAGACTTCTGATCATCAGCAAGACATCATACTAAAGACACAACATTATGCTGAGAGTTCCATTTACCAGTCAGAGGTCAGAGCGAAGGTAAACCACTCTCCCCGACGCTAACCTTGTGAACAACTATCGGCGGGACTTCCTTAGTCGGGGAGAGATAGAAAACTCATGGCGACTAAAATGTCTTAGCAACTTGAGGATTTTGAATGAATATAGCACAATAGCCGGTCGGTAAGACAACAGGAGGGTCTCAGCGACTTTCTTCTTCAGGAGTTTTATCCCCAAATCTGACTGAGGCAGGCTTTCCAACTGACCTCCTTGAAAAATAGCATTCCGATGAAGACCTTCCCAACGAAAACCGAACACCTACACGCTGTGCTCAACCCTTATGGGAGCCACATTTAATCCACGTGCCAAATCTAAAACATAGTTTCCCCTGATTGAGCCCGTAGGTGAAAATCGAGTAACATTTCTAGCGACCTCAGCTGGATGTTTGCCTGCTAAACATGTAGACTAGTAGCCTATGCCTATCCATTGGGCATGGAGTCACTTATTAAAACTCAGAAACAGACCTAGGGAAATTTTGTACATGGCTGTAACTCATTTATAACTCATTAGAACACAGATCACTTAGAAATTTATTGAAAACAAGAAACTACAGAAGCGAAAATATCTAACTGTGCTGGAACAACACTTAGGGAATTTAAAAATTGCAAAGTTAAACCTACCCTACACTAACCAGTATGAAATTGGTCAAAAAAACCATTCACAGGATGACTGATAGCTACCCCTTCTTCTCAATATGCAATAATTATCATGCATGATGGTAACTAAAAGAGGGCGATGCTCTGAGAAATGTTTAATAAATTGATGCAACAATTTATGAAAAAGATAAAAAGACTCACTACCCTCCTTAAACAGATCATATGTAATGTTATTCAAGGGAGGATAAGTGAATTGAACATACTCTTTTTTAACTGCTAGTGCATCCTTGATAACATCTTCTATTGTGTCTTCATCTATGGGTGCAAGATTGATCATTGGTGTTGTATTGAACTCCATCTGGGAAAAATATCTGATAGGGTAGCCTCTGGTAAGGGTAAAGCTTGAACTTTCCATGTTGATCTCTTGCTCATGGATTGCCACTTTATCATCTTGTTGGCTGAGAAGGTCGAATCCTTGTGGTTGACTTGGTGGAAAAGCAATAACCTTCTCAACATGTTCATGCTTACCCGAATAAACACTGATTCCTTCAATGGGAAAAAGTGAAATGACTTCCTCCAATACACTTTCAATCAATATATCAGCCTCAGGCTGTTTTATGCACCAGAATGGAAGCTGCTCATAGTTCTCATTATGCAGTGACTTGCACTCCAAATCAGGCTTGTCCTCCTCAATAAAGGAATGCAAAATTTCAAATAAAAATGTAGCCTCAACGAAAGAAGGAAAAATTTTAACTGGCTTAGCAGTCTCAAACTCCTCTACACAACAAAAAGGAAGCTCTTTCAACCAATCATGATCTTGTAAAACAGGATTATGAGGCCCCTCCTGTTGTTTTGGCAACTTTGCAAGCTGTTGCTCGAGATCATTATGACTATCAACTTCTTCTGGTTCTTTGCCATCCAATGTTGAACAAAACTATTCAATAATAACTGTGCATGCTTCTTCGTAAAGCTCGACATTGGCTTTCTCATTCATAACATGCTCAAAGAAATCAAAATCCATACCTTGAAGAAACGTATCTGGTTCAACTTTAAGCTTTTCTTCCAAGTCTAATGCTCCATTGTCTTGTTGACTGTCATCAATCGACAACTGCCCAAATTGTTTGATGTCTTCTAGCTATTCTAAAAACTGCAACCTCTCTAGTGCCTTCCACTTGAGGAAGATCTTCAGTCAGTTTTGAGCTTTGAGAAGAAGCAATCTGCTTGAAGCTTAGAACTGGAAACACGTGCTCCTCCAACTTAGCAATTTCATCGTAGTTGTCCATGCTAGATTCACCCTGCCTGAAACTTGGAAGTTTGTACTTTGAGGTCCCCCCCTTTACAGGTAGCTGAGGTTCTATCATATGAGCTTGTGCAAGCAAGTGTTTCATCTGCTCATCCTTAGCTGCAACTTGTCTAGCCAACAATTCCTTCTCATATATCCATGCTTCCAACTCTTGTTGACGAATGTGAGCTTGAAAGGAAAGCTCCTCTTGCTGCATATTATACTCATTTTCCCTTTCTATGTCTAACATCCACCTTTGAAACTGCAACAACATCTCCTTGATGCTACCCAACTAGGTATTCACATTGCTAGAATTTTGGGATTGACTCGGGAGGCTACAAGGCTGGCTCAAAGTGGAATTAATATGCTGCGAGGGGAATTGAGCAGGGGTGGGAGGGTGGAAAGCATGATAGGATTGCTGATAATGCTGGTTGCAATGAGGAGAAAGACTGTTTGGAGACCCAAAACTTAAATTTTCATGAAATGGAGGAGAATAACCACTATATTGTTGATAACTAGACATTGCAAGGTAAAATATGAAGCATAAGCAAGTCTAGATAGGAAACCTCCTTAACTGTAGGTACCTGGGTTGCTGAAACCAACTGATATTAAATTGGAGTCGCCATGGTGCTATTTGCGCTGCCTCCAAAGGCTGATATTATTAAGAAAAACACCAGATTTCTCAATATTTTTGAATTCCTCAATGATGCACTGGTACACGGAGTCGCCATGATATTCTTAAGAAACAACCTCTAAAAGGCTATTAGCTCACTGTTAGCACATCAAAACATCAAGACTTAAGAATTTTAATTCTGACTCTGTCCCATCGGGCGTGCCAAAACTGTTATCCACTGAAATTGCACCCTGTTGAACTTGATGTTCAACACCTCAGTGTAACATGGGAAGACCTCTAAAGCTGTGGGTTTCTTGTAGACAGAGGTCAGCCTCCGGAGAAGGCTGACTTCCTTTGGTATCACCTAAACTATTGATCTTTGTAAGGAAAAGGGAGGAGTGCATAAAAATGAAAACTAAACCATATGGTGATACACCAGAATATTAATTAGACTTGGAAAACTCAGGTCTCATACACTTGTACACAATGACTGGAAAACAACTTGCACAACCTATTTCTGTGTGCTTTGCATAAGTGTTTTATAAAAAGGCCTTATTGCTTGAGCTTCTAGGAGGAAAAGACTTCATAGCTAAAAGCAACTTGCAATTTTGACATAGATTATAACCTGCAAACATCACACTTCTTTGCAAAAAGGTACTAAATCCATGAGACAAAATTAAGGGAAACAAATACTATCTCACAATATCTTAATCAATCATGTGAAAATACACAATATTGCAGTAACAAGAAGACAAAAATACTCCATTCAGTGATGTCCAAGGTCTGTACTATATTCCATGTCTAAGTGAGTTACAAAACTTTGCAAAATTATGCCAAAGGATCCAAAAGTTACTAAGTGCAGAAAAATGCCAATCAAGAACTTCTTTACAAAGAGGCAAAAAAGCCGTATTTACTAAAAATGTCGGCGCCTTCCCTAGGGCTTACAAAAATGAATCAGTTGCTAAACATGTTGGCCCTTAGATCTTTTGGAATACAGTTAATGTTGCATTCAATGTGCATCCCTCTGTCCATGTCGGTGAAAAGATCACCCTTAGGAGTGGCCTTCAGATCTTTTGGAATAATCGCATTAACCTTTGGCCTCCGTGTCCACCTTCGAACTTTCACCAGAGCCGCCTTGAATGTGGTTGCTCTAATAATCATAAATGTCAATCTACCTTTGCCTGTAGAGATCCCAGTTGTCACTAAGACTCGTGGTTTCTTCCTTTCTGCCTTTCTCCTGTTCTAGATCTTTCTTCTCGTTGATCTCTTACAGACGAACACCACTAGATACCGAACTGATCCATCACTTTATTCATTGAGCAGATCCATATCGTTCACATTCTGTTGATCTCCTTCATAGGGGTAGTCAATGAGTCAAACAACCTATGGTTCGCCTTTAGTTCCCTCTAATTGGTTGAACACGCTCCACGTAGGATTTCCAAGGGGTCAAAAGATTCTTCAGACATAATTGCATGTCGGTGAGACACTAGCCGTGTCTTGCCGATACGATTATGCCTCTTAGCAGCGATCGACATAGCATACAATTGTTGGTGAGACCTCATATCAAATGCAAAAGTTATATCGATATCAGAAAAAACCATCGACAAGACAATCATTATCGGCTAGACATCACAATGAGCAACATAAGTTATAGCGATATCTCCCTTTCATCGCCGAGACAATCACATTTGGAAAGAGGTCATAGTGGGTGCTAAGAGTCATACCGATATCCCTTTTTGATTGGCAAGTCCATCGCTATTGGCAAGACTCTCCATTGTCGGCAGGACCTTTCACCGAGCCCTTCATCCTTCGGTGAGACACCATCGGGTCGACAAGACATTACATTGACCCCTTCCTTTGTCGGCAAGACCACGATCATTCAACCAGACCTCATAGCGAATGTGAACCCTTCTCCCCGATGACGGCCTTGTGAACAACTGTCGGCAAGACTTTCATCTGTCGGTAGGACTTTACTCTGAAGCCACCTTGTTTCAGTGAGACCTCACCCCGTTCGGTGAGAGGTTATATCGAGGGCATTTCGTTTAGGCGAGACCTCCACCCGTTCAGTGAGACATCACACCGAAGGCACAACCTTTCGCCGAGACCATTCTCTATCAGCGAGACCATGATCATTCGGCCAGACTTCATGCTGAACTCAAACCTTTCGGCGAGACTCCCTTGTGTTGGCAGAACATCTCCCCGAACTCCAATTCTTTTGGAAAGACCCCTACGAGTTGGACAAACTTCTCCCCGACACCGGCCGTTTCGGTGAGACTTCTGATCATCAGCAAGACATCACGCCAAAGCCACAACATTACGCTGAGAGTTCCATTTATCGGCTAGAGGTCAGAGCGAAGGTAAACCACTCTCCCCGACGCTAACCTTGTGAACAACTGTCGGCAGGACTTCCTCGGTCGGGGAGAGATAGAAAACTCATGGCGACCAAAATGTCTTAGTGACCAGAGGATTTTGAATGAATATAGCACAATAGCCGGTCGACAAGACAATAGGAGGGTCTCAACGACTTCCTTCTTCAGGAGTTTTATGTCCAAATCTGACTGAGGCAGGCTTTCCAACTGACCTCCTTGAAAAATAACATTCTGATGAAGACCTTCCGAATGAAAACCAAACACCTACATGCTAGGCTCAACCCTTATGGGAGCCATATTTAATCCGCGTGCCGAATCTAAAACATAGTTTCCCCTGATTGAGCCCGTAGGTGAAAATCGGGTAACAAATAGTGCATACAAAGGTTCAAACTTAGGCAAAACATAGAAATGAAATCCCATGCAAGTAATTCTTAAATCAATTATAAATAGGGGTCAACAAAAACATATTTGGATGTACATAAAGATGGATACAAGGAAAAATTTGACTTAGAAATATTGAGTCTCAACAAGCTCTACCTAGGGACATGTGACACTTGTTAGCACAACAAGAATCGAAAAAAATCTAGGTTACATACCAAAAATGGTGACCAAAATTGACCAAGTCTAATTCACACTACATCATTAAAAATAAGTTTCATGATTGCACAAGGACACACATTAGGGTAGTTATAAAACAAAACATAAACAAAAGAGAATAAATAATATATACAGATCAAACTTAACACTATTCACATAAAATAATGCTTCAAGTGTTGGACATGAATCAGAAACTCCATAAAAATCCCTAAATTTATATATTTTAAATGGTAAACATTACATCCATAGATCAACAACTGCATATTGCCTAAGCCATAAAGGATCAAACTTGCCATGTTTTCCTTGTCCCCGAAACTTGCAATCCACTTGAAAACCAAATCTCCAACATGGAAGTCCCTCTAAAATTATTTATTGTGAAACAAAAAATGTCATTTGATTAAATGATAAAGTTCTTTCATGTTCAACCCTTCTATTCTCATCTAACTTAACCAATTCCATCACTCTATGAGAAAATATAACACTTTCATTATCATCAATGTCTTGTAGTAGTTGATACACATGATGGAAATCCCCAACTAACTGACATCTTTGCATCTTTCCCATACACAATATCAAAATGACTCACCCCAATAGCATCCTTATAGGTTACCCTATCCATCCACAAAGCATAATACATTTTTTCATCCTATCTCTTCTTGTTTATTGTTAATTTTCTCTTGGTGATTTTCATAAGACTCTTGTTGTTGAACTAGGCATGTCCATTACCTTGGGGATGATAGGGAGATGAGAAGATGGAGTTAATTCCATACTCATTGAATAATTTTGATAGTTCATGTGATCTAAAACACATACCATTATCCACTATGATTCTTGTAGATACACCACATCTAGTTGTGACATTATTTTACAAAAAAATTACTACTTTGGATGTAGCATTGTGGGTTGGATCATGTCAATTCATTTGGTAAGGTAATCAATTGCCATAGGAATCCACATGTAGCCATTGTTATAATTCTCTTGTATCTCACCTAAAGTCAACTCCCCAATGTTGAAAAGGAGCATCTACAATCTTTGTTAAGAGAAGGATACTTGCAAACTTAATCTTACTAACAAACTTTTGGTAGGTGTTACATATCCTTAGCCTTTTAGTCACATCCTTGAATAGAGCAGGACACCAAAAACTAGCTCTAAGGACTTTATGTGCAATTGCTTTTGCTCTTTCCCTTTCAAACCCTCTATTTTTTTGTCCTTTCACATCCTACTACTACAAGAAGATACTATTGGTCCTTTCAAATATTGAACACCACAAAATTTTAGAGAATTTTGTCTTAACCTTCACAACAACCCATTGTCACCATCCCTGATGAGAACTAAATGAGATTGCTTGGGAACAATTAGATTCACCCAAGAAAACTAACAATCACCATCCTTTTCTACCATGCCAACTCGACCACACCAATTTTTTGTCGAGTACACAAATTACTATATTATAATATTATTACTTTTGTGTTATTTTTTATTGTAACTATATAATCCAAATTAATTTTTGCACATGCCTTTTCTCAAAAATTAATTTAAGAAGCATATTTTACATCTCTACCTCCTAAAAATGAAATCTTTTACAATATTAAAGTCAAAATAAACATAATTTACTTTTAACTTTACATCTCATTTAAGCTCAATGCTCACCATACATGTTAGTATTAAGTATTCTTGGGTGCGTAGGCAAACTATACCATAATTGTTGTTTTAAATATTACACAATTACACACTCTTTTCTCTTTCAGTGTAATCCTGAACCATAATGGATTTAATACAATTAATCTCTCTAAACAACTAAATAGATGGGGACTCATTTTTACAATTTTACTTTTGGAGTGAACTTAATTTGCATAAATGGACTTTTGATTTTTTTAATTATGTGTAATATTTTTTTCCCAAAATTAATTCAGTTCTTATCTTTAGAAGGGATAAATTCTATGAATGTGTGGTTTTTAACAAAACGTATATGTATTTTATTTGTCAATAAATTTAGTTCAGATATTTGGAGGTCTCAAAAAAAGGTTGAAATTCTCATTTATATATCTTTCTTCACATTTATTGTGAACCTTGATTTATATATAAATCATTCTTAACTCCCATTCAATATCTTAAATTTGATAAGGAACATGTGATTAAGAGTCCCTTGCTATCATCTATTTAAAATTTTGATTTTTATAAAATTTAATTCATATGTATTTTTTGTTGTACCCAAACCAAATTTTTTTTTGCTTCATAAAGGCATTTTGCATTTTAAAGTCTAAACCTCGCTAAAATGTTGTGAAATACCGTTTTGGGCAATGTCAAGCATGGAGTTTTTGTCAATAGTTTGTCAGTCAATGTCAGTTATATTGATCAGAACCTGAAGCAGAGACTCAAAATGAAGGTTTTCACAATGGAGGAGCATCTCACGACGACATTTCATATTGCAGACGGTCATTTCAATGATCGAGACAGAGTTTTCAGAGCTCAAATCATGGAGATTTCTCAGAAGAAAAGCTCAAAGTGC
>VDFB02075321.1:134486326-134610990 GCA_007258455.2 Sequoia sempervirens | reverse complement strand
TGGTGAGGACATGCTGCATCGACATAGCATTCTTCGTCAGAATCTCATCGCTCCGGACAGTGACACAGTCAACAATCTCATTGAGGGGTTGATTGCTCGAGATCACACACAGTGAACTTCAGTTCCCACTTCTCAGAATAGACTTCACACACACGAGTTAAACTGGATGTTACCCTTTTCAGTTAACTCGGGGATGTCATCACATGCATACCTATTCTGAGAATCGCCTTGTTCACTTGGAGTTGTATTTAGGGTTTTCGTTAACTGATGATAGTCTTCCAGTTAACTTGTTTTAATAAGGACGTGCATGCTCGCACAATTGTCCATTTTAGATTAGATGTTTCAGTTAAACTGAGGGTAGTTGCCCAGTTAACTGTATAGTTTGCTTAATTAGGGTTGGGCGCATTGCTTGCATGCATTGCAGGAACTATAGATAACACAAGGTGATTTTAGGGTTCCCTACACCTTGATGTATATAAATAAGAGCTTACGCTCATTTGTAAATAACTTTTGCTTGAGAGAGGAATATATGCTGTGCCCACCTTGCCCTCAATATTACTCTTTTTCGTATTTGTTCATGTGTCTTCACTATTGCAATTGATTGTTATACCACCTAGGGTTTCGAAAGATTGTGATGCTGAATTCTTTCCATAGATTAGATATATCTGTTTGAACATCTTTGTCATTGAAATCAATTGTTATACCACCTAGGGTTCCAAAAGATTAAAGTGATAAGGTGTTTTGTGTTAATTTACTTGTGATCGATCGTTATACCACCTAGGGTTTCGAGAAGTTGCAGCATAAATCTGTTTTGTGAATCTTTATCAATATAATTGAAGGTTATACCACCTAGGGTTTCGTGAGATTATAAAGATAAAGGCTGTTTTGTGAAGGCTTTGCTGATTCGATCAAGTGTTATACCACCTAGGGTTTCATAAGATCGTCTTGGTAAATTCTTAAATCTGTTGTGCCCAATAAGTTGGTTTAGATTGAGATGATAGTTGTGCCCACCTTGCCTTCAAGTAGAGAGTCTAAACCCGCTTATCGTCAGATAGTCAAACCTTGCTCCGTTTCCTCTTGCTCTGTTTTCCTGAGGAGATTGGATAGATATAAGTTGTAGTTTAGTTGATTTGCAAACCAGAGAAAACTCAGCTGCAACGTAAAGTTCTTTCAAGAAAGTCTTGTGCCTCTAGCAGCTGAAACAAAAAGACAGGAAGTAGTTTTAGCTTATTTTTCTTTACAAAGCATATTTGTCAAAGAACATCGAGGGAGCTTCCCCTCAATAATTCGAAGAGCACTCATTGCGTAGTGTGCATAGGCTGTTCATAACAACTTGTACTCCAGAGGTGTTAGTTGTTACGCCAACATTTTTTCAAAAATAATTATATAAAAAATAATTCTAACACTCATTTTATTTCTTAAATATAATTATAAATATGTAATTAAGAAATACTTATAATCTTATATTTAAAATTTAAAATTTAAATTTTTACAAATGTTAAAATCATTTCAAAATAATTTACTAATAATTTTTTTAAAAAACAAAATTCAAAATATTTTCTATAAATAATGATTTACACCTATTACATTTTGTCATTATTTATAAACACTGATCTCCAGACAAAAACAATGAGAACTTGAAGATTGACAAGGAGATGTACTACGGTGCGTTGGATGTTTAACTTTAAAAAATAAAATACAATAAAATAATTTAAATTTTGTTATAAAACACGTGGGCACAAACGTCAAAACTTTGTTAGACAGCTAAAATATTTCCCGTCTTGGATTACAAAACTCACACCAGATGGGTCAGGAGTCTTTGGGTTGTCTTTATCTGGTCACCGCAAGTTATAGTTTAAATTTTAGAGATTTAATTTTTTCATTTTCTATTTAGTTTTCAAATTTGAAAAGGATCACGTGAAATATTATAGTAAATTTAAGGGAAAATCAGATTTAAGATTATCATCTGTGTATTTCAATGGTTTGATTTGCGAATTTATTTTTATATATTTTATATTATTTTAAGATGAATAAAATTAGAATTTGAATTGTCAATTTATTATTTATAATTTATAATAAAATATTTATATATATTTTATTTCTATGATAGATTATAGAATGTGACAGGAAATAATTATATAAAAATTTTAGAGAACTTTTAACCAGAACTACATACCAGAATATTATAATCTATAAAAATAATATTTCTAATTTATATAATTCTTTATAGATTTTGAACCATGTGCGGGAATTTTATAATCTATAAAAATATTATATTTCTAATTTATATATTGTGTGAGTAGGGAAGATGGAAATTGGAAAACATTTTATCTTAGATTGCAAAGCATACAGTGACATTCAAAGACAACTGAATGAATGATTTAGCAGCAGCTATTTCTAGGGATTTATTTAACCTGAAATGAGTGGAGAGAATGGGAGAGCTCATTATCAAACTAAATTGTAGGAAATCAGCACTTCACAATGCTAAAATAGTAGGATTTACTGTCCCATAAACTTTCTTTGACCTCATGAACGTCAAAGTCTTCTATTCTATATTTTTTATTGTTATATTTGTGTCATATTCCTGACAAAAAAATCGTCTTTTCAAACAATTATACTATATTATCATTATTCAACAATTTATATTTTTTTTATTGAATCAATACAATAAATTACATAAAGAATGGCAACATAAGCTATTCAGAAAGAAATTATAATACAAAAAGAACAAAACCTGACAAAGACACCACTAACAAACTATCACAGTAGCCAAAATTGACTAGAAAAGAATGAGCTCAGAACGTAAGTGGAAGTTAGATCCTGCAGAGCGTAAGTGGAGTTAGATTCTGCACCTTTAAAGGCGGAGGCAAGGAGGCTCGATCGTAAGACCTGTTACAACTCTGACACTTGCCCTGACATCTATAATACGGTAGATATTAACCTTTGAGTTCATACTTGTACATGTTATTCTGTTTTCGTACTCCTAATTCATTTCATTTTATATGTCATACGGTCAATAGGAGAAACGCCTTGCAATGACATTATATCATTTTTGCCACGTTTTCACAGGCAAAGAATGCCGAGAACATGCATACAGATGACGAATAAGAGTATGCCGGGCTTTTAACGTTGCACAGTTGTTGAACTTTGGGGCTGCAGGAATATTTAGAGCTGAGCGACTTCTCTGTCTGTATTATTCTCGGACCCAAACTTTTGCTTGGAATTGGTTCGAAATTATTACCCCGAGTTAGCAAATAGAGGCGCAATTTCATTGACATATACGATCATTTTCAGTGAAGGTATGAGGTTTCTTTATGTTAAACTCTGTTGATTTTTTTCTTGTCTGTTGTTTGTTTAATAGATGATTTAATTTAAAAAGATTTTAAAGAATTTACCTGATATTGTTGCAGAGTTTGATTTGCTATTTTGTGGTATAAAGATCTATATGTAACTGCAATTTAAATTACCTTGTGGTATAGGATTGTTTGAGGCTTGAACTTAGCCTAGTGTGTTTCCCCCTTTGGAAATTTGAAGATAGATTCTTGCAGATATTAATGTCAAGCTCAAATTTGATCAGTTGCCAAATGTTTCTGCTGAACATTTTTCTTATGTTAATTCAGCTTTTCAATTATTTAAAATTCAACCCTATTCAATATAAAAATGCTTTTTTGTCCTATTATTACATACGTTTCACTGGAATTTCTGTATTAGTGCTTCGATTAGCTCCTCTAGGTCAATGAAGCCCTGGTTCCACACTATTGATCATCAAATCCTGCAAGGGACTTTGTTAATCTGCCATGCCTCATCTTCTACTTTGGAAAAAAAATGTACTGATGGGTGGTGGAATAAAATGAAAACAGGTCAGCTGTAACAGTAGATATAAATACTAGTCTTCCGTTTTACTTGTTCAGGGGCAATACCTGCTCAGTCCATATAGAGAATATTTAATCTACAGCCTTTGTATTGGTATACCAATAAGAATTAGGAGTAGTTTTTTTTTAAAAGAGGTTCCCACGACTTGGAGGTTGGGGTAAATTCTTAAGCATACATGGTAGCACAATTTACCTTTGTTTAATTAATACTACACTAAAATAATAATGTCTTGAACTGATTTTTTTCTTCTGATTTTTACTTTCACAATGGACAAGCATGTAATCTTTAACATCTTTTGATCTCCAAGATTGCCATGTGGGCAAGGTGAGAGCATAAAATAAAAAGGGGTTAGGCTGATATTACAATAAATGCTTGGTAGTGGTAAGTTGCACAACTCAATATTGCAATTGTAACAAAAAATTGAAAGTAATGAAATGCTTATTTTGGCGGCAAGTCTTCTAAATTACAAATTGATAGCTGAAAGTAATTGAAGTTAGTTCTGATGACAAGCCTTTCAGAACAAATTACAAATATTGAATCCAGTGCAGAACCACACAGATTAACACTAAAAATAATAATACCAAAAAAGAAAATGATTTAATGTCATAGTGACATAGTTATCTAAACTTACAATACTGAAATCAAATGCAAATCTTGTATTCTTTCTAATGATGAACTGCACAAAAAAATACAAACAAATTAATAGCCATTTTATTTCATTATTATTGATCAGTAATATGCAAAACCAGAAAGAAATAATTATTAAATAATACTCAAAATGTCAACTGCTGCGAAGTATTAGAATTCCCCTGTAAGTAATAATGATTAGAATATTATTTTATAGACCAAAGGGCCCACTTACAAGGAGTACCTTCTCAAAGATGCAGCGATTGAGTGAAGGTTGTACGACTACCACAAGTAATAGATAATACCATTTATTTTGAACAGCAGTTGCTCATTCATAAATCACAGCCTTATTTCAATGAATCGCAGCCTTTAATAAATGGTTTGCAGCCTCCCTTATAAAATGTACGGCCAGACAATCTTCAAAAATAATATTTAGAACTTTCTGAGATCATTGACAGCAATAAAATAAGATATGGCCAGAGATAAATATTGAAAGATTTAATACTAAAGTCTTAAATAAATAGATATTTGAAGATTCAACTTCATTAGAGGTTGAAAGCTTCTTCCTATCAAAATTTGGAAACTCCACACTTGTAATGTCCCCTTCTCATCAGTGATTAGCCTTGCAGTTCATCAGTCTATTCCGGAACCCGTAGACTGGAATGAGGAGAAATTAGGGTTTCTTGGCTTGGAGTTTGTGGCATTTCATGTTATTTACTATTTATAGTAAACACTTATTTTTGGTAGTTGCAGTTGTCTATTCTCAGTCCTTCTCGGCGGGAGTAGTTGTTATTATTCAGGCTTGGTCTTCAGTAAGCTTTATTTGGTGAAAAATATTTGATTAAGGCATTATGTTTTAATTCTCTGTTGACCCCCCCCCTTGGCCTAAGGAGATAACTTAAGTTGTTTTTAAAGTGGGGCCATGAAGGGTACGCCCTCATTAAAAGATTATTTATTCTTTATTGAAATATTCTATCAGCTTGAAATTGGACGCCACCTTTTTGAGGGATTAATATTTTTGAAAGGTGAAAAGAATTTCAAAAGGTGTCTCTTGGCGTTTCTTCTGGAAAGTGAAGAGTTTCTCAGTTTTTTATAAAATGAAGTCTTTTCTCCAGCATTTGGCATCCATGAAATTATCATACTGTTATGCTGTCAAAATGACAATGGACATTTTGCTTCGAGGAAGCTGCCTCCTAGCCTCTTACCAATTTCGTGTTTGAAATACAACACCTAGTTGGATTATTTCTGCTTCTCAATCAGACTAGCAGATTGAGCATCAAGATTGAAGAATTTATGAAGTATTTTTACAGTTTTAGTTTACTGTTTCATCTACAGTTGAAGCTGGTTTTTGATTATATCTCTTGGAGTGATTTTAATTCTGTTCTGGGTATTTTGGCAAATCAATTCTTGGTTCAAGGCGTCCCCTTCCACAAAAAAATTGGAATTTAATTCCAAGTTTCTGATTTTATCTTGCAAAATCGATTTTTCAAGGAGGCCGTACCATTTAGAAGAGCATTGGGATTCGTGCTAAATAATTTGGAGTCTTTGGTGATTGTTTCTGGATTGCATCTTGGGCGCCAAACCTCTAGGAAGCATTTGCAACTGATATCTTGTCATTCGGAGGTAATTTGACCAAGTTATGAGCATTTAATGAATTCACAGTTTGCTGGTTTGAATTTCCAGAATTTTGATTTTTATATCAGATTGTTACAGTTTCCAGTTTTTGGTCTTATACTTCAGTATTTGAGTGTTATATGATTGTAAAAGTTCATACTTCATGTCTAAGGTTCATTTCCTATCATTGTAATTTGTAATCTGCAGAGTTTAATTTGTAAAGGTTGAGATTAAGCATTACTAATCCAACCATTTCCAGTTTTGCAATTACTTATTGTTTTATCATTAAATTACCCCTGGATGGTTTACCGCCAGTGTGGATAATCTGATTTGTAACTCTCTTATACCCACTTTCATAGTGGAGAATCCCTATAGCTCTGTGGATGCCCGCCACAGTGGATGAATTGTTTTAATTGTAATCTTTTCCCCCCACTGTTTGGTGGTAGTGAGGAAATGCTCTTCATGGCTGGTTATCCGCCTATCAGTTTCTAGTTTTCAAATTCAACACTCCGTCATATGTTAGCACCTCGCCCTCAGTGGGATCTTGAGTGCACATTCTTGACGTTGAGTAGTTTTCATGCAAGTTCAGTTTTCTATTTGGAGCTAACGCTAACCGAGTTGATTAAGTGCTGGTTATGTGTGTTAATTCATCGAAAAAATTGGTTAGCATATTTCAGTGGTATCAGAGCAGAAGACCCTGCCATCCTGTGGCAACTTGCAGTAGTGTATCTGATGAGTGAAAGAGACACTAGGCCATACACCAGAAGTCAGGCTAGAAATCAGCATCAGTTTTCGCCCGTTCCAGAAGCAGAGACCTTCTCAGGAGTCCTAAGAGATCTTGGTAAAACAGTGTAAGGTTCAGATAAATCAGTGGAAGTAGTTGAACAGACAGTTGTAATAATGTCAGACACTGTAAGGAGAGATAATGAAGAGAGGGACAGAGTGGAGAAGAAGTTTGATGGGATGATAGACATGATGTCCCGATTATTGTCCAAGTTGGACCAGCAAGCAGCTCAGAATATCATTCAGCCCCAAAATAACTCAACTGGAGAAAGCAGTGGAGTCAATGGGAATAACAATAGTGGCAGTCCTGAGGTGAATACAAGAGATAAAATTGTGGGTCAGCATGCTGCAATTCCTAGTGGGTCATCCTCTAGACCCCTTTTTCCCGTCTTCACACTAGGGGAAGAGCAACAACCGGTTGAAGCTGCTCCAAACTTTGCTGATGATGCACGTCAAGCTTACATGGAGTACTTTTCTTTACCTCTTGATTTGAGAGGTACTTGGACCTTTGACCAATTCATGAATCAAAGGAGTCGAAGAAATGGAGGAAGGACTGAACAACGTCCTATGGCACCTAGAAATGATTTCTACCAAGCATTGGGAAAGATTACTATGGAACATTTTGATGTTAGTAATAAGTGTACAGCCAGATCATGGGTACAGAAGTTAGATAACTACCTCTCTCTCAGACCCATGCCGGAAGAAGATGCTATCAAATTTGCTACTTTGCATTTAGATGGGATAGCTCATGAATGGTGGACTCATGGTTTGGTCACTCTTGGCCATAACCTCGTTCGCACATATGGAGAGTTTACCAATAAGTTGATTGAAAGATTTGATACCAAAGATCCAGAATTGAGATTTAGAGAATTGGCACAATTGAAACAGCAAGGATCTTTAGAAAACTATGTGGCTGATTTTCAGAGGTTGTCAGTAATGGTGCCTAATATTATTGAAAGAAGACTTGTAGTTCTTTTTGCTGATGGTTTAATGGAGCCTTTGAAGGGTTGGGTCAAAGCATTTGATCCACCAACGTTAGATGAAGCTATCAAGAAAGCTAGGAGCATGGAGTTGGCAGCCCCAAGGCCTAAGTTTCACTCAAAACCATTCAGCCATAAGAAAGATAAAAAGCCTTCTTCAAATCTGCCCAAGAAGTTTCCACCAAGGTTGTCAGAAGAGCTCAAAGAACAACTTAGAAAAGATGGAGTTTGTTACACTTGCCGTGATCCTTGGGTTAAGGGTCATCGTTGCTATGGAAGAGGCAAAGCAAATCAAATGGAGGGCTATTCTGATTATGGATCAGAATCTGATTCGTCTGATAAGCAATACGAATCAGCAGGTAGTGAAGGTGAAGAAGATCTAGAAGACAAGTCCGAAGAGGTGGGAGATGGTAGTGCTTTTGCACAACTATCAAGTTTTCAAAAAAAATGAGTCCTTTAGGGTTCATGGAGTTGTGAATTCACAAAGGATAGTTGCTCTAATTGATACCGGAGCAACTCACAATTTTATTGATGAAGGATTAGTTGGTAGAAAAGGTTTGAAAATTGAGGAATTTGATGGTTTCAAGGTAATGGTTGCTGATGGTTTTACTATGTCTTGCACAAGGAAGATTCCTAATCTCTCTATGCAATTAGGGAATCATGAGATTAAAGATGATTTTTATGTGGTGGGAATTGGAGACACTGATGTTGTGTTGGGCATACAATGGCTGCGATCTCTTGGTGAGATCACATTAAATTTGCAAACCATGAAACTTAAATTTCAGTCTAATGGAAGGAAGGTTGTTTTAAGAGGGATGTCAAATGGAGGCCCTCAAATTGTGTCCTTGAATAGGATGGAAAGACTGATCCGTCACGATCAGGTTGAATGGGCTGCTGAATGTATGGTTCTACCAGCTGATCCAGTAGAGGAGAAAAGCAGTATCACCCTAATATTCAAGCCTTACTTTCAAAGAAGAGCAAAGTCTTTGGAAGCCTACCTCCTGGAAGACCTCCTGAAAGAGGTTCTGTGCATATAATTGAGTTAGAAGAAGGAGCAAAGCCTGTCATGACTACACCTTACCGTTATCCAAAGAAGCAGAAAGATGAAATTGAAAAAGCTATCAAGGAGCTTTTAGAGAGTGGTTTCATTAGACCAAGCAAGAGTCCTTTTGCTTCTGCAGTGGTGCTGGTCAAAAAGAAAGATGGCACAATGCGTATGTGTGTTGACTATCGCGCATTGAATCAAAAAACCATCAAGAATAGATATCCTATCCCTAGGATTGATGAGCTTATTGATGAGCTCCATGGGGCCATGTTCTTCTCGAAGATTGATCTTCGTTCAGGCTATCACCAAATCAGAATGAGGGAGGCGGATATAGAAAGACAGCGTTTAGATGCCATTTTGGGCATTTTGAATTTCTTGTCATGCCTTTTGGTTTGACAAATGCTCCAGCTACATTTCAATCTTGTATGAACAAGATTTTTAGACAGCAGTTGAGGAAGTTTGTGCTCGTCTTCTTCGACGACATTCTCATATTCAGTAAGTCATGGGAAGAGCACCTTAAGCATTTGGAAGAAGTGCTTAGTATTTTAGAGGCGGAATGTTTGTTCGCCAAAGAATCAAAGTGTGAGTTCGGGTTGACAAAACTCTTATATCTTGGCCACATTATCAGTTCAAAGGGTGTGAAAGTGGATCCAGAAAAGATAAGGGCCATTCTTGATTGGCCAACTCCAAAGAATATTTCTCATTTGAGAGGATTTTTGGGGTTATGTGGATTCTATAGAAGATTTGTGAAAGGTTATTCTCATCAAGCAGCACCTCTCACAGATCTTACAAAGAAAGGAGCTTTTCTTTGGACTAAGAAGGCACAAGAAGTTTTTGATAAGTTTAAGCAAATCATGAGTACATGTCCAGTGTTGGCTCTTCCGGATTTTACAAAATCTTTTGAATTACAGTGTGATGCTTCAGGTGAAGGTGTTGGAGTTGTTCTAATGCAAGACAAACATCCTATTGTCTTCGAGAGCCGGAAGTTGAGAGGAGCAGAAAAAACTTACTCCATTTATGACAAAGAGATGCTTGCTATCATGCATGCTTTGTCTAAATTCCGTCAATACTTGGTGGGAAGTAAATTTGTTGTTAAGACTGACCACAATAGTCTTAAACATTTCATGCGCCAAAAGGATTTGAATGAAAGGCAGCAAAAGTGGGTAAGTAAGCTCCAAGCATATGACTTTGACATTGAATATGTCAAAGGGAAAAATAATATAGTGGCTGATGCTCTTTCAAGAAGGCCTCATTTGCAGTCACTTTGTGAGTTATCAGCAGATTGGAAGGAGTTAATTGCTGCTGATTATGTTAAAAATCAGTTTGCAACCAGCTTGCTAGAAGGTCATTTGGTTGATGAAAGGTATAAGTTGGTTGATGGTATAATTTACTATAAAGATAGAATCTTTTTAGTGCAAGAATCTAAGCTTAAAAAGAAGATTCTACAATCTTTTCATGATGTTCCCCTTGCTAGTCATCAAGGGATTTTCAAGACTTATAAGCAGATTCGTGAAAGATTCATTTGGAAAGGGTTGAAAGAAGAAGTCTTGAACTACATTAGAGAGTGTCCGATTTGTCAAAGAAATAAAAATGAACACTCTTATCCAGCTGGTCTGCTACAGCCCTTGCCCATTCCAAATCAGAAATGGGAAAGTATTGCCATGGATTTCATCACGGGGTTGCCCAGGGTGCAAGGACGTGATTGTATTTTTGTTGTGGTTGATAGACTAACAAAATTTGCTCATTTCTTTGCTGTCACTACTTCATTTACAGCAGCTCAAGTGGCTGAGTTGTTTTTCAGAGAGGTCTTCCGTTTGCATGGGTTGCCTAAAACTATTGTCAGTGATAGGGACAGCAAGTTCCTAAGTGTTTTTTGGCAAGAGATCTTCAGATTGAGTGGGACAGTGCTTACTCCAAGCACTAGTTATCACCCACAAACAGATGGGCAATCAGAAATTGTTAACAAGTGGTTAGAGGGCTACCTAAGAAACTATGTTTCAGGACAGCAAAGAGCTTGGATTAAATGGCTTCATTTAGGAGAGTATTGTTATAACTCTTCTTATCACATGTCAATTAAGATGTCACCTTTTATGGCTCTTTATGGTTATGAAGCTACTAATTTTGTTGATTTAGTGTTTGGTGATAGTAGAGCTCCACAAGCACTGGATATGTTACAACAAAGCCAAGACATCCTGAAATCCCTCAAGGAAAATCTGCAACAAGCTCAAAATCAGCAGAAGTTATATGTTGATCAGCAACGTGTTGAGAGGTCTTTTGAAGTTGGGGACATGGTCTATTTGAGGCTTCAGCCATATAGACAATCTTCTCTCAAGAAAAGTGGTGCGGAAAAGTTGAAGCCACGATTTTATGGTCCTTTCCAAGTCACCAAGAGAATTGGTGAAGTTGCTTATGAGTTGGAGCTTCCAGCTGAAAGCAAAGTACATAATGTTTTTCATGTGTCACGCCTCAAGAAGGCAATTGGACACAACGTGGTGGCTACTTCAGAATTACCTCCATTGGATGAGGAAGGTCAGTTGGTGTTGATTCCTGAAGAAATTTTTGATACTAGAGAGCGTTCTTTGAGAAGAAGGACAATCAAAGAATACTTGGTTAGATGGAGGAATTTTCCTATTGAAGATGCCACGTGGGAAGGTGAACAAATTTTGTTGCATCCATCTTTTCAGTTGCTTGAGGACAAGCAATTTCGAGGAGGGCGGATTGTAATGTCCCCTTCTCATCAGTGATTAGCCTTGCAGTTCATCAGTCTATCCCGGAACCCGTAGACTGGAATGAGGAGAAATTAGGGTTTCTTGGCTTGGAGTTTGTGGCATTTCATGTTATTTACTATTTATAGTAAATACTTATTTTTGGCAGTTGCAGTTGTCTATTCTCAGTCCTTCTCAGCGGAAGCAGTTGTTATTATTCAGGCTTGGTCTTCAGTAAGCTTTATTTGGTGAAAAATATTTGATTAAGGCATTATGTTTTAATTCTCTGTTGACCCCCCCCCTTGGCCTAAGGAGATAACTTAAGTTGTTTTTAAAGTGGGGCCATGAAGGGTACGCCTTCATTAAAAGATTATTTATTCTTTATTAAAATATTCTATCAGCTTGAAATTGGACGCCACCTTTTTGAGGGATTAATATTTTTGAAAGGTGAAAAGAATTTCAAAAGGTGTCTCTTCGCGTTTCTTCTGGAAAGTGAAGAGTTTCTCAGTTTTTTATAAAATGAAGTCTTTTCTCTAGCATTTGGCATCCATGAAATTATCATACTGTTATGCTGTCAAAATGACAATGGACATTTTGCTTCGAGGAAGCTGCCTCCTAGCCTCTTACCAATTTCGTGTTTGAAATACAACACCTAGTTGGATTATTTCTGCTTCTCAATCAGACTAGCAGATTGAGCATCAAGATTGAAGAATTTCTGAAGTATTTTTACAATTTTAGTTTACTGTTTCATCTACAGTTGAAGCTGGGTTTTGATTATATCTCTTGGAGTGATTTTAATTCTGTTCTGGGTATTTTGGCAAATCAATTCTTGGTTCAAGGCGTCCCCTTCCACAAAAAAATTGGAATTTAATTCCAAGTTTCTGATTTTATCTTGCAAAATCGATTTTTCAAGGAGGCCGTACCATTTAGAAGAGCATTGGGATTCGTGCTAAATAATCTGGAGTCTTTGGTGATTGTTTCTGCATTGCATCTTGGGCGCCAAACCTCTAGGAAGCATTTGCAACTGATATCTCGTCATTCGGAGGTAATTTGACCAAGTTATGAACATTTAATGAATTCACAGTTTGCTGATTTGAATTTCCAGAATTCTGATTTTTATATCAGATTGTTACAGTTTTCAGTTTTTGGTCTTATACTTCAGTAGTTGAGTGTTATATGATTGTAAAAGTTCATACTTCATGTTTAAGGTTCATTTCCTATCATTGTAATTTGTAATCTGCAGAGTTTAATTTGTAAAGGTTGAGATTAAGCATTACTAATCCAACCATTTCCAGTTCTGCAATTACTTATTGTTTTATCATTAAATTACCCCTGGATGGTTTACCGCCAGTGTGGATAATCTGATTTGTAACACTCTTATACCCACTTTCATAGTGGAGAATCCCCACAGCTCTGTGGATGCCCGCCGCAGCGGATGAATTGTTTTAATTGTAATCTTTTCCCCCCACTGTTTGGTGGTAGTGAGGAAATGCTCTTCATGGCTGGTTATCCGCCTATCAGTTTCTAGTTTTCAAATTCAACACTCCGTCATATGTTAGCACCTCGCCCTCAGTGGGATCTTGAGTGCACATTCTTGACGTTGAGTAGTTTTCATGCAAGTTCAGTTTCTATTTGGAGCTAACGCTAACCGAGTTGATTAAGTCTTTGGTTTATGTATGTTGAATACATTGGCATTTAAATTACATACCTCACGGAATGCGTATTTGAAGCGGACAACTATGCAGATAAAGCTGCTCTTCAGAATAGGAGGAAGCTCCTCTTGCTGATGGTATTCAAGAAAGTAAACTAAAACTAAGTTGCCTATCTTTTGATCAGCTTAGAGCACAAGGTTTATAAACAAACATGAGCTGAGATTTTTTGATTTAAGAACTTCAACTACGACTAACTTAAACTAAAGACGTTTCTAACTTCTCAAGTAATAAGCAGAGCAAGAGAAACTAGAAATGAACAAGGTAGATTTTCTGACAAAATACTTCGATAAACTCTTTCTCAACGAACATCTACACACTTCAATGTAAGTTGAAATCAAGATCATAAAAGTAAAACACCAATAACGGAAATCAGAGATTTTATATCAAGGCAAAGGAGGCTCATGATTTTATTACTCGAACTTCTGGAACAAAACTCACTTCTAACATGCCTGGAATAAGAAATTGCAGCTAAAGAGGCTTGCAATCTTATTCTTACACAATAGAAACAACAATCACACTATCTCCTTGTTGGCTAAAGAGGCTCAACAATTTGCTATCACAACACAATTGAATGAAACTTGAATAACAAATAGAAGGCAAAATAGGCTCAGCGTTTTGTTATCACTAGCATGGTTCCAACACAAAGTGAACTGAAACTGAATAACAACTTGCTGCAATTCAGGCTCGCAATTTGCTAACACAATAACCGCTAAAGAAACTAAATGAGCAAAGGCTCTTATTTATAGAGAAGCAGAGTAGGGAACCCTAAAATCTCCTTGCTTTCACAATCTAGGGCTTGCTCAGCAAGCAAGCTTTATTACTAAATCTAGAAAGAAGATAACATCTAAACCCTAGAAAGCAGAAAAAGCGGGAAACGCCAACTATTACATTTATCTTCTTTCTCTTCTTCAAAGAATGGATAAGAATCGTTCCAAGAATAGAAAGAAAGCGGAAAGAAAGCTTCTAGAAGAAAGCTGCTTTAAAGCTCGATCACATCCGCTAGGAAATTAGAAACTGTGTCCCGGTTTGGTGCATCTATACTATCTTAAGGTAATATTCCGATTCTCCAAGATCTCTTCGCCTTTTGTGATCAAACCTAGAGGATCTTTCACTTCTTCAATTGCTTTATGAGTTTTGTTCTTGAAAAACATCGCTGCCCCAAAAGATGACTCACAAATTTGATAACTTGGCGGCTCTGCAACTTTGTGCTTTTGACACTTCGCTTGATTTCCAATAGAAGAGTATTGCACAACTCTTTTTTGATACCTTTCCTTTTTCTCATATCACACCTCTCGTTCTTTAGCTGAGATGATGAAGTTCTGACATAGCGCTGATTTGATCTTAAACTCGACGGGAGTGTATTCTATATTGAAAACCTTGAAGAATGACTGTAAACTCGCCTATGTTCTGACAAGTTTTGCACACTTTCTATTTTTAGAATGCTGGTTTTTCGTCTTCAAACGGGCAAATTTTGGAAATTTTTTCTGAGATATGGGTTTTGCTCAAAATTTCGTTGCAAGACAACCTAGATCGTCCGTCTTTGAAAATCTTGAATTTTGACTGAAAAAGCAGCAAACCCTAATTTTCTCAATTTTTTTTCACCGAAAAAGCTGGCACCTGGGTTTTGTTCACAACAAGATTAGAAATGGACCCAGTTGATTAGATTTGCAAAACCTTGACGTTTGATCGAAAAAGCAGCCAACCCTAGGTTTTGAAATTTTCTTGAAAAAAGCTGTGATATGGGTTTTCTTCAGAAGACTATTTTGAGAGGACCCAAATGGTTGAAAACTAAATGCATTGATGATTTCACTGACATGCAAAATAAAAGCAGTTGCTGCAACTTGATGAAGTTCTTGAAAATTTCCTTCAGAAGATTGAAGAGAAAAGACCCAGATGATTGAAAAATGGAATGCCTTGGTCTTCTTCTTGAAAAGTTTGATCTTCTGGATGAAAAGGCTTGAAAAAGCAAGGGTTTATGTTGCTGGTCTGAAAAATATGATGAAAAACTAGCAAGCTACGTTCTTGAATCTTGAAAAATTTCTTCAAACTTGCTGCTTCAACTTTCTCCCTTGAAGGCTACCTGCAAAAATAATGAAAATAACATAAAAGAAAGATGTTAAATAGACTTAGGGTTTTGTTTTTGCTTTGCTTTCTTTTGTTTTTATCTCCGAAACCCTAAATCTCAGCTTCATTGAACTTGGACGCCTCTTTCTTCTCTTGCAATCTTGAAAATTTCAAAAATCTATGAAATTTTTTTAAGGCATGTGAAGTTGGGCACCCTTCTTCACCAAGGGCGTCCACTTTACCCAGTGTTAGCCAAAATTTTGGCATTTTCAACTTTTCTTCCATTTTGACCCTTGGTTTGACCTCGATCTCCGGCTTCTAGATTGATCCGACAAGCGAGCTGAAAGATTCATCGCGGAGCCAGACTGATTCTGAGAAGGATGTTCTGGAGGAGCCTTTGGCTAAAAACTTGATCTTGACCTCTGAATTCATGGGAGCCTTTTCCTTCGAGGGGCTCTGAACTTTCACAGTGTTAGCCATTTTTCTGATCTTCAATTTCTTCATTAACTCCTCTTCTACAGATGATCTCGTCGAATTTGGAGCTTCAGGTGTCGGATCGACTGACAGTTGTGCTCATCGCGAAGCTAACGAAGAATGAGAAGGGGTCTTCTGGAAGAGATTTTGTTGGAAAGCGAAATTTGACCCTTCAAAAGTTTGGGTGCCCATCTTGGCCTGGGGCGCCCATGTTCACCAGACTTAGTCATTTTTACACTTTTTCTATGTCTAAAACTGAACCTTGGTTTTTAGCCTTCGTCAGACCCTCTGTTTGGTGCTTCATATCTGGCGACTGCGACCTCTGATAGGTGTGCTAAGTATCTCGTTTGAAGAAGGGGTCTTCTGGAAGAGATTTTGTTGGAAAGCGAAATTTGACCCTTCAAAAGTTTGGGTGCCCATCTTGGCCTGGGGCGCCCATGTTCACCAGACTTAGTCATTTTTACACTTTTTCTATGTCTAAAACTGAACCTTGGTTTTTAGCCTTCGTCGGACCCTCTGTTTGGTGCTTCATATCTGGCGATTGCGACCTCTGATAGGCGTGCTAAGTATCTCGTTTGAAAGCTGGATCAATTGTGAAGAGATCTTGTTAGACACTCGTCTGCAAATTCATCTGTTGGGACCCCTGAAAACTTGGGCGCCCTTCTTCACCAGGGGCGCCCACTTCCTCCAGACTTAGCCATTTTTACTGATTTTCATCTTCAAGTCTGAAACCTTCATTCTGTACCTTCGTCTTCGATCTGAATCTACAGGATGTTAAACAGTCGGACATGCTGACAAAGACAGGCATCGCGAAGCTAGCAGGATACTGAAAAGATCAAACATATTCTTGAACCCTAACGGCCGAATTAGGCCCTTCAAAAAGCTGGGCGCCCTTCTTCACCAGGGGCGCCCAAAATCTGAACACTTAGTCAAATTTTGATATTTTTAACTTTTCCTCGTTCTGACTTCAGTGCGGATCTCCCCTGTTCGTCGCCAAATTCCGGATGACTGAGTAATCTGATAACTACACCGTTGAATTCGTTGCGAAGCTGACAAAGAACTGAACAACATTGACTGGAGGCGTAAACCCTAATTCTGACATTTGGTGCCCTAAAAAGATGGGCGCCCTTTTTCTCGGCTGGGGCGCCCAAGTCTAGCAGTGTTAGAAACTTTTCAACATTTTTCACTTTCTTCCTCGTTCTTCGTGACTGCTTGCCAACTCGCCTTCTGCTAAATGCTTTGAATGTTGAATCTGACACCTGGCAGCCGAATGACCTCCATTGATGACCTCGGAGCTCCAGATACGCTTCTGAAAAAGCATAATAGACCCACTAGGACAAAATAGATTATTTTAAGATTTTGACTGCACCAACCTGATATGTACGTATTTTGAACCAATCAAAATCAGTTTGGACCCTGGCGGATAAAATTTCTATTTTTAGAAAATTTTGCCAGTATCCATTTCGGAAGAAACCCAGAAAAACCCAGAAAACGTTACTATTTCGAGAAAATTTCTAAAAATAGCAGTTTTCCTAAATTTTAGGGATGAAAAACTGAGATCTGGGTTTTGTAGGTTAAGCTAGACCCAGATCGTCAGAAATTGAAAATTTTGTGTTTTGACCCCTCATGCAAGACATGCACACCCAAATTTTGACCTTTTTGACTGTTTTAACAAGACTTTTACTCATTTCTTCAAAATGTCTTAGTGTAACAAAAATTTTAATTTTGGGGTACAACAAATTCATTGAAAAAATTGGTTAGCATATTTCAACACTCTCTCACCAAATATATATATGAATGAAAGCTTCTTCATACCAAAATTCGGAAACTCCACACACTCTCACCAAACTTTTATACATATTGAAAATCCCATACAACCAAATAATTGAAACTGAAAGAACTTTGTATCTGTTTAGCACAATGATAATCAAATGAACATAATTGTTTTCATCTTCAAATTCATTATTTGCTAAAGGGTTTTCATTCTTGGACAAAAAAGTAAACCAATATTCTATCTCAAGAGAAATGGGTTTGATAATATGAATTGGTAACCTTTCTCCATTTCTTAACTCCTTATAAGACTTTTCAAGGAAAAATAATATTATTTTCTTTTTTCTCATTTTCCCTCCCAACTTTACTTTTGAAAAGTGATTAGAACTTTAATAAAATACATTACTTTTTGGACCCCATTAGTAGCATCACTTTTGATCTCTCTTTTAAAACATCAATTTAATAATAAAACATAAGCTGCATTTTTATGGATATAACTTAAAGTTACTTTTTTGATAACTTAAGTTAAATTATTTCCCTTGCACCATCTCATTAGTTGATGGAAAATAAAACAATAGGCTACGGGTCTTCATTGGATTTACGTTTGAAAAGGGGACATGACAAAATTTGATCTACATCATGATATTTTATGTGCAACTAGTGGTGTATTTGAAGTTAATGAACATTTATGTTTTGAGCATTTTTTACTAAGTGATCATCCATTTTTGCAAGTTTGTTGTAAGTAGAGTCATTTCTACTTTCACCATATGCAATCTATTAAGTTTGATCAATCATTAACCATACGATTGAAAATCTTGTTAAATGTTTGAAGAATTATTATAAAATATCAAGGTCATGAACCTATGAAGGAAAGTAACAAAAGATAGACTTCTTGGAGATTAATGATGCTTTTCATAGAAAATCTATACTACAGAGAAAAATAAAAATTGAAAGGGTATCCATTTGAACACTTGAAAGCAAGATTAGTTTATCCGCAATTTATGTACTATGCTTTAATTTTGGTCATCTAATACACGTGGATATAATTACAAAGGATCCATTCCATGGAAGACAAAATCCTATAGTTTTTAAGTTCAGATAAGCATAGGCCTCAAAAAACTGTATATGTGCTACACAGTTTGCCGAAGTTGTCAATGCGTAATGGCTTCAATCAATGGCTATAGAATTGCACTTTTAGAAACCTCATCAATGGCTAGTAATGAGGAAACAAATGTAATGTCCCCTTTTTAGCCCCAAGCTTTTTAGTGATCATTAGCCTATTTCTGGAGTCCCATAGGCTATTCAGAGGCGTTTCAGGAGATTCCAAGATTCTTGGAGGATTCTTGTCAACATTTTAGGGGGTAATTGCAGAGGATTGCCTGAGTGTTTTTTGAATTTTTTCTAGGTTTTTTGAGATCCTTGGTGGGCAGTAACTGCTATTTTTAGTAGTGTCTATTTTTAGCACTTACTATTTTTAGTCACAGCTACATCTCAGATTGGGCTAATTTTGAGTTCGAGCACACTTACTATTTTTAGCAGTATGCTATTTTTAGTAAGCGCTATTTTTGGCAGTGGTCCTGATAGTAGTTCAGTGTAGGGTTTCTATTTATGGCAGTGATGGCATTTTCAGTTGTTGAGCTCTGTTAGTTTTGGAAGTTCAATGCTTCCACTATCCTTGGAGTCCGAAAAAGGAAAGTATTGCAACTTAAGTTATAAAGTTATAAGTTCGAAAGGAAAAATATAACTTAAGTTTAAAAGCTCACTTTTGTACCCCATGCTTAGGAATGGGAACATAAAGTTGTTTTAAAAGAGGGGCTTGAACTTGGACGCCCAAAAGGAGGAATTAAGAGAAATTAAAATGAAATTGCATTTCCCAAGGATGGCACCCCTTTTGGAGGGAAAAGTCAACTAAAATAAATCATTTTGCCGCGTTATCAGCAAAATTTGATAAAGCAGAGGAAGAGATGAAAGAATTTTTTAGTTTGATTGTAGAAGGTGAGGAGATCCTGGAGAAGCGAAATATTTCTTTCGATAGTATCAGTACACCTAACAAGGAGGCAGTTACCATATTTTTGGCAGATATAATTTCCCAAATTATCAATGAGTGAGTCATCTTTTTGGGGCAGCAAAGATTTCCAAGAATATAACTAAAAGCAACAGTTAACTCGATGTCTTTTCCAAGTTTAATTTGCTATTCTTGTCTCATGCTTATCTATTCTTTGTAAAATGGAAAAATCAAATGTATAGTTGGAACTTTCCCTGCTTTTAAAAAAGTTAGCTGATTTTAGCAGGTGGTTAGTTGTCTTGTGTTAGTTTTAGAAATAAATCTTGCGAGTTGGAAAGTCTAGTCAGCTTAAAGCAAGGAGATTTTAGGGTTACGTACTCCTTGTTTATATATAAATAAGGGCAGCCTTGCCCATTGTTTTACAATTGTTATTGTGATAACAAATTGCTAAGCCTACTTTTGTCGCAACTTTGTTATTCAGTGTCTGTTCACTTTGTGTAAGAGCAGGTTTGCAAGCCTACCTTTGCTGCAAATTATTGTTTAGTTAATGTTCAATCTATATCAAGTGTAATTTGGTGTTTGATCGATAATTTGTAAGCCTGTCTTTGCTACAAATCTGTTATCCCAGAAGTGTAATTGCTGTTGGAAATTTGAGGAAGGAAATCTCATGCCTACTTTTCTTTGATCTACTGTCTCAATCTCTTTCAGTATTTTGTCTTATGTGTTTTGCTTGCATAATCTTGATTTCAGCTTACATCTTATAAGTACAATGAGTATTCAAGTGTGATCTGGAAGTAAGTTTATTAAAGCTTCTGTGTTAATCAAATCATTCCTTGTTTACTTTTGATTCTCAAGCTCCGAGTATACTTGAGTTGTTAGAAGCGTCTTATTTTAGGCCTAGTTGTAGTTGAGGTTCTGGAAAAGAGGAAACATCAGCTACAATGCAAAGATTTTTATAACCTTGTGCTCTTAGCTAAGAATAAAAAAGATTGGCAATAGTTTAGTATTCTTCTTTAAGCATCATCAGCGGAGATGGAGCTTCCCCTCCTAATTTGAAGAGCAGTTTAACTGTGCATAGTTGTTCGTTTCTAATCCGCATTGCAGAGGTGCAAATTGAAACGCCAATAGTTTTCTGGCGACCACCGTGGGGCACGAGGCATAAAAATTCAAGAAATCTTACGCTTTATGTCAGGGGAATGACCATCTGGCACAAGAAGTCAAGCAAGAAGATGTTGACGTGGTTTTTGAGACCGCACCAACACAGAATAAAGTTTCCCAACGGATACTCTATCCTCTCTTGAACAAAGTATTCAGCATGCTAAGATTGCGAGTAAGATCATGCTTTCAACTCCAAGGTTTCGAATACTTAGAATACCCTCAGTTGGTTTGATGTGAGTTGCTGTGTTCTCACGAGGGGACTTACACAATTGTTCGATAGCTAACAATAGACATTAGACTAAGGGCTTTCGTGTAATTCAAATGATTTGGCAGGTGAGCACAAGTTTCCTAATTCTAACCGGAAATGAACTGAAATTAAATGGGTGTAGGGCCTAAGAAGTTTATGTTCTATTCTAAAATGTAGGACATGGCGATCAATTCACAAGCTTCAACCAAGCTTCGTTTTGCCTCACTTCGAACAGCTTCCGCGGAACTGGTGCAATCTTTAGAGGAGTGACTCAAGATGTTCAAATCACGATTTAGCATGAAGACACCATCACAACGACACATGCCAACATATAAACCATAATCGAAGTTAAGTTTCACAAAGTTCTAGTTGACCACGCAAGCCGAACCCACCGTCAGCGAGCCCGCTAGTGGTATGGACAAACGAAGTCTTGTTCAAATCGAGCACCACATTCCACAATTGCTAAGTACTTCATGAAATGAAATCTACTTTATTTTAAGCTACTTCAAGCTACTACGTGAATTGGAAGGACGAAGAAGCCTCAACAACTATTCACAACAAAGAAGAATTCACCATCAATGAAAATTCTTTTATTATGAAAGCATACATGACAACTTCTTACAAAGTATCCAAAGGGAAGACTTTCCTCCCTTTTCAATCTAAACTATACTATCAACTATCTAATTGCTCTCTACTCCTTCTCTACTATCCTAACTCTGATCTAATTCTCCTTCTAATGAGATTACAAATGAGGGGAACTCCCCCTTTATACAGCTAGCCCAGTCCAGAAGACGGCTAGGGTTACAATCGGCTGGATGGCCCAGATTGTGCCACCTCAGCCCTAAACAAGATTTGCCCTAAAAACCGCCACAAAGGAGAGTGTGGTAATAAATGAGCCATAATGTCCACCATCATCCTTCTAGAAGATTCCAATCTTGAAACGCGTTCACACTGTTCTCGATCTTCTTTCTTGGCATTGTTCTTCAACTTCGCTCGAGCTTATGTTCTTTTTTCCATCTTAAGTTTTGAAAACGTTTCTTCAACACTTAGCCATTTTCTTGCAAATTTCTTCCTTCAAGGTTGAGATGTCATCTTGAATCACTTGCTTCATCACTTTAAACCACCATCGCATGACCTCGACGTTCCTCCTGCAAAACAAGCAAGGAGAAGAGTATTAGAACACTTCACAATATAAATTCGACTTACTTACCTGATTTTCATGCTTTGATCTCCAAGCGTTCATCGCCAACTTCGTGTTCAAGTTCATGTCTTAGACAAACTTTCAACACATCTGCATCTTCAAGAAATTCATTTCACCTGCTGGAACTCTGACAACCTTGATTTTATTCATCTCTAGCCCAAGAAAACTATCTTCACGAAGGATTTAAGCAAATTCACCTAGGCAGTTCCTTTCAAATTCATCGTCCGGAGAATTTTACCTTGAAAACACGTTTTCTTCATTTTTGCCTTAGAAAATTTTCAAATTTCCCTTAGGAAAACTCATCAACCTGGTGCCCATCAAAAATCTTCACCCAGAAGGCTGAAGCGAAGCATGGAAGACCTTAAAATTAACTCCTCATCGACAATCTTCGATACCCAGAAGAAAATTTCCTCCAGAACGCGTCAAATCCATGGGTACCCAACGAACGGGTTCATTTAATTTTTTGAATTTTGAACCTTAGAAAATTATTTCCCTGTGAAATTTAAATCTGTTCTTCACATCTGTGAAGATTTCTTGTTGCTCTGACTTGAGAAATTCTAACTCATCCTGCAATGTTGGCACCTTCTGACTTCACCTCAGGCGACGCATCTGTGCTTCAAGAAAAAATTCCACGACCCCAGAGCTCTAAGTGTATTTTCTAAGGAAGAAAATATCTTGTGCCTTAGAAAATTTTAAATCATCTCTTGGGAAAATTTTTGCCTTGGAAATTTTTCACCTTAAAAATTTGGCTGGTGAGAAAGACATCAACTTCACTTAGAAAATTTTATTCATAGAGGTGCCTGGCACATTTTATTTTTCTAACCACCACTTCGCATTTTACTTCACACTTGAAAAATATTTTTGAAGCTCCAATGCCTTAGAAAAATTCCCATCACTCATCTCATATTTGAGGAAAATCACGCCTTAGCACTTTGTTTCACCTTACATGCCCTAGAGAAATTTTCTAACACCTACCACCTTAGGCGCATATAGCACTTCAAGAGGGATATTCACTTTACCACGCCTTAGGAAAATATTTTCAACTCTTAACACTTTTGGCGCATTTGAGGCTTGAAGAGGGATAACGCCTAACATCTACCTCATTTTACCACGCTTTGAAGTATCCCTTACCTTATTTGCCACCTCCATTCACTTTTCACATCTCAATCTAGGCGCATTCAAAGGAGAGAGAAGAATAATTCTACAACCTCTTTACTTTTGTCTTGACATGCCCTCATTTGGGCGCATTTGGTGCTTATAGGAGGATGAAAATTCGCTGACTTGTTGACTTATTAGCTGCATGGGCGCATTTTGGAGGTTGTGAGGGATGAAGCACATGCAACGCCACCTTGACTTCCTTATTCTTGTCTTTACATGCCTTGATTTGGGCGCATATCTACCTAGGAGGAGGATGAAAACATTTTGACTTGTTGACTTTTCCTCTCCTTTTGGGCGCATTTCACCCCAGCTGCAGGATGGGCGCATTTGGAGGGGTGAGGAGGACAAGTTTAGGACTTAGAAAAATTTCCGGCTCTCATGCTTCAAGTTGGGCGCATTTTGACATAGCTACTGGATAAAAATCTTGACTTCTCTTTGACTTTTGCACCTTGGGCGCATTTTGGCCTAGGTGAAGGATGAGAGTTGATACTTAAATTTTTTTATCATTTTGCTTTGTGAGGAGGGCGCATTTAGACAAGGCAGGAGGATATTGCTCATACTTAAAATTTTTTTTAAACTTCTTCATCCCTTGAGGGCGCATTTTACCCTTGGAGGTGGATGAAACTTTGCCTTAGAAAATTCTTCATGCTTCCACTTCACCAACTTGGGCGCATTTGGAGGTGGCAGGAGGATGAACTCAGACTTAGACATTTTTACCTTCTTCTGCTAGCTTATCCATGCCCTGCTATAAATAGTAAGCCTCCCGATTTTGCATCTCTGAAGTTTAGAACGACTTGGAATTTTGCACACTGCATCCTTATAACCTCGTTGTCCTGTCAACATTGCCATTTTTAGTCGGCCTGCTATTTTTAGCCCATTTCTGAAAGTGATTTACTATAAATAGCAACTGCTTGTTTCTGATAACTCCACTGCTCCGATCGACATGAAATTTGAATGAGGCGCTCCTCACCACATGACCTTACTGTCGACATCAATGCATGCACCTGATTTACTATTTTTAGCCAGTTTCCAAATTGACTTACTATAAATAGTAAGTGCTCCGTTTGACTTGAAATTTTACCAGCGGATAGCTTGAAGAATGCTGATCGCGGTGGTTTACACCGGTTTTCGAAAATTATGACTTTTTATGCCTCTTTTTGGGTCCGAAGTTGGAAACCCTAATTCGCTTTGCATGTATATCAAATGATCTCTGTTCGTCTTCGTTTATGTGGTACTGCGATCAGCTCATGATCCTGAACTGCTGGGAAGCGGCTGCCGGGACACACCTGCTAAAAATAGCAAGTTCCTTACTGAGTGATTATCTCCGTTTGCATGTCACACCATCGCGAAGCTCTCGAAAAACCCACCAGGAATCATCCGACATGCAAAAGAAACCCTGACATGCAAACCCTAAAAATAGCCCCGGAAGACTGAACTCTGAAAGTTGTCGTCTCGTTTTGCATGTTATATCATCGCGAAGGTCTTGAAAAACCCAGAAGGAATATGCAGACATGCGTTGAAAAATTCTTCGTTTAAGCCCTGAAATCTGCCCCAAAAGCCAGACTGCTAAAAATAGAAAGTGGTCTGTTTTCGCTCAAACTTTGCGCACGAGCAGTCTGATACGCTCTGAATGCCGTGTGACTGTCGAAATCTCAAAAATGCTGACGAATTGCCTGTAATTTCACACTTACTAAAAATAGTAAGTACCTTAGAATTTGATGAAAATTTGCTGGGAGCCTGCTGGAAGCATGCTGACAATAATTTTTAGTCTCAAATTTCAAGTTATTCACCTTACTCAACCTCAAACTGACCAGGAAGACTCAAACCCTAATTTTAGACTTAGCCAAATTCACGTTTAAACTTGTAGACGGGAACGTCCCCAGAAAGCAGACCACAGAAAAGAGACAGCCGGAGAGAGAGAGAGAGACAAAAACCAAAGCCAAAAAGACCCGAATGGAGCAAAAAAATTAGGGGTCCCCATTTTGAATGGGGCGATGTGTGAAAAGGTCACAACAGAAGAACCTGTGATCCAATCAAAAGCAATGGGTGATAACAAGAATAATGCAAATGTTGGCAATAACCATGTTGATAGGACTAGAGACGTTCACCCCCATTACCTTGGGGTAACAACATTGGACCTTTGGCTTTGTGGGAAAACCATGAGTTACCAAAGGGATCAAGGAAGCACTTCCCTCGGTTTCACGACGACGAGAGTCAACATCCGGGTGAACATATCTCTGCATTCACAATGGCTTGCGTCATGTTGGACGTGGCACATGAAGACATCGCAATGTGTCTCTTTGTGGAAACTCTTGTTGGGAATGCTGTCGACTGGTTCAATCACCTGGAGCCAAGCATTATTACAAGCTGGGAAACTATGAGCGAGAAATTTTTGGTGAGATTCAAGCCCGCTAAAGACAGTCATTTGTTGTTTGCCCAACTTGTAAATTAAGAAATGGAGCACAATGAGCCCATGAGGGAGTTTGTAGAAAGATTTAATTGTCTTGTTACATGAATTTCTTCTACACTTAATCCATCACCGGATATTCTAATGAGCTATTCATAAATACTCTTCCATCAGAGATAGACTTTTTCTTGAAGACGACAAAATGTGATGTCCCCGAATTGGAGGTATTAAATTAATTATTTATTAACATATTTTAATAAATTAATATCAAAAGGATGACTTTATATTTAATTAATTTAATAAAAGTGACTTAATAAAATTATATATTATAAAGTCACTTTGGAGAATAAAATAATATTATTTCTAGAAGTTTCTTGGAAGTCAATGAGAATTCTTTGTAAGGAGTTAAATGCAAGCCATTTTCTTCAGGTCTTGAGTTATTCTATTTTCATACTTGTGTGGTAAGAGCTGAGTGCTTGCATTGCCTGAGGGTTTGAAGACTCTAGGTTACCGGTTTCTGTTGTGAAAGATCAACCCTAGCTGGAAATTGTGGAGGAATCCATCCAGGGTTTCCACAGGTGCTTCATTGGGGAGTTTCGATAGGTGCAATAGCTGATGTATTATTGTCCTACTGGAAAGAATTGATTGAATGCAATAGCTGTTTTATTATTGCATTATTGGATTGCAGAAGCTATTGTATTGTTGCATTCCCACTTGAAAAGAGGTTTACTACTTGCTGGTTCGTTTTGGCAAAATTTAATGGTCTTTGACCAAATTTTGCATAAGCACAAAAATCAATTTTGAAGAGCAATTGCAGATTGGTAAAGGACATTTTCAGTCACTAGAGAAATATTGAAGTCCATTCTTAGTTTGAAGAACTCAACTATTGCAGATTCTGGAGTTCATTGTAGTCTTGGAAGAAATTTGATTCTATTAGATATTTGGAGGATAAATTCAGTTCTGGGCAGATTGATTTATTATTTGCAAAGAATAATTGTTGTTGTAAAGTTCTGCTATCCAAGCATTTGAAGCACGACTTTTGGAAGCTTAATTCTAGGCGAGTTTGTTTGGAGACATGGCAGCTTTTAATGATTGCATATAAGACAAAAACATAATATAGAATGATTATAAATTGGGAGTTTGCTAGTGCGAATAATATTGAAAGACTATTTGGAGCTGTTGGGACCTTTCTCCTTGCTTGCTTCATTACGGGAGATAATTGAAGACTGCTGTATGAGTCCATTTTGCTCAAATAAGACAAGCAAATAAATATTTATGATATGCACCTACATTTCTGGGAAAGATGAGTCCAGCACATCATTATAGGAGCATTGTATTGTTCTTGGTAGGAAATCGGGAGCTGCTTGGCTCTAAAGTGAATAGGACAAATCGAGATTGAAATCAGATAAGACGAATTTATTATATTTGAAAGGAAATTGTGGCTAAAGATCAAAAGGAGTATATCGCTTTCCTTAGTTAGGAGCTACTTGGGTATAGCCAAGCTGTGGAGATCAAAATCGCTGGCATATCTTAATCAAGCGTGATATTCTTGTTAGGAGGCACTGATGTTGGACGCTGCAATGAAGACAATAAGGAGAGTTCACAAGGTCGATCTTCAACTTGCAACCTGATCGTGTATTTCTGAAGAAGGTGCCATTTAAGGCATGAATATTAAATAAAGCTTGGAGAGACATCAAGCCACAGTTGGAATTACAAATAAGACAAGGCTGGGCGTCGATGCCATTGGAAGAAGATCCAATAACTGAAGATTGCAGACTGAGTCAAACTTGTCCATGCTGAACCGGATACCATTTGCAGCCAGAGAAGACTTGCGTAGAGATCCAGGTTCTCCATTTTATTATTCTAATTGGTATTTGGAGTTGCATATATAAATCATGTAATTCTTACAATATTTTGTAGTTGTATTTATCAACTCCTTGTATCGTTGTCATTTTGTAATTTACATTTCATATGATAGATATCGAATCTGCTTTATATCCCTGTCATATAAGTCTGGGTTTTGCATTGTAAGTCATTACTTAGTGAGAACGATCAGTTCCGAGTTCATTGACAAAGATTGTAAGCAGTTTTGGATCATTGCAATATTATGAGGAGTTGGAAGTTTGCATTTAAAGTGTTTGTCAAAATGACTCTTGCTGTAGCTATCCTTTGCATACATTTTTAGTCATCTTATTGCATTGCAAAATCAGTATGCATCTTGCATTTCATATCTTAATGCATTTTCAGTCACTGGCAAGCTTAGTTAAGGGTCCTTGTGCATATGATAATATCAAACAAATCAGAAAACCAAAAGAAACACATTAATCTGTTGGAAGGAGGTTACAAGTTAACTGTTTGACGAAATTCCTCAAGGTTGGAAATTGAAAATTGAGATCAGATTTAGCAAGGCTCCTTACAGAAAATAAACAAAATTGACAGATGCGCAAGAACATGACATCGAGTTGGAGGATAATATGGTCTCTTCCGGAAAGATGAAGAAGGATTCAATTACACCTCTAGTTTAGAGTTCTGCAGATCCATAGCTACAGAAGGTAGCCAATGAGATGACTATTCTCAAGAGGTAGTTGCCTACTTAGGGGCAGCCCACACGATCACTATAATATCAACCCCAACAACAGTATCAACCTCAGCAATCGTACCAGCCAAAGAGAAATAATTTTCAGCCTTTCAATAATTACAGGTCACGGTTGCCAGCACCTCCACTAAGACCAACGGTTGAAGCTGCACAAAATGAGACTTTTTTTTCTTTCCATGAGACCGATGCACATACCGGTTCTACATGTCCTGAGAATTTAAGAATGAATTAGATAATGGGTTACGCTGATGCTGCACCCAGTTCAAGTTTTGTCCCTACACCAAGTTTGAATGTTGTCTTACCACAGACGGACAACTTCGATGGCAACTTTGCTGCGGGATACTTTGAAAGTGAACCCGTTATTGAAGAAGAAGACCTCCGCCACTACTCTCTTGCAGTAAATCACGAAAGATATTTGATGCCTATGTTTTCACGTGCTCAACACTTGAAAGTGAACCCGTTATTGAAGAAGAAGACCTCCGCCACTACTCTCTTGCAGTAAATCACGAAAGATATTTGATGCCTATGTTTTCACGTGCTCAACACTTGAAAGTGCAGAAGGAAGAAGAAGAAAGACGGAAAGCTAAAGAACGAGTTAGGGAAGTGGTTGCAACTTCCACTTTTAAAAATACACATGAGAATGTCAATGTTTCTCATGATTCATGTTTGGAAATTTTTGATGTATTGGATTCTATGATGAAGACCAAGGTTAAGATTTCACAGTTGGAGTATCTTCGTGATCACCCCGAGCAGCTAGACAAACTAATACAATACATAAAGAAAGAGGCTTCAATTCAACCTACATTGCTCGAGTCATCTGTTCCAGCGGAAGAAAATCCCAAACCTTTCCATATATCTCTATGTATAGGTGGATTCAAATTGAGCAATTGCATTATTGATTTAGGAGCTTCAGACAACGTCATGCCTCTACAAATGATGAATGCATTGGGACTTTCGTGCACTAAGACACAAGACAAGTGTTATTCACTCGAGTCTAAGTTGGTGCCATTGGTCGGACAATTGAAGGACACACAAGTAAGATTAGTGGTTTGTTCGGAGAAAAAGATAATGATAAGTATCCTAGTGGCTGACATTCCATCCAGCTATGGGATGTTGTTGAGCCGGAGCTTCTGTAGAGATCTTGGTGGTGAGTTACAGTTAGATTGGTCGTCTGTGACCATTCCTATAAAGGAGGGAAAAATAAAGATAGAACTTGAGCCAAAATCCCAATTCAGTGGTGAAACCCTAGACCCCCTAGCCCAAATTCTATATCAAGAAACGGGTCTTGGTAATTATGTAACACTTTCAGAGATAGAAACTGAAGACCAGAACATTGCTTGTCCTGAAAAGAGACTAACAGAGGATACAAAGTTATGGACAATGCAGTTCGATGAGGGTTGTTTAATTGCAAGTTCAGGAGTAGGGGAAATGATAATCTCCCCTAAAGGACAGTTGTACCCATTTCCATATTGCCTGCAATTGGAATTCACTGAAGCTGAAAAGAGGTGCTTTTTTTAGGCCTCAAAAATGTTGAAGACATGGGAATCAAATCTTATGTGTTAAAGGGGATGTAAAGTTGATCGATGAGCCAATCAAAGGATATTTCTAGGTCAGAAAGGATCACCTATGGCATTATAGAAACTGATTTTGGAACATGATCGACTGGATTGAAATGTTTGACATTAGAGACATCCCGAGGATGGACGACAGCAAAACTGATGCCTCAGTGGTATCAACTTCCCTCTTTGCGCCATATTCTAACTTTTGTCAGGGTGCCTTTGCCTGGACGTATGAAGATCTGAGAATCTTCATACCAGAGAAATTATCTCTTGCAATACCCATCAGAAGAGAAGTGAAGACTTTCAGGCAAAAGTGGCATCGTTGTAATCCATTCCTGCTGCCATACAATGGGCACTATCTGAAGCACTTCATTCCTTCGAGGATGGAGTAATTTCCTTTCTATTTTTGTAATGTGTTTCCCCTTTCCATAATATTTCCTTCCATTATGTTGTGACGTGTTTCCCCGTTCCATGAAGTTTTTGTCATGTTCTAGGTGTTTTTTTAGGCGGTCTTGTTTTTGGTGGGCTGGGAAGTTCCAACTTCTATGTGATTTTAGAAAGTCTTGTCCTAGGTGACTTAGGGAAAAGTCTTGTGATAGGTGATTAGAAAATGGTCCTGATTCTGATGCCCAACTGATAAGACACTGGTCTATGCTTAAATGTCTAGAGATTCTTGGTTCTCCTATGCCGTAAGTATCTGACATGGTCCCTAGACAGAGCCAATTGTTGTGCCCAATCAAAATTTTTGCTTCATTCAGGCATTTTGTAAAGAGTGGTCAAAGTCTTGTTAATTTTTTTTCGTCAACAGTCAAAATTTCTAAAAATAGAAATTTTCAATTTTTGGAAAGTTTTGAAAATAGAATTGATTAAGGGTTTTCTGGGTTTGTTGTCAGATGGATGCTGACAAAACTTTCTAAAAATAGAATCCTTGTTTGGAGGGCTCTAACTGATTTTGATTGGTTGAAAATACTTCCCAATCAAGGTGGTCCGATCAGAATTGTCAAATCATTAATATTTCTTTGGTGGGTCAATTTTCCTTTTTCAGAAGGCAAAGCATGAGCTTCGAAGTCATCAATGGAGGAAGGTCAATTGCTAGGTGTCAAATTCAAAGTCTCAAACACTGCACAGACAACAACGAATGGCGAATGATGCACACAGAATGGTGAACAGAGAAGGCAAAGAAAAAGTTGAAATTTGTGAAATTTTTTCTAACTTTGGGATGTCTAGGCACACCTATCTAGGAAGGGTGCTTGGGGTCTCATACCTTAGTCAATTTTTCTCTTTTTTTGAAAATGATGAATCTTGCTCGTTAGTAACCTTCAGTTCTTGGAAAATAGGATAAAAGAAACATTAGAGGTTGAGAAAAGCTGGCGAACATATCATAGAGGTTTAGATAGGTTAGTATGCTCAGCATCCAGATGCAGGTGTTCGTCATCTCACGGAAATCAGTGATCAAAAGATGCAGTTGGCAAAGGAAGAGATCAAAAAAGTAGAAAAAGTGAGAAACATCAATTTTTGGCTAAGGCATGGAAGCCTAGGTGCCCCTATCAAGGAGAGGCACCTAGCTTTTGGTGCCTTAGAATATTTTTGCCCCGTTCAAAAATTCATCAAACTCCTCCATTAGCTCAGTTCTGGTTCTTAGAAAATTAGTTAGATGCAGTGTCGGGGGTTGGAAAAGGGTATAATTCATCTTAGTTATGATCAAGCTTGCCTGATTAATTGCCTTTTAGTCTCTCTTATTCATCGGATGGCAAGAAATAACACGCAAATTGGGGTCATTAGCTTCCAGCGGAAACATGCAAAGTAAAAATTTGAAAATCATTAAAAAATGGCTAAGGCATGGGATGCTAGGAACCGTTGTCAACTAGGGGCACTTGGGTTTTGATGCCTTAGAATATTTTTGACCCTGGCATGCCTTCTTTCCAGCTCAATCTCTGTCGGTAGTTTCGAGAGCTCACAAACTCAATCAAATGATGTTGGATGCTGGTATGGAGGCTGGGGATCACTTCAGCAGTGATCAAACATGATATTGCCATGATCAAACAAATTTTATCAATTGGCTGCGTCAGATTGCTGGCTCGTCAAAGTTGGAGGCATGCCTCCTCGGAAGTAGAAGCAAGCAGAAGTTCAAAAAATGAAGAAAAATGGCTAACACTATTGAAGCTTTACGTGTTTGATGATGTCATTGAATGCGTATGTTTTTGCCAAACTTCATCAAATATGCATCATAATGCGTGTGCTTTTTTTCCCTACAAAAGAGGAATTCACCGTTGCACGTGCAAACAAACTTAGATTTTTGCATACAAAGTTTCTATCTTCATGGATAGACTTCAAAATTTTAGGGCTTTGCAAAGAAAACACTTTTTCGTCTCCAAACTCTATTCAAGAATGATTTTGGCATTCATTCTTCATATTTTGCAGGTTGGCATCTAAAGGAAGAAAATATTGTTTTCTTCTCATCAAAATTTGGGGGCTCAAGCAGAGTGCTTTTTTGGTGTTCTTCAAAAATAGGTGGTTAGCTTTTTCAGTTTTCATCGATCTGGGTCCATCTACTTTTTCCTTCTCTTGAAGAATGGGAAATTTTATATTTCCAAACATTTTCTTTTTCAGCACTTTTTCAGGAAGCCCTTAGTGTCCTATTGCTGGCAAGATGAATCATGTTGTTGCGTTATCAACAAAATTTGATAAAGCAAAGGAAGAGATGAAAGAATTTATGAGTTTGATTAAAAAAGGTGAGGAGATCCTGGAAAAGTGGAATATTTCTCTGGATAGTATTAGTACACTTGACAAGGAGGCTGTTAGCAACTTTTTGGTGGATATAGTTTCCCAAATTATCAATGAGTGAGTCATCTTTTTGGGGCAACAAATATTTCCAAGAATAGAACTAAAAGCAATAGTTAACTCGATGCCTTTTCCGAGTTTAACTTGCTAATCTTGTCTCATGCTTATCTATTCTTTGTAAAATGGAAAAATCAAATGTATAGTTGGAACTTTCCCTACTTTTAAATCAGTTAGCTGATTTTTAGCAAGTGGTTAGTTGTCTTGTGTTAGTTTTAGAAATAAATCTTGCGAGTTGGCAAGTCTAGTTACTTAAAGCAAGAAGATTGTAGGGTTACCCCTTGTTTGTGTATAAATAAGGGCAGCATTTCCCATTGTTTTCCAACTGTTATTGTGATAAAAAATTGCTGAGCCTACTTTTGCTGCAACTTTGTTATTCAGTGTCTGTTCACTTTGTGTAAGAGAAGATTTGCAAGTCTACCTTTGCTACAAATTATTGTTCAGTTAATGTTCAATCTATGTCAAGTGTAATCTGGTGTTTGATTGCTAATTTGTAAGCCTGCCTTTGCTACAAATCTGCTGTCCTAGAAGTGTAATTGCTGTTGGAAATTTGAGGAAGAAAATCTCATGCCTACTATGCTCTGATCTACTGTCTCAATCTCTTTCAGTATTTTGTCTTATGTGTTTTGCTTGCATAATCTTTATTTCAGCTTACATCTTATAAGTACAATGAGTCTTTAGGTGTGATCTGGAAGTAAGTTTATTTATTCTGTGTTAATCAAATCATTTAAGTTTATTTATTCTGTGTTAATCAAATCATTCCTTGTTTACTTCTGATTCTCAAGCTCTGAGTTTACTTGAGTTGTCAGAAGCGTCTTTAGTTTAGGCCTAGTTGTAGTTGAAGTTCTGGAAAAGAGAAAACCTCAGCTACGATGCAAAGAGTTTTATAACCTTGTGCTCTTAGCTGAGAATAAAAAAGATTGGCAATAGTTTAGTATTATTTTTTAAGCATCATCAGGGAAGAGGGAGCTTCGCCTCCTAATTTGAAGAGCAGTTTAACTGTGCATAGCTATCCATTTCTAATCTGTATTCCAAAGGTGCGAATTGAAACACCAACAGTTTTTTTGAATTATTTTCCCTTCAAGTCTCCCACGCCCCCTTCGTGAGCCCTTTTTATTTTATTTAAAAATATCTTATATCTCCCTAGGGTGGCGTCCACATTTTGAGGCTTAGTATTTGGTCTTTTTAAAAACAACTCTAAGCAACTAGGCATGACAAGGTACTTTTTTGATGACCTTAAGACCCTTATTTAAGTTATAAAGTGACTTTATAAAAATAACTTAAGTGATGGAATAATACAAACATTATTTCAATCAACCTTAGACTCATTGATGCCAAAACAAGAAATATACACTACTGGAGTAACATAGGCCTGGGCCAATTGCCAAAAACACACTTACTATAAATAGCAATTGCTAAAAATAGTAAATAATCCCAAACATCAAACTAGCACAAAATTGAGATACGCTATGACTTACTATAAATAGTAAGTACTGAAATTGGCCACTACTAAAAACAGAAAGTCCTACTAGAAAGCACCAAAAACCACCACAGAGCCTATCACTAGCTTTGAGTCCCCTAACCAACTCCACTTGGCCTATAGGGACCCTGGAATAGGCTAATGGACTCTCCAACTGATTAGGTGCAAGAAGGGGACATTACATTTACACACACAACACTATTATTTCTGATTTCTTCACTTCCAACACACACTATTTATAAATTTAATCTCACACCTAGCAAACCTGTAAACTTGAAGATAAACCAATTTATTCCAAATGTGAAATCTAAAAGTCTTTTAATTGTCAATCTTCATCAAACCCTTATATCTAAAATTTGTTTCCAGAGGAAATTTCACAAATTTCTTCAAACATTAGCGTGCAAAGTGAAACCTTGGATGGATTTCACCATATCAGCTAGGGAGGAATATTTCACCACTGAACGCAATCTTTGCCATAGGATTTTCGTCCTAGGTTGTACTTGAACAATCCTAGCCAATCTCCACAACTGTCATCTTTAGAGAATATAACAAATATCCAATCTCCTCAAATGAAACCCCTCAGTCCTCTTTTATAATCCTCCTAGGAAATTTCCGAAATTTTAATATAAAATTCACTTTTAAAATATTAATTCTTTTTCCCTCATAAAAGTGACTTATAATATTTAATATTAAAGATTTTTCACTACCAAAGTAACCTTTTTAATATTGGCTCCATTCTTTTAAATAAGTCACTTTAATAAATAATTAATTAATTAAATATAAATGCCCCAAATATTATTTTTGGACAAAATAATATTTAATTAATTAATTTAATGTTCATAGTGGCTAGTCATAAATTGGGGACATTATATTCCTCCCTTCCTAAAGATTGCTTGTCCCCAAGCAATCTATACCTGAGTGCCATGGCCAAGTACTTGGATCCCAAATGAACTTGCAAAATCCTTCGCCATGCTTCTGCTGCACTACTCTGATACAACCAAAATCTACAGTTTTTTCTTCCTGCAGTCCCCTGTGGAGCAATCTGTCCATCATGTGAATCCTTGGATCCGAAGCCTAGAAAGCACTATCATTCAAACTCCAGGTGCTAAAGTAACAATTTTGCACACACAAATCCAGATAATTAGCTTCGGTCAACAATGCCAAATCTGGAATTTTTGTGTTTAGTATTCCTGGATAGCCATCATACAACTTTGTGTGAGATGAAAAGCCTTGAATCAAATCTGAAAATTCTCCCACCTATTGGATTATAACTGGAAGAACAACTGGCTCAAGGTAGGAATCATTTTGTATCTCCAATGCTATCCCACACCTGGTTGTAACTACTTTTGGCGCATCATCAACTAATGCTTTCAACACTATCTTCTTCTTGGCTGACTCCAACTCCAACATTTGAAAGTCTTGGCTATATTTTCCAAATGTGTGTAGCCACCAAATTCCCAGGACAACATCAGCCTCACTAATTTGGTCATGAGCTACCATTTTCAATTCTCCACACTCTCCCCCTTTGCAAAACACTGTACAAATGTTGCCATCAGAAGAAGTGACATCATAAACAATATTGCTATCTTGGTTTTCTTGAATTCTTGTAGACTCAAAATCAACACTAATTTCAATTGGACTATGTGCATATAACTCAACCTGGCCATCTTGAAGTTTTTCCTTATGTATCTCATGACTATGTATGTCATTTCCATCATGATTGAATTGTTCCCTGATATTTTGGAGGTGTTGTTTTGCTTGAGCAGCCAACAACTTGGCTTTCCTTGCTCTCCTTAGCCATTCATCACACCTTTCCAGGTTCCTCACAAAAACAACTGTGCTTTCCTGTGATGTGATGACTTCTTTTCCTTCCTCATTTGCACATCCAAAAGCAGCTACCTCTCTAGATTTTGCATTGCAATTGTTTTGAATTGATGGTAGTAAAGTATTATACTCACTCAAAGAATCATCAGAAATGTCCATACCTTCAACAACTACCAAATCAAGATACCCTTCAACCTCGTTGTTTTCATGAAGACTCATGTGCCCCTCACTTGTGGATGCATGGAGTGATCTTCTTTGTCCATATCATCATCTTGCTGAAGTGAACTTGTGAGCATGAATTCATCTTCTTTAGGGCCTCCACATGTATGACTAGGTGTCCAAACACCTTGACATGTGAAACAACGTCGTTCTCTCTTCAACTGATTTTTTGCTCTTTCTAGGTTCACCTGTAGGCTGCAAATCACGAGGAAGAAATTCTTCTTTCTTTCCTATTGATAAGTGAGGCTCCAATCATTCAGGATGCTCTAACAATGTTGTTAGATTCTTCTGATATGCTTGAAAGACTTGCATAAATTCTGTCATAAGCTCTTGCATAGGCTTCATCTTTCCCAAAGAAACTAACCAACAATTTGCCGAAACTGAAATAGATGAGTGTTGGTCACTCAACAAAGCAATATGAAAATATCTTTCACTGATAACCCCTCAGGCTGGCAGGATGCACAACTCCGATACCACTGTAATAACCCTTACCAAGATATTTTGGCCAAACTTGCAATTTTCACATTTTTTGTTTTGCAAGCATTTTGTCAAACAGTTTGCAGGAAACCAAATATGAATTATTTTGAAATACAAACACTTAGAACTGCTGCAACTATTATTCTGATTCATAAACTTACCATAAAATCATTCCATTGAACCAAGGTTACATATGGGAATTTTGACAAACAATTTGCATCCAATATAATTTTGATAGAATAACTTTAATACAAATTCAGATGCATGTAAATAATTGCTTTTCCTTAATTTCTGAGTAATACAAATGCACCCAAATATTATTGATAAATGTATTAATGGCTGGCACATATAGTAATTCCTTACAAGCTTGATAACTTCCAACTAAAATATATATTTATTAATTTCATTTGCTGACCTGTGATGATGTCGAAATGTAGTGCAAGCAGCATCTTCTCATACCTTAAATTTCCCCTTGATAGCTGTACAACAACTTTGATAAATGTACAACTCCTTAATGAGTAGTACGGCTTTCCTTTAGTAAATAGTACAACAGCCTTAGAACTGCAATTCTTTGTGGAGGGCTGCAGCCACTTTGACTTTCTCTTATAGGCTGTGGTTGGAGTTTATTAAGGCTTTTAAGCCTTTATTATGCACTCATTGGAAATTCCACAATGTGTACGGCTCCTTTGGGAGCTTGAAATAGTACAGTTGGGGTGATTCGTAGCTGGAATTAATAATATTATTTTATTTCCTTTCTTTTAGAGGCACACACAACACAAATATCTTTGTTCAATCCACCTTGCACACACAACACTATTATTTTCTGATTTCTTCACTTCCAACACACGCTATGTATAAATTTATATTTGCCTGTAATTTAATAAATTTGTATCTCACACTTGGAAAACTTGTAAAGCTGATGATAAACCAGTTTACTCCAAATGTGAACTCTGAAAGTCTTTTAACTGTCAATCTTTGTCAAACCATTATATCTAATATTTGTTTTCGGAGGAAACTTCACAAATTTCTTCAAATGTTAGTGTGCGAACTGAAACCTTGGATGGATTTCACCGTATCGGCTAGGAGGAATCTTTCACCGCTGAACCCGATCTTCGCTGTAGGTATTTTGTCCTAGGTTGTGCTTGAACAATCTTGTCCAATCTCCACAATTGTGTCTTTAGAGAAAACAACAAATATCCAATCTCTTCAAATGAAACCCCTTAGCCCTCTTTTATAATCCTCCTAGGAACTTTCCGGAATTTTAATATAAATTCACTTTTAAAATATTAATTCTTTTTCCCTCATAAAAGTGGCTTATAATATTTAATATTAAATATTTTTTACCATCAAAGTAACCTTTTCAATATTTGCTCCATTCTTTTAATTAAGTCACTTTAATAAATAATTAATTAATTAAATATAAATGCCCCAAGTATTATTTCAGGACAAAATAATATTTAATTAATTAAATTAATGTTCATAGTGGCTAGTCAGAAATTGGGTACATTACATTGTCCTAAACCAAACATTAGGGACTCATTAGCAATATTTCTCTAAAATCATGATAAACAATATTCATAGCTGTCAATGTGGAAAGTTCAAAAGATAGATTAAAAAAATATCCAAGTCTTTTTCTGAATCTAAATAAATAATTCTGCATCCATTTTGAAAGATTTGATGCTGTTTTCTTTTATGATTGTCAAAAATCTCCAAACTAGTTTTTCTGATATCCAATATATCAAATTAGAATAAAAAGTAGAATATGCAGATTGTTTTGAGGCCATTTTGTAGATATATCAGGAGGGGTAAGGTAGTATTTATGCTTTTTCCTTTCTTTAGCATTAATTTGTTCTTATCATGAGTTCAAGATCATCAATGAATTTTCACATCAAGTCTATAGATATTATTTTATCAGAATTATAGAATTAGGAAAACCTATAGAAAATGACAAAGGTAAACAATCTTATTTGTCACCGAACCTTAGGAGTCTAATGGTAGAATTACATATGGAGGAGTAGTGTGTCTGCCATATTCAAGTGCCAATATTTCATTGATGACAAAGAAATATTGTTTTACAACATTAAAGGCATAAATTTGAAGAAGTTGGTGAATGAAAGGGTAAAATTGTAAGTTGAGATGATTCTATGTATGTAGTGACTCCAAATTTTTTGCATAATTTTTTTTTGGAAAATGAGGAAAATATTGGTCATTTTATCTCTTTACGTTACTGATTTGATTGTTTAATTTTAGTTCTTTTTTCGACATTAGGGACTTTGGAGCTATTTATGATTTATATTTCAAGAAAATAAAACAAAATCATATATTTTATTGGAAATTCTTTACTTATGTTTTTGTTGTGTTGGTCTTCTTGATTAAATTTGAAGCATTTTACCATAATCCATTTAGATAGGAATATGTTTTTTGTCTAATAATAATAATTTTGATTTGGTTGCAATATTGTGTTCAGGATGTTGTTATAGTAACTTATTGATTAGTGATGAGGGATTTCTGACTTGGAATTTATATGCCAATGTGTTCTTTTGCAGTGGCAACAATGAATTTTAATACACAAATTTTCAACTCGGATTGGAAAGGATATTTTTATGCAGTTAGTCTTGTTTCTAAACTTGTTGCAAACAACTCAATAAGTTTGTCAGAGCTTAACTGCAAGAGCTATCTTTTGTTCTATGCTGAGACCAACATGGGCAATGTAATTCGAACATCTATATATTGTTTGGGCCTTATATATTGTTTTATTGGATTGTCTGCCATAACTGGTTGTTTTTTTCGTTCAATGGAGAAAGTTGTGCAACAAACCCGGAAGATTGTTATTTTGGATCCTGACACCGGAGCTGAAGTGGTCACAAGAGAAAGGATATGGAATTATACATTGGCGGATATCTCTTTACTAGCATTTGGCACAAGCTTTCCACAAATATCACTTGCTATAATTGATGCCTTTCAAAACCTTGGTCAACTTTATGCTGGAGGTATTTCCCCTGTACCCCCCTTCCCCCATTTTTTATGACACATTTTTTTGTTTGTATTTTCTTCCTTTACAGTAATGAGATGTTTCATTTTCTGTTTCTGATTTCATGTTTTGCTGAGTTTTCAGTCACTTTCGTTTCAAGTCTTGGTTGGTTTTAAGTTGTCTCACTATGCTTGATGCTAATTTGGTGTTTCTCTCAAAATGAAAAGGGGATTCCTCCACTATATCAAGACTAGAAATATATGATCTCTCACAAGATTTGTCATTAGTAATTACATGGTTCTTTTGATGATCTTGCTCAACCTATGAGTTTTAAACATTTAACGAATTTGAATAACCTGTTTGTCACTTCTTCTAGTCCAAATATTATATTATCCTTGGCACATTAGCTAGGTTAGGATACCTCAAATGAGCTTCACACTTAATGAAGTTCTGTGCCATTATTGTATTTGACTTCAACAAATAGGTAATGGGGGTAATAATGTTGTTTAGTTGGCCTCTTGCTCACATACATGTGAGTGATGGATTGAACTCTTTGTTTCGCTTGCTTTCTATATTTAGTACATCCATTTGTTTCTAGGTAAATTTTAATAAAATTCAGCTCGGTAGCTATCTCCTTAGTGTTATTTCCAATAAGTAAAGTAGAATTTGGTGTCCTTGCATTAAATTATTTTCTTGGAGATGATTTTGTCATCTTAGCCATAACAAGGATAGAGATCTATCTTCTTGCAACTCTGAGTAATATTTTGACAAATTTGTTTTGTTATTATTTGGAGAATTAACAACATTGAGGTTACTTGCGTGATGCATGTGTTTTTTTTTAACATGACAGTAGCCTTTCATGGTTCAACTTCTACATGTGACTTGTTAGTGAGGCTGTGCTATTAAGTTTATATTGAGTTTGTTTATGTTTGATGTTTGCATATATCATGCTTGTTTGGAGGAAATACCCTCTCCCCTTGTCCTCTTCCTTCTCATTTACCCTTCATATTTAGGTATTTACAAGAAGATTAATGGGTTTTATATAAAACGTTTTCCTTTATATATAGGAAAATCTCACTTAAATGGCTTTTAGGATTAACATTGTGTGCCTAACACAACATTATTTTTTTCTAAATAAATTATTTGTAAAAGAGATTCTTTGAATATAAGTTATGTTAATGAAATAAAGCTATGGTACAATGTGATGAGCACACGGTTATACTAAGAGGAGGGAGGGGTGAATATTCTTTTACATTTTAAAAATTAATTAATCACTTCAAGATTTAATCAAAATTAGCACATTTGCAAAATCAAATAATAGCAAAATCTCACTCAAATGGCTTTTAGGATTAACATTGTGTGCCTAACACAACATTATTTTTTCCTAAATAAATTATTTGTAAAAGAGATTCTTTGAATATAAGTTATGTTAATGAAATAAAGCTATGGTACAATGTGATGAGCACATGGTTATACTAAGAGGAGGGAGGGGTGAATCGGTTTAACAATATTCTTTTACCTTTTAAAAATTAATTAATCACTTCAAGATTTAATCAAAATTAGCACATATGCAAAATCAAATAATAGCAACACAATAACAACACAATTTATGTGGAAACCCTTGCGGGAGAAAACCAAGGAAAAAATATTGCTTTTATTAATCTTCTTTCTACAAATTTTGTAGGCACCAACCTACTAGAGGCACCAACCCCCTAAAATATGAGACACTAACCTCACAAATATGAGGCACCAACCTCAATATAGATAATTTTCTTCTCAATTATATTTGCATATACACATCTCTTTTATGTTTGCATATATTCCTCTTTTACATTTGCATATGCTCCTCTTCTATATCTACATTTTAATGCCCCCATTTTTAGGTTCTCTCGTAGTGTAGTTGCTAACTTTCTAAGTTTGTGTTAGCATGTTCAGAGGGGTAATTTGATGTTACTAGTGAGCTCAGATGGTTTTAAGGAGTCATATGACACTTTCAGATGCTACTTCCGACTTTTGGTTTGGGATCCAAGATTCTTGGAGGGAGCATCTATTTTTAATAAGTCACTCGGTTGGGTTCATTTATCATCTTTCATCATCGGGACCACTCCTGTGTAGTTAGTTTTCGGTTCTGATGCATTTCAGCCATTTCCGCTAATTGGGTGTTGTACCTATTGTGACATTTTCACACATTGCCCCATTGCAAATGGGGACCCTTCATTTTTTTTTGCTTTTTGGTTTTGCCTTGGCGTCGCAACTGCTTATCACTAGTTCTTTTTGCAATGAGGAGTTTGAGTTTTGAATGGTCACCCGAGTCGAGCAATTGAGTTTTAGCCTAGATCACTATGCAAACATCGCCATCACGCTTAGAAGGCCTGGGAGACGAAGATCGACTGTCGTTTCAGTCAAATCCGACACCTCCAAGTTTTTAGGGTTTCTCACCCCGGGACCCCTATTTTTTAGGACCTACTTTTTTGGCACTTTTGGGCAATTCTGGGATCCCTATTTTTTAGGGTCTATTTTTGGAAAGTTGCTATTTTTGGAAAATTTCTATATTTAGAAAGTTAATATATTTGGAAAGGTCACGAGTTTCGAAAATCCACTCAGAAGTTCGAAAAGATCAACGAAACTCTTAGAAAATCGATTCAAAATTTTTTTGAAATCATGGCTAAATTCTGGAAAATCACTGAAAAAGTTAAAAAATCTGGTAAAAATTCTGGAAAATCACGAAAAATGGTGGAAAATTTGAAAAACTAGTCAAGAAATCTGAGCAATTCATGGAAAAATCTGGAAATTTGTAAGAAATCTGGACATTCATTCATGGAAAAGGGCTGAAGTCTGTAAAAATTCGCTTAAGGATGGAGGAATCAACAGTCAAATGGTCAATGGCCTCAGAAAGAAGCAAGTCCGCCCTTGTGTGGCTGGGTAAAAATGGTCAATGGCAACCAATCTGCTGAAGTCCGCCTTGGATGAGAATGGAGATGGCTTAAAATGTATGAAGTCTGCCTTGAGCTAAAGATGTCAATGGTCTGAAAATCAATGAAGTCTGCCCTTTGGAAAAGAGGAAATTGTCTAAGATAATGGAGCCATGGCTAGCCAACAGCCAAAGTCCGCCCTCCAAATGGCTATCCACTTGATGAAGTCTGCTTATGTTTAAGTGTCCAATGGCAGGGAAAATGAGGAAGTCCGCCTTGGGTGAAAGAGGAAGTGGCAATGAAAACTAGCAAGTCCGCCCCTTGTGTGGCAAGGTAAAATTTGGCAATGGCAAGGGACTTAAGCAAGTCCGCCCAACAAATAAGACAATGGCTTAAGAAGTAAGGAAGTCCGCCTTAGTCAAATAACAGATGGCAATAAAACATGCCAAGTCCGCCCTTAAGAAATGTTGAAGTGGCATCAAAGATGAGGAAATCCGCCTTGGACAAAATGTAGATGGCAAGCAAGAGAAGGAAGTCCGCCTTAGTCAAAGTTAGGTGGCATCAAAAAGGCTGAAGTCCGCCCAAAAGGTGGCAATACAATGAGTGAAGTCCGCTCCAAAGATGGCTAGAGAAATGCTAAAGTCCGCCCCAAGGAAAATAGCCCAACACTTAGAAAAATCTGCCTAGTCCATGATAAGTTGGCATGAGAGAATTGAAAGAAATTAAGTGGCCAAAACAACTAGCAAGTCCGCCATACTTAGAGGGGTGAGGAAAATTCAAAAGTTTTGCCTAAGTATGAATCTTGAAAAATAAAAATTGAATGTTTAGCCTTGAAAATCAAAAACATTTTGCCAAACGTTCTAGGAGGATTAAATAAATTTTGCCAGAGACTTTGGACGATTGAAATTTACGGCAAAATATCTTGACGATGTAATGTCCCCTTCTCATCAGTGATTAGCCTTGCAGTTCATCAGTCTATTCCGGAACCCGTAGACTGGAATGAGGTGAAAATTAGGGTTTCTTGGCTTGGAGTTTTGTGGCATTTCATGTTATTTACTATTTTTAGTAAATGCTAGTTGTGGCAGTTGCAGTTGTCTATTCTTAGTTCCTTGCAGTTGGAGCAGTTGTTATATTTTGGCTTGGTCTTCAGAAAGCTTTATTTGGCGAAAATTATTTAATTAAAGGCATTATGTTTTAATTCACTGTTGACCCCCACCTTGGCCTAAGGAGATAACTTAAGTTGTTTTAATGTGGGGCCATGAAGGGTACGCCTTCATCATAAGTTTATTTATTCTTTATTCAAATATTTTCTCATCTTGAAAGTGGACGCCACTTTTATATTATTTGAATAAAGTGATTTTCTTTGAGGCCTTTTGGGACGCCACCTTGAGAAGCTGAATGGTTTTTGGTAATTGAAGGGTCTCCTGTGTCTTTTGGTCTGCTTCTCAGGCATTTGAAGAGTTTGTGAGCTCTTATTTATTGAAGGTCTTTGCTCCAGCAATCCATCCATGAAAATTATGCTAAAGTTATGCTGTCGAAATGACAATTGACATATTGCTTCGAGGATGTCTACCTCCTAGCCTTTCATCCAATTTCGTGTTTGCAATATAACACCTAGTTGGCTACATTGCTGCTTCTTAACATCAGACTAGCAGATTGAGCATCAAAGATTAATGAATTTTGGAGTTTTTTACAGTTTGAGTTCCTGGTTTTTGCTACAGCTGAAGCTAAGTTTTGTTCATATCTTTTGGAGTGAATTTTATTTTGTTCTGGGTATTTTGGCCATCCATCTGTTGACTGAAGGCGCCACCTTTCTCAAAGAATTGGAATTTAATTCCAAGTATTTATTTTATACTTGCAAAATCGATTTCTCAAGGAGGCCGTACTTTTTCAGCTGCATTGGGAATTGTGCCAGAAATTAATGGATGTGATTTGCTGCTGTTTCTTCCTCCTGATTTGGTCGCCTATCTTCTGAGAATTCTTTGCAACAAATTTCAGTCAATTCGGAGGTGAAATGAGTGAGTTATGAGTATTTTACTGTTTTCCAGTTTGCTGTTATAAATTTCCAGAACTCAGGATTTTACATCAGATTCATCAGTTTCCAGTTTTAATTCATTTTTCAGTCATTGGAAAGCAAAGAACATTGTTAGAATTCATTCTTATCTCCTTATCTCATTTCTCTATCATTGTAATTCATTTATTTGCAGTCATTTTGAATTGTAAGGTTCTGATTAGTAGTACTAATCTAACCGATTAATATTGCTGCAACTAATTGATTAAATTCTCATTTAATGTCCCCTGGATGGTATACCGCCAGTGTGGTTAAATTGATTGTAACTCTTGTACCCACTCTAAGTGGTGAATCCCCACAGTTCTGTGGATGCCCGCCGCAGCGGATGAATTGTTTCTAGTGTAATCTTTTCCCCCCACTGTTTGGTGGTAGCGTGGAATTGTTTTTCATGGCTGGTTATCCGCCTATCAGTTCTTAATTTCAAGTTTTAACACTCCGTCATATGTTAGCACCTCGCCCTCAGTGGGATCTTGAGTGCACATTCTTGACGTTGAGTAATTTCTTCATTTCCAAGTTCAGATTTCAGTTTGGTGCTAACGCTAATCCAGTTGTTTATCTCTGGTTATGTTGTGTAAACTTTCAAAAAAATTGGTTAGCATATTTCAGACGATTTAGACTTTTGGTAAAATAATTTTGGACGATGGCCAAATAAAGTTGGACGTGGCTAGATAAATTTTGGACAAAAAAGATTCATGGCCAAATAAAGTTGGACATGGCGAGATAAATTTTGAAAAAAGGAAGAAGTTCATGGCCAAATAAATTGGACGGAAGGAGAATTAAAAGCTTGAAAATGAAATTTGAAGCTTATCTTGAAAAAATTCTAAAATAAATTTGTTTTGTTTCTTGCAGGCAGATGACTACACAAGGCGAAGGAGAAAATGGCAAAGAAAGTGTAAAGTCTGACTGGAAGGGAGATAAAAAAAACTTGGAAGTCCACCATCGCACATTGCAAGACCAACAGGAAGTCCACCAAGAATTTGGCATAATAAAGACAATGGCAGGCACACCGTCAAGTACACCCAACTTATACAAGCCAAATTCAAAATTGAAGACAAACCTAACAGCGAAATTTATTTGAGCACAAAAAATGGCCAAAATCTTGAAGGTATTACAAAACCAAAATTTGGCTAAGTATGGGAAATTCTCCACCTAGAAAGTTCCAATTTTCCTTCATTACGGCAAAAATACAAGGGAGTTCCTCTCCAAATTCAAGGCACGTGAAGGAATTCCAAAGCAATCCGGGAAGAAAGACTTAGTGACTTCAAGTCTAAACAGGTGCTCCAAGGCGAGGTGAGAAGAAGAAGCCAAAGTAATCCAAGATCAAAGTGCAAAGGACAAAATCATTAGCAGGAAAAAATATTCTAAGGCAAGAACATGGAAAAAGAGACCAAAGTGATCAAGGAAGACATCCAGCATGTAGAGGTGGTGCTTCGTCATCTTCCAACCAATCAAATCATTCCAAATCAACATGCAACAACTTTCTATTTTGTTTGTTGGTTCATATTTAGTAAGAAGGACAAGTGTCCTCGAATGAAATTTTCTCATTGGTCGAGGAGTAGCAAACCCTAATTAGGGTTTAATTTGTAATCTTGACCGTTGATTCCAAATCAATCTTGGCCATTGAATTGTAATTGGGGAGCCTATAAATTGAGTTCACCCCTCATTTGTAAAGCATGGGAGCATGTTGCAAAACATGTTGAGATAAGCAACTGTTGTAAGATTGCCAAAGTAATAAGTAATGCATGCATTGTTCTGATGGTGATTGCTTCTCTTATTTTGGAGTTGTCATGGTTCTTATCCCTCATCATAGTTTAGATTTATTTTCATGTATGTTAGATGAATGCAAGATTTGATAAGTATTGATTTGTGGTGAAACTTTTGCCCATACTTTCTTTGAATGGATGATTTTCATTCAATGCGTAAAGTTAGGCTGAGCTTATTTTGTGGATGCTTAACTTCTGTCTGGATGATTATTGTTCAATTTGATGGTAGTTATTCACGACTTGAAAATCATAAGAACATTCCCTTGAAGATTGCACCCCCTTTGTGTAGTTGTCGTTGAGCGTGGCGAAGCAAAGCGTGGTTATTGGTTCCACCAAGTCAATACCGTCTCTTGAATTCTTAGGAGTAGATTAAAACTTCTGAACCTTTATCTCCTTTTTCAGTTTGTTTGATCCATGACCCAAGCAATAGAGCTTCATTGTCTAGACCTTCATTGTGAATTGAACAAGCCTAGCGTAAGTCCCTTTGTGTTACCAGCATAATCACATCAAACCACAGAGCTTATCCGCACTCATCTTAAACATTGGAATTACCATATGATCTTACTTGCAATCTTAGCATACGAGTTAGTTTTTCAAGAGGGGATAGAGCGTCTTTGGACTCTTTATTCTAGAATGTTTGTTGTGTCATAAAACACGCATCAACAGTACCCAAAATTAAATTTTTGCTTCAATAAGACATTTTGATGAAATGGTCTAAATCTTGTAAAATTGTTGTCAAAAGTCAGTTTTAGGTCAAACAAAGCATGAGCTTTTTGTGGGTTTACTGTCCAGAGGATATTGGAAAATTTTGAAATTTTTTAAAATTAGGGTTTTAGGTCCCTGTTTTTAGGAAAAACCCTAAAAATAGGACCTTTCTAGAAATGACTCAAAATGATTTTGATAGGATAATTCACTTCACGATCACATTGGTGAAGTCAAAATCAAGAAAAAAATAGTTTTTCTTTGGTGGGTCTATTTCACTTTTTGAGGAGAAAAGATAGGACCTCTGAGGTCATCAATGGTAGATGGCCAGTACCAGGTATCAAGATCTAACCCTCAAATGCATCACATAAGATTCTATGGTGAAAGATGCTCGAAAAGATGCTTCACGACGGAGGGGATTTTCAAAAGGTGAAAAATGTAAAAAATATTCTAAGTTTGGAAACAGTACGCCTTGCTACAAGGGAGATGCCTTTGCAATCAAGGCCCAAGTCAAATTTGCAGTGTTCGTGCATGCAGAATGGTGAATGCAATCACGACGGTGAATGTACTCATGTCAGCAGCAACAATGCTTCAACACAGTTAGAGTATCCTAGCAACACGGTGATCGCAAAAACCCTCCTTGAATAGACAAATCAATGATGCCTTCAATCTGCAAATTATCTCCAATGCAACCCCAAATCGATTCTCACAAATTTGGCCCTTGGCCACAAAATTTGGACAATGAAAGAGACTGATGTATCTCCTCCTCTCAACTCCAGCTAGGGTTGATCTTTCACAACCGAAACCGGTACCTTAGAGTCTTCAAATCCTTAGGCAATGAAATCATTCAAGCTCTCTTTCTACCACACAGGTATGTAAGAAGTAATAAAATCCAAGTGTGCTTGAATAACTGGCAATGAGCTTATATACTTTTTCTAACCCATCTCCAAGAAGCTTCTAGAAAATAATATTATTTTATTACTTAAGTGACTTTATGATATAATATTTATTTTAAGTCACTTTATTAAATTAATTAAATATAAGGCCACTATGTTCGAAAACCAAACGTTGGAAAACCAAACCAGTCGCTGCAAAACCAAACGTTGGAAAACCAAACTAGACGTTGGAAAACCAAGTGCTGAAAAACCAAACCAGACGCTAGAAAACCAAATGTTTGAAAATCAAACCAGACGCTGGAAAACCAAACCTTACATTGGAAAACCTTACAAATAATTAACTTAATGATTTCTCCTTATTGCTCCAAATTGGGAACATGACATCTTCACTGTCATTACCTTTGGCACACCATTCGCCAAAGCCCTCAACACCACTCGTCTGCCATCTACTATAAATTCCAACTCCATCTTTTGAAAGTCTTGACTATATCTATCCAATGAATGTAGCCACTACACTCCCAAAACAACATCTATATCTTCAATCCCAACCAGGTAGAAATCATCTCATTGTGTAATCCCCCAACTAGATGCTCAACTGACAAACCTTCTTAGTACAGGTCATCTTAAAACCATCATCTACCATGACACTAAAACCTGGGAAGTTGTAATAACCACCTCAAATATTTTCCAAAATCTTCATGCGTTGGCGTCAACCAAAATGCAATAATAATAATAATAATCAGTGGAATAAACAACCCTCCACTTTCTGATCACCTAGATCCTGTTGTGACCTTTTCACACATCGCCCCATTCAAGATGGGGACCCCTAATTTTTGCTCCATTCTGGTCTTTTGGCTTTGGTTTTTCTCTCTCTCTGTGTCTGTCTCCTTTCTCTGGTCTGCCTTTTGGGGGATGTATCCGTCATTGAGCTTAAACGCGAAAGTTTTGGCCAAGTCTGAAATTAGGGTTCTGAGTCTTTTGGTCAGTTCAAGGTTGAACGAGGTGAATAACTTGAAATTTGAGACTAACATTGTTGTTAGTATGCTTCCAACGGGTTCTCAGCAGATTTTCATTGAATTCTGAGGTACTTACTATTTTTAGTAAGTGTGAAATTACAGGCAATCCGTCAACATTTTTGAGATTCCGACGGTCACACTGCATTCAGAATACATCAGACTACTCGTATGCAAAATTTGAGCGAAAACAGACAACTTACTATTTTTAGCAGTCCAGCTTCCGGGACAGATTTCAGGGCTTAGATGCAGAATTTTTCTTTGCATGCCAGGATATTCCTTCTGGGTTTTTTGAGACCTTCGCAATGGTATAACATGCAAAGCAAGATGACCACTTTCAGAATTCAGCCTTCGGAGGTTATTTTTAGGGTTTGCATGTCGGGGTTTCTTTTGCATGTCGGATGATTCCTGATGGGTTTTTCAAGAGCTTCGCAATGGTGTGACATGCAAATGAAGATACTCGCTCAGTAAGGAACTTGCTATTTTTAGCAGGTGTGTCCCGGCAGCCGCTTCCCGGCAGTTCAGAATCACGAGCCGATCGCATTGCCACAAAAACGAGAGCAAACAGATGTCATTTGATATGCATGCAGAGCAAATTAGGGTTTCCAACTTCGGAGCCCGAAAAAAAAAGGGTAAAAAGTCAGAATTTTCGAAAATCGATGTAAACCACCACGATCAGTATCCTTCAGGCTGTCTGCTGGTAAAATTTCAAGTCAAACGGAGCACTTACTATTTATAGTAAGTCAATTTGGAAACTGGCTAAAAATAGTAAATCGGGTGCATGCGTTGATACCGACAGTCAGGTCACGTAGTGAGGAACACGCCATTAAAATTTCAAGTTAATCGAAGCAGTGGAACTATCAGAGACAAGCAATTACTATTTATAGTAAACCACCTTCAGAAATAGGCTAAAAATAGCAGGGTGACTAAAAATGGCAGTGTCGACAGAATAACAAGGTCATGAAGATCCAGCGTTCAAAATTTCAAATCGTTCTGAGCTTCAGAGATGCAAAAATTAGGGGCTTACTATAAATGGTAAGGCATGGAGAAGCTGGCAGAGGAAGGTAAAAAAATGTCTAAGTTTGAAGTTTCATCCACCTCCAGGGGCAAAATGCGCCCACATGCAAGCTGGCATCATTCAAAAATTTTCTAAGTGTAAAAAATTCACCTCCTAGGCCAAAATGCGCCCAAAAGCAAGTGAGTCAAAGAAAGTCAAAGTCTTTTATCCTCCACCCCCTTCAAAATGCGCCCAAAATGAGAAAGGTCAAAGCAGTCAACAAGTTTTATCTTGCTCCCTAGCCTAAATGCGCCCAGCTCAAGATAGTGGCATAAAAAAATTGTTGAGTATGAAATTCTTATCCTCCTCCACTGGAAAAATGCGCCCAAGGAGAGAAAGGTCAAAGAAGTCAAAGATATTCATCCTCCTACATAGGCAAAATGCGCCCAAGAGCAGCCATGTCAAGACAAAAATAAAGAAGCTGAAAAGTCATTTGTTGGAGGCGTGGTAAAGGTCATCCTTCTCATCATGCAAAATGCGCCCACATTTGAAGTCAACAAGTCAAAAGGGAAGGCGTTAGAAAGTTATTCTCCACTACAAGCCAAATGCGCCCAAGCTACATGGTGGAATAAGTTTGAAAAAGACAAGTCAAGGCGTCAACATGTTTATCCTCCTCATGCCTTCATTTGCGCCCTCTTCAAGTAGGTGATTTGAAAACTTTTCTAAGTGTGAAACTCGTCCTTCACATATGTTCAAATGCGCCCATCCTTCTTATCCCCCCCAAATGCGCCATGAAAAAGGTAAAGTGTAGAGTGAAAGGTGGTTAGGGTGAAGTAAAATGGCTAAGGCGTGGAAATAGAAATCCTTTTGCAAGTATAAAATGCGCCTAAGGTATTGATGATAGTTGCTAAGGCGTTGGATATTTTATGAAGAATAAAATACAAAGTGATGAATAAAATAAAGTATGTTGGGCGTGATGTGTTTTGAAAGAAAATTCTCTGAGACGGATGAAGTTGGATAAAATTTTCTCCCAGGCAAAGTGAACAAAGGGAGCAAAGTTGAATAAAATCTTCTAAGGCAAAATTTTCAAAATGCTAAGTGATTCAAAATTTTTTCTAAGGCACAAAATATTTTCTTCCTCTAGAAAATGCGCCTAGACTCTAAGGTGATAAGAATTTCCTGTGATGAGTAAAATTTGTCGAAGTTGAAGATGCTGGCATTGCAGGATGGATTTAAAAATTTCTCAAGTCAGAGCAACAGGAAATCTTCACAGATGCAAAGAACGAATTTAAATTTCACAGGGAAATAATTTTCTAAGGTTCAAAATTCAAAAAATTAAATGAACCCGTTCGTTGGGTACCCATGGATTCGACGCGTTCTGGAGGAAATTTTCTTCTGGGTATCGAAGATTATCGATGAGGAATGGATTTTAAGATCTTCCACAGCTTGTCGGGGAGTTCGGGGTGAAGATTTTTGATGGGCACCAGGTTGATGAATTTTCCTAAGGGAAAATTTTAAAATTTTCTAAGGCAAGTGTGAAGAAAATGTGTTCTCAAGGTAAGATCCTCCAGATGATGAATTTGAAATGAACTGCCTAGGTGAATTTGCTTAAATCCTTCGTGAGGATAGTCTTCCAGAGCCAGAGTTGAACGAAATTGAGTATCGGAGCCCCAGGTAGTGAAATGAATTTCTCAAAGATGAAGTTTGTCTAAGGCTTGAACTTGAACACGAAGTTGGCGATGAATGCTTGGAGATCAAAGCATGAAAATCCTGGTAAGTGAGTTAAGTTTACATTATGAAGTGTTCTAATGCTTCTCTCCTTGCTTGTTTTGCAGGATGAGCGTGGAGGCCAGAGCACAATGACTTGAAGTGATGAAGCACGATGATATTACAACCTTCGGAAGAAGATAAAGTTATGAGTTTCAATCTCGAAGGGAGAAAGTTGCAAGAAATTGGCTAAGTATTAGCTCAAATGACAAAGAAGTCAAAGAACAACGCCAAGAGAGAAGATCAAGAATAGTGTGAATGCGTCTACAAATGGAATCTTCTAGAAGGAATAATGGACATTATGGCTCATTTATTACCCCACTCTCCTTTGTGGCGGTTTTTAGGGAAAATCTTGTTTAGGGCTGAGGTGGCACGATCCTAGCCATCCAGCCGATTGTAATCTAAGCCGTCCGTTGGACTTGGCAAACTATAAAAGGGGGAGTCCCCCTCATTTGTAATTCATTAGAAGTAGAGTTTAGACGTCAGACTAGAGAGTAGAGCGGAGGTACTTTAGTTGTAATATCTTAGCATAGTAGTTTAGATTGAAAAGGAAGGAAAGTCTTCCCTTTGGATACTTTGTAAGAAGTTGTCATGTATGCTTTCATAATAAAAGAATTTTCATTGATGGTGAATTCTTCTTTGTTGTGAATAGTTGTTGAGGCTTCTTCGTCCTTCCAATTCACGTAGCATCTTGAAGTAGCTTAAAGTAAAGTAGATTTCATTTCATGCACGTACTTAGCAATTGTGGAATGTGGTGCTCGATTTGAACAAGACTTCGTTTGTCCATACCACTAGCGGGCTCGCTGACGGTGGGTTCGCCTTGCGTGGTCAACTGGAACTTTGTGAAGCTTAACTTCGATTATGGTTTATGTGTTGGCATGTGTCGTTGTGATGGTGTCTTCATGCTAAATCGTGATCTGAACATCTTAAGTCACTCCTCTGAAGATTGCACCAGTTCCGCGGAAGTTGTCCGAAGTGAGGCAAAACGGAGCTTGGTTGAAACTTGTGAGAATTGATCACCATGTCCCACACCCTAGAGTAGACTAGAACACTCTTATCCCTACACCCTTTAAATTCAGTTCATTTCTGGTTAGAATTAGGAAACTTGTGCTCACCTGCCAAATCATTTAAATTACGCGAAAGCCCTTAGTCTACTGTTTGTTGTCAGCTGTCGAACAATTGTGTAAGTCCCCTTGACATACCAGCAATATCACATTGAGCCAACTGAGTCTATTCGCACTTAAGGAACCTTGGAGTTGAAAGCATGATCTTACCCGCAATCTTAGCATGCTGAATACTTTGTTCAAGAGAGGATAGAGCATCCGTTGGGAGACTTTATTCTGTGTTGGTGCGGTCTCAAAAACCACGTCAACAGATCCCTATGTAGGCAAGGTGAGAGCATACGGTGAAAGGGGATCTTGCATTACTTAAATCAAGCTAACTGAAATAGACACCTTCCACTTATTGATCACCCAGATACTGATGTGGGCAAGGTGAGAGCATACGTGTCAGAACCCTGGTGGTTCTCATATTGAAACCCTAACCGATATTTTTGTGTTTTTTGCAATTTTCTGTTTTTTTGTGATTTTGAGGTTTTTTGACAATATGCTGAAAGCTGCGATTTAACTAAATAATGCTTGGAAAATTCAAATAAAATTCTAGAACATCAAAGACGCTAAGATCTTACTCAATAACAATAGGCGCATCATTTATTGTTGATTTCAGAGCGTTTACAATAATAAATACGGAGATATAAATGAGATACAATAAATTTATTGGAAAAAACCTGATTTCTCTTTAATGGCAGCTGTAGCAGCAATAAATGCATGTAGAGAGTAATTTATTCCTTTTTGCTCTCCAGTCACAGGCAGGAAACAACCCCAATACCAAGGCGTCCAAGCTAGAATCACCAGACTCTGAAGAACATATGCGTTTCTCTGGAGATGAGAAGGTACGACCTGTAAAGTACAGAAGTACGGCCTGCTGCAGCAATAAGAACAAAGTACGGCCTTCCAAGAAACAATGCCAGATCTCTGAAATTGGTTCTCTGATGAAATCGCCTCAGAAGGTAGATGATTTTCTCTGCAAATCTCTGATGAATCTGTCAATAAATCCAACCTGTGATCCCTGTGTGAAATCACCAAGTGCAAGCTTCAGCTGGTATTGCACAGCCTCAGTCTGCCTGATCTCTGAAGAGTTTCCGTTCTTCAGAAACGATCGTCTGCCAGAAACCCTAGGGTTTGCAAACTCCAATGCTCAGAGCACGAAAGACAAAATTGAATAATAATCAAGATAGTTCGATTTTGCCTTGAGAAGGTATATATTGCCCCTTGAAGAAATTCGACCCAATCTCCCTTTTAATAAATCATTTAAATAAATGATTTAATTTGTATTTTTAACTTAGGAGAAATAATTAATTATTGGCGTCCCTCTTTTAATGAATATAAAATACTCATTAAGTCAACATTTAATAATTTATTATAAAGTATAATAAATACTTTATAATTAAGCCAAATAATTAAATATTTAAATATTTCAATAAAGTGACTTTATAATAAAGTCAAAATATTAAATATTTAATAATCCATTAAATACTCCTTATTTCTCCATCTGAACATCAAACTGCTGAACTGGGTCGATTCTGAGCTGAATGGCTGAACCAGGTGCCCTGCCCGAAATAGCAGCTTCCCTGACCTAACTTTCTAAAAATAGAAAGTTCCGAAAATGCTCACGGAAGATTAGAAGGCCCAACCTGACACAACTGCAAACTGGAGCTACCAAACACTGAGCAACTGCCCCAGATGATCCTCTGCACACTCCTGTCAGCCTACGAGGATCGAAATGATAGGCTAACCTTGTCACCAGCTGTGTTGACTAGGATGGGGACATGACAATACGTGAGAAGGCTTACAAACTGAAATCTTCTATGCTACCACTTCTTCAATGGGGTGAGTAATAAAAAAAAATTCATGAAAGTAATCATCTACTTATTTGGCGGGAAGTACAAGAAAGTAAATAGCACTTGGCGGCAAGCCAACCAATCACACAATCCTTCGCTTGTTCAACGAGCATAACAAGAAAGCAAACAAAGAACTCAACCACTTATTCAGTGAGAGTAACAAGTAACATAAAGAAAGGCTCAACCACTTATTTAGCGGGAGCAACCACTTGGTCAGTGGGGTGAGTATCAAAGATAAGTACAGGAGCATTCACCAACGGTACTACCGATGCTGTTACAATAAGCTCAACATAAATTATATCAGTCCATCAAAAGCTGCTGCTATGAAAGGAAAATGATGGAAATATGAAGTATAACTCCCCCCCAAGATGCTATAATGAAAGTATGAGTACAACCCCACAAAATATAACAAGTATACCTCAATGAAGGTCCTTTGGAGGTCAATCGAAGGTCAAATGAGTCATTGCAATAGGTCTGCACACTGGAAAACAGTCTGATATGCACAAACAGCAAGCATAAAGCCTCAACCAGAAATGGCCCAATGAGCATAACTTCTCATATACTCAATAGAATCACCCCCAATCACTTGCAAATGACAAAATAGGCCTAGGCGTCCAATGTGAGCTATGAAGCAACCCCCAAAAGGACTTATCAGCAGAAAAACCACTCAAAACTCCTCCAACAAGATGGTACGGCCTCCCTACGTAGGTCAACCCACTCCCAAAAATCCAACTCTTGCTCTAAAATCACCAAAACATGAGAAAAGTGGTTCCCAAGTACGAGGAATGCAATGAACAAACACCCACAAAATGATCTCCAGTCTTCTGATAGTGTGAATGAAAAGGTGGTATGGCTGGGCTAGGTAAAACAAGGACCAGCAAATTGAAAACTCTAGAAATCACTCCAAAAATGCCTTCAAAATGCTGCAAAAAGTGTTAACACACCAAAGAAAAACTTGAAGACATCATAGCAACCCAAAACTAAAAGAACAAGGAAGCCATCACCAATATGAGCTCAATTGCAACCTCTGAAATGGAGCTACAAAACTATTCAGCTAGGAGATATCTTGCAATCTCGAAACTGAAGTCGACTTACAGGGATTTCATCCTCAAAGCCCAAGGAGATCTCTTTGCATTTTGACAACACTTCACTATCACAAATTAGCATAACCAAATGAGATCAAATGAGGGCATATATATAGACTCTAAGACCTAGAAGTTTGAATGCTTTTTCCATCAAAAAAGGGACGCCACACTTGGGGAAGAAAATACTTTATTAAAATAGCTTAATACCTTCACTTTTGGCGTCCACCTTAGTTATGCATAAAATTTGCTTTTTAAAACAACTTAAGTCTCCATCTTGGCATCCAAACTCAAGTCCCCCTTTTTTAAAAACAACTTAAATTATTCATCCTAGGTGTGGGGGTCAAAAAGTGACTTTAACATTATAAAATTAACTTAAGTTGGAAACCTTTCCTTTTTCAAACTCCAAGGATGGTGGAGAAGGCAACTGCCAAAAATATCAAGTTGCCAACTACTGCAACTAACCGTTAGAAATAGTAACCCAGTAGTAAACTGTGGCCAAGACCACTACCAAAAATAGCACTTACTAAAAATAACATACTGCTAAAAATAGTAAGTGTGTCCAAACTCAAAATAAGCACACTATGAGATGCAATTGTGACTTACTAAAAATAGTAGTGATTGCCCACCAAGGATCTTAGAAAACCCAGAAAGACCTAGAAAACCCTCTAGCAAACTCCTACAACAACCTCTTGAAAAGCTTTCGAGAAACCTCGAAGAATCTTGGAAACCCTAAAATCGCCTTCGAATTGCCCGAGTCTCAAAAAATAGGCTAACAACCATTGAAAAGCATAGGGCTAAAAAGGGGACATTACAGAAGTCCTCAATGTGTACTCCCCTGTTAACCACCAGTCCCTCATCAATAAAATTGTGAGTCGCTCCACTGCCAACTAAGCAAGTGACCCGTTGTCCTTTCAAGACCCCTTGAACTTTGAAATGATGGTACTTCAAAACCCCTAATTATGTAGCGATGGTTCCATGTATTACATCCCCTGAAGCTCCCTCAACATGCTCCATCTGCTGATCATCTTGGTAACTCTCCAAGCTAGCATCTACTACCTCCTCATCAATGTTAGAAGTGACCTTTATATAGTGAACTTTTCCTTTCCCAAGGCACTTGTGTTCGGGCTCCCACAATTCGTGATAGGAGTGTTACCTCTAAAAATTGCACCCTATGCAAAGTTATGAAGACTAAGCTTTCTAGAGAAACATGGGATCATTTCGAGGCTGTGGGTCACCTAAGACTGAAATGAACCTCCGGAGAAGGCCGGCTTCCTTTGGGTATCACCTAAACTATCAATTCTGTAAGGGGAAAGGGAGAAGGAGTACATGTAAATAAAACTAACTAAGGTGATACACCGAATTGATGAGATTAATGGAATACCCAGACTGCACTTGAGAATTGTCGATGATCATAAGGATACACATCAAATTCTATGAGCTACGCATTAACATATCACAAACAGGTTTGATACACATACTTTTTCAATAAAGGAAAAAACTTTCACAGAATAGAAACTATATGTGATTATGTAAACACAGCTTTGTGATTCATATAATGGTGCTTTTTACAAAGGAGGGCATGAAACACCAGATAAAGTTATGAAGGAATAAAAAGAATTCACAAGATAACTTGATTATTAACCTGAAATGCACAACACTTTGCAAGAACAGTGATGGAAAAACTGAAGCATCAACAGAGGCCAAGACAGCTCTGTCCTTTATATTCCAAAAATCAAAATGAGTTACAAAGCATACACCAACCGAGGAAGGATTGCTAAAAATCACTAACTCTTTTGAATGCATTATCCGAACTGCTTACAAAAAGGCAAAAAATGCCTTATATACAAAAAGATTTCGGCCCCTTAGGGCTTACAAAATATCAATCCTCAGAAAAAACTATCCTTAGATCTTTTGCTTGAAATTAATGCTGCACCCTTGCGTGTCCCTGTTGTCCATGTCGGTGAAGGAGTTGCTTCCATGAATGGTCCTCCTCAGATCTTTCGCAGCTACCGCATTCATTTCCTAGTCTAGTGTCCGCTTTCTACCCTCCCTGTCGAGCGCTTTGAATGCTCCTGAGCTCAGAACAGATACACGTTTTTTCATCCTGTTGATCTTCTTCATCCTGGTCAGACTGCCATGGCTCGCTTTTATCTCTCTGATTGGTCGAGCATACCCCACGTAAATTCCTCGGGCGGTCAAAAGCTCCTCCTGTAGAATCGCATGTCGGTGAGACACTAATCGTGTCACCCTGATGCGATTAAATCCGCTTGCAACCATCTGCATAACATGCGACAGTCGATGAGAGCTCTAGTCGAGTTTGAAAAGTCATACCAATATCCCTGAAACCATCAGCAAGACACAACTCTTTCGCTGAGACATCATGTCGAAATCCCCATTCTTTGGCGAACTTCTTCATTTCGGGGAGACTCCGATCGGTCATTGGGACATCACAACGATGACACCTTTTTTCCCCCGAGCTCCAAACTCTTTCGGCAAGAGTCCACCTGTTGTGACCTTTTTCACACATCGCCCCATTCAAAATGGGGACCCCTAATTTTTGCTCCATTCGGGTCTTTTTGGCTTTGGTTCTTCTCTCCCTCTCCCTGTCTATCTCTTTTCTGAGGTCTGCCTTCTGGGGACGTTCCCGTCTTTGAACTTAAACGAGTGAAATCTAGCCAAGTCTGAAGTTAGGGTTTCATTTTTCCTGGTCAGTCCAAAGTCGAATAGGGTATCCATTGGGAAACTTTGTTCTGTGTTGGTGCGGTCTCAAAAACCACGTCAACAGAACTGGCGCTAGAAGGAGGGCCTTTTTGAAGATTCTTGTAGTTAACAACCACATTCAGGTAAGAAGGGATTTTATCAAAAAGAAATTCATTGGAGAAGAAATTATCATGAGTCAAGATGGTGTTGCCGCATAAAGAGATATTTCCAGTGTTGCAGCCTAACTTGGGGTTCAACGACGACCAAGAAGACATCCTTTCAGGGTTGAACAATTTCACGTGGAGGACAAAGGAGAGTTACGCTCAGTATATGCAAGCTTGTGCTGTGTTGCAAAAAGAGGAAGAAAAGGCTATTGAAATCCAAGTTGCAATTGAAAGAAATTTGTTGAACCAAAGACAACCACTCGCTCCTCTTCCTCGCCGTCAGTAATCAGCCACATCCTGGATCGAATCAGCTCGTTCTCTCCAGATAAGTTGAAAAGAATTTTGAGGTCCGCACCTAGTTCGTCAAAAGATTTTGTGGAGTTGGAACTACCTACTCGAGCAAGAAAGAAGAAAGAGGTTTGTTCAAGAGAAGAAGTTTGTGAAGGATTTCCCTCAAGTGAAGAAGTTTGTTCAAGTGAAGGAGAAACAAGTGAAGTAGAGATTTCAAATTTGTTCAAAACTCCACCAAGCGTTTTGAGATTTGCTCAACCAAAAACTGTCCAAGTTTCTACGCCAGTGTTTGTTCAGCAATTAGTTCAACAGCCACAAGCGACCCCAGTAATTGTATATCAAAGGAGGCAGCCAAATCAAGCAATGGCTCAACCAGGAGGTCAACAAGGAGGCCAACCCGCTCCAAATGGAGCTACTTGGCTGGTCACTAATCCATCCCCTCTCGAGTTTGTAGACTACCATGACATGCCTAAGAATCCGGAGCACTTCTACACTAAGTATCAAGTTAATGATCCAAACCGTTCTGCTGAAGATTACATTAAGATGTTCGAGGATAATCTGCGAAATAGACAGATTGCATACGCAGATGTAGCTTGCAGATTGTTCCCATATTCTTTGGGAGAAGAAGCACATTTTTGGTTTATACATCTGCCAGTTGGGTCCATAAGGACATGGGAGCAAATGAAGGAGGCATTCATTGGAAAATTTGGCATTCCCATTACTCCAGTAGAGCTTTTTCGCCAATTCACTGAAGTAAGAAGACAAGATAAGGAACCCATTCATGCTTTTAACAACAGATTTCAGAAAGCTCTCACAAGGCTACGAACTCCTTACATAGTCCCTGATGCTAGGGAAAATTACTATGCAGCTTTGGACCCACTGACCGCAATGTTCGTAAGGAAAGCTAATCCTACTCCCGCAGATATGAATCAAGCATACGCGAAAGCTGTGGAGGTAAGCCAAAATATGGGGCAAAATATAACTGGACCTTCTTTGTACACAGGGTTAACAACTACAAATAATCAAATGCAAACTCTTGGTTCAACTTGGAATCTGCAAACTCTAGCATTGAATCCTATTTCGCAACCGCCTTATCAAATGCAACCACCATCCAATCAGCTGGTTCTCCACCCTGGGGTACCTTTATCCCAGACTCAAGCTACACAGCCCGTCTATCTCCATAATACGGTGCCACAAATGAGGACTCAAGAAGAGAAAGACGAAATGAAAGATTTGATAGAACAAGTGAAGAGGCTGTTAGCTGAGGTGACTCACCTCAAGAATCAAAATAATCAGACGCAAACTATGCCTCGAAATTATCAGGCACACCAAGTTGCTAACCGAGGATATCAGAATAATCCTCCACATCATCAAGATGCCCATCAAGGACATGGACATGATAACACTCATGGGTATCACAACAACAATCAAGGATATCAGAAGAGGTCTTGGAACACAGGACCCAATAATGGAGGTGTTCCGTCACCATTGGATAACCCGCCACCTCCAGAGAATCGTCCCACAGATAGAGTTTTCTTAGCCGAAGCCGCAATGTCGGGATGGTGTAGATTACACAATACCAATCAGCATTCAGAATTACAATGTCATGAATTTCAAGTTGCCGCTGATATTTTCAAAAGAGAGGTAAAGAGCACGGAGGGTGCTGAGAATCCTCCGACTACAGGATATGAGATCGTCCCAGTCCAAAGATACGATCAGGCTTTAATTCTAGAAGTGGTTAGCGTCCCACCCGAACACCAAAGTTACTGGCCGCCATCTATCAACCATAGATTCCCACCAGCTTCAGCCAATGGTCCCGTGGGGACGCCAGATAATCCAGTTGAAGAGGCACAAGTTTACTCCGAGGCCCAAGTATATTCAGAAGCTCAAGATAGCTATTCAGAGGAGCCTCATGATCAAGGTAATTATATTTTTCCACCTCTCAACAATAGCATTTTGGTAGAAGGGAGAAGAGAGGTGCAAGCTTTTCAGACTTCCGGAGGAACGACACCTAGGGTATATCAGAGGAGCTACCATTAGAAGGAACCCTTGACGTCCTCAATCCCTCCGAATAATTTTGCGACTCCGCCAAATCCCAACGCAAGCAATAATCCGAGTTTACCAAGGGATTCTCCAGAGTATAGACCGCAAAATATGATGCAAAACAGAAACGGACAACAGGCTGTCCAACAGCCAATTCATGTGATGCAACCTCCACAAAAGGACAAGCTCCCAAGGGATGATATGAAAAGGTTAAGTTCCTATGTGTTGGATGAAGTAAAGAAGATAAAGGTGAGTCTCCCTCTATATGAGTTGATGAAGATTTCAGAAGTCAGAGACACAATTTTGGGAAGCCTATATGAAGCACCAGTTGCAAAGAACACATCTCAAGAAACGCCTAGTTCATCTAGGAGTCTACTAGTCAACACACAGTCACGTCCTGTGCAGAATGCAAACATGGTAGAAGAAGTGCCTCACGCACCATTCAACGCTTGGGAGACTCCACAACAGTCCCAAAGTTTTGTGGGGATGGTACAAGGATCTTCAAATGAACCTAAAAAGCCGAAGACTGAAGATAAAAGAAGAGTTAGGTTCAATTTTCCCACAGAACACAAACAAGAGCAAGCACAAAATCAGAAGGTTACTCAAGATAACCAAACTCCATTTAATAGAAAGGTCGAAAAGAAAGACACTCCTATTGAGGAAAAGAAGAAACCAGTGGTGTTCTATCAGGGGAGAGATGAACCAGCCCCCTTCCTTGTGTCAATCAGGATTTTCGGAAAGTTACTACATAACTGTTTGATTGATTCTGGTGCCTCTAGCAACGTGATGCCACTAAAGGTGTGTCAAAGGTTGGGTATAGTCCCACTTCAAACCACAAAGAAGGTGACTCAGCTAGACAAAACTGAAGTACCAGTTGTCGGGGAGCTGAATAATAGTCATATGCAGTTGTCAGCTGATCCTCGAATTCAAAGGTGTATTGATATATCAGTGGTTGATATACCAGATGGGTACGGCATGTTACTGAGCAGAGACTGGGCTAGAAAATTGAATGGGTATATTGCAACGGATTTTTCCCATATGTGGCTTCCATGGAAGGGAGTCCCGAATCAAATCAAGATCGAAAGTACACCGAGGCTTAAGTTGATGATCACTGAGTACGGTGAAGGTAATGAGATAATGTTTGTAGAAACTGATTTAGGCTCATACAGGCCTGTCAAGCAGGAGGTGTTAATGCTGCAAAGCTCAAATGAAGTAAAAATCCTAGAAGATGCCAATGCTTCCACCGAAGTGTTGGTTGAAAGTGATACAAGCGACAGTGAAAGTGAAGGGACGTTCGAAAATTTTAGAGATTTTGTCCTGAATAGTGTAAAACAAGAAACAGAGTTGGGTAAGGATGCCTCCATCAGGAATTTGCTACTTCCAAATTGGTGTAGAATACATGAGGCATTCCACTCTGAGATCACATGTGCCATGTGTAAGGTGGCCCTAGAACAAGTTGAAAAGCTTGTCTCGCAAGCTTCAATGCGGAATGAAGGTCAGAAGACAAGTGAAGAAAACAGTGCCTTAATGGAAGAACTTGTAGAAGATGATAAAATTCAGTCAGAAATAGAAGGAAAGGTTCCAGAGGTATGCAATCAAGAAGACACACATGTTCAGTCTCCCAGCCCTCTCATGGAAAATCAAGTGTGGACTTTAAGGTTTGACGGATCAAAATCGAAGAAGGGCAACGGAGCAGGGTTCGAACTTATTAGCCCAACTGGAGAGGCATATCTGGGCGCCTACAGGCTTCAATTTGCATGTACCAATAATGTCACTGAATATGAATCTTTGATTCATGGATTACTCCTTGCCATTTAGAAGGGAGCCAAGATCGTGCATGCCTTTGGGGATTCTGATATTGTAGTCCGCCAAGTGAGAAAGCAATATGCTTGCCACGACAAAAGGTTGGGCCGTTACCGAAATAGAGTATGGGACTTGATAGAAAGTTTCGATGCATTTAATATAAAGCAAGTGTATAGGTCCAAGAATCCGGTTGCAAATTCGCTTGCGCAAGCTGCTAGTTCTCTTGAACCTCTGGCCATGCAAGGATTGAAGAAATTTACAGTGGAATTGGTTTCGACACCAGCCATCCCTGACAACATAAAGAACTTTCAGGTGTTTGATGATGATAAACAGATCATAGACTTTCTCACGTGCTCTGGCGTATTTGAAGCACAAATCATTGATGAAGAAGAAACCGAAGAAGCAGAATTTGATACCGAAGGGATCCTTAACTTGAAGACGAATGTCATTCCAAGGGGAATGGTTGAATTAGAAAGGCTGTTTGATCCTGATAAATTGAGTAGAAACTAGAGCACCCAAGGCAACGATTGTGAAGCTGTCAATCTAGGGACAAAAGAACAAGTAAAGAATGTTTTTATTGGGAAAGTTTGCACACTAGAAGAAAGAAAAGGCATCCTGAAGCTGATGAAAGAATTTCCAGGTGTAATAGCTTGGGGATATGAAGATTTGAAAACATATGATACATCATTGATTACGCACACGATTCCATTGAAACCAGGAAGTAAGCCATTTAGACAAAGACAGAGGCCAGTGAATCCATTGTTAGAACCATTGATTTACCAGGAGGTCAAGAAGCTTCTTTCGGCTAGGATCATTTTTCCAGTAAGGCACTCCACGTGGGTCGCCAATCTTGTTCCAGTTAGAAAGAAGAATGGAGAAATAAGGTTATGCATAGACTTCCGAAATTTGAATAGAGCCTTTGAAAAGGATAATTATCCTTTGCCTTCGTTAGATGAGGTGTTGCAAATAGTGAATGGATCACAGATGATGTCCTTCCTGGACGGGTATTCAGGATATAACCAGGTGATGGTGGAACAAGAAGACAGACTGAAGACAGCGTTCACCACAAAATGGGGAACCTTTGCATATAGGAGGATGCCTTTTGGCCTAATCAACGCAGGAGCCACTTTCTAATGAGCAATGGATATCGCTTTTCGAGATTTGGTAGGGAAGTGCATAATTATATACATGGATGACCTGACCGTATTCTCAAAGAAAAGAGGGGACCACATCGAAGACTTAAGGAAGATTTTTCAGAGATGCAAAAGATTTGGCGTCTCCTTGAATGCAAAGAAATGTTTATTTGGTGTAACGGAAGGTAAACTATTGGGTCATGTCATCTCAGAGAAGGGTATTTCGATTGACCCTGAGCGTATTGAAGCTATCTCCAGGATTGGCTTGCCAGGTAGTCAAAAAGAATTAAGATCATTCTTTGGCAAGATTAATTTTGTGAGAAAGTTCATAACTGGATTTGCTGAGATAGTAAGGCCGCTAAATGAAATGCTGAAGAAAAATGCGAAGGTTGAATGGACCCCACAAGCTAGGAAGGCTTTTGATGAAATTAAGCAAGCTATAGTGGACGCTCCAGTATTGGTTAGTCCAGATTACAAAAAACCTTTTTACCTATATTCATTCGCTTCAGAGCACACTTGCGCAACAGTGTTGACACAAAGAACAGAAGAAAAGGACGAGCACCCAATTGCTTTTATGAGTGCTCCTTTGAAAGAAGCTGAGCTGAGATACCCCAGTGTTGAAAAACAAGCATACGCTTTGGTGAAGGCTGTAAAGAAATTTAGACACTATCTGTTGAGAAGCAAGGTCCATGCAGTAGTTCCTGACGCTACAGTGAAAACATTGTTGATGCAGAATGAATTAGGAGAAAGAAGAGGCAAGTGGGTCGCCACTCTGCAAGAATATGATATCGAAATACAGCCCATGAAGTTGGTCCGAGGACAGGCTTTAGCACAGACAATCGCAATGGTGGGTCCAGAGTTAGTACAACAAACGTATGTATTGGAGGAGGTATCTCCAGGGGAGTGGTACGACGACACTGTTTATTACTTGCTGAATCATAGGTGCCCTCGCCACCTGAATCCAGTACAACGGAGAGCTTTGAGAATGAAAAGTCAAAGGTTTATGCTCCAGGGATCAGTGCTTTACAGGAGAAACTATGAAGGAATTTATTTAAGGTGTGTAGGGAAACAAGAGGCAAAGCAATTGATGGAGCATTTCCACGAAAAGTTTGGAATTGGACATGGAAGTAGTCTGGCCACAGCTCATCAGATCCTGAGGGTTGGATACTACTGGCCCACGCTCTTCAAAGACACATACGAGCATGTAAAGGCTTGTCATATCTGCCAAACAGCAGCAAATAGAAGGAAACACCTAGCTATGCCTTTGCAGCCAGTGATTGAAGTTAGGCCCTTTGCGAAATGGGGATTAGACTTTATTGGCATGATTAACCCGCCATCTTCAGGCCAACACAGATACATTTTGACAGCTACGGATTACTGCACTAAATGGACAGAGGCTCAGGCTTTGAAGCAGTGCACGACGGATGTGGTCATCAGATTTCTTGAGGAGAATATCATCACAAGATTCGGATGCCCTCATGCCCTGGTCAGCGACAATGGATCAACTTTCTCATCGTTGAAGTTTTCAAATTGGGCATTCGAGTACGGAATAACACTGAAATTTTCTTCCAACTATTATCCACAGGGGAATGGACTAGCAGAGTCCACAAATAAGAATTTACTGAATGCTATCAAGAGATTGTTGGATAAAAATCCGAAAGATTGGCACACGCAGCTGAGGTTTGCCCTATGGGCAGACAGGATTAGAACGAAGAGTTCCTTGGGGACGTCCCCATATCATCTGGTCTATGGACAGGATCCTGTTTTTCCAGTGCAACTACGGATACCAACTCTCCAGTTTATTCAAGAGTATCTCGAAGGAGAGGATCAAGTTCAAACAAGACTGTCACAATTGATGCACCTGGAAGAGAAAAGAGATGAAGCTCTCGAGAGTCTGACAAAACACCAGGCAGTAGTAAAAAGATGGTTCGATAAACAAGCTAAGATCAAGTCCTTCCAAATTTCTGACTTGGTTTTATACTGGGACAAGGCCCACGAGAAGAAAGGAGATCATGACAAGTTCGACAAGTTGTGGTTGGGGCCGTATCAAATTTCTGAAATCCTTGGAGATAATGCATTTAGACTGTGTACACTGACAGGGGAGGATGTCCCGTTGCCCGTCAACGGACAATTCCTCAAATATTATTTCCAACCTTAGGTTCTCTCTGAGAGCCTGCTTTGTAACATATTAGATTAGGTTTGCTTTCCCGTTTGTTTGCTTTCTCGTTTGCTTCCCCGTTTTGTTTCGTTTTGGTTTTGGTTTGTTGCCCTTTGGGTTTTTGGTTTGGTGTTTCCTTCCCTTGAGTTGTCCGCTCAAGTGGTTTTGGTTTGGAATGGGCGGGGATTTTAGGGTTTCCTGTTGCGAAGGGGGTGATGATGGTTTTAATTTGCACAACATGGTCTCTTTCCGCTGGAATTTGCATAAATTTTTGAAGAGGACTAAGGTTGTTTTCCTCTTGTCATCATCCAGTTAGCGATTGAACTCGTCTCGGGAAGTTAACCCGTTATTGTGTCTTAACACATGAGTCTAAAGATCCTAAACACTTTACCTATCTCCACTCTGAGTCATTTTGGTTTCTTGGGAAAGGTCTTAGCAGGTGAAAATTTTACATCTTGCTTCAGCGCCACTATAATTCTCAAACCCATTAGAGGCTTCACTGCCTGCTAGACAATTGAGGAATTGACGGAAGATCAAAAGAAAAGAGAAGAAAATGTGCTCAAAAGAAATATCTGAAAAGAAAACAAAAGAAAAATGAGAAAATGAAATAAAAGAAAATATTATGAAATATTGGTTTTGGGAACATACGAGTAACTCCACCGGGGCTATGGACGCCCGACCGACAGTGGAGCAATATTCGTGAGAATTGTAGCGACAACCTCGTCGGGGCTATGGACGCCTGATTGGCAGCGAGGCAATGTCCAGGATGCTTTTGAAGTTAAGATATTTATATAACTTGCTGTGGCCGATTCCGGAGGTCGAGATGGTTTAGAGATGGAACGAATGCACACACTCACGGGGTCTTAGATGAGAGTGTTTTGATCCAATATCGGATTCTTCTCCCCTTTTGAGTAAGTGTCTTTTCTGTATGATGGCTTGAGGAAGATTAGTCAAGGTTCAATTCTTCAAGTGTTTTTCAACACTTTTCCGTGGGGATGCCAGATGTTGTGACCTTTTTCACACATCGCCCCATTCAAAATGGGGACCCCTAATTTTTGCTCCATTGGGGTCTTTTTGGCTTTGGTTCTTCTCTCCCTCTCCCTGTCTATCTCTTTTCTGAGGTCTGCCTTCCGGGGACGTTCCCGTCTTTGAACTTAAATGAGTGAAATCTAGCCAAGTCTGAAGTTAGGGTTTCATTTTTCCTGGTCAGTCTGAAGTCGAATAGGGTATCCATTGGGAAACTTTGTTCTGTGTTGGTGCGGTCTCAAAAACCACGTCAACACCACCCTGTCGGCCGGACATCTTAGCGAAAGCGCAAACCTTCGGTGAGCTCACTTTGCTTCGGGGAGACATCCCTGTGTCGACGAGACTTCATGGTGAGCTCCCTCCCTCACTTTACCTTGGGCGCATTTGATGGGTCCTGCAGGAACTTTCAACTACTTAGAAAATTTTCCCTAGCCACCTCCAAGTTGGGCGCATTTGGCTAGGTGATGAGGAATTTCATGCCTTAGAAATTTTTACTTCTTCCTCTGCTGGCAAGGGCACATTTTAGGGGGCCTACTACCATTTGCCATGCCTTTGAAAAGTTCTCAAGTCATCCTCCTAAGTTGGGCGCATTTGAAGGGGGCTTCAAGAAGTTTTCTTGCCTTAGCATATTTCTTATCTATCTTCATGAGATGAGGGCGCATTTAGGGGGTCAAGCAGGAACTTTGACTTGCCTTTGATATTTTTCCAAACCCCACTTCATGACAGGGCGCATTTAGGGGATGGTGCAGGAAATTCTTCAAACTTAGAAAATTTTCATCCTTCTGCCAGCTTCTCCTTGGGCGCATTTTGGGGTAGGAGTAGGAATTTTGTTGAGACTTAGAAAATTTCTCTGGCTTGCTCGTGTTTTACTATATTTAGTAAGTCCTCTGATCTTCATACCTCTGAAGCTTGGATTGATCTGGAATTCGCACCACAAGACCCTCATGACCTAGGTGATCTGTTCACACTGCCATCTCGAGCTGACTTACTATTTATAGCATATTTCTGGAGGTGTTTTACTATTTATAGCAACTGCTTGATTTTGAGACTTCCACAACTCCGTTCATCTTGAAATTTGAATGACGTGATCCTCATGGGATGACTTGCTTGTTCACACTAGCACCTACTGCTGAGTTACTATTTATAGCCTGTTTTAGAAGTGACTTACTATAAATAGTAAGTGCTCCGATTGCCCTCAAATTTTACTAGTGGATAGCTCGAAAGATGCTGATCGCAATAGGATACAATGGTTTTCAAAAATTCTGGCATTTTACCCCTCATTTTGGGCCCCAAAGCCATAAACCCTAATTTCTCTTGCATGTTGCTTAAACGATCTCCGTTTGACCTTGTTTCTGTTGCACTTTGCTCCATTTGTGATATTGATGTGTTGGGCAGTTGCCGGAATGGTCCTGCTAAAAATAGTAAGTCTCTGAAAAAGTGATCAACTTGCCATGCATGTCACATCGTTGCGTAGCTCTTGAACAACCCATAAGGAATAACCTGACATGCACTGAAAAGCTCTGCATGCAAACCCTAAAAATAGCCTCTGAAGGTAGCTCTTGAAAAAGGTCTTGATCCTAGTTTGCATGTTATACCACTGCGAAGCTTTCGAAAAACCCACAAGGAATGTCCAGACATGCGTAGAAAATTCCAACATGCAAACCCTAAAAATAGCCTTTGAAGGCTGAGTACTGAAAGTCATCGTCTCATTTTGCATGTTATATCACTGCGTAGGTCTTAGAAAACCCATAAATATTCTTCAGACATGCATTGAAAAACTTCGCATGTAAACCCTAAAATTAGCTCCTGAAGGTGAACTTGCTAAAAATAGAAAGTTGTCCATTTTAGCTCAAAACTTGCAGACAAATAGTTTGGCGTGTCCTGGATGCAGTGTAATGGATAGAACTTCAAAAATGCTGAGGAAATGTCCCAAATTAGATACTTACTAAAAATAGTAAGTTGTTAGAATCCAATGAAATTTTGCTAGGGACCTACTGGAAGCATGCTGAATGCAATGCCAAGCTCAGATTTCAATTTATTCACTCCATTTGACTTCAAACTGGTCGGAAGAAAGCAAACCCTAATTCTTAGACTTAGCCAAAATTTCAAGTTTAAGCTCAAAGACGGGCACAACCCGGAAAGGCAGATAGAACAACAGAGAGACAACAGGAAAACAAACCAAAATCGAGCCAAAAGACCCAAACGAAGAAAAAATTAGGGGTCCCCATTTGCAATGGGGCGATGTGTGAAAAGGTCACAATAGGACGAGAGCTGAGACTTTGTATGACTGCTAATAGATGATTGTCGGTACCCACAAACACCTTCTGTGTAGTATTTCTAGCATAGTAATGTGAATAATTGACGTCCTCCTTCCTTGGATATCCCATAGATAAGACAAATTAACTCTTAGGCTTTATCTCTATTGGTGCTCTTTAAAAATTGATGCTTCCATAAACTTCAAGAGCTTGTAAATATAGTTACTGCTCCTGTCTCATATATAAATCGTTTCATCATAGCCATCTTGAATAAATAAGTTTAAATCTTAAATTAAAACTTTGAATATAATCGCCTACTTCAAAAATGGGGTTATTACATGGAGTGGTCTAAGGCTGATTGAAGGTTTTCTTAAATGGTTTGCTACTCTTGAAACTTTTCTTTTGAGATTGTTGATTAAGATGTGTAGTTTCAAGATAGAGTTCCATCTGAATGGCATCTTGGAGAGTATTAGGCTTGAAAGCCTTCACCAAAGCTCTCAAATTATGATGCAAACCTTTGGTAAATAGCATTACTACCATCTTTTATGACATGTCTGTTACCATAACAACCACCTTCTGAAATTCGTTTATATAACTATAAACATCCTCATGTTGTCTAATCATGGACAACTCCCTGAAGTACATCTCAACATCTTTCCTATCGAATCTAGCAATTAATTTTTTGCTAAACTCACCATAGGACTGAATTAACACATGGTTTTGTGTCACCAAACCATGGTGCCACCAATCATAAGCTAGACCCTCAATTGCAGAGTTTCTATAGATTTTCAACTAGAAAACCCTAGCTCATATGATTTTGTAGACTCTCAATAGGAAATTTGTGTCCTAGCTTCCTGAAAATTTGAAAAAATTGAAGAATCCTTGTGTGCCTCTTGCATGAATTGCAAATAGCCACAAAAACAATGGTGTGATTTGAAAAATCTGCTCATGATTTTTGAAAACACTTATTTTTTTAATTGTTTGAAAAACCATGATTTTGATAGAAAATGCCACACAATCTCCTTCAACCCTTGCATGATTTTTACAAATAGAATCCATAATTTGAATGAAAAAAAGATGAGATTAATCACTTACGCAAATTTTCAAAAATCCTTTAACAATTTTCTAGAAAAAATCTTGTGGTGATTCGTCCAGTTTGATGTATGAATCCTTTTGGCTGTTTAATGTGCTAAATTGGTGATTCCTCAATCCGTTTCTACTAATAGTAGTCCCTAGGTTTTCACACTCTCACTAATTCCATGGCTATAGCCGAAATCTATTAACATATTATATAAATTGAGCACATAAAGACTACCAAGATATTCATTAGTAAAATAAGAAGTGAAAGCTTTCTTATATAGGTTTATTGTAAAATAAATTTTCTTGTAGCTTAGGGGCGCCCTTCAATTTGAAGGCTCAGATTCAGTTGTTTTTGGTTGTAGATACATTCATTCTCTTCGGTTTTCAGCTAGCTTTCCGACAAGCTATCAAGCGAGTCTATCCGAGTTGCAAAACTCTGACAATCGAAGGCGAAAGCGGAAGGTACAAAGAGTTTACACGTCACAGAGACAGTCAAATTTATAGTTTCTGTGCCCCTATAGCCCAGGGGTGCCCTTGAATTAGACATGCCAAATGAATGAATTTGCAGATTTTGTTTTCGGGGAATCTTTTCTGATTCAGCCCAACTCTGCAATGCATCCGTTTGCAAGATCATCAGATGTGCTGAGTGACCATGGATGTTGTTCCAGTGAGCACGTAAAATGGAGGGAAAATAAAGGTAGAAATATCTAACTATACCTCTATAGGCCAGGGGCGCCTAGCCTTTTGGCCAGCTAGATGAGGTTTTTAGTAGCTATCGTCTTCACGAGACCTGTGTAGAATCCTCCTAGCTATTCAGTGAATCCAATCGTTAGCCCTCAGGGTTTGTCAAACACCCATGAGTGAAGGATCAACGGAAAATACTGAAGAATGAAAGCAAGCAGAAAAATGGCTAAGTATAGAATTTACATACTCCCTTGGAAAAGGCGCCCTTCTACTAGAGGTCTTAGAAGCATTTTTCTTGCTTCATCACTTCTAGGAACATCTCTTCCAAGTTGTTCCAGCTTCGCAATGAGATCAACGACATGCGCATCAGAGCAATCCAGCTCCTGATGTCAAAGGTCAAAGTACAGTGTTCGTGTGGAAGTTGCAATTTTCAAAATCATTCTCAAGATGGTAGTTGCGCCTATGCAGGCCAGGGGCACCCTTGCTTTTAAGGGACTTAAACCAACTTTTAGACACCTCACATATAGTCATTATTTGCGGAATCCTTCTAGCTACGCGATGGATCCAACATCTAGTTGACGAGAGTCATCATTCACCTACAGTGGCAGTTTGAAGCATGGGATGGCAAATCAGGAAAATGGCCAAGTCTGGTGGCCTGTACATAATTTTGATAAAAGTTGACTTTGTTTTTGAGGCACCAGACGTGGTTTTTAACACTTGCAGCTCCCAGCAAACATTTCATCAAAGTAGTTCTAGCTTCGCAATGGATGTGTCAGCTCAGCTCCAGCATCAACTGGACATCCTGAAATCAAAGTTCAATAGAGGCAATTGTGACGTTTTCAACGAACTACAAAATAGGAAGTTAGCTAAAAATCTCTACTTTTGATGGGGGATGCCTGGAGAGTCAAACTTGGACTTTTTGGAATCATTAAAATATTCTAAGCAAACCCAGAAAGAGAGATTTCAGTTAACTCAATTAAAAAATATTAAATTTTCAGTTTCAACATGTTAGCTTTAATGGAGCGATTTTCCTCAATATTTTAATATTGGCGCCTATTTTGAGACTCAATTGCAATTCGCATGTTGAGTTAGACTAAATATTTTAATATTTTAATATTTTTGAAACCCCAAGTCAGTTTTTGTTGAACAAAGTGAGGTCCAATCAGATAATTTCTTTCTAAATCAGAGTTTCTACTTGCAGTGACGCCTAAACCTCAAAATTCTTTAAACATACATAGAGACGTACATATTTCTCATAGCAGGTTCAGTGCAAGTGAATTTTCTCGTTGTGCAAGCATTCGAAGGCGCTACAATTATTATTTTTCAGATTTCCTTGCAGCTACAGGTCCAAAATAATCAACAGACTTTAGACAAGCATGGCGATTTTTGCAGAAGCAGAACCATAAAACTTCTATCTTCTGTCTTAAATTCTTCTATTCTTGTCTTAGGTTTTCTCTCACATGTCAAAGATTTCGACAAATTTTGACAATTTTGATCATTTGGGTTTGTTGTGCACGAATTTCTCTACAAAACCCATGTGTTAGAATTTTTCAAGAGAAATTGCCTAGAAGCTTCAATTCTTGAAGCTCTGCTTTTCTCAACTGAAATTCCTTTGCATGGTAGAGTAAAAGTCAATATTTTTCAAAATGGAGGATTTGGGTTTGCTTAGAATCATCTTCTACACAAAACCCATGTTCGAGAATTTTTCGAGTAAATCTGCCCTCGTAGCCCTTGCTGCCCCCAGTTGCTTTTTTCGGAAAAGTCTTTGCATGTCAAGCTAAAAGGCGTTTTTTCGAATTTATGATGTTGTGGGTTTGCTTAAAATCATTTTCTGCACAAAACCCACGTCTCAGAATTTTTCATGAGAATTGCCCCCCAACAAGTTATTTTTAGCCTCATCAGGAGTCATTTTAGCTTTTCGGAGAAAGTTGTCAGAACATAGCCGTGTTTATAGTCAATAGGCGAATTTTTCAGAATGCGGTTCACTCAGACAGAATTCAAGACCAAATAGGTCTTAATTCATGATTTCATCAGAAAAGATGACACCGATTTGTATCAAGTGCATCTTGAGAGTTGACAGGCGTAGTCACTCAAGGCCACATGGTTTCATGCCTCGTATAGCTGATTGTCTTCCAAGGCCGGTTTAGAGGGTTGATGCCATTGGAATTCTGCATGTGCAACAAGTTCGTTTGCATTTCTCACAATTAGAGGGTTCGTAGTCAAACTTCACGGTTTCATCATGCAACACTCTTTCATAGAGAAAAGCGTGAAAAAACGTGAGAGGCATCAGAAGTGTAAAGCTACAGAAGAAACAGTGGCCATCACTTCAGTTATGAAGTTGCCGGAGTTACCAGTCAGTGAAATGCTAGTTTAAGTGTGTGGAGATTTCTAGGATTGCTTGAGTTGTTGACAAGCAGTGAATTGACAGTTGAGACATGTGACGAACTTCAGATGGTGATGCAATCAACAACCTTGTGGAGGGATTAATTGCTCGAGATTGCGACCAGTAAACTCCAAATCATGGATGTCCCACCTTTTCAGGATAGACATCAGACACAGCAGTTAACTCGATGCTTCTTTCCGAGTTAACTTGTTGTTCCACCTTTCATGCTATGTCTGTCTTGAAATCATGAATGTACAGTTGGAGTTCTCATTTAGTTCAATAAGGACGTGCATGTTGCACATGTCCATTTAGTTTAGTCTTGTTTCGGTTAACTGATGGTAGTTTTCCAGTTAACTGTATAGTTTCATTTATTTAGGTTTTGCAATAAGATCTTGCATGCTCACAAGACTGTAGTTGACTCAAGGTGATTTCAGGGTTCCCTACACCTTTGATGTCTATAAATAAGAGCTCTTTTCTCATTTGTAATTAACTTTTGCACGCAATAGTAATATATGTTGCACCACCTTGCTTGAAATATTATTGTTCTATATCTGTTCACGAGCTTTTACTGTGATAATAAATGGCTGCACCACCTTGCCTGAATGTTATTATTATGGTATTTGTTCATCTTAGTTAAATATAGTGGCTAGTTTGATCGTTTATTGTATGCGTGTCTCGCCAATGCAATTTGCTATCCTAGTTGGCTATCTTATGTTATGTTTAATAGTTGTTCTTTCAATTTGTGCCTCGGATAGGGGTTCCTCCTTGGAAATTTGGGAAGAAGAATTATCGTTTAAGTGTTGTTGCTAATAGGCTTGTTGCATATCTACGCCTCGGATAGGGGTTCCTCCTCCTTGAAAATTTAGTAATTAAGCTTATCGTTTGATGTCGTGCCTAATAAACTTCATTTCAGCCTACGCCTCAGATAGGGGTCCCTCCTCCTTAGAAATCATGTTGTAAAGTTTATCGTATAAAACATTCCTGCTCCTTTTTCTTCATGCTCTATTTTCTTGAGGAGATTGGATAGATTAAAGTATTTTAGTTTATTTGTAGTTAGGATCTGTAAAACCAGAGAAAACCCTTAGCTACAATGTTCTTGGTTTCCTTAACCTTGTGCCTCTTCCAGCTGAGTCAAAAAAGATAGGATTTAGGATACTTTATTTTTCAACACATATCAGCACAAGAGGGAGCTTCCCCTCCTAATTTGAAGAGTAGTCATTACACACTGTGCATAGCTGTCTGTACCAACTTGCACTCCAAAGGTGTTAATTGTTACGCCAACAGAACGGTCATAAATTATTCCTATGTGCATATAGTCTTGTATCAATCATTACAATTAAGGAAATAAGTTGCCATTTCAGTCTTTATGCTTTGTGAAAGATTATTGAATTGTTTTGGTTCAAATTAATGTATGTCTTCTTATGTCCTGTTGTGACCTTTTCACACATCACCCCATTGAAAATGAGGACCCCCCTAATTTTTGGTCTGTTTGGGTCTTTTGGCTTTGGTTTTGGGTTGTTTTGTGTCTCTCTCTCTCTGTCCTTTCTATCTTTCTGATGATGTACCTATCTTTAGACCTAGTTTGGAATTTTGACTAAGTCTGAAGTGTAGTTTGACAGATTGGGGTTTTCATTCTTCAGGCTACTTTGAGGTCAAGTTGAGTTGGAAAATTGAAATCTGAGCTTAGCATTGCGATCAGGAGGCTTCAGGTAGGTTCCCACTAAATTTTCACTGAATTCTGGCAACTTTCTATTTTTAGTAAGTGCACAATTTGGGACCTTTTTCTCGGGACTTTCGGATTTCTAACTGCTGCACCACATTTAGGACCCTTCAAGCTGCTTGCCTGCAAAATTTGAGCGAATTCTGACAACTTTCTATTTTTAGCAAGTTCTAGCTTTAGAGCATTTTTAGGGTTTACATGTGTGCTTTTCCAATGCATGTCTGGAGAATCTTCCTGGGTTTTTCAAGAGCTTCGCGATGATATAGCATGCAAATCAAGATGATGACTTTTTAACAGTACTGCCTTCGGGAGCAATTTTTAGGGTTTGCATGTATGATTTTTCAGTGCATGTTAGGATATTCTTTATGGGTTTTTCGAGAGCTTCGTGATGATGTAACATGCAAGCCAAGTTGATCATTTTTAGGGACTTACTATTTTTAGCCGGTGCTCACATGTAGACCAATTTTTTGGGTTTTTTTTTGGTTTTCTGAGATCTCTCAGGCAGTGTGACATGCAAACACATCCGACAGTCAGTTGACCACTTTTTTAGGCACTTACTATTTTTAGCAAGTTCACTCCAGCAGCTCCCCAGCACTTCAATTTCACGAACAGAGCAACATGCAACATAAATGGGGTCAAATGGAGGTCATTTGAGACAAATGCAAGTCAAATTAGGGTTTCCAACTTTGGAACTCAAAATGATGGGTAAAACTCAAGAAAAACTGAAAACTGATGTATCCCATCACGACCAACATCCTTCAAGCAGTCCATTGGTAAAATTTGAGCGCAATCTGAGTACTTACTATTTATAGTAAGTCGCCTCCATAACTGGGCTATAAATAGCAGGCTAGCATGAGAGGCAAGTGTGAACGGGTCAAACAAGTCATGAGGATCCCATGGAGCGAATTTCAAGTCAATACGAGTTGCAAAAGTTCAAGAATCCATAAGTTACTAAAAATAGTAAATGAGGGCGAGCAGGCTAGAAAAATTGGCTAAGTATTCGAGAGGCAGCTCCAGAAGTCTCCAGATGAAAATTCTAAGACATGCAAGAAATTTTGCTAAGGCAAGTCAGAAATGGAGGCTCCCCCCCTGAAATGTGCCCATGAAGAAAATATGGAAAAGAAATTTTCGAAGGCATGAAATTTGGAAGTTCACCCCCCTAAATGCGCCCAAGGTCCAAGTGGAGGTGAGGATGACTTGAAAATTTTCTAAGTCCTTGAAAATGGAAGCTCCACCCTCCATATGCACCCAAGTTGAGAGGAGAGTCATAAAAAATTCTAAGTCTGGGAGAAATGATAGCTAAATCCCTCTAGTGCGCCCATGAAATGAGAGAATGTGGAATATGCAAACCTTAGTGGCAAATATTTTTCAAGGGTCAAAAAAATTAAATGTACCCCTTTGTGTACCCATGAATAATAAAGTTAAAAAAATATCTTCTAAGGGGAAAATGTTTTTTTTTAAAGAATCTAGGGGTCTTGGATATTTTCTAGGGGAAATAAATTTTGAATGAAGTACGCCTTGGCTTGAGATTTCAAAATGGGCACCTGCCTTATGATTGATAAAATTTTCTGAGAGATAAAATTTCGTAAGGCTCAAATGGATAAAATTTTCTAAGGCATGAAAGTGAAGCAACAAGATGAAAATGCACCCTTGAAGTAAGATCTCTTAAATATGCCCTTGAGGAAGATGAAATTTGTCTAAGGCATTGAAACATGGAACACAAATGTTAGATGTGCCCATGGTAAAAGTTATGAAGAAGGAAAAGTCTGCTAGAGAAAAATGATGAGCTCTATCAGAACTAGAGATCAGTCAGACCTTGAAAATCAAAACATGAAAGTGAATTGAATTTATATTATAAAGTGTTTTGATTCCCTTTTCTTTATTTGTTTTGCAGGATGAACGTCGGGACCAAAGCATGATGACTTGAGGAGATGGAACAAATAATCTAGGACAAAATTTGGATGGAGATAAAGTTACATGTTTGAGGCTCCTCCATGATGTCTCATTTGCGCCCAAACCATGAAGGGAGATGTTATAAAAAATGGCTTAGTGTTGGAATTTCTCCTTAAAGACCCAATATGCACCCAACTTAGGAAGGCAGGTGGCAAAGAAGAAATGATCGAGTCCAAGACTGGAGAATCCTCCAAGATCAGGATGGAAAAATAATGAAGGCCTATGCGTTAGAAATCGTCCTCAAGCACTTCAAAGTTAAAGAATGACAGCAGGATGGATTGAAGGACAAAGTAGATAAATTCTTCTTAAGTATGAAGTCCTTCTCCGGTAGTGATTTAGAAAGTGTTCTCCAACATACTTCACCCAACCTAAAATGCAATGACATCAAGGGGGAAAATCATCATCAAGCAGGAGAAAGAAGTTGCAGATTGAGAACATACCTGCCATGCCAGTTGAAGAGGTCGAAGCTATGTTGGCCAGATTCATAGAGTTTGGAGTCAAGGAGAAGAACAGTGGGAACACGTTTCTGGATGAGAATCTTCTAGAAGATGGTGGGCATTAATTGCTTATAGTGGTCAGAGGGAGGAAGTGGGCATTTTGTGCTCATTTATTACCCCACTCCATTTTCTGGCAGTTTTTAGGGAAGAATCTTGATTAAGGCTTATGTGGCTCAATCTGAGCCCTTCGTTGTAATTCAATCTGAGCCATCCATTGAAATGGGCTAGCTATAAAAGGGGCATCCCCCCTCATTTGTACATCATAGATTAGATTAGAGATAGATCATAGAGAGACAACTTAGAGATAATATAGATTGATAGCATAGCATAGATTGAAGAGGAAGGAAAGTTTTCAAATTGAATGCTTTGTAAGAAATTGTTGTGAACACTCCTATAATAAAAAGAGTTATCATTGATTGTGGTTTCATCTTTTGTTGTGGGTAGCTAGCAAGATTTCTTCGTCCTTCCAATTCACTTAGAATCTTAAAGTAGAGCCTAGAGTAAAATATATTTTATTTCATGCAAGTAGATGGTATCTGTGGAATGTGGTGTTTAATTTGTGCAAGCTTTGTTAATCCATACCACTAGTGGGCTCGCTAATGGTGGGTTCACCTTGCATGGTCAACTGGAATATTCTGGACCTAACTTCGATTACGGTTTATATGTTGGTATGTGTCATTGTGATGGTAGTTGCATGTTAAATCGTGATCTGAATACCTCTAGCTACTCTTTTGAAGATTGCACCGGTTCTGTGGAAGCTGTCCAAGGTGAGGCGAAGCAAAACTTGATTGAAGTTTGCAAGAGTTGATCTCCACGTCCTGCGTTTAGAGTAGATCATAGCATTTCTAATCCCTGCAATCATTCAATTCAGTATTTTCTGGGTTAGTTTAGGAACTCAAGCTTCAACGATAAATCTTTCGAATCATGTAAACCTCTTTCTCTTTGATCTCTGGTTGAACAGTTACGTAAGTCCCCCTTAAGATACCAGCAAATCACATCAAGCCAACTGAGACTACGTCCACTGCATGAAGGAACTGTTATCAATCTGAAGTTGCACCCTTGTTGAAACTGGTGTTCAACACCTCAGTGTAACATGGGAAGACCTCCAAAGTTGTGGGTCACTTATAGATAGAGGTCAACCTCCGGAGAAGGCCGGCTTCCTTTGGTGTCACCTAAACTACTGATTTTCTGTAAAGGAAAAAGGAGAAAGAGTGCATAAAATAAAACTAAATACTATGGTGATACACCGAACTGATAAGAAATCATGAAATAAAAAACAAGATGAACATACACTGGAAAACTAATGGTAGCTATTTCATTTACTCAACATAACCCTTTTAAACTTATGCATCATTCTTAAGAGGCTTGATCTACATACATATTTTAAGAAGGAAGGTTGAATTTCATAGCTTTAAGGTATGAATGCAGACTTAGAAAAGCACAGTTGAAAACTTACATAGTCTAAAAATACAGAAATGAGAGTAGTCTGAACACTAACACTGGCTTTCAAGGTAAACTCTGTATTTTATATTCCAGAATCGAAATGAGTTACAAAGCATACATCAGTTGAGAAAGGATTGTTAAAAATCACTAACTCTTGAGAATGCATAATCCGAACCCCTTTCCCAAGAGGCAAAAATGCCCTATATACAAAAAGATGTCGGCCCTCTAGGGCTTACAAAAATATCAATCTTCAGAAAGATCTGCCTTTAGATCTTTTCGAATGAAGTTAATGCTGCATTCAAGTGTATCCCTGCTGTCTGTGTCGGTGTGAAAAGATCGCCCTCAGGAGAAGCCCTTAGATCTTTTACAATCATAGTATTAACTTCATGGCCTCTGTGTCCACTCTCGAACTTCCCTGCCGAGCTATCTTGAATGCCCAGAAGTAATATCATTAATGTCTATCGACCCTCGCCAGTTGACATCCCAATTGTCCCTACAGTCTCCGCCCTTCTGTTTACCGATGACACCTCCTGGATATCGAACTGATTCATCGCTTTATTCTCAGAGCAGATCCACGTTGCTTATGTTCCGCTGATCTTCTTCATAGGGGTCAAACTGCCACGGCTCTCCTGTAGCCTCCTCCGATTGGCTGAACAGATGTTACATGGGATCGCCAGACAGTCAAGAGTCGCTTAGATTGAATCGCATGTCGGTGAGACACCTACCGTGTCTCCCCGATGCGATTATACTCTACAGCAGCGTCGGCAAGACTTTCACCCGTCGGTGAGAGTTTACATAGAGTTGTAAAAGTCATACCAGCGTCCCTGAAACCATCGGCAAGACTTTCACCTTCGGCAAGAGGTCATAGCGGGCACTAAGAGTCATGCCGATATTCCTCATTGATTGGCAAGTCCGTCGCTATTGGCAAGACTCTCCATTGTCGGCAAGAGTTTTCATCCGGAAGACCTCACGCCGAAGCTCTATCATTATACCGTTGTGATCCTCTGTCAGCGAGACACCTATGTGTCGGTGAGACCTCTTGCCGAAGGCACAATCCTTCGCCAAGACCCCTCATTGGTCGGCAGGACCTCATAGCGATGGTGTCTCCTTTCGCCGGCGAGCTCATCTTCATTTCGGGAAGACCCCATCCTATTGGCCAGAGGTTATACCGATGAGACTCCATGTCGGTGAGACTCTACGCAATCGGCCAGACCTCCTGCTGAAGACACCTTGCTTTGGCGAGAACTTCTATCGAGCTCCCTTCGTTTCAATCAGGGAGACTTGTTGTGACCTTTTTCACACATCGCCCCATCGCAAATGGGGACCCCCCTAATTTTGGCTTTGCTTTTCGTTTGTTTTGTCGTTGTCTCTCTTTTCTACTGTTTATCTTTCCGGGATTGTGCCCGTCATTGAGTTTAAACGTGAATTTTGGCCAAGTCTAAAAATTAGGGTTTATGCTTTCCTGGTCAATCTAGGGTCAAACGAAGTGAATGAATTGAAATCTGAGGCTAACATTACTATCAGTCTACTTCTAGCAAGTTTCCATTGAAATTGCATCAGATTCTGGCAACTTACTATTCTTAGTAAGTATGCAATCCAGGGCATTCCGTCAACGTTCTTGGAGTTTTAACAGTCACACTGCATTCGGAACACATCAAGCTGCTCGCGTGCAAAATTTGAGCTCAAACGGGCGATTTTCTATTTTTAGCAGTCCAGCTTCCGGAGCAAATTTCAGGGCTTATATGCAGAGATTTATGATGCATGTCTGAGGATTCCTTCTGGGTTTTCTGAGACCTTCGCAGTGAGGTAACATGCAAAATGAGATAACGACTTTCAGAATTCAGTCTTCCAAGGCTATTTTTAGGGTTTGCATGTCAGGGTTTTCGTTGCATGTCTACATATTCCTTGTGGGTTTCTCGAGATCTTCGCAACGGTGTAACATGCAAACCAAGATCAGAACTTTTTTAGAAGCAGCCTTTAGAGGCTATTTTTAGGGTTTGCATGTTAGAATTTTCAGCGCATGTCGAGTGATTCTTTCTGGGTTTTCTGAAACCTACGCAGTGATGTGACATGCAAAGCAGGATAATCACTCCTTCAACAACTTACTATTTTTAGCAGATGCACTCTGGCAGCGGCGTCCCAACACATCAGAATCACGAACTAATCACGATGCAACAAAAACAAGAACAAATGGAGATCATTTGATATGCATGCAAAACAAATTAGGGTTTCCAACTTCGGGGCCCGAAAAGAGGAGTAAAAAGTCAGAATTTTCGAAAACTGGTGTATACCATCGCGATCAGCATCTCTCAAGCTATCTGTTGATAAAATTTGAGGGAAAATGGAGCACTTACTATTTATAGTAAGTCATTTCAGAAATTGGCTAAAAATAGAAAGTCAGCCGCATGCGCCAGTGTCAACAGGTAGGTCACGTGGTGAGGAGCGTGTCATTCGAATTTCAAGTCAAATGGAGTTGTGGAAGTCTTAGAAGCAAGCAGTTACTATAAATAGTGAGCCACCTCCAGAAATATGCTATAAATAGCAGGTCAGTGCAAGGCATCAGCAGGTATAGGTCAAGCAAGTGATGAAAACCCTATGGTGCGAATTTTAGATCAAACGGAGTTGCGGAGGATGGAAAATTAGACACTTACTATTTTTAGCAGGCTGGAACAGAGGAATTAGGGTTTCCTAAATTCAAGGGAAAAACACGACAATCGTACAAAGCTAGCATCAGCATGAATGAGTCACCTCAAATCAGGCAAAGAGCATAAAATTCACTAAAATTGATAAATTTTCAAGTCCAACCAGTGAAGAAGGCCTTTAAAAGTTGAAGATTTGTGGAAATTCTCTAAGCACTTGAAATTTGAAGTTCACAGGCCAAATCCGCCTTGAGAAGCTGAAGATGGGTAAAATCCTTCTAAGTGTTGATAAATTGAAAGCTCCCATGGTGAAATGCGCCCTTGAAGCTGAAGTTGAGAGGAGGTTGAAGTTGGAAAATTTGTCTAAGTCTGGAAATTGAAAGCTCAAAGGCCCAAATGCGCCTTTCTTTGTCTGGAAAACTTGGATGAAAATATCTAAGTGTGGAAATTTGAAGTAAGCCATGTAAAATGCGCCCTTGGAAGGATAAGCCATGAAAATTTGTCTAAGTCACTTAAATTGAAAGCAGGCTGTTGTACCCAAAACCAAAATTTTTGCTTCTCTAAGGCATTTTGCTTAATTGAGTCTTAATCTCGTTAAAGTGTTGTCAAATGGTCGTTTTTGGGGTTTTCAGATATGGAGTTGGTGTTAGTGTCATGTCAGTCTGTTGCTGAAAAGATTTTAGAAAAGTGAAAATTTGACGAAAATCATTAAAATTTTCTATCTCTGGAGAAGGGAGCACATTCTCAAATAGGCGCCCTATCTTTTAGGGGCTCAGATCCTGTTTTTAGGGTTTGTCACCTCCAGCGCATTTGTCCGCATCAGTCTTCGCAGTGAGCTATCAAGCCTGTTGAACGGACCTGTTTCGGGCAAGTTACGGAAGATGCAGCGCAAAATGAGTGGAAAGCAAGAATTGGCTAACACTGGTAAAAAAGCGCAGCTTTTGGGAATGGCGCCCATCTTTTTGAGGTGCCAAATGAAGGTTTTTGGCTAAATGCCACCCAAGATGTTTGTCTCACTTTTGTTCGAGCCATGCATCCGTCAGTGGGTGAATCTGAGTTGTTGAAGCGTCTGAACTGGAGGTCAAACATAGGGTCAAATCTTAGCCAAAACATCAGAAGAAAAAGCAAAAGAGCACATTTTGAGAAAGGCGCCCAAGCTTTTCAGGCCTTTAATGCCTTCTTTCTGATAATTTCAGATGCCTAATGTGACCGTGTTACGTTCAGCTTTCCGTTGCCTGTCTTCGTCAGATCAGAAGATGTCTTATCAGCCTGCAGTCGAGGTTTTTATATTATTTTTGTTGTTTCCAGAAATGGCTAAGTCTGGAATGAAAAGAGCAACTTTTGAAAGGGGCGCTCTTGTTTTTCACTCCTCAGATGTTGTTTTCTTGGGAAATGTGCCTTTGCAGCTGTCGTGCAGAACGAGGTTAGCTTCGCAGTGAACCTGAGTTCCAGTCCTGAAAGTTAAGAAAATGAAAGTTATGAAGGATTTTGTTTTTCCCTTCGTACGAAATGCAGAAGTCAAAATTTGACTAAGTCAGGGAAAAAGCGCAGCTTTTGGAAAAGGCGCTTGGATTTTTGAGCCTTCAGATGTCAGTTTTATGACGTATAGTCTCAAGATATCATTTGATCAGTTTTTACTCAACTTTGCAATGCACCTGTCAGCCAGCCAATCGGAGAAGTCAGTCAATCAGTGTTAGAGGATGAACAGAGGTCCCGGCAGAGGTTTTAGCTTAAATTTTCATGAAATTTGGCTAAGTCTGGAATTCGCTTGAGAGTTCAAAGTTGAATTTTCGAAAGTGAGTTGAATGGACGCCTTAACTGGAGTTCTGACTGCAGTTAGACTGAACGATTTCTGGGTTGTCATCTTCAGTTCGTATATTGGCATGTGGAGTGATCTTTCAGTTTGCATGTCGAGTTAACTAGTTTGCATGTTCAGTTAACTACCTTGCATGTTAAGTTAACTTGATTGCATGTTGACTGAAGATTATTACTGAATGTCAACTGAAGTTTGCATGCATGGCGATTTTGGTCAAAATTGTGAAATTTTAGTGAAGATGGCGCTTCATCAAATGTCAACTGAAGTTCAAAAGGGACGAATTGAAGCATGAAGCATTATTTTGTGAAGCATGAAGCATTTTTAGTGAAGTATGGCGATTTTGAAGTTGATAACTTCACTCATGAAAAGGGTCGCTATTTTTAGTTTTTGAAAAGTGAAGCAAGATATTGGTGAAGATGGCGCACTTTTCAAGGCTATGGCAACTTTAGTTTGAAAAGGGTTGCTATTTTTAGATTATTTTGATTAAAGCATGAAGTTGGCGCATTCTTGAAGGCCAAACTGAACTTCCAAAAGGCTAGCTATTTTTAGCATATTTATTGCATGAATAAGGCGAATTCCTTATCTCATTCTTATTGTTAACTAAAGTTTGCAAAAGGGCACGCCTTAGGTCAAGTTGATGAATCCAAAGCAAGGTTGAAGGTGGCGAATTTGATAAAGATGCTAACTGAAGTTAAAATCGCATGGATGAGTTTAACTGAAGACTTGAAAGGCAAACCCTAATGCGTCCACTTATTGAGCTTGTTCGAGTTCCAGTTAACTATTATGAGGTCCAATGAGAAGCCAAGCGCCATTTTTAAGCATGCTTTATTTAGTGCGAATTTTCTATGATGAAATTCTATATATTTCAAAATGGCGTCCATTATTGCATCATCTTTTGCTCTGAAGCTTGTATTCTTTTGAGCGACCAGCAAGCTTAAGGTGATTCAGGTGTCCGTTTTCAGCGTTCTTCGAAGCTACGAATTCAGATTCTTCAGAGGAAGTCGATTCTAGACTTTATTTCCACTTTGCATGCAGGTTTTATAAAGATTTGAAGAAGAGATTTGCAGATTTTTCAGAAGCAGACAAGCAAAACTTTCTATCTTCTGTCTTATTTCTTCTATTTCTCACCTTAGGTACTTTCTTCGCATGCCAGAGTAATTCAACACATTTTCAGAATCTGTTCATCTGGGTTCTCATATTTCAGCGTTTGCAACAAGACCCACTTCTTAGATTTTTTCGAGAAAATCGCCCCGTAGCCTTCATTCTGAAGCTCTGAGCCTTTTTCCGAGAATCTCTTTGCATGTGGGCTTGAATCACATTTTTTCCAAAATCCGGCTATCTGGGTTTGTTCAGAATTCAGTTGTGCACAAAACCCATGTTCGAATTTCTTCGAAAATTTCTTCTGTCGAAGCTATTTTTAGCCTTGTCAGAGTTTTTCAGAAAGTTCTCAAGTATATTCGACTTTACAGTCAAAAGTCATCATTTTCAAAATGCAGTTCAATCTCATTGATTACAAGGTGAAATCAGTCCTTACACATAATTTCATCAAACGTTAGATACAACTGAATCATGTTTATCCAGTGGTCAATCTGAGCAGTTTAGAATGTTAGCAGCAATTCGATGAAGAATCTTGAGCGTTCCGGGTTGCTGGCAGCGGCATCCATTCCTGTTTCTATCTTCGATCTTGAGTTTGTACTTGCTTGCATTAAGCATTATGACTCGTCTTCACGACAGATCAGATCGGTTGATGGAAGAGTGGTTTGCAGTCTCAAGCCGAAGGATATAGAGAAATGTTTTGCTATTCCTCCTCGTTCAGATAACTTCACGGTTGTTCTTGAAGCTTGTGAGAAGATATGGGATGCTGATCATCAACGTTCACAGAGAAAAGTTGCTCAGAAATGGTTGACAATTCAGAAGACTAATTTGCCTAAAAAGGTTGGTCGTGGAGAATTTAAAGAGGAAGTTGCTGTTTTGATAACCTTACTCAATCGAGTTACCGGTCAATCAGATGCTAATACTTTCCGTCCATGGATGTTCTACCTGATTACCAGGATCCTTGATGGTACAGAGCGTTTTGATTGGGCTATGTTGATTAGTGATTGCTTACATCAGTAAATTACTAACTTTCTCAAGTACCACGAGTTTCATATGATATCCTATTTGGTCTACTTGGTTGCATTTCAAGGTAGCTACAGACTTCTTAAAACCAATGGTACTCTCGGTGTTCAGCGTATTCATGAGTATTATCCACAGCTGGAGTTCTCTCAATCCAAGCAAAACTTCCAAGCAGTGAATGATCAATTTTCCATGAGAACCGTGAGAGATCTTGATGATGAGATGCACATTCGTATTTCAGCCGAGACCAAATCAGCAATGGAGACTTGGGCAGATTGGTTCATACAGTTTCCTACTTTTACATACATCCGAGTTTATGGTTATGTTGGAGAGCCTCTGATGTTGCCAAGATATCCGTCAGACAAGATTGTCTTTATGGAATTCCTCAGGCAAATGCAGCATGTTCACTTCTTTCTTCGTAGTCGTCATAAGGCTGCCGCAAATTTTCCATTCTCATTGAGAATTTTCACATGTGATGCTGCGACAAATGCCAGGCATATGTCTACTGAGATTGAAAGGTTCAAACTCAAGCCTTATACTGAGAGGCGTTCCTATGATCCTCTTGGACATTATGCAAATCGGTTAGAGCGAGGGATTGCACATGCGCTAGCACTTGAAGACTTCTGGGCAAGTTGTGAAGATGAATTCGAGGTACGTCGTCGTCACTACTGTAGACTCACTATTGGTCAGCTCTCTGATTACCTATCAGAAGATGTTGATGGTCTATCCGATGATGATGGAGAAGTTCTTCTCAATTCTTATGTTAAGGATCAAGTTGCTCGGCAGCCACTTCGCTCACCTGATTGGTATGCCAAGGAGAATACTTCCATTGAAGAGGTTTCCAGATCAGTTATCAAGACTAGCAAGTTATTCTTGGAGAGCAAACGGACACGGAAGTCAATTCCTGTAGCAGAGCCGCCAAAGGATGTTTCTTCGTTGCCTTCTACTTCTAGAGCAAGACCAAGAGTCAAGGCTATTATTATACCTCCTGAAGGGGTTAGACTTAGTGGAAACACGGGGAAAAAGGCTACTGGTAAGAGAAAGCAGAAACAAATTGAACATGTTCCTGAGGTTCCAGTAGAGACAGTCATTCAGGCTGAGCCTCACGTTTCACCTCCTAGTTCGCCTCACGTGCAGCCCATTGACATAGATTTTGAGCCTGAGACACCAATTCAAGCTGGATCGGAGACACCTGAACCACCACAGGTTGATACATCAGGGACAGTCTCTCCGCGAATGGAGAATATTGTTCAGTCTTGTTGGCTCGAGAAGTCTTTAGGGAGACAGAGGCGTGAACCATCATACAACCTTGATTTATCTGAGTTCGGTGAACCTTATCAGAGAAGGTCAAACAAGAAGATAAAGAAACAGGTGCACATTGAGAAGACTCCTGAATCCGAGATTGTTATTGAAGTTGCAGTTCCTCCAGAGGGTAAAAGCTTAGATGAAGTCGAGGTTGGTGATTTTACATTTACTAAGGCTAATCTTGGCAGGACTACACGAGAGACAGATGTATCTCTTCTTAAGATTGTTACCAATAATCTTGAAGAGCGTATCACCAAAGATGGAGAAGATAAGGCATTACTTAAAGCTGAAATTGGTCAACTTCGTCAATACATTTCTAATCTTGTTCATGGGAATTCGAGTAGAGCACCTGTTCTTCCTCGGAGTTCACCTGCAGAACAACAAAAATTGGATCAGTTGGTTAGTCATGGCAGACTTTTAGACAACTGGATTGATAATTTAGTTGCTGCTGGTAAAACTCTTCTTGCAGATCTATATCAGTTGAGAAGTGATGCGCATAAACTCCGTCAGGGTATTCAGTTGTTGGAGATTGCAGTTGCAGAGAATTTGGCAAAGGATCGGGTTCTGGTATCTCAGTTATCAGTTGCGTATGATGTTTTGGAGGTGGTGGAGGATCAAGAAAAAGTTTTTACTTGGAGAGAGCAGCACCTTCTCAGAACAGAAATATGTGAGAAGATCTCTTCCAAATTGTTTTCACTCAAGGATGATGTGATTGGAGTACTTGCATTGGTCAGTGGCTTCGTTGTTCAGATTCCATTTCATTATCTTCTCGAAGATGGCATGTATGTTGAGTTGGATAAAGTTCAAACAGAGTTCGAGAAGCTGATTTGTGACAGCCTAGAAGGTGAACCTATGGCGCCCAAGTTAGAGAATGTTTCAGTGATTGCAGCCAGTTTGAGAAAAGCGACTGAAGAATGTAAAGATGGCATGCACATGATTTCAGAAAGTGGCAGAGAACTAAAGAAACAGACTGTTATTTTTAGCAGTGTCAAAGTGCCAGATGACAAAGAGATCGATGAGTTCTTGGTCGAAGTGTTAGACCGAGATGACATGGAGTGATCTACCAGTTGGAACCTGCAGTTAATTTCGAGGGTTGAGTCATGAGCAGCAGTTAACTCGACTTTCAGTCTTGAGTTTACTTGCTGACTTAATACATGCTTATCTCATCCTTGGAATTATCAACACAGGAGTTAGGGTTAGGGTTTCCAGTTAACTGAAGGTAGTGTCCAGTTAACTTTGCTTTAAATAAGGACGCGCATGCTTGCACATGGTCCAATTAGGTTATTTGTATCAGTTAAAGCTGAGGGTAGTTGCCAGTTAACTGTATAGTTTACTTCATTAGGGTTAGGCGCATAACTTGCATGCATTGCAAGAACTGTAGTGAACTCAAGGTGATTTTAGGGTTACCTACACCTTGATGTATATAAATAAGAGCTTTTGCTCATTTGTAATTAACTTTTGCTTGAGAGAGAAATATATGCTGCGCCTACCTTGCCCTCAATATTGCTCTTTTGGTATTTGTTCATGCGTCTTTGCTATTACAGTTAATTGTTATGCCACATAGGGTTTCATGCGATTGTGATAGTGAATTCTTTCCATAGTTTAGATAAATCTGTCTTGTGCATCTTTTATTGTTATGATCAAACGTTATGCCACATAGGGTTTCGTAAGATTGTGATGATAAAACCGTTTTGTGAAGTCTTTACTATGCTGGCCGAGTGTTATGCCACACAGGGTTTCATAGAGTTGTCATGGTAAATCTTCCCATAGTTTAGATAAATCTGTTTTGTGAATCTTTTATCATTACGATCAAGTGTTATGCCACACAGGGTTTCATAAGATTTTGATGATAAATCTGTTTTGCAAGTCTTTGCTGTTATGATTAAGTGTTATGCCACATAGGGTTTCACAAGATTGTTATGGTAAATTCTTGAAATCTATTTTGTGCCTTATAAACTTGTTCAGATTGAGATGATAGTTGCCCCACCTTGCCTTCAAGTGGAGAATCTGAATGCGTTTATCGTCTGATAGTCATAACCTTGCTCCGTTTCCTCATGCTCTGATTTTCTTGAGGAAACTGGATAGAATTTAAGTTATTAAGTTTAGTTGTAGTTAGTGAATCTGCGAAACCAGAGAAAACTCAGCTGCAACGTATTAGTTTTCAAGAAAGCCTTGTACCTCTACAGGTGAAACAAAAAGACAGGAATTAGTTTAGTTTATTTCCCTTTGCAGGTATTTTTGTAAAGCACAACGAGGGAGCTTCCCCTCCTAATTCGAAGAGCACTCATTGCGTAGTGTACATAGGCTGTTCGTAGCAACTCTTACTCCAGAGGTGTTAGTTGTTACACCAACATAGGCATACCCAAATGCGCCTTTGACGTTGAAAATTGATGAAAAAGTTTCTAACTCCTCAAAATTTGAAGCTCCAGAGGTCATATGCGCCCAAGAACAAGTTGGAGGGTGAAGATTTGTCTAAGGCATCAAAACTTGAAGTCCACCCTCTCATATGCGCCCTAAATCACTTAGCTGGTGATAAAAAAATTCTAAGCATTGAAAATTTGAAGCACACTAACCTCAAAAACGCCCAAGGTAAAGGAGAGTGGATACAAAAAATTTCTAAGTATCGAAAGCTGAAAGTAGGCCTAGCTTAGTGCGCCCAAAGTTAAAGAGACTAGAAAATTTTCTAAGTCTTTGAAAGTGGAAGTGGGCCTTATAAAATACGCCTTCACTTGGAGAGATGCTTAGAAATTTTCTAAGTGTTGACAAATTTGAGGTAGCTACCCCTAGATGCGCCCATCAAGGTGAGAGGACTTGAAGATATTTCTAAGTGTCATAAATTGGAAGGAGGACTTATCAAATGCGCCTTGACTGGTAGGAAAGCATGGAAAATTCTCTAAGGCAAGCAAACTAAAAGTTCACTACTCTATGTGCGCCCTAGCTCTGAGGTGACTCCAACAGGGCTTCTAAGTGACTAAAAATGAAAGTGCAACCTCCTAAATGCGCCCAAGGTAATGTGCAGTAGTTGAGAAATTTTCTAAGTGTTGTAAAATGGAAGTGCAAGGTATGAAATGCGCCCAGCTTGTGAGGGTGCAAGAAAGATTTTATAAGTCACAAAAAAAATGGAAGTATGACCCTGAAAATGCGCCCAAGCTAGTGAGGAAATGATAGAATATTTTTCTAAGTATAAATATTCAAATTCCACCTCTAGAGGAAAATATGCCTAAGTCTGATGGAGGAGATGAAATTTTCAGAGGCATGGGTAAATCGGCACGGAGGACGTTAGAGGGTACCAGCTTCGTGAGGTTGATCAAAATTTTCAAGTCAGAGGAACGAAATGCGTCTGGAGTTGAAGAAATGGGTTAAATTTGATGAAAATTATTTTTTCTAAGGTTCAAAATTCAAAAATTAAATGAACCCGTTTGTTGTATACCCATGAATTCTACACATTCTGAAGAAAATTCTCTTATGGGTATTGAAGATCTTTGACAAGGAGAGGATTTTAAAGTCTTTTGTAGTTTGTCGAGGCCTTCGGGATGAAGATTTTTGATGGGTGCAGGATTGATGAGATTTCCTAAGGGAAAATTTGAAAATTTTCTAAAGCAGGGAATAAATGATGTTTTTGAAGATAAAATACCCCGGCGGATGAATTTTAAGTCCATTGCCTAGGTGAATCTGATTGAATTCTTCGTGGGACTAATCTTCCAGAGTCAGAGATGAATGAAATTGAGTATCAGAGCTCCAGCTAGTAAAGTGAATTCCTTGAAGATGATGCAGTTGAAGCTAACACTCTCAAGAGATGATTTTAAAAGTGCATCTCTTAAATATGCCCTTGAGGGAATTGAAATTTTGTCTAAGGCATTGAAATTTGATGCACAAGTGTTATATGCCCCAGCCTACAGATCATGAAGAAAGCAAAGTTGGCTAGAGGAAATAGGTGAACCCTTGGAAGTTAAAGGTAAGTAAGGTGAGTTTATATTGTAAAGTATTTTGATGTCCTCTTTGCCTGTTTTGCAAGAGGAATGACTTGAAGAGGTGGAAAGGATACTCCAAGACAACATTACAACCTCGAAGGAAGAAAGTATGTGCCCAGCTCAAGTGACAAAGAAGAAATATTTTCAAAGCTTAGGATGGGGGAAAAATGGAAACCTAGGCAAGTACTTCAAAGTTGAAGAACAACATCAAGGAGGAAAATCATCGTCGAGTAGGAGAAAGAAATTTGTATGCTTGATGTTCAAGAATTTGAAGCAGTGGCAACCAGACTCATCCGGCTTGCAGTCAAGAAGAAGATCAAGAGCAGTGTGAATGCATTTCCAGACGGGAATCTTTTGGATGATGGACATTAATGGCTCATTTATTACCCCTCTACTTTGTGGCAGTTTTTAGGGTGAATCTTGTTAGGGCTGAGGTGGCACAATCTGGGCCATCCAGCCGATTGTAATCTGAGTCGTCCATTGGACTTGGCCAACTATATAAAGGGGCATCCCCCCTCATTTGTACCTTCATAAGACAGTAGAATTAGAGTAAAAGTTAGAATAGAGAGACAAATTAGAAGTAGCTTAGTATAGATTGATAGAGTAGTTGAAGAAGGAAAGTTTTTCCTTAAAACTTTGTAAGAAATTGTTGTGAACACTCTCCCAATAAAAAAAAATTTCATTGATGATGAATTTCGTCTTTTGTTGTGAGTAGCTAGCAAGGTTTCTTCGTCCTTCTGATTGGAGTAGTGGCTTAAAGTAGAATAAGTTTCATTTCATGTACGTAGGTGATAGTGTGGAATGTGGTCTTTAGTTTGAGCAAATTTCGTCTATCCATACCACTAGTGTGTTCGCTGATGGTGAATGTGCCTTGTGTGGTCAACTGGAATATCATACTTAACTTTGATCATGATTTGTATGTTTATATGCGTCGTTGTGATGGTATTTTCATGCTAAGTTGTGATCTGAACACCTTGAGCTACTCCTTTGAAGATTGCACCGGTTCTGTGGAGGCTGTCCGAAGCGAGGCAAAGCAGAGCCTGGTTGAAGCTTGTGAGAATTGATTGCCATGTCCCACGCCTTAGAGTAGATTAGAGCTCTCTAAACCCTGCATTTTAAATTCAGTACTTTCAAGTTAGTTTAGGAAACAAGAACTTCATAGACAAATCTTTCGAGCATTTGAATTCCTTCTCCGCTTGCCGACAATTCCTAAGTCCCCTTGAAATACCAGCAAAACACATCGAGCCAATGAGACTATTCCACTGAAGGAACCTTGGAGTTGAAAGCATGAACTCACTCGCAATCTTAGCATGCTGGATACTTTGATCAAGAGAGAATGGGGTAGCCGTTGGCGACTTTATTCTGCGTTGGTACGGTCACGAAAAACACATCAACAAGACTTTGCTTCGTCGGCGAGACCTCTCGCCGAGCTCACAACTTTTGCCGAGACCTCCCCATGTCGGTAGGACATCTCCCCGAGCTCATCATCCTATACCGAAGGCACCGTCCTTTCGGTGAGACATCATTTGGTCATCGAGACGTCACAGCGGTGCCCACCTTTTCTCCTCGTTGACATACCTTTTCACCAAGACCTTCGCTAGTCGCCGAGACATCTCCCCGAGCTCCTACTCTTCGGCGAGACCCCCGGCCTTCGCCATCGGCGAGAGCCCTGTTTGGTTGCTGAGGAATCACGACGAACTCAAATCTTTCGCCGAGCTCACCACTCCATGTCGGTAAGACCTCATCGGGTCAGCAAGACTTCTCAGCAAGATGACAATCTTTTTGGCGAGCTGAGACCACTTTGGGGAGACTCCCATGGTTCGGTGAGACATTATACCGAAGGCAATCCCCTTCGGCGATACTTTACGCAGTCAGAGAGACGTTACTGTAATGTCCCCTTCTCAAATGTGATCGTTTCTGTTGACTGTTGGCCTATTCCGGAGACCCATAGGCTACTCAAAGGGTGAAATTAGGGTTTCCTATTTTTGAGGAGGTTGTTGCTTGAAGTTTGGAAATCGGATTGCGGATTCTTTCTGGGTTTTCAGAGAGCTTCGCAGTGGTATGGTCAGTTTGGCATTCCGAGCAACTTCATGAATTTACTATTTTTAGTAAATTCTATTTTTTGGCAGTGGACAGGTTGGGTTTAGTTCAGTTGGTCTTCTTCTTCAGTTGGTTCAGCTGGCACTTCAGTTTTTGGCCTTTGGGTGCATTTTCCTTGGAGAGATAAGTATTTTCACATTATAATATTATATTTTAATATTATAACACCCCCTTGTCTAGCATTACAACTTTATGTTGTTTTTAAAAAGGGGACCTAAAGGGTCAATGCATCATTGGGAGATAAATTATATTTTTAAAGTCAAATTAAGGGGTTAAGTGAAATGGACGCCTTCTTGAGAAGAGATGGATTTTTTATAAAAGTGAAATATTTGATTAAAAGGAAAAAGGACGCCACTTTTGGAGGGAATGTGTTTGAATTCAAAATTAGGGTTTGGGCGCCCTTCTTGAAGGTTCTAGAAGGCTCTTCTCACATCTATTTATTTTGGCCTCAGCTCTCCATTTGGGATCTTTTGTCTACTACATCGTTATGTTGCTGAATTGTCTTCAGGCACTCGCTTCGAGGAAAGCACACCTCCTAGCATTGGTTTATCTTCTTGCTTGAAAGATAGCAACTAGTTGAGAGATTAGCTTGTAATAGGTTTGATTCACATTTTCAGTTGAGTATTTTCATTTTGGAGTTGTAGCTTGCATTTTCTGTCTCATTTTGTAGTTGCTGATTTCTACAGCGGATTGTAAGATTTGCTTATATCTTTGAAAATAAAAATATTGCAGTTCTGGGTGTTTAGCCAATCTGATTTCTTGCTAGGGGCGACTAAGTGTGCCAATTTTTAGATTTTATGCTTGTGTCTTGGATTTTATGGAGCAAAATCACCCCTCCTTGAGGGCTGTAGCTTTCTCAAGATGCATTGATTTCCGTGCAAAATAAATTAGAGTTATTTGGGTTGGTTTCTTAGTCACTTAGGGGGCGTTGGCATGCTAGGGGATGAATGCATTTAGTTTCACATGATTTGGGTGAGTTTTGAGCGTTTTGTGAGCATTTTAGTGAGTTGCTGTGTTGCTGTTCTGTGCATTTTCTGTCAAAAATCAGTCATATCAGACTTAAGAAAAATCAGTAGTTGAGTGAGAAGTTGATATTCCAAGAGTTTGAGAGTGTTGGAGAGGTTTCTTAAATTGTTACAGCTTTGGAAGTTTCTAATCCTTGTGATTCTTGCAGGCTCTCTAATACATTGTAAGCTGCACAGTAGTACTGTCAGCACTTCTCAATTCTTCTTTTGAATTTCTTGTAATTCAAAATTTAAGGACTTACTATAAATAGCAGGACATGGAGGAGCTGGCAAAGATGAGGAAAAAAAATGCCTAAGTCTGGAGTTCATCCTGCTCATACCTCAAAATGCGCCCTCAAGCTGGTAGAAAGCTAAAATTCCTCTAAGTATGTGAAATTGAAAGCTCCGGCATGAAAATACGCGCCTGAAGTTGAAAAGTGATCGAAAAGTTTCTAAGTCCTTCAAATTGAAAGCACAAGGGGTTATTTGCACCCTAGGCTGGAGAAGTAAGTTTTAAAATGTAGAAACCCTAGTTTCCCCTATTCTCCGAATCTGACAGTCTTTTGAGTCTTTTCTGACGTTTTTGGTTTTTTTGCAATTTTTGAGTTTTTGAACAATAAATGAATGGTACGACTTTGCTAGAAATTAATGATAAATTCTATAAAAATGCTAGATGGACAATATGCGTAGGAAATACAAGATAGAATGAAGGCGTTTCATCCATTATTCATATGAGCTCAATACAACAAGGATCTGCTAACATGCAATAATGAAATAATAATTTTTATTGTAAAAAAAACCTGGTAAACCAGCAACAGTTGAAGGTACAGATCTGGTACGACTGAGACAATAAATGCCCTTCTCCCTCTGAATGGTGATTGCAGATGACTCCCAATATGCAGGCGCCTCCAGTGATGAAAGTTTGAAGCAAATCTAGAAGGCGTTTCTCAAAGGATGAAGAAACACGTCTTTTGAGCAGGTACGGCCTGACAGAATAGTACGGCCTGTCAGAAACAGCATTAAAGATTGTACGGCCTCCTCAAAATCAATGTCCAAGTCTCTGTAAATGGTGTGCCTAGATGAATAGATGCTCTCTGAAAGCAAACACTGAATAAACTCTGAAGATTGAATATTCTCTGAAGCTCTGTGATTTCCTCTGTCTGAAGAAACCTCTGCTGCAATAAATCAAGTGGTATTTCACACCCTCTGAATTGCTTCCAGTGGAGATGGCTCGTTCCCCAAGGAATTCGAACTTGAAACCCTAAAGTCTCTTGCTCAGATCAATTTGATCAGTTCTCAAAATTCAATAATCACATAATGGCTCAATTCCCAATGCAATTGCATAATAACCCTCAAAAGTGCGATTTCCTTAAAGATAGGGTTTTCATTAAAAATTCGCACTTTTATTATTTTATTACTTTTTCCATAGTCCTCAGCCAAATTTTATAATAAAATATAATCACAAATTTGGCCCCCTTCCTGATGATGGCGCACCCCTCAAGAAGAATCACTTAAGTTATAATTTAACATTATAACTTTATATTATAATCATTAAATAATTAATATTTAATTAATGCAATTAAATATTAATATTTCTCTCGTTACTCATCCGATGACTGTTCCGTCTGAAGCTGACGAACACTGAAGTGATTCTGAAGCCAATCTCATGCTAAAAATAGGGGGTCCCCACGCTGCCGGGAACTGCTAAAAATAGAATTACATAAAGGAAGTCTCCAGGTCGAGCCCAAGCAGACCTCTTGATCAACCTCATGGCGAAAGGCAGGCCAAGCTCAGTGACCCTCATCGATTATGTCTGACCCTCAGAGGGTCGTGTGATAGGCCAATCACTAATACTCAGAGATGTCCCTAGAGGACATGACATAAAAATTCTAGAATCTTTGAAATTTGAAGCTCCACGCATGCATCGCCCTTGAACTTGAAGTTTGGCTGAAAGTCTTCCTAAGACATGAACTTGAAGCTCCATGTTGAAATCATGCAGGAGTTAATTTGGTAGGATGAAAATTTGCTAAATGTTGAAAAGTGAAACCTCGAGGAGGTCTACTTAAATAAGCCGGGGTCAAGAGGGGAGCTTGAAAATATACTAAAGTGGAATTTGAAGTAGGACTCTTAAATCTGGCCTAGGTAAAGGAGTCACTTGGAGATTTTTCTAAGTGTTGAAAAATGAAACTAGAAGGGGTCATTTGCTTGAGGAAGAAGGAGGAGGATTAAAAATTTCACTAAGGCATTTAAAACTTGAAGCTCACCATATAAAATTAAGCCCTTGAGTGAGGAGGGAAGTTGGAAAATATTCTATGTTTAAAATTAGGAGCATGAGCCTCTTAAGTAATACTGTGACCCAGCACTGCACATCAGCCCCATTCAAGATGGGGACCCCTAATTTTGCTCCATTCAGGTCTTTTGGCTGGGTTTCTTCTCTCTCAGCTCTGTCTCTTTCGATAATGCGATGCTTTGAGGGGGTTGTGTCAGATCAATGGAGAGGGCTTTAACAATAATCGACCAGTCACGGAAATTAGGGTTTCATCGTTTCTGGCCAGTCCAAGGTCAAGTAAAGTGAGTAAATTGAAAATTGAACTTAACATTGTTGTCAGCATGTTTCCAGCAGGCTTCCAGCCAATTTTCATCAAATTCCAAGGTGCTTACTATTTTTAGTAAGTGTGAAATTAGGGCAATTTGTCGACTATTTTGGTCGATCATCCTGCTTGCATTGAGTATATCAGTTAACTTGCATGCCAAATTTGGCCTTGAGCGACTTACTATTTTTATGAGTTTGGCTTCGCGACACGAATTTCGGGGTCGGATCTTGAGAGATTTTCTTTGCATGTCTGTGGATATTCATACAGGTTTTTCAAGACTAGCCAGCGATGGTATAACATGCAAGCGAGATATTTACTTCGAGTTGACCTTCCAAGGCTATTTTTAGGGTTGCATGTGGGAGTTTCTTTGCATGTGGATGATTCTGATGGGTTTTCGAAACTAGCGATGGTGTGACATGCAACGAGGATTCTCACTAGAGTAAGGAACTTGCTATTTTAGCGAGGTGTGTCGTAGCCTCAGCCCGATTCAGTTACGGAGCGTCGCTGATGCCGCATAAACAAGACAAGCGAGGAGATCTTTGATACGCATCTTTGATGATACAAATTAGGAGTTTCCGGCTTGGAGCCTAAAATGAGCATCAAAGTCAAAATCTTAATCAGGTGTAAACCACCTTGATCCGAATCCTTCCGAGCCTATCTGGCGGGTGAAATTTCAAGTCGATCCGGAGCACTTACTGTTATAGTAAGTCAGATTGAAGCGATGCTAAAAATAAGTAGAAATCAAGTGCATGCGTCGATTAATGCGGCCAATAGAGGTCCGCGTGGTGAGGATCGCCTCATTCAATTTCCTTTCGATGTCAGACTTGGGAGCTATGTCCGAGAAACATGAGCTACTTATTTATAGTAAGCCACCTTCAGAAACAGGCCAAAAATAGCAGGGTGACTAAAAGTGGCAGTGCCGACAGGTTGATAAGGTTATGAGGATGCTACGTTCAAAATTTCAAGATGATCCGAGCTTCAGAAGCGCAAATTCAGAGAACTTACTATAAATAGCAGGGCACGATACTGGCGAAGGATGATGAAAATTTGTCTAAGTCTGGAGTTTCATCCAGCAGGCCTGGCAAAATGCGCCCAGATTGATGAAGAGGCATAAAAAAATTCCAAGATACAAGTTCATCCTGCTCAGGGGGCCAAATGCGCCCAAGATGAAGAAGTCAAAGAAAGTCAACTTTGTTCATCCTGCAGGCATGAGGAAATGCGCCCAAAAGGAAAGCTCAGAAGGTTGAAAAAAGTTTCTAAGGCATGAGAAATCCGCCTCACCCCTCCAAATGCGCCCAACTTGAAGTTCATCCTTCTCAAGCATCAAAATGCGCCCAAGGCAGGAAAAGTCAACAAGGTCAAGGCTTTTCATCCTTCTCCAAGGCCAAAATGCGCCCAAATTGGGCCATGTCAAGACAAAAATTTGGAAGGCGAAGAGTCACCCAAGGACGTTGGAGATTTCATCCTTCACATGTATGGAAATGCGCCCAAAGCAAGAAGAGGGTCAACGAAGTCAAAGTCTTTTATCCTTCATCACATGCAAAATGCGCCCAGCTTGCAAACTCGTCCTCCTCACCCTCCTAAATGCGCCCAAATGAGCTCATATGAGGACAAAAACGGGAAGTTGAAAGGTCATCCTTCTCCTACATAGAAATGCGCCCATGTTTGGATGTGAAAAGTGAATGAGGGTGGTAATTTAGATGAAAGTGTTACCTGGACATGGTGAAAGGTGGTAAAGTCCAAAGCGTTATCCTCCTCCACACTAAGAATTCGCCCAAGGTGAGTTAGGCGTGATTTTCTCCAAGTATGTTAGGCGCCTAAGGTGATTTTAAATATCTTGAAGGCGTTGGAATTTCCTAAGACGTGGTGAAGTGATATATTTGAGGGTGGTGGAAGTAAAATGCTATATGCGCCTAGGGAGATGGGAGTCATAAGGTGTCGAAAATATTTTCTAAGGTGTATGCTAGGCGTGATTTTCTTCAAGTGTGATACGCCTAAGGTGGTGAAGTGATGTGTGGTGGAAAATATTTGAAGGTGGTGGAAATAAGATGAAATGTACAAGGCGCCTCCGATAATAAAATTCTTCCAAATGAAGTTGATAAAAAATTCCTCTCCACTGGCAAACAAAAAAAAAATTTCTAAGGGAAACTTCTCAAAGCGCAAGATGATTGAAATATTTTCTAAGGCAAATTATTTTCTTCTTAGAAAATACGCCTAGAGCCCCAAGATGATAAAATTTTCCCAAGCACGAGCAACTTTCCTCAGGGATGTAGTCAGAAGACGATGATAATGCAAGATGATTTGTAGAAACCCCTGGTTTCCCTCCGACAATGATCTAACTGATATTTCAAGTTTTTCTGACGTTTTTAGGTTTTTGACCGTTTCTAGGGTTTTAAGTATTAAATGCAATATTGCGAAATTGCAAAGTATTTGATAAACAAATTCAAATTCAATAACTAGGATACCAATATGCGTAGTAAGACAAGATCTAATGCTATTTAATCCTTTATTGATTCACTGGTCTTAATACAGCAATGATCTGATAACATGCACATTGAAACAACATCAATACTTTTAATATTTAATGAACCTGATTTCAGCCGCCATGAATGAGATGTGAGAAGGTACGGCTCACTTGTTGACACAATCTCCTTCTGTCAGATGCTTCCCAAGTGCTCCCTTAGTATGTCTTCTGCGAAGACAAATGAAGTGAAAAGAAAAGTGGCGTTATTAACTCTCTGGGACAAAAAGGCGTCTACTTGATTAATGGTACGGCGACAGATAGATGCGGCTGTACTGGCATTAATTCACAAAGTAAAGCCCTTTGATGAATCTCTGTCAATCCTAAATAGAGGCGAGAGAAGAATGAATGACTTTTCTGGCGGCAACCGTTTCTCTATAGCCTACGAAGGTGAAGGTCGATTGATTGTTGCCAGGTAGTGCAGGCACCGCTGCTGCTGTGTAAATAAACAATCATGCAATCTTCCCTTACGGGCTCCAGTTTCCGGTACAGAGCATACAAATGAAGGAAGTCTTGAATGAGTCATCTCTGGTAACCTCTAAGTTCAAATCACCAAAATCGACTGCCGGTATTGTGGGGGTTGAAAAGAATGCAATTACGGCAGATCAGTGTAGCATTTAAATAATGTCGGCCTCCTTAAAATCCAATGTTCCGTCTCCGAGAATGCAAAGAATGTAGATGAATAGAAGGTTCCTTGATCAAAATAAAATAAAGGCTCTATGAATTAATAAACCTCGATATTTGAATCCAGTACGTGGTGCTCTTGTAATTCACTCTGGATGAAGGGTACCTCAGCCCGGCAATAAATGGGATGTTATTTGCATCCTACAGGCTGCCGAAGGGAGATAAACAGGATTTCTCAGGCGGATTTCGAGACGAAACCCTAAGGTCTCTGTGCTCTGGCAAGACTTGATCAATTTCTCTGATTCTCCAATGTCATAATGGCTCAGTAATCAATGCAAAACCCTTTAATCTTCTCAAAAGGGCGAATTCCTTAATAATAGGGAATTATTAAAATATTGACTTTTTAATTCTTTTATTATTTTCAATAGTCTCTGTCAAATATTTTAATATTAATTTAAATGTCCAACTGGCCCCTTCCTGATGATGGGCGCACCCCTCAAGGCAAATAACTTAAGTTATAATTAAAATATTATAACTTTATATTATATTCACCAAATAATTTATATTTAATTAATATAATTAAATATTAATATCTCCCAGTTACTCATCAGGTTTAACTGTTATGCAGGCGTGAGACTGCGAAGTGAATCAGGATGCATGTCATCTTTGCTAAAATGAGTGGTCCCTCTGCGGGGAGCTGCTAAAGGCAACGAATTAGGCCAAAATGTCTCTGAATGAGCCCGAACGAAAGCCAATTGATCAAAACTGCCAATCTGACGCTGAGCCAAGCTCCGAAACGACCCTCTAACCACTCTGTCAGCCTACGAGGGTCTCATGATAGGCCAATCTCACGATCACTGATGCTCGCCAAAAACGGGGACATGACAGTCCGCCCTCCCTAAAATTGCTTGACCCCAAGCAATCTCCTCTGCAAACAAACTCCAATCCTTGGAAGGCCCCAAAAGGAAAACTATGTAATGTCCCACACATCTCGAACTATCTCCTGTAGCATCATCAATCTCAACTGCACAATCAATGCCTGGATCCCAAACCCAGAGTGAAAATCTGTCGTGACGGTCCTCCTCAGGCTGCCACTGTGCTCTACGGTCTCCAACTTCACCATGCTGAGAATAGTGAAGTAACCCAAAGGGACCCATCCAATACTCGGTGCCAAAGCTGTCGCCACCGGGATCCCAATACAATATGAATCTACATCCATCCGTCATACAGAGATAAAAATTTCTAGAAGCGTCTACAATCCTGAATCTCTCCCTGTCCTCTGCTAAACCCTCATGGATGTAATAACTGTCCGTGCCATCATGCCTACTAATACCATAGTCGCCCTGTAGCCATGCACCTGTATGAGAAATCTGCGACATAGAAGTATCAAGCCCTGTCAAATACACATCGGCATGATGGATAACAAACTGCTGCCCCTGCAAGTAATACCCCGCAACCTGCTGAGTCAAGTACCTGCAACTGCTAATCCCATCTTGTGAAGATGGTAACTCTGCACACAATAAGGAAATACTCCCCTCAACTGAACCGAGAGAATCACCCTGTGCGCCCGTATTGTGCATCGAATATGAATCATGTACCGGTGGATCAAAGACAAAACTGTAAGCACCCCTCACCGTGTACACCTCATTGAACTCCTCTGTGAGTTTGGTTTGGAATTGCGATGCACTGGAACAATCCCAAACACTACGATCATCACCCAACTCAGAACTAACGTCAAGAGTACGATCAGCGTCCAACTCAAAGAGTGGATTATCATAGATCGAACCACCATCAAATTCAAACAATGGATTGTTTACAAACTGCACAATGACTTCCTTCTGATCGGAATCATCCATCTCTGAATCGCTGGAATAATAAACTGAGTTGTACTCCTGACTAGGCTCAAACAGCTGCCGACCATAGCCCACTGTATCAAAAGAAAAGATTGATTTGCTTCCAGGAGAGGGAAACAAATCAACACTAGTACCAATCTCCCAACTGGATGAGACTCTGAGAATCTGCGGTGAAGATGGACAAGTATCAAGGGTTGCCACACAACTCTCGAGTGAATCAACAACCATGTCACAGGAACTAACAATAATCTGCCCCGCATCACCTATCACGGGACTAATCTCATGAGAACCGGGTGCAATGCGAAACTCACTGCTACTCTCTTCAAGTGCACCCATCCTACCCGTATCAACTACTCCTGTGACCGTGCTGGATGTAACCACATCCTCAACATCTCCCTCTCGGCTATGAACCATGGGTGTATACTCCTCACCAACCGCTGCCATGCAAGACTGAACGATATCCAAAGGTGGTGAAGACTGTGCTAACCTCAACGCCACGGTAAGCCTCTCAATCTGTAACTGTGACTCTCGAAGAGCCAACTGGGTGCTATGCAATGAATTCACAGTCACCTCGAGCTCATGAGTGAGCTCATCGATCCGCTCCTCCTTTCCCTGCCATGCATCATAACAAATGCAATCCCACTCGAGAAGGAAATCTCTGTCTGCAAGTAGTCTGAGGTAATTTTGCTTCATCGTTCCAATTGCTTCTCGGAGTGCATGTATCACTGCAAGGGAAAAACCACTATCACTGTGCTCATCTGTCGAAGAAGGACTCCAACTGTAGGTAGTCAACATCCGACGAGCAACATCAAAATGCTCAAGGGCGGTGGTAATCATAGTGTCATCTACTTGTAGTTGCCCAACCAAATGATGAGGATTCTGAAACTTACGACCCCCATACAAGATTTCCGGTTCACCATATGCACTATGATATGACGCTGATCCGTCATCACTCATCTCATGATCTGCAGCATCGTGTGTGCTCTCAACCATGCACACCTCAACATCTAAGGTACTGCTGCTCTGTACCTCGAAGGATGGTTCAACTGGTACGGTAGAAGTTGCTGGTCTGACAATATCTTCGCACGCTTCTACTCCACAAGTAACTGCATGCTCATCCAACGCATGATCCTGGGATTCCGTGTCAACATACGAATCCTCTAGCTGGTTTTCAAAGGTCTGATCCGAAAAATCAGATTCGTCATAACATAAATCCTCAATACCAACTGCATCTGTAGTACCCAACTCTGGAGTCTCTTCACGTGACGACTCAATAGGGTTACTTTGCACATCTGAAACAGCTGTTGGCTCATGCCCACGCAAAGTTTTATCGCTGTCATAAAAATCAGAAGTGGCTGCAATAGTAGAAACTTCTTGAGTCACCTCCTGCAGAGACGAAGTAGGTAAATCATTACTCATAGCCGTGCTAGTATGTTCACGAACCAAATCAGCACTTCTATCAAATTCATCATATAAATTTCTGCCCTCTTGATAGGAAACTGAAGATATCAAATCATTCTGATGAAAAGTGGTATTATCCTTATGTGTAGATTCTCTGTCCTTTCCAGGTGTAAACAACTCACGAGCTGTAGTGAGATATCTCTGTTTTTCAAACTCCGTCTTATGGCAAAGACTCGGGTGCACATCCACGTAACTCACGAAAGAAAGTTTTTCTTTAATCTTCTGAGGTAAATTGCTATATTCCCGAAACATGCCAATCACTTCTCCTTCTGTGCTCTGCGGTGTCCTGTCAATGGCAATCCTCCCACTAATCTCAGGTGATTCTAACTGCAACTCGTCGTTCGCTGCCCTAAGTGTGCCGGCGAACAAACCCTCATACCTTTCACCTGCTATATCCTCAACGGGCTCCTGTCTCGTGAAGGTGGGCCTCGTAGGCCTATCCGCTGTCCGTGACACTGACCTAGGAGCTCTCCGCGAACCTGTAACACTTCTGTCATCGTCACGAGGTGGTGACGATCTCCTCGGAGTGTCCAGTCTCTGAAGTGCAACTGCCACCTGTTGTAATACACCATTTGACCGCCGTTGACCTGCACTAAGTTCTTTGAGTGCATGCAAGACCTCCGCACGGTTCTGACCTCTGTTATTGTAAGGAGTCTCTGTTCTAAGATCAACTGTTCTATCAGCCCTGTAATACCTGTCAGTTCTGTCAGCCATGTTTCTCGGCTGCCAGATCGAACCCTGTTTCGCTTGAGTGTATAACACCTGATAAGACTCAAACTGTTTCGGCTGCAGAAGACGTCTAAACCCTCAGGATGGCAGGATTTAGCTCTGATACCACTGTAGAAACCCCTGGTTTCCCTCCGACAATGATCTAACTGATATTTCAAGTTTTTCTGACGTTTTTAGGTTTTTGACCGTTTCTAGGGTTTTAAGTATTAAATGCAATATTGCGAAATTGCAAAGTATTTGATAAACAAATTCAAATTCAATAACTAGGATACCAATATGCGTAGTAAGACAAGATCTAATGCTATTTAATCCTTTATTGATTCACTGGTCTTAATACAGCAATGATCTGATAACATGCACATTGAAACAACATCAATACTTTTAATATTTAATGAACCTGATTTCAGCCGCCATGAATGAGATGTGAGAAGGTACGGCTCACTTGTTGACACAATCTCCTTCTGTCAGATGCTTCCCAAGTGCTCCCTTAGTATATGCGCCTTTTCTGCTGAAGACAAATGATGAAGAAAAGTGGCGTTGTGCTCTGGGACAAAAAGACGTCCTTGCTGATTAATGGTACGGCCTGACACTGAATGGTACGGCTGTGACATGCAACATTTAATTCACAAAAGTACGCCCTTTGATGAATCTCTGTCAATCTCTGAAATAGGCGCTTGAGAAAGAATGAATGACTTTCTGCTGGCAACCGTTTCTCTATAGCCTCTGAAGGTGAAGGTCCGGTCTGGTGCAAGGTAGTACGGCCTGCTGCTGCTGCTGTAAATAAAACAATCTGTACGGCTCTTCCTTACCAGGCTCCAGATTTCCAGTACAAGAACGCCTAAATGAAGGAAGTCTTCTGAATATGGAATATCTCTGGTAACCTCTAAGTTTCAAATCACCAATCAGCTTGCAGCTGTGTACGGACTGGTACAGGTACGGCCAGATCAGTAACAGCATTAAATAATGTACGGCCTCCTTAAAATCCAATGTTCACGTCTCCAGAATACAAGGAATATGCGCTTAGATGAATAGAAGGTCCTTGATCAAAAATAAATGCTGAAGCTCTATGAATTAATAAACCTCTGATATTTGAATCAACTGTGGTGCTCTGTAATTCCTCCTGGATGAAAGAATTTCTCAACTGGCAATAAATCGGATGTTATTTCACATCCTCTGAACTGCTTCGAAGGAGATGGCTCGTTCTCCGACGATTTCGAGACGAAACCCTAAGGTCTCTGTGCTCTGGCAAGACTTGATCAATTTCTCAAATCATCAAATGTCATAATAGCTCAGTCAACAATGCAAAACCCCTTTAATCCTCTCAAAAGGGCGAATTCCTTAATAATAGGGAATTATTAAAATATTGACTTTTAATTCTTTGATTATTTTCAATAGTCTCCTGTCAAATATTTTAATATTAATTTAAATGTCCAACTGGCCCCTTCCTGATGATGGGCGCACCCCTCAAGGCAGATAACTTAAGTTATAATTAAAAATTATAACTTTATAATATAATCATTAATTAATTAATATTTAATTAATATAATTAAATATTAATATCTCGCCCGTTACTCATCCGTTTACTGTTCTGTCTGAAGCTGACGAACTCTGAAGTGAATCCGGATGCCGCCAACCATACTGCTAAAAATAGCAGTGGTCCCACTCTGCCTGCCAGGAACTGCTAAAAATAGCAATTCGGCAAAATGTCTCTGAATGAGCCCGAACGAAAAGCCAATTGATCAAAACTGCCAATCTGACGCTGAGCCAAGCTTCGAAACGACCCTCTAACCACTCTGTGTCCTACGAGGGTCTCATGATAGGCCAATCTCACGATCACTGATGCTCTCCAAAAACGGGGACATGACATGATTCAAATTTTCAAGAAGTCGAGCAACACGGAGTGATCACAGGCGAAGAACAATTTAAATGATGAAAATAATATTTTTTCTAAGGTTCAAAATTGAAAAATTAAATGAACCCGTTCGTTGGGTACCCATGAATTCGAGGTGTTCTGAAGAAAATTTTCTTCTGGGTACTGAACATTTGCGATGATAAATGGATTTCCAAGTCTTCCGAACTTCGCCAACACTTTTTTAGTGAAGAATTTAATCAGTGCTCAAATTGTGAATTTTCCTAAGGGAAAATTTAAAATTTTCTAAGGCAGAGTGAATAAAATGTGTTTTCAAAATGAATTTTCTTCGAACGATGAATCTGAAGTGAGTTGCCTAGATAATTTTGATTAAATTCTTCGAGGATGAATTTTCCAGAGCAGAGGAGAAGTTGAATTCAAATTCAAGTGACAGAGCTCCGGCTGGTAAATTAAAAGATGAATTTAAATTAAATTTTTCGAAAAGGAATTCAAAGAACGCCAGTCAAAGTCAAGTTTCTAGAAGAATAATATTCCCGACGACTGGAGACAAGTGTCAGAAACACCAGAGAGGGAAAATTCGAATTCTTGAAGTGGAGTAGTGGAGTTTAATTGCACTGGCTAAAATTAACTTCTTCTAGAATTCGAATTTTAGCTATAAAATGGAGAAGTTTTTCACTTGTTTTCACAACTGGAGAAGTCGAACTTGCTCTGAGAGTGAAGTGTTATAGTGAACTGTTGCTTGAAGTTTGAAATTTTTCTAAGTCTAAGTGAGTTGCTGAGCTGAAGGCGTTGGAGGCTTGCTGTTGATGAAGTTCGAATTTTGTTGAAGCTCAAATTTGCAGTTGAGGGTGACGCCTTGAGTTGCTAAAAAAAAAGAAGTGCCATTGCTGAGGTTGCTGAGGAGGACACACTTGCTGGTTAAAGACTTGAGTTTGCTGGTTGCTAGGAGCTTGAATTCGAACTTGCTAGAGCTTATCTTGGTTGAACTTAGTGGACGCCTTGACAGCTGAAGAAGTACGCCCTTGCTGGTCAAAGAAGTTTTGCTGAAGTCCGGAGTTGCTTGTGCTAGAGGTACGACTTTGCTAGTGGCTGAGATTTGATTGAGCTTAGTAGAAGTTGCCAGTTGAAGAGGACACCTTGAAGTGGAGTAAAATTAGTTTTCGGAGTTTGCTGATTGCTGATTGCTGATACAAAGTTACGAAGTTCAAATTGCTGATTGGGATAGTGAAGTGAAGCCATCAAAGTCTACTTAGAAATCTGCCAGAGTCGAAGTTTATTTCAAAGCTGGGCAAGTTGACAGACACCAACCTGGGCTCCGTCAACCTAGAAACCTTCAAGAACAGGATGATTTCGAGAATACTGCTACTTTCTCCACTTTGATCCAGAACACGCAGGACTCCTTAGCTACTTGGAGAAAATCTTGTACGAGGCATGAGCATTCAGTCACGGTGTTAGAGTTTCAGTTAGATTGTGTTCCACCGATTTCAGTTCAGGAGGTTGAGGCCGTACTTAGCAGATTTGTTGAGTTGGCAGTCAGAGAGAAGGCAAATGGGAACGTACTACTGGACGAAGATCTTCTAGAAGACTGAATATGGAGCATTTATTACCTTTTTCTATTTTTGGGAGTGAGTGGGAATCTTTGATTCATTTAATGTACCACTCCCTATTCTGGCAGTTTTTAGGGTTAGGGCTGAGGTGGCACGATTTTGGCCACTCTATTAATTGTAACCCTAACCGTCTTTTGGGACTTGGCTAGCTATATAAAGGGGGAGTTCCCCTCATTTGTAATTCATTAGAACAGGAAATTAGATCAGGCATTAGCATTAGAGCTAGAGATTGGAGAGATTGCATAGTAGATCATTTTGTTAGTGTGGAAGAGAAAGAAAGTTTTCCCTTTGAAAACTTTTGAGGAGATTGTTGTGTAACACTTTTTATGATAATTGATCTTTTCATTGATGATGGAATTCGTCTTGTCATAGATAGCTAGCAAGGTCTCTTCTTCCTTTCGAATCCAAGTAGCGTAATTTTCATGCAAGTAGCTTACTTTGGTGTGTGGTGTTTTATTGAGATAGCTTCGCTTGATTCCATACCACTAGCGGCTGGTTGATGATAAGTCTGCCTTGCGTGGTCAACTGGACATTATCTTGAGTTTAACTTCGGTTGTGGTTTACATACTTATATGCGTCATTTTGATGGTGTATGTATGTTAAATTATAACTTGAACATCTTTTGCTATCCCCTTGAAGATTGCACCAATTTTACCGAGGCTGTCCGACGTGAGGCTAGGTAAACTCTGGTTGAAGTCTATTGAAATGAAGCCCCACATATCCTGCATTTAGAGTAGAATATAAATTTCGTAGGCCCTATACCCTTTTATTTTCCGCACATTTCTGATTAGCTTTAGGAAAACGAACCACATTGCCAAATCATACACGCAAGAATCCCCTTCAGAATCATACATTAGCTGCTAACTGCAAGAAATCTGAACAATTTTGTAAGTCCCCTCGTAAGAACACAGCAAATACACATCAACCAAACTGGGTCTATTCGCACTTAAGGAACCTTGGAGTTGAACGTGTGATCTATCTCGCAATCTTAGCACACAGAATACTTTGATCAAGAGAGAATGGAGTAGCCCTAAACTATTTCGTTCTGCTGTTTGATGCGGTCACAAAAAACACATCAACACGCCCCAAGCTGGAGGAGTGGGTTTTAAAGTTTCTAGGTGTTGGCGTAAAAACTAACACCTCTGGAGTGCAGGTTTGTATGGACAGCTATGCACACTGCGTAATGAGTGCTCTTCAAATTAGGAGGGGAAGCTCCCTCATAGTGCTGGAATGCGTGGAAAAGAAAAGTAATCTTAAGTCCTATCTTTTGTTCTCACCGAAGAGGCACAAGGTCAAGAAATCCAAGAACGCGGTAGCCAGATTTTCTGCAATTTTCGCAGATCATTAACTACAACTAAGCTAACTACTTTAAATCTATCCAGTTTCCTCAAGAAAACAGAGCATGAGGAAATGGAGCAAGGTTTGACTATCAGACGATAAACGAGTATAGATTCTCAACTTGAAGGCAAGGTGGCGCATTTATTAGCTCAATCTAGACAAGTTTATTGGTAACAACATCACACGATAAACTGGATACGGATTCTCTACTTGAAGGCAAGGTGGCGCATCTATTATCTCAATCCGAATTAGTTTATTGTCCACAACAACACACGATAACCAAGTGCAGATTCTCTACTTGAAGGCAAGGTGGCGCAACTATCATCTCAATCTGCACAAGTTTATTAGGCACAAAACTGATTTACCTAAACTATGGGAAGAATTTACCATGACAATCGCATGAAACCCTATGTGGCATAACAATTTATCATAATAGTAAAGACTCACAAAACAGATTTATCATCACAATCGCATGAAACCCTATGTGGCATAACAATTGATCATAATGGTAAAGATGCACAAAACAGTTTTATCTAAACTATGGGAAGAATTCACCATTACAATTGCATGAAACCCTATGTGGCATAACAATTAATCGTAATAGTGAAGACACATGAACAAATACCAAAAGAGCAATATTGAGGGCAAGGTAGGCACAACATATATTTGTCTCTCGTGCAAAAGTTATTTACAAATGAGCAAAAGCTCTTATTTATATACATCAAGGTGTAGGGAACTCTAAAATCACCTTGAGTCATCTACAGTCTTGCAATGCATGTAAGATTTACTGCTAAGCCCTAATAAAACAACTTTAAGTTGTTTCAACTAGACCAAGGGGTTACTTTATTAAAATATAACTTTAAAATATAACATTTAAATCAATTGGACAAATCTCACCAAAAATGTTTCCCAAGGTCAAGATTGATCAAACCAACTGAAATGTCAGAAGATGAGAGCCAATCCGCGCCGAAGCCAACAGGACCACTGCCAGAAATAGAATTTACTAAAAATAGTAAATTCGTGAAAGTGCTCAGAATGCGAAGAAGAACACATCACTGAAAAGCTCACGCAAAACCCAGAAGGAAACCCAGTTCAATCACCAATCCGTGAGCACAAGAAACCACCAACCAAGAAACCCTAATTTCACCACCGAGAAGCCTACGGGTCTCTAGAATAGGCCAACGGTCAATCAGAAGAAGTCATGTTCGAGAAGGGGACATTACATAGAATTATAATGCTTGCTTTTTGTTTTGCAGATGGCTGAAGTTGGCAAGGAGAATGCTTCCAGGAGAAGAATTTATGGGCAGGGATGAACGTCAAGGCCAAACCACGAGGACTTGAAGTGATGAAGCAAGTGCTCCAAGATTACATTCCAACCTCGAAGGAAATTTTTTTTGCAAGAAATGGCTAAGTGTTGAGACTTAGTATGTGCCCAGCTCAATTGGCAGAGAAGAAATGTTTAAGTTCAAGACAAGAAGATCTTCCAAGTCCAGGATAGTGGAAAAGATGAAGGCTCAGGCATTGTCAAACAGGTTAAAAAGTTATAGCCTTGAAGTTTTAGATCGAGAACGTGCCTGTTGTGCTAGTCCAGGAAATTGAAGTAAGGTTTACCAGACTTATCCAGTTTGCAGTCAGAAGTTGAGGCAGTGTGAAAGCATTTCCAGATAGCAATCTTCTAGAAGGATGGTGGCCATTGATTGCTCATTTATTGCCCCACTCCTCTTTGTGGCGGTTTTTAGGGTGAATCTTGTTTAGGGCTGAGGTGGCACGATCTGGGCCATTCAGCCGATTGTAATCTGAGCCATCCGTTGGACTTGGCCAGCTATATAAAGGGGCATCCCCCCTCATTTGTAGATTATTAGATCAGAGTTAGGATAACAGAGGAGGAATAGAGAGAAATTGATAGAATAGAAAGTAGGATAGTTTGATAGTATAGTTTAGATTGAAAAGGAAGGAAAGTCTTCCCTTTGAATACTTTGTAAGAAGTTGTCATGAATGCTTTCATAATAAAAGAATTTTTCATTGATGGTGATTTCTTCTTTGTTATGAATAGCTGTCGAGGCTTCTTCGTCCTTCCAATTCACGTAGCATTTTGAAGTAGCTTAAAGTAAAATAGATTTCATTTCATGCAAGTACTTAGTCATTGTGGAATGTGGTGCTCGATTTGAACAAGACTTCGCTCATCCATACCACTAGCAGGCTCGCTGATGGTGGGTTCGCCTTGTGTGGTCAACTGGATTACTTTTCAAACTTAACTTCAATTGTGATTCACGTGTTCGTATGCATCATCTTGATGGTATTTGCATGTTGAGTTACAATTTGAACATCTTTCGCTACTCCTCTGAAGATTGCACCAGTTTTGTGGAAGTTGTCCGAAGTGAGTCAAAACAAGGCTTGGTTGAAGTCTGTAAGAATTGATCGCCATGTCTCACGCCTTAGAGTAGAACATAAACTTCTTAGGCCCTACACTCTTTTAAATTCAGTCCATTTTTGGTTAGAATTAGGAAACTTGTGCTCACTTGCCAAATCATCCAAATTACATGAAATCCCTTAATCCACTGTCTGTTGTCAGCTGTCGAACAATTGTGTAAGTCCCCTTGAAATACCAACAAAATCACATCAAGCCAACTGGGGGTATTCTATTGCATGAAGGAACCTTGGAGTTAAATGTATGATCTATCTCGCAATCTTAGCATGCAGGAAACTTTGTTCAAGAGAGGATAGGGTAGCCGTTGGCAACTTTATTCTGTGTTGGTGCGATCACGAAAATCACGTCAACAGGTTCCTCTGTCATTGAACAAGAATCTGCAAGGCTGCGATGAAAATTCCATAAAGTTAAGAGATCATCAAGATTAATAGGTGTAGACATGGCGAAGACTCTAACTCAAAGTGGTGTGTTTGCTGTATGAGGGCAGAAAATGAGCATTATAACTCATTTCGGATCTTGGAAGGCTGATTGCAAGTGAAAGGGACATGTACTTTTCATGGTAAATGGAAAAGTTAGATTACATCTTCGAAAACTACAAGTTAGAACCTTCAACTTGCATTTGCAGTCAAGCTCAAAAAGTCCGACTTTTAGGCACTTATAAAGCATTTTGGGTTTTTGAAGGCTGGCTGCAAGTAAAATGTATAATAGGGATTTTTGGAAACTTTTGCAAATGAAAAAGTGCAAAGTAGGAGAAATAAGAAGTTATTGCAAGTCTTTTTATAACTTCTCACTTGCTTTCTTGACCAAAACTTCCTACTTGCAACGAGTTTACAAAAACCCGATTTGCTTTAGGGCAGCATATTTTCTTTCTTTTTCAGATAATGATAATGGGATTATGGAGAAATGAGTATGTGAAGTGAAATGGTGAAACATGAAAGCATTTTCCAGCAATCGAGGTATGGATAACAATGAACAACGCATTTTAGTGGGATGAGGGTGTATGAATGGAAAATAAGTGAGAGGTGAATGAAATAGGCGAATGAAATAGGCAAATGAAAAAGGTTTGTGAATGGAATAAAACACGTTTTCAGCTAATGACAGTAAAAAAAACGCGTTTTTGTGAAGGCGTTCTGAAATAGAAACAAATGGCATTCACATATAATGAATGACATTATGGAGGCGTTTCAAAATGAAAGATAGTTTTGAATAATGAAAAGTATTTGGAAATGAAAGGAAAAAACGAGTTTCAGCAAGATGAAGGCATAATGAAAAATGAAGGGCAATGAAAACGCGTTTTAAAATGAAAGAAATGACGTTTTTCATGAAACACATTTTAATATAAAATGGGAGACGTTTTCATGGAAGGTATTTCAGATGTAATGGAATGGGAAAAAAGGCATTTTGAATGAAGATAGTTTATTGATTCATTGAACGATGAAGAACAATAGAAGAACGAGAATAAGGATGAAAATTAGACGCCTTGCAAAAATGCAGCCAAAGAAGTTTGAATGATTTGTCATAGCTGGAGGTCTTCTTATTGTAGCAAAACATTCAAGAATCCACCATGAAAAGAGGAGAAGAAGCAAATTCAAATACAAACTGCACTCTCCATAAATGGCGTCGGGATTTTTGAAGCTCAGAACAAGCAATAAACTGATTTGAAATGACATAAACTTGAATCGGAGCTTTTGGAGGTCTTTACAAGCTCGCACCAAGTGAAATCTCCTACTTGCAGTGAAGGCATAAAAACCCGAAATTGGTCAAAAATGTAAGGAAAATGACTCAGAAACTCATGAAAACGATCAAGAATGAAGAAAAGTGGATATCCTAGGGAACCATGTATCTAAAACTGAAATTTTCCAACATCTGCACTTCGTAAAACGTGCCTTAGTAAAGAAAATTTCAATTTTATTCAAAATTTTAATAGGTTATTGTTGATGTGTTTTTCGTGACCGCACCAACGCAGAATAAAGTTGCCAACGGCTACCCTATTCTCTCTTGATCAAAGTATTCCGCATGCTAAGATTGCAAGAAAGTTCATGCGTTCAACTCCAAGGTTCTTTTAGTGCGAATAGGCTCAGTTTGGCTCGATGTGATTTGCTGGTATTTCAAGGGGACTTACGGAATTGTTCGGCAGCAGAGAAAGGAATTCAAAGGCTCGAAAGATTTATCTATGAAGTGTGAGTTACCTATTCTAACCGGAAAGTGCTGAATTGAAAGAGGTGCAGGGTTAAGAGAGTCTAAATCTATTCTAAGGCTTGGGATATGGAGCTTGACTTCAGCAAACTTCAACCAAACTTCGCTTTGCCTCGCATCGGACAGTTTCCACGGAGTCGGTGCAATCTTCAAGGGAGATGACTAGAGATGTTCAAACCACCACTTGACATAAAGATACCATCACAACAACGCATACCATTATTCAAACTGTGATTGAAGTTAAGTACATGATATTCCAGTTGACCACACAAGGCGCATTCACCATCAGCAAATACACTAGTGGTATGGATAGACGAAGTTGCTTAGATCAAACACCACATTCCACAACTAACATCTACTTGCATGGAATGAAAATTATACTACTTAGAACTACCATTTGAATCCGAAGGACGAAGAAACCTTGCTAGCTACTCGCAACAAAGACGAAATTCATCATCAACGAAAAACTCTTTTATTTAGAGAGTGTTCACAACAATTTCTTACAAAGTTTTCAAAGGGAAAACTTTCCCTCTTCTTCAACTACACTATCAATTTATACTAAGCTACTCTAAGCTATCACCTAGTTGTCTCTCTACTCCGACTTCTACTCTAATCCTACTGTCTACTTTCTAATGAATTCCAAATGAGGGGGACTCGCCCTTTATATAGCTAGCCAAGTCCCAAAAGACGGCTAGGGTTACAATCAATAGAGTGGCCAGAATCGTGCCACCTCAGCCCTAAACAAGATTTGCCCTAAAAACCGCCAGAAAGGAGAGTGGGGTAATAAATGAGCCATAATGTCCACCATCATCCTTCTAGAAGATTCCATTTGTAGATGCGTTCACACTATTCTTGATCTTCTTTCTTGGCGTTATTCTTCGACTTCGCTCGAGCTTCCATCCTTTCTTCATCTTGAGTTTTGAAAACATTTCATCTTTGTCACTTGAGCTAACACTTAGCCAATTTCTTGTAACCTTTTCTTCCTTCGAGATTGAAACTTGTAACTTTATCTTCCTTCGAAGGTTGTGATATCATCGTGCTTCATCACTTCAAGTCATCACGCTTGATCTCGACGTCCCTCCTGCAAAACAAGCAAGGAGAAGGGTATTAGAACACTTCATAATCTAAGCTCAACTTACTTACCTGATTTTCATGTTCTGATCTTCAAGGGCCCATCGTTTGTCCTTAGCCAACTTCGCGTTCAAATTCTTCATGCCTTAGCCAATTTTTCAATCCATCCTCTTCAAGGGCGTATCATCTTTGAGAAACTCATTTCACCTGCTGGAGTTCTGACAACCTTGATTTTATTCATTTCTGGCTCAAGAAAACTATCCTCACGAAGAGCCTGGGCAAATCCACCTAGGCAACTCCTTTCAAATCCATCGTCTGGAGAATTTCACCTTGAAAACACATTTTCTTCATTTTGCCTTAGAAAATTTTCAAGTTTCCCTCTTAGGAAATTCATCAACCTGGTGCCCACTTGAAATCCTCATCTGGAAGGCTGCAGCGAAGCATGGAAGACTTTAAAATCAACTCCTCATCGATAATCTTTAATACCCAGAAGAAAATTTTCTTCAGAATGCGACGAACTCATGGGTACCCAACGAACGGGTTCATTCAATTTTCTTGGATTTTGAACCTTAGAAAATTATTTCCCTGTGAAATTTAAATCTGTTCTTCACATCTGTGAAAATCCTGTTGCTCTGACTTGGAAAATTTTTATCAACCCGTGCAGCTGGCATTCACCGACTTTACCTCTGGCAACTCTGCTCACGCTTCAGGAAAAATTCCACCACCTCCCCAGACTTAAGCATTTTTCTAAGGGAGAAAATACTTGCACCTTAGAAATTTTTTGAATCACTTAGCACTTTGAAAATTTTTCCCTTAGAAAATTTTATTCAACTTTGCCGACTTTGTTCACTTTGCCTGGGAGAAAATTTTATCCAACTTCATCCCTCTCAGAGAATTTTCTTTCAAAACACATCACGTACTTTATTTTATTCATCCCTTTGTATTTTATTCTTCATAAAATATCCAACGCCTTAGCAACCATCATCAATACCCTAGGCGCATTTTATACTTGCAAAAGGATTTCTACTTCCACGCCTTAGCCACTTTACTTCACCACCTTGCAGGTTTAGCATCTTCAATGCCCAAGCAATATTTTATTTTCCATCACCCACCATCTTGGCGTACTTAGCACATTTGGAAAGAATAACTCCAACGCCTTGGTAACTCCTTATTTTCACCACCTTTATTTTCAACGCCTTAACTCTTTTGTTTCACCATTCTCACCTTACATCTTGGCGCATTCAACACTTAGAAGGGGATGGGCGCATTCTAGGCATGTAGGAGGATGAAATTCCTTTGACTCTTTGACTTTCTTGCTAAACATGGGCGCATTTCTTATGTTGAAGAGGATGGGCGCATATTGCATGGGGTGGAGGATGAAAGTTTCTAACGCCTTCCTTTTTGACTTGTTGACTTCAAATGTGGGCGCATTTCAGCATGCATGGAGGATGAAACTCCCAACGTTTTTCTCAAGTGACTCCTCAACTTCCAACTTTTGTCCTCATGTGGCCCCATTTGGGCGCATTTTGCCATGGGGGAAGGATAAACCTTGTTGACTCCTTTGACTTTGCATGGGCGCATTTTGGGGTGAGAGGAGGACGAGTTCTTGCCTTAGAAACTTTTTTTCATGCTCTCAACCTCCCTTGGGCGCATTTCACTATGTGTGCAGGATGAAGTCCTTTGACCACTTTGACTCTTGCAATTTGGGCGCATTTTGCATGTGATGAAGGATAAAAGACTTTGACTTCGTTGACCCTCTCCTTGCTTTGGGCCCATTTCCATACATGTGAAGGATGAAATCTCCAACGTCCTTGGGTGACTCTTCGCCTTCCAAATATTTGTCTTGACATGGCCCAATTTGGGCGCATTTTGGCCTTGGAGAAGGATGAAAAGCCTTGACCTTGTTGACTTTTTCTGCCTTGGGCGCATTTTGATGCCTGAGAAGGATGAACTTCAAGTTGGGCGCATTTGGAGGGGTGAGGCGGATTTCTCATGCCTTAGAAACTTTTTTCAACCTTCTGAGCTTTCCTTTTGGGCGCATTTCCTCATGCCTGCAGGATGAACAAAGTTGACTTTCTTTGACTTCTTCATCTTGGGCGCATTTCACTAGGCCTGCTGGACGAAACTCCAGACTTAGACAAATTTTCATCATCCTTCGCCAGTATCGTGCCCTGCTATTTATAGTAAGTCTTCTCAATTTTGCACTTCTGAAGCTCGGATCAACTTGAAATTTCAAACATAGCTTCTTCATAACCCTATCAACCTGTCGACACTGCCACTTAGTCACCCTGCTATTTATAGCCTGTTTTGAAGGTGGCTTACTAGCGATGAAAGCTCATGTTTCGATGGCTCCCAAGCTCGATCGAGTTGAAATTTGAATGAGGCGATCCTCACCCGCGTGACACGTTGGTCGACAGCGATGCATCGGGATTTGCTATTTTTAGCATGTTTCCAATTTGACTTACTATAAATAGTAAGTGCTCCGTTTGACTTCGAATTTTTAAGAGATAGCCTGAAGAGCGGCGATCGATTGGTTTACGGTTTGAAGATTTTGACTTTTGATGCCTATTTTAGGCTCCGGAAATTGGAAACCCTAATTTGCATTGCATGCGTTATCAAAGATCTCGTTTGTCTTTGTTTAGCGGCCGCTGACGATCGTGTGAATGAGCTTGGAATAAGGGTGCGGTTCACTACGCTAAAATAGCAAGTTCCTTCTTGGTGAGAATCCTGCGTTTGCATGTCACACACCATCGCTGAAGCTTTAGAAACCCATCAGAATCACCCGGAGCATGCAAAAGAAACCTCGACATGCAAACCCTAAAAATAGCCTCGGAAGGCTGAATCCTGAAAGTAGTCGTCTCATCTTGCATGTTATACCATCGCGAAGGTCTCGAAAAACCCAGAAGGAATATCCAGACATGCAAAGAAAATCTCTGCATCTGGACCCTGAAATTCGTGCCGGAAGCCAGACTGCTAAAAATAGTAAGTCGTCTGTTTTTGCTCAAATTTGGCATGCAAGCAATCTGATATACTCTGAATGCAGTGTGATGATCTGAATTTCAAAAATGCTGACGAATTGCCCTGAATTTCACACTTACTAAAAATAGTAAGTACCTCAGAATCCGATGAAATTTTGCTGAGGGCCTGCTGGAAGCACATTGACAACAACGTTAAGTTCAATTTTCAATTTGCTTACTTTATTTGCCCTTGAATTGGCTAAAAAGGTCAAAACCCTAATTTCTAGACTTGGCCAAAATTTCACGTTAAGGTTCAATGACGGACACATCCCGGGAAGATAGATAGAACGAGAGAGAGACAACAGCAAAAACAAACCAACACCAAACCAAAAGCAAAGCCAAAATTAGGGGGGTCCCCATTTGCAATGGGTTGATGTGTGAAAAATGTCACAACAGTTATCTCGATTTTTAACAAGTTAAAAATCAGAGATAACACAACTCTTAAATGCCTTTAATTCCCTTTTGAAATCCACTTGTAGGGTTTTAATAAAACTTTATAATAACTTTCAAAAGGGTCGATCCCTTTTGGAGCCTACTCTCTTGCTACCCCTATCTCTCTTTTTTGGTGCCTTTACTTCTGTTTTTCTGCCTTTGCATAGGAAGATAGATGCTTTTATTTTCCTTTCAAATCGCTCAATAATTTCCCCAACCACTTCACTTTCTTCTTGCCTAGAAATTATATTCTTCCTACAATTTAAAGCACAATTTTTGTCCAAGGACAATCTTCCCACACTTATGCATATTCTTGTGCGCATTGAAGGGTTTGGATTTTCCTTATTGGCCTTAAACTCCACATGGTTGATTGGTTAAATTCCAATAATCAAACTAATCATAAACTTCCAAAATGACTCCAGTTTTTTGATAGACCATTCAAACAATTGCTTGATGTTTGTAGCTGCCAGTCTACTTTGCTTTAATGTATGCTAAAGTGCTAAAGTGCCTACATGCAACCAAGGAAAACATGAGATCCATAAAAACAAGGTGGAGACATAAAATGAGTTGATTTGGACAAAAGACATAGCCAATCGCTAGGTGTCTCGTGGAGTCAACACCATCACGAGTCATCATTGCGAGTGATCATTTTTGTTTTGTTTCTGAAGTCGTCCTAGATACTTTGAACTCATCCCAATTGCGATTGAATTCAAAGTACTACAAAAGTGGAATCCATTATTGCCGAAGATGCAACAGTGTTGTTGAAGATGTCACTGGGTATTGTCAAAGTGACAATGTTGGTGTTGAAGTGAAACAGGTTGCTTCGTAAGATGCAATTGTGTTCTACATTGTTGCTGAAGTCAGATGGAACAATCTCTTAATCTCTTTTAAAAATCTCTCATGCAATTTACTCAAAATCCTGCACAGAAAACCAAAATCTTTTCAACCATCTTTTATTTTGTTTTTTGTGATGCAAGATTACTCTTAGAGTTGGATGCTCCTGCATTGCCTTTTTTGTTGTTGGTCTTTTCACTTACATTCTCCTTTTGTTTCATTTTATTTTGAATTGTACTATGTTTCCAAGACATGCTTGTATACAGTAGTTGGAGTGTAACTTCCATATTCATTAATGTGAAGTAGTTAGATTATTTGAAATTCAATAAGATTATTCCAACTTATGTTAGATATAAATGTTGGAAAAATGAAGAATAACCCTTGTGTTTTTTCTATTTTTGTAGGTTTGGGCCCTGCAACACTTGTAGGTTCTGCTGCATTTGACTTGTACCCTATTCATGCTGTTTGTGTGGTTGTTCCAAAAGCGGGCACAGTGAAAAAAATCTCAGATTTAGGAGTATGGCTGGTAGAACTTGTGTGGTCTTTTTGGGCATATGTTTGGCTTTACATTATAGTACAGGTATTTGAGATGTTCCAAATTGTAGTCATTGTTAAGAATTGGTTGATTTATGGTTTCTTGATGTAAGATCCCCCCTTATAATTTTTTTTCAAGTTTTCACCCTTTCTGTGAATTGTGTTCAGTTTTGCATGAAGCTGTTTGTTTGGTTTGCAATTATTTGATACAAATTTGGCATTTATAATGAGCAGCAAATTGAAATATTAAATTGTTCACTAACATACACAAAGAAGAAATTACTTCACAGTTGCTAACGTAATTACAGAAGTAAAATGGAAAAATCTAACCTTTTAAACTCAGAAAATGGAAACTACAATCAACAATACTCCTTCAAGCATTCCCCATTAGCAAGCGCGGCAGATTTTTTTTTGCATTCTACAGGAATGATATTACAATATTTGATGTTTCAAATCTGCTGTAGGTTAACAGTAGGCTGGGGTGACTAGTATGCATATCAATACATCATTTCCCTTAATGAAACTTTAGCTTCCCAGCCACTAAACAATCTACTATTAATTTAACAATGAATATTGGTCTCAGCTGATAAAGAACAGGCAGATTGATGTCTGTGATTGTTTTCAGTCAAACACAAATGAAGTCTTTATTTGTCAGAGAAAAAAATTGTGGCTCTACCTTGCATACCAAGAATGAGCTCAAAAACTTCTTTTATTTTTTTCCTAATCTCAACACCCAAGGTGAATAAAATAATAATTTATTGAATCCTTATGTCTCCCAATTCCACGCCCAAACAAAAATGCACTTTATTAAAATTTTCATTTAATTTCAACTTGGATCCAACTCCAAAGTCACTTTAACTATTAAGTAAATGCTTATTGAAACCACAAAGGAGCAATGGATAGAAAATCTGAGTATAGCAGGGTGACACTAAAGATGAGGAGACATAACTAAGGTCAAAACGGTGACTTACAATAAACAGCCATTGTAATATCCCCATTTTAGCTGAACGCTCTTCTGTGACTGATAGCCTATTTCCGGAAGCCCGTAGGCTCATTAGAGGTAAAATTAGGGTTTCCTATCTTATTTGGGTTTTGAAGCATTTTTGAAGGTTTGCATGTTTGAGTTTTTGGTGCATGTCTGGTGGAGTTTTCTGGGTTTTTGAAGAGCTTCGGAATGGTGTGACATGCATCTACATTGGACAACCTTTTCCGGAACTTGCTATTTTTAGCTTGTACATTGGAGTTTTGAAATTTGGATTGCGGATTCTTTCTGGGTTTTCAGAGAGCTTCGCAGTGATATGGCATGCAAAGTGAGTTGAACAACTTTTCAGAATTTACTATTTTTAGTAAGTTCTTTCTAGTAGTGTTATCTTGGGTAGTAGCATTTGCAGTCAATTTAGTTTCCAATTTGGGTAGTGCAGTTTGGAGCATAGTTGGCTTTCAACTTTTTAAGGGATTATTTTGGTAAAATGATTTATTCTAAGTCATTAATGTTTTATTTCCATATTGGCCCCCCTGGCCTAGTATTAATGATTTAATGTTGTTTTAAAGGTGACTCTTGAGGGTGGATGCCTCATTATGAGGTATTTTAATATTTCCAAAGTTAAATTATTCTCCTTGAGACTTGGACGCTTGGGATGGAGGAATTAAGGTGTTTTAAAAATTAAATAATTGCAAAAAGGAGTTGGGCGTCCCTTTGGAGGATAGATGGAAAGCCAACAGCCACTTTTAATTCTATAAAAGCAGGCCATTGCTCATTCATTTCTTATCTTTGGTTTATGATATCAAATTGCTGCTGGATTGAATTCAGAACCCGGCTAAGGGGAAGCTTAGCTTTCTACACCATTCTTCGGGCCTGAAACTATGGTTCTCTATTGGGAGTGTGCTTCATTCAAAAGTACATATTGAGTTTCATTGCTGAAGATATAGAAGATTTTGATAAAAAATTCCAAATTTGAGCTTGTTGGTTTTCATACAGTTGAAGTAGATTTTTATTTGCAGCTCTCTGAGGGATTTAATTTTCATTCTGGGTATTGATGCTATCCATTTCTGGGCTAAGGGCGACTCTATTTGCCAAGTTCTAGATTTTAATTTGAAGTCTCCAATTTTTAAATGAAGTTCGCCCCTCTTGAAGGCCGTATCATGTTGGGAAGTGTCTTGGAGTTCGTGCATAATCATTTCACATGATTTTGATATAGTTTCAGGGCTGGAACTTGGGCGTCATTCCTCTTAGAAGCATTTGTAATTCATTTCAGGTATTTTGGAGGAGTTTTGAAGGTGTATGAGCATTTTATGGTGTGTCTAAGTTGCTGGTTATATTTCAGTTTGTTGGTAATTCATATCAAATTTCTAATAGTTCAGATTTTTTGGCTTGTAATTCTGTAATTGAGAAGTTTAGAAGTCGGAAGAATCATCCTTCAAGTATTTGCATTGATTATGTTATTGTAACACTTGTAAATGGCAGATAAATTGTATTGTAAGGCTGTGAATTAGTAGTACTAATCTAGTCATTATTATTGCTGCATTTACTTGTGATTTCTTATGCAAACACTTTAACCCCTGGATGGTTTACCACTAGTGTGGAGAAAATTAATATTGTATAGTCATCTTTCACCCATTGTTTAAGTGGCGAATCCCCATTGTTGAGTGGATGCCCACTAAGCGGATGAATTGCCTTGTAGTGTGATGTTTTCCCCCCACTAAATAAGTGGTAGTGTGGAAATTCTTTATGGCTGGATCACCGCCTACTTGCATTTCAGTTTGTAATTCATTTTCAGTTATTGCTTAGTTTCTGATGCCATATGCTATCACCTCGCCTTCTAAAGGATATTGGTGAACATTCTTGATGTAGATTACATTCAGTTTGATTATCTTTTGGAAGCTAACGCTAACCATTGGCGTAGTGCTGATTTGTGTGGTGAAAATTTGGGGAAAAAACTAAGGGGCATATTTCAGTGGTATCAAAGCAGAAGATCTTGCCATCCTATGAGAAAGACAAAGTTGATAGACGAGTGATAAAGGAATCAAATTCTACACCAGAGGGCAGATTTGAGTTCAGTATTGAAATTGGCAGTTAGGCATGGCTAATGAAGAAGAGATGAAGTTCTCAGAGACTCTCTATATGGTTGGAAAAAGACTTGACAAAGAATTTCAGTCAAGGGAAAATGAAGAGAACATTCTTCATTTGTTAGAACAATGTTTGAGACAAGTGAAGCCATCACCTTCAGAGGAAATGCAATTGGCATTAGCTCCTGTAGTGAATTTTTTGGATCAACCCTATTGGTTGAGGCATCCAGATGAAGAAACCAAGTTGCTGATTTCTTCTTGCTTTATGGAAGTGATAAGAATTGTGGAACCACAATTCCCATATGATGAAGAAACCATGAAGATCGTATTAAATATGATAGTGGAGAGCTTTCGAGATTTGGATGAAACTGGGAGTGGGTTGTTTTCAAGAAGGGCTACTGTTTTAAAGACATTTTTAGATGTAAGAACTTACATCCTTTTGATAGAATTGGTGATGGAAAATCAGATTTACCATGTGTTTAATTATCTATTCACTTCAACTTGGAGTGAGTAGGAAGAGGATGTGTTTGCAGCTGTTAAGAATGTTCTAATTGACACCATCAAAAAAGTTGTTTCTCTTCCCAAAAGTGTGCAATCCCTTGTCAAGGATGCTTATGAACATGAAGAGCAGATTTCTCCCACTGCTGATTTGTTAGTAAAATAAATTTTCAGTTAATGTGAAGAAAAGTTGAAACCATTTTTTAAGAAGACAATTGAGAACAAAGAGGCAAATTTTGAAGCTGAAGGGGAGGATGAAAATTGGAACCCTTTTGAATTCATAGCAAATGTTCAGAGGGCATCAACAGATTTGCATTCATCCAAGCATTCTGTAGAAGAATGTAATGTGACAGTGGAAGCTTTGAAGATGAGTGAGTCGACTTGTGTTAAGGAGTTTCAAGTTGAGGATTCAAAGGAAGAAGTTTTTGAAACAAGAGTTGACATGGAGTTGCATTAAGAGGCCATAAGTGCACTTCCAAATGAAGAAGTTCAGTTAGTAGAAGATATGTGTTCAACCAGCGAATTGCTTCTTCACAATTCCGGAGAATGTTGTTTTGAAATTCAAGCTAAGGAGGAGGAAAAGAAAGAGGAAGCTGAAGTCTCTTCCCACTACAAAGTTGATTTGACTAACTCCCTAGAATCATGTGTAGAAGACATGGAAAGAGAAGCTTCTAGTAGTTATAAGGCAGATTTCTCTTCACCTGAAGCCAAACTAAGGCAGAGGGCTAATAATTTGGAAGACACAATGGATGGGATGATGAGGAATGTCCATCACATGCGTGACAAGTTGAAGAGTACAACTCAAACAATTTTTGAAATCTTTATCCATCAAAGTTGTACTACATCATCTCAGCCATCTTATGAAGATTGCAGTTCAAGTTCACAAACTGTTGAAAATGGAGTTCGAGTTTTGTCAAAGCTTGATGGAATTCATAGGCAAGTAGAAAATTTGATTTATGATGTGCCAAGAGGAGAAGATGTATGTTGCATTTCTATTTATGATATGAAGTCCATTAAGTTTTCCTTGGAGGAAATTAAATCTAGTCTTTTGCACATCATTCGTGACAAAGGAAAAGTGGCCAAAATTGCCGACAAGGCATTGGAGTGGAACAAGCTTACCAAAGCCAAGTTGCAAGAAGTGTATGAGACTCTAATAGAAACCAAGAGACCCATTTGAAAGCACTCAAGGAATGCATAGAATGGTGTAGAGCAACACAATTGGCGTTGAACCCAAAGAAGTGTCGATTCATAGTACCATAGGGAAAACTATTGGAGCACGTAGTCTATAAAGTTGGACTGAAGACTGACCTAGACAAAATACGAGTGATTGTACAAATGGAGCACCTCAAAACATCATAGGAGGAGATATAGGGGCGCTTTTGTTCCTAGAGATTTAGCCATTTTTCCAACTGGCTAAAAATCTATTTAATCTCCAGCTACAGGCTGCTTACTCGTCTTCTAATATGACGGAGATATGCAATGGAATGCTGGATGTAACACAGATAGGATGAATACCTAAGATCACCAAAAATAAGACACTCAAGGATCCAAAACCTTTGGCGCCCCTGGCCTTTAGGGGCGCTTTTGTTTTTTCCTTGTCATTTTGACCAAGATTTAACCTCGTGTTTGACCTCTGATTCCGACAATTGAACAATTTAGATTGACCTGCTAATGGGTGCATTGCGAAGCCTGATCAAACGTGAGACAAACATCCTAGGTGTTGTTTGGTCGGAAATCTTCATTTGGTCCCTCAAAA
>VDFB02075321.1:134306344-134486226 GCA_007258455.2 Sequoia sempervirens | reverse complement strand
ACGGACAAACAGAGATAGTGAACAAGTGGTTGGGAGGCTACTTGAGGAACTATGTTTCAGAACAGCAAAGAGCATGGGTGAAGTGGCTTCACATAGGCGAGTATTGCTATAATTCTTCTTTTCACATGTCAATAAGGATGTCACCTTTCATGGCTCTTTATGGTTATGAAGCTCCTAGCTTTGCTGATTTGGTGTTTGGTGATAGCAAAGCCCCTCAAGCCAAGGATTTGTTATAGTAGAGTCAAGATATCTTGAAATCATTGAAGAACAATCTTCAGATTGCACAGAATCAGCAGAAGATGTACACTGATCAGCGGCGTGTTGAGCGCTCTTTTGAGGTTGGAGATATGGTTTATCTTCGACTACAACCTTACAGACAGTCTACTCTCAAGAAGAGTGGAGCTGAGAAGCTCAAACCTCGTTTCTATGGGTCGTTCAAAGCTATCAGAAAGGTGGGAGTAGTTGCATATGAGTTGGAGCTACCTTTGAATAGCAAAGTGCACAATGTCTTCCACGTGTCTCGCCTCAAGAAGGCACTTGGACACAATGTTATTGCTTCATCACAGTTGCCACCTCTGGATGAAGAAGGACAGTTAGTTTTGATTCCTGAGGAGATTCTTGATTCTAGAGAGCGTTCTTTGAGAAAAAGAACAATCAAAGAGTATTTGGTGAAGTGGAAGAACTTGCCTATGGAGGATGCGACTTGGGAGAATGATGAGATTCTACAGCATCCAGGCTTGCGATTGCTTGAGGACAAGCAATCTTGGGTAGGGCGGACTGTAATGTCCCCTTCTCGAGCATGATCTTTTTTTGTTGACCGTTGGCCTATTTTGGAGACCCGTAGGCTACTCGGGGGTGAAAATTAGGGTTTCATGGTTGGTGGTTTCTTTTGCTCGCGGATTGGTGATTGAACTGCGGTTTCCTTTTGGGTTTTTCGTGAGCTTCGTGGTGATGTGATTTTCTTGGCATTCTGAGCACTTTCATGAAATTACTATTTTTAGTAAATTCTATTTCTGGCAGTGGTCCTATTGGCTTCGGCACAGTTGGCTCTCATCTTCAGTCAGTCTAGTTGGTTTGATCAATCTTGACCTTGGGAAGCATTTTTGGTGAGATTTGTCCAGTTGATTTAAAATGTTATATTTTAATATTGTGACCCCTTGGTCTAGTGTAACAACTTTAAGTTGTTCTTAAAAGGGGGACTTGGAAGGGTGACGCCTCATGCTGATGATTTAATATTTTCTTAAGGTCAAAAACAATGCTTTAAAAGTGGACGCCTATCTTATGGTGGAGATTATTTTAAATTAAAAGTCAAATTTCCTTGAAGAAAAAGGGACGCCATCTTTGGAGGGAAAAGGAGTTATTTCAAATTTGAAAAGTAAGGGTTTCTAGAAGCTTCTGGAGAGTCTTCACAAGTTTATAAAAGGAGGTCTTGGTCTTCATTTGGATTATCTGATATCTTGAGTAATGTTATGTTGCCAAAATGGTGTTCGACTGCTTCGAGGAATGAATGCCTCCTAGCTTGGCTCAACTTCGTGCTTGTGAGATAGCACCTAGTGGAGAAGTTTGCTTATTTTTGAGTGATTTTGTAGTGAGTTTGCTTTGTAGCTGTTGTCTCTTCATTGTAATCTTTATATTTGCAAAAATAATCAAAAATCTGGAGTTGCTGGTTTGTGTTGCAGATTGGAGTTTTACCTCATAAGTCCTTGTGTGATTTTATTTTGGTTTTGGGTAGTTTACCCATGCATTTGCTAGGCAAGGGCGCCCCTTTAAGTGAAGTTTGGAATTTTTTGAAGAAGTCTACAATTTATTAAGGCAAAATCGCCCCTCCTTGCAGCCATACCATCTGGAGGAGTCTTGGGAATTGTGTTAAAAAATATTAAGGCAATTTAGTGGGGGTTTTTCTGTCCAAGCTTGGTCGCCATCCTTCTAAGGGTGCTTTGCATTTGATTTCACGTCAATAGGGTTAGAAATGAGTGAGTTATGAGCATTTTGATAGGAGTCCATGTTGCTAGTTCTGATATTCATGTTGCTGGTCTGTCATATCAGACTTGAGAAAATTGTGTATGAGTGAAGGATTGGTGTTAGGAGTTCATGTTTGATCTAGTGGATGACATATTTACTATTGCAACACTTTGTGGAGCTCTAATCCTTCATCTTGTAGGCATTCTTCAATATATTGTAAGCTGCATAGTAGTACTGTCAGCATCTCTTCTAAATCTTGTTTTCATGCTTTGTAATTGCCCACTGAATAAGTGGAAGAGGCTAGCTTGCCGCCTGTTTACTTGAATTGCATTGTAATATCTTATGTCTCCGCCATATGGTCACCTCATCTCCATCCTGGATTGAGTAGCACATACTTGGTGTTGAGTTGCTTTCAGTATTGCAATAGATAGGGATCCTCTGACCATATGCATGCCGTCATCTGGCGCATTCTTGGTTAGGGTTAATTTAAGTTCATGCATTGCATCGAGATCCTCTGACCACATGCTAACACCTTGCCCATCTCGGGATCCTGGTGTACATTCTTGGTTAGAGTTGAATTCTGCATTGTTTAGTTATTTGCTAACCCTAACGAGTGTATGTTGTTTGTAATCACTTTCAAAAAACAAAAAAAATTTGGCTCGGTATATTTCAAATACGTTGCCATACATCTAGATGGAATTGCTCATGAATGGTGGCATCATGGAATGGTCACAATGGTCCATGATTAGATCACCTCTTATGCTGAGTTTACTGAAAGATTACTTGAGAGGTTTGATGTTAAGGATCCTAAACTCCATTTCAAGGAGTTAGCTCAATGGAAGCAGTGGGGATTAGTGGACTACATTGCTGATTTCTAGAGACTTGTCCTAGTCACTGATATTTTAGAAAGAAGGTTGCTGGTTTTGGTCATGGATGGTTTGATGGATCCCTTAAGAGGTTTGGTCAAAGCTCTCAATCCTAGCTCATTAGAGGAGGCAATCAAGAAAGCTAGGGACATGGATTCTGCCAACTTGAAGACCAAATTTTAGTCTAAAAGCTCTACCTCTCAAAAGGACAAGGGCAAGGAACCTTTCCAAAAAGAATGGCCAAAGAAAAATAGAATGGATGACGAGACTCACTAGGAGCTAAGGAGAAAGAAACCATGTTTCAGTTGTAGAGAGCCTTGGGAACCAGGACACAAATGTCTTGGTAAGGGCAAGGTGCATTACATAGAGATTGTTTCAAAAAGTGACGAAGAGGAGAAATCTAATCATAATCAAGGCAGTGAGAATAGTGAATCAGATGATAAGCAGTCAGATGCCAATGAGACTCCACCTTGTTGGGTGAAAATTATGTAATCAACTTTTCGATAGATTACACAACTTGGACTTCAGCCACAGCTATGTGAGATGTAAATCTCTCCTCTCGGAAAGGGGAGGCGCCCTTCTTACTGCTAACAGAAGCGATAGTAAAACAAACAAATAATTACAAAATGTACACGAAACTTACGGAGTGGGGGGGGTGTGTTACATTCATCCTTCTCTCTTTTTTAAGAGAAGATGTTTACAATGCTTCACCGTTGGAAGTTCACAATTCTTAACAACTTGAAACGATCTACTAGCAGTAATACCAATATCTCTATCTCGTCAAAGCGAAGCGTAGAGATACCAGAAGTAATTAACAATAGACAAATAAAGTAAAAAGGAAAGCTCATGAAGGCACAAAGTCGTTCCGTAGCTTTTTCAATGTTGGATCTATGCAGATGTACCGTTTGTCACGTTAAAAGCACAAAGTCTTCTTAGACGCAGCAATTCCTCAAACAACATGAACGATTACAAGCACAAAGTCTTGTAGATCATTCAACCGAATGATAAACAGAAATACAAATGCAAATCTAAATAATAAATGTAACACAAAGTTTACATAAACTACTCAGAGTCCTTCAGATTCTCAAGCTAATCACCACCAAATAAGATCAACTCACAAAAGTATCGAATCCAACGCAAAGTTTGGCTTGCAATCCTCTTCTTTATTGATCAAATTCCATTCACAAAGCATGAACGCAAAGTTTCACAAATTTGCTTCAAAAAGGGCAGCACTTCGTTGCAAAACACTAAAGGATAAGTTTACAATGAAAATCCCTCACATTATATAGAAAGAGGGATGAGCAAAAATAGAAAACTGATCGAGGAAATTAAGGAAAGTTAGGTGAGCGATTTTAGGAGATCTCACCTAACTTTGACCAAAGTCAAAGTGTAATTTGTTTTCAAAATATTACATCTTTGAGCTTGGTGTAATTACAATTTACAAAAAGACATTTGAAAATGTCGAGAAATATTTACAAGATGCATAAAGGGATGCACCGGAAATGTCTAACACTGGAGAACAGGAAGCTTCTTCATGTTTCTTTGCTTGGGCGCGGAGTCTTCATACTTCCTCCTGGTCTCCTGCATGAACTTTTTATTTTGATGAACCAAGATCAAAGGACATCACCTTCGAGATCACTTGACGAGATCTGGAGAGAAACTGCAAGGATGGTGAATCAATAGGCGTTAGCAGAAAAAGCAGCATTGGGAAGTGCGAAGCGAGCAACAATGTCGAGCAAGCATGAAATGGGGAATGATGCACGAAAAATGATGCACAAAATGGAAGGAAAAAAGTTCAGGAGTAAATCAGGCGAGTTTGAAGTTCATCTGGAAAAAGATTGTAAAAAGTGTAAGGGCGCCAAAATTCAGCGCCCTTACATCTTGGAAATTCAGACTTTGATGCAGGGGCGCTAAATTTTAGCGCCCTTGCACTTTTCAAAGTTAGAAAATATTTTGACATGTTCAACATGTCAGGGCGCCAAATTTTGGCGCTTCTGCATCTTTGGCATTTTTGGGTAAAACAGATGTAGAGGTGCATGAAAACGACGCTCAGGGTTGGCAAGGAGTTCATTTGTATGGAATTACAATTGAAATTCGTTTCATCACCATCGTATTTTCAAAGGAACCATTCTTACAACACAAGAGAATCCCCAATGTTCGCATCAGAACATTATAGAAAGGGAGACAAGGAAAGAAGTTAGGACAAAAAACGTTGGAGAGAAATGCAAGAAGAATGCATTGAAAACAAAACGCAAGAGTTCCTTTGCGCGAGGGTAAGAGGAGAGAGCCACGCAGAAATGCCATGGAAAGGATTGAAGCAATGAAAACGCAAGACCAAAACGCGAAGATTGTTGGAGAAGAATGCGAAATTCTAAAACACGTGTTTGCAGTTTGAAGAAAACTCGCCCAGCATGAAGAGAGGAAGAACAAAAATCATAACAATGAAAATGGCGAATTAAAACACTTTTAAGTGAAAGAGAAAATCAAAAACCTAACTCAAGTCGAGCAATAAATTTAGGCACGAAAAGTGGCACGATTGACGAAAAATGCGAAAATCATGAAGAAACGTGCCAAGGCCAAAAAAGTTTAAGTGTCAAGAAAAAGTGTAATAGCGCTAAAATTCAGCGCTATTACATTTTTTAGAAAGTTCACTTTTATGCAGGGGCGCTAAATTTTAGCGCCCCTGCACTTTTCATACTTAGCCAAATTTTGGCTTCAGAGCAAGAGCGCACTTTTTCAGTGCAACTGCATTTTTCGCAATTCGATAAGTATGAACAGTGAGACTTCGCGAAGGGGCTCGTTTCGAAGGTCTTCGCGAGGCGAACATAGGGGGATGCTTGAATTGACTATTTGAGGCTTTGAAACGCATTTTGAGGTGGCTTGAAAATCACTTCGTTATGCGTACTTGAACTTCACGAATCCTAGGAAACGAACAAGTTTCGTAGGGGGGTTATCCATGGAACGAGCGCTGCTAGATTCCGTGATAACAGCTGGCTCCTGTTGGGGATCTTCCTTCGGTTGTTCTTTGACAAGAACAAAGGAAGAAGAATTCCAGAATTCAAGTGCCTTTATCCATCCATTGGGCTTAGAGTCAGGCGACAACAAAAATAAAATCTATGAAAACAAGACGCACACTTATGCAAATGCACTTATTGAAAAGGGAAAAACCTACCTAATTAAAACTAGCCATCAATGAAATCTTCTCAAATGAAACCATTCACAGGTTCAACAAAATAGTTGCCTTTCTTCAGCAGCTTGCAAGGCCTTCCATGATCATTAGCAGCTACATGTAGATGAGGTTGAAGCATTTCTTCATGAAAGAGATGAACAGGTTCAGCTACCTTTGAAAATATTATGGATATACTACTGCTCCAAAATAAATCATTGAATCCAGGTTGCTCCTGTGCATCTACAAATATATCTTTAGCTACATCCTCAAGTTTATCTTCATGCTCAGGTGCAAGTGGAACCTTTGTCTTCCCATTGGCCTCCAACCAAGCAAGATGTCTTATGGGACACTCCCTTGATCGGTCAAAAATTGAATGCTTCTTACTAGTTGCTACCTCAACAACTGATTCATCAACCATGGCAACCTCATGCCGATTGGGATGATCTCCTTCATGTGACAAAAATGAAGATACGACTGCATTGCATACCTCAATATGATGTTCACCATCCTCAGACTTGGGAAAATCTGAATTATTTATAAGAAGGTCCTCACGTGACACAGATGCATTCTTTTCAACTTGACTGAAATTTGAATGCATGTCCATCTTTTCAGATCTCAAGAAATGATTATTTTCATTCACTTGAATTTCAGCAAAATGACTTTCATCGTCCTGCTTTTCATCAATGGCTTTCTGAGACTGCATAAACCAGAATTGGGAGTCGCCAGCTATGTCTACTTCCTTTTCTCGGAAGAGAACAGCGAGATCACTTGGATCGGAGTCAGGATGTTTCACTACTCCTTTTACTAATGGTACCTCAAGAGCAAGCCTCTTTGGAGGTGAAGATAACTTTTGTTGATTACCAACAACAAAATTATGAGCAGCATTTGAAATTGACCTCCTTGGTACGTCCTTGCAAGGCACAAAAAACATGCCTTGAGTTAACTGCTTTTTGAGGTCAAATAGCTCATTTTCCAACCTTTGCACCATAGGATCCCTCCTTGTGATGGAAGAAAATAACTCCAAAGAAGAGCTTTCTTCAGATTCATCTGAGTCAATTTTTATTTGCCCAGCAAGAATGAGATCATCTTCAATTTTTGTCGCCAAGGTCTGCACAACTGCAAGAGTAGCTGGGGGTGCTCTTCTCAATAGGAAACCAACCTCGGGCACTTGAGCATTTACAAAGAAACATTTCAAATTCTCAGCTGTAGGTTGAGCAACAATTGGAATTCTTCGTGTCAACTTGTTGAAGTGAGCAATGAACTCACGCATGGGCATGTGAGATTCCTTCTTCAACTGGGTGAGCTAAGCCAACAAAGCATGAGCGTCTTCAGGAGGCTTGAACCTTCCTTAAAACTTGGCTATGAGAGTTGCCCAGTTTGTGATGGTACTTGGAGCCAAATGATAAAACCAATCTGCAGCAACGCCTTGGAGAGTCTCCACAAACAGCCTTACAGATACATCTTCGTATTCAACACCATGAACTCCACAAGCGATGTAGAAAGCAGCAACGTGCTCATCAAGATGTTGTTCTCCATCACCAAAAAACTTGGGAAAGTACTTCCGCGAGCCTTCAGGAAGAGCATGTAGGGGTAGAACTAGGCTCAATGGACCAAAAGCATTTCCCCAAGGACCTTGAGCAGCCATTTACATGTCCTTGGTGAAATCTTGAAAAACTTACAAGAAAATAAATTACAATAAAAAAGGACATAGGTATACTTCAAACGAAAGCATGAGGCTTTAGAATGTGTATCGTGTCCCCAGCGGAGTCGCCAAAAAACTATTGGGTGAAAATTATGCAATCATCTTTTCGATAGATTACACAACTTGGACTTCAGCCACAGCTATGTGAGATATGAATCTCTCCTCTCGGAAAGGGGAGGCGCCCTTCTTACTGCTAACAGAAGCGATAGTAAATCAAACAAGTAATTACAAAATGTACACGAAACTTACGGAGTGGGGGGCGTGTGTTACATTCATCCTTCTCTCTTTTTTCAGAGAAGATGTTTACAATGCTTCACCGTTGGAAGTTCACAATTCTTAATAACCTTAAACTAACAACTAGCAGTAATACCAATATCTCTATCTCACAAAGCGGCTGAGATACTGTATAATTAACAATAGACAAATAAAGTAAAAGGGAAAGCCACAAAGGAACAAAATGTCTTAGCTTTTCAATGTTGGATCCGCAGATGTAATTGCTTGTCACGTTAGAAGCACAAAGTCTCTAGACGCAATTCTCAACATGAACGATTACAAGCACAAAGTCTTGTAGATCATCCAACAAAAGTATCAAAGAGCACGAACGATTACAAGCACAAAGTCTTGTAGATCCTTCGACAAAAGTATCCAAGAGTATGAATAATTACAAGCACAAAGTCTTGTAGATCATTCAACCAAAATATGCAAGAGCATGAATGATTACAAGCACAAAGTCTTGTAGATCATTCAACCAAATGATAAACAGAAATACAAATGCAAATCTAAATAGTAAATGTAACACAAAGTTTACATAAACTACTCAGAGTCCTTCAGATTCTCAAGCTAATCACCACCAAATAAGATCAACTCACAAAAGTATCGAATCCAATGCAAATTTTGGCTTGCAATCCTCTTCTTTAATAATCGAATTTCATTTACAAAGCATGAACGCAAAGTTTCACAAATTTGCTTCAAAAAGGTAAGATTGCTGTAAACACCAGCGATAAGTTTATAATGAAAATCCTCACATTATATAGAAAGAGGGATGAGCAAAATAGGAAATCGACGAGGAATTAAGGAAAGTTAGGTGAGCGATTTTAGGAGATCTCACCTAACTTTGACCAAAGTCAAAGTGTAATTTGTTTTCAAAATATTACATCTTTGAGCTTGGTGTAATTACAATTTACAAAAAGACATTCGAAAATGTCGAGAAATATTTACAAGATGCATAAAGGGATGCACCGGAAATGTCTAACACTGGAGAACAGGAAGCTTCTTCATGTTTCTTTGCTTGGGCGAGGAGTCTTCATACTTCCTCTTGGTCTCCTGCATGAACTTTTTATTTGGATGAACCAAGATCAAAGGACATCACCTTCGGGATCACTTGACGAGATCTGGAGAGAAACTGCAAGGATGGTGAATCAACAGGCGTTAGCAGAAAAAGCAGCATTGGGAAGCGCGAAGCGAGCAACAATGTCGAGCAAGCATGAAATGGGGAATGATGCACGGATAACGATGCACAAAATGGAAGGAAAGAAGTTCAGGAGTAAATCAGGCGAGTTTGAAGTTCATCTGGAAAAAGATTGTAAAAAGTGTAAGGGCGCCAAAATTCAGCGCCCTTACATCTTGGAAATTCAGACTTTGATGTAGGGGCACTAAATTTTAGCGCCCTTGCACTTTTCAGAGTTAGAAAATATTTTGACATGTTCAACATGCCAGGGCGCCAAATTTTGGCGCTTCTGCATCTTTGGCATTTTTGGGTAAAACAGATGTAGAGGTGCATGAAAACGGCGCTCAGGGTTGGCAAGGAGTTCATTTGTATGAAATTACAATTGAAATTCGTTTCATCACCATTGTATTTTCAAAGGAACCATTCTTACAACACAAGAGAATCCCCAATGTTCGCATCAGAACATTATAGAAAGGGAGACAAGGAAAGAAGTTAGCAGAAAAAACGTTGGAGAGAAATGCAAGAAGAATGCGTTGAAAACAAAACGCAAGAGTTCCTTTGCGCGAGGGTAAGAGGAGAGAGCCACGCAGAAACGCCATGGAAAGGATTGAAGCAATGAAAACGCAAGACCAAAACGCGAAGATTGTTGGAGAAGAATGCGAAATTCTAAAACACGTGTTTGCAGTTTGAAGAAAACTCGCCCAGCATGAAGAGAGGAAGAACAAAAATCATAACAATGAAAATGGCGAATTAAAACACTTTTAAGTGAAAGAGAAAATCGAAAACCTAACTCAAGTCGAGCAATAAATTTAGGCACGAAAAGTGTCACGATTGACGAAAAACGCGAAAATCATGAAGAAACGTGCCAAGGCCAAAAAAGTTTAAGTGTCAGGAAAAAGTGTAATAGCGCTAAAATTCAGCGCTATTACATTTTTTAGAAAGTTCACTTTTATGTAGGGGCGCTAAATTTTAGTGCCCCTACACTTTTCATACTTAGCCAAATTTTGGCTTTAGAGCAGGAGCGCATTTTTTCAGTGCAACTGCATTTTTCGCAATTCGATAATTATGAACAGTGAGACTTCGCGAAGGGGCTCGTTTCGAAGGTCTTCATGAGGCGAACATAGGGGGACGCTCGAATTGACTATTCGAGGCTTTGAAACGCATTTTGAGGTGGCTTGAAAATCACTTCGTTATGCGTACTTGAACTTCAAGAATCCTAGGAAACGAACAAGTTTCGTAGGGGGGTTATCCGTGGAACGAGCGCTGCTAGATTCCGTGATAACACACCTAAAGGAGTAAAAGGTGGTACACTTGCTACTATGTCAGGTACTCCTAGATTCAACTTGTTTAGAGTTCGGGGAGTGCTATGGGGACAAAGGATTACAATCTTGATTGATAGTGGGGCTACCCACAACTTTATAGACTCTTCTATGGTCACCAGGGTTTGCAAACTATGGAGCATGAGGGATTCAATGTCATGGTTGCAGATGGGTATCAAATTTCTTGTATGTAGAAGGTTCCTTAGATGAGCATCATGATTGGTAACTACACAGTTACTAATGATTTATATGCGGTTGACTGTGGTGACACCAATGCCATCCTAGGTATTCAGTGGTTACTCTTGCTTGGGAAGTATTCCCAAAACTTCCAAACCATGGAATTCAAATTCAAGGTAGATGGAAAGAAAGTGGTATTTGGAGGCATGTCTAATGGATCTCCTAGAGTGGTTTCAGCCAAATGTACGGAGAGAATTTTTAGACACGGCGTTGTTGCTTATGTGGCACAATGTCTAATCTCTTCTAAGTCCATGGACAGTGGGCCTAAGCCTTAACAAGATGATTTGCAAGAGGTATTAAACAACCACAGTGTGGTCTTCAGTGACATCCCTCTAGGGAGGCCACTAGACAGGGGCTTTGAGCATATCACTGAGCTTGAGGAAGGGGCTAAGCCTATTATTGCTACTCCCTATTGGCATCGCAAGAAACTCAGGGATGAGATTGAGAAAGCTATCAAGGAACTATTGGATATGGGTCATATTAGGCCAAGATTGAGTCATTTTGCATCTTCTACATGGTGTTGGTTAAAAAGAAGGATGGGACTCTTAGAATGTGTATTGACTACCGTGCACTAAATAAGAAGACAATCAAGAATAGGTATCCAATTCCCAGGATTGATGAATTGTTAGATGAGTTGTATGGGCCTGTCTTCTTCTCAAAGATAGATCTCAAATCAGGATACCGCCAAATTAGAGTGCAGGACCAATACATACATAAGATAGCTTTTTGGTGCCATTATGGGCATTACAAGTTTTTCGTCATGCCATTCGGTTTGACCAAAGGCCCCGCAACAGTTTAGTCTTGCATGAATCACATTTTCAACAAGAAGTTGCGGAAGTTCCTCCTTGTATTCTTCGATGATATATTGATATACAACAAAACATGGGAGGACCACCTAAAACATCTTGATGAGGTGTTGGGGATCATGGAGGCACAATCATTGAATTCCAAGGCCTCCAAATGTGAGTTTGGGATGGAGATATTGTACTTGGGTCACATCATCAATGTCCAACAAGTGATTAATATTATTATATGCCAATCGCCCCAATTCTGAAATTATGAACAATATATTTGCAAGATTCTGATTTATCCTTCAAACCTTGATCTTGAACCTCTTCTTATAAATTCTAAAAAATATTTAAAGCACAATGCACAACCCCTGTACGAAGTTGTCAGCTAGCAGCCTTGAGAGATCTTGCACTCCTGTAGCATGTTGTTCCTCATGAGGGCTTTCATCCTCAATGAAGCCAAGATTTTTAAACTCTCCACTCTACCTGCAAAACCCTTATCAATTTTCTTTTTTCAACATGAATGTGCAAATGAGCTCACAAAAAGGGATTTTATATTTCCCTCAATTTCCATGGCCAAGTTGGCAATTTAAAATTACTTTATTTCCTGCCTTATATCTCCTTTAAGTTGGCGTCCAACTTTATATTATAAAATAATCTTTTAAAACTCCTTATAATTCCTTTTATCATAAGTCATTAAAATATATAAATAACTCCAACATGTGGTGAAACTTTCACCCAAGGACAAGCAATGGAATTTCAAGCCCTTCCTTGTCTTTTGGAAGACACAAATGTGCAGTTGATATTTGAACTAGTGAAAGAAATGCCAAAACCCGCAACAACATTAAGGCTGAAGTGGGCTATAATGGAATTCAATATTTGGTTATCCAAACATGAGTTTGCAGATCAATTGAAGCTCAAGGAACCAAATATTTTAAGTGGCATCTTTAAGATTGTTGGTGGGACAAAAACTATTGAGCTAGGGGTTTCTTTGCAACAGATTACAACCTTCTCATATCAGGCTATTGAAAAGCTTGCTCCATGGGAACTCTAGTTGTACAAAGGAAAACTAAAAATGACAGCTCAAGCTCTATGTAAGAATCCAGGTGATTCTCAACCCCGAAACCCTAACTGAAATGCTGATTTTTGAAAGTTTTGTGTGTTTTGTATTTTTTTTGAGGTTTTTGATAAATAATAAGAAAGCTGCGATTTGCTCTAAAATTGCTTTAAAAATCCAAAATAAATCTAAAGGCAATGAAAATGCTTGGAAAATACTCAGAACATATAGGCGCACCAGTTTATTGAGTTTCCAGAGCTTTTACAATATCAAAAATGAACATATGAATAAAATATGATTTTATTTCTAAAGAACCTGATTTCTCTTGCAGCCGCTTGAAAGAATGAAAGAATTTAATATCGCCAACTCCAGATCACAGATCTCCAAGCTCAGTAAGAAGAGAAACCTCCAGGAAACCAAGGCGCACTAGATCCCAATGATATCAACTGAAGACTGAAGGCGTTTTTTTCTTCTAAGTAAAAAGTACGGCCTGCTGGTACAAATTTGTACGGCCCAGCTGCTGTCATAAATATGGTACAAACTTATTGAAAGAAGTGCCAAATCCCTGTAGAAAGATCTCTGAAAGGTTCGCCCCAAATGACTGAAGAATATTCTCTGCAAACCCTGTCTGAATCAATCAATAAACTCAACTGCAACTTCTGTGTGAAGCTACCAAGTAGACAATCTTCAACTGGTATTGCACAATCTCAGTATGCCAGATTCTGAAGAGGTATCGTTCTCCAAAATCGTTCGTCTGCTAAAACCCTAGGTTTTGCAAACTTCAATGCTCAGAGCAAATAGAAGACAAATTGAATAATCAAATCATAAGAGTTCGATTTGTCTTTTCCTATGAATATATAGTTTCCTTCAAAAATTCGACCCAAAACCTTCTTTTAATAATCATTTAATAAAATGATTAAATACACCCTTGACTTAGGAGAAATACATTAAATAATTGGCGCCCATCATTTAAATGAATAATCACTTATTCATTATATTAATTTTTTTCACTTTATTATAAAGTATAATAAATACTTTATAATGCCCCTTTAAATTAAATATTTAAATAATTAATAAAGTGACTTTAATATAAAGTCAAAAATATTAATTATTCATTAAACCATTAAATACTCCATTATTTCTCCATCTGACCGTCAACTGAAGAACTGGGTCGACTCTGAGCTAAACAGCTGAACCAAGTGCCCTGCCCAAAATAGCAACTTCCGCCTGTCCCACTTTCTAAAAATAGAAAGTCTCTGAAAAACCACTCTGAAGGATTCTGCGAAGGCCCAACCTGAAACAACTGCAACAATGAAACTCCAGAACACTGGGTAACTGCCTCAATTGATCCTCTGCACACATCTGTCAGCCTACGAGGATCGAAATAATAGGCTAACCACATATCCAGCTGCGCTGACTAGGATGGGGGCATCACACTCTAGAGCAAGAGGGTTTTTCTACCCATGATGCATTGCAAGTAGTTATTTCCCTTTTTGCAACATATGAGGAATCTGTAATTAAAATTCCAGGGATTACATCGAGTGCAAACACAATGTTGATACCCCAAGAACACAACATTTTGTCTTCCCCAGTATGGAATCCAGATATAGATAATACCACAATTTGGTATGGCAGATATTCGGGTTTGGTGAAGAATGCAAATCTTGTAGATGTTGCTTCAACAAGAGGATCAAAAGTTGTTGCTGATTTGGCAATGAGTCTTGTAGTGGTTGATAAAGGAATTTGGAATGGAGCTCCAAACATGACTAGAAAGAAAAGAATGAATTTGTACATTCGAGAATACCAAACCCCTCAAGGTGCAGAACTGGTCAAGGATTCCATTTGAGAACAGGACCTTTCGAGAAAGAATCATCAACTTGGTCAGGCTGATTGGACTTGTGGTGTCAAGGATTATACTATATGGCTCATTTTGAGTGTTGTTTTCCATCCCAGTACTACTTGATGCAAGAGAGTTTCTCAAACCCTCTAACCTCACTTCAACAACACACGAGATAATTCCAAGATTGATTTAGATAATGCCAAAAATCAGCAACAAGTATGATTGTTTTATTGCTCAAAATCTCCTGTATTACATGGGATCCTAGCCAAATTGAAAATATAATGTTTGCAGCCCCCTGGACTGATGGAAAACATCAAAAATCAGATTTAGAAGTCTGATACAACCAACAAGATCAATCACAGGTCAGCTTTCTTCAATCTCACTTCTTCCTATAACGTCATTCTCCTTCTACCTACAATCTTTTTTTGATAATAATTGACACGATGCACTTGCAATCTTTAAAAATTATTTGCTGCTGTATATCACCTCAGACCTGCAACAACAATGTCTACTAACCTTTCCCAGGAAAATCTATGCCCCTCCCCTATAACCAAATTCTGGAAAAAAAAATCAATTAAAATTGTCAAGTCACCTCTTTCCTGCTTCCACTATCTCCTTCAATTTTGTAACTCCCATCTCCACGTCCAATCTAGGAAAAGCCAATTAAAAATAATCAAATAAAATATTAATTCCTCCCATTCATGTTCAAACCACTCCCAGGAAGAAAAGCCATGAATAGCTGACAACCAAGACTCTCCACTCGCAAATAGCAGCCCATTTTGAAAAATACATCATCAGCACCATATGGGCATCCAACTTTGCCTATAGCTGTTGAGGAGTTTTTAAATGACTTGCAACAATTTGTAACTCCCCAAGAAAACCCATGCCCAAGTTGTCTTTTTGCCTTTTCAGGCATTAAAATGCACTCAACACTATCCCCCACTACAACAATTGCAACATAAATTAAACCAATTATTTTAATCTGATTTTTGACTTAAGATCATCAATTTATTTCTCAAAACATTATTCAGACCAAGTCAACATCAAAAATTTAATCTTTTTGGTTGATGCAAGATTGTCAGCAACTGTGGATGCTCTTGCATCACTACTGATTCCAACATTCTCAGTTTTTTTCACACACTAACAACCACCAAGGAAAGTTTGATTTCATGGAAAATGCGATTTCTATTGTTTTTCTTCGAAGAGGTGTTTGAGTTTTATACAAGGACATTTCCAACTATTGCAACTTTACTTTTGAGCAAGGAAAGGCATGAGGACAGCCATGACAAAATACTGCAGCTGATTGCATCATGCTCAGACAGTGTTAACCCGGCAAGTGTTGAAGAATTTCCTTGGTTGAATCTAGGGACAATATGGAAAATCGTGATCAGCAAGTGTAAAGGACCCAGGATTGATGAACCTCAATCCATGATATGCTGCCTTGGCGTGAAGTGGGTAGTGGTTCAGAGAGTTGTCATTGCTTAGGGACAAGCAATACTTGGGATGAGAGGGCTGTCATGTCCCCTCCGTCTAGGAGAAATGATATTATTTAAATTTGATAGTGTTTCTTTAAACACTATAAATAATAATATAATATTATAATAATATAAATAATTTTAATAAATAAATTTAAAAATAATAATAATCACCTTCCAAGTCAGCCCCAAAGAGTTTCAAAAATAAGGTCGGCTTATTTGAAAATTAACCCAAATCAATATAAAAAGGGGACGCTCAAAGCTCATTTGGGTATCTAAGAGCTTTATGATATTTGAGTTTTTCGAATTTCACATTGTTTGCTGTTGGGACAAAAACCCCTGCATCAGCACATTGAGATATTTGGACGAAACCCCAAATATTTCTCCTGGGTGACTTCACTTCTGGAGGAGCAGTTCAGGCTAATAAACTACACCAGTGTTTTCAAGAAAGTGTTAAAGGAAATCAGTGTGGGCATAGCACAAAGACTACAGTAATAGGGAACTAGCAGCATATATGACCACAGGATACTGAAGTGGAACATAGGATCAGTTTGGTAAAAGAATGATTTCCCAAATACCTAGGCACAGAACAGATTGGAAGGGAACTCTAGGTCCTGGTGAATAAATCATGTGTGCATCAGATTTGATTTTAAATTAAGATTATTTGTTATTTCTGCTTGTTATGCTCAGTTGTTTATACTTGACGATGATCAGTAACTGTCAAGTTGTGAAGGAAGCATATTGAATCATTTTGTATTTCTGTTGTTAGTTATCTGGCTGAGTTGGCCCCAAGGAGTCTAACTAGCTGGTCCCGTTTTACCCAGATTTACCCTTCCTGCTATATACCCTGTGTATGGAGGTTTACTTGTCAGATATCTATACAAAACATTTGTAATCAAGTCCAGTTTTGGTTGAAGACTCTTAATGGACTGAACTAAATTGTTTTCCATTGTTCTCCAGGCTCCCAGTTTGTACAGGGGATTTCCTCCAAGCAAGCATGAGATATGCAAACATCAAACATAAACAAACTCGATATAAATTTACAGCATAGCCTCACTAACAAGCCACATGTAGAAGTTGAACCATAAAAGGATATTGTCATGTTAAAAAAATACCACATGCATCGCACAAGTAACTTCAATGTCATTAATTCTCCAAATAATAGCAAGACGAATTTGTCAAAATATTACCCAGAGTTGCAAGAAGATAGATCTCTATCCTTCATATGGCTAAGATGATAAAATCAGCTCCAAGAAAATAATTTAATGCAAGGACACCATATTCTATATTACTTATTGGGAATAACACTAAGGAGATAGCTACTGAGCTGAATTTCATTACAATTTACCTAGAAACAAATGAATGTATTAAATATAAAAAGCTGGTTAATCGAAGAGTTCTATGCATCACTCACATGTATATGACCAAGAGGCCAAATAAACAGCATTATTTCCCCCCTTACCTCTTTGTTGAAGTCAAATACACTAATGGCTACTGAACTTTACTAAGCATGAAGCTCATTTGAGGTACCATATGCTAGCTAATGTGCCAAGGACAAGATAATATTTGGACTAGAAGAAATGACAAACAGGTTATTCAAATTCATTAAATGTTTAAAACTCAAAGGTTGTGCAAGGTCATCGAAAGAGCCATGTAATTACTAATGACGAATCTTGTGAGGAATCATATATTCCTAGTCTTGAGATAGTGGAGTAATCCCCTTCATTATGAGAGAAACATCAAATTAGCATCAAGCATGGTAGCACATCTTAAAACTGACCAAGACTTGAAACGGAAGTGACTCAAAACTCAGCAAAATATGACATCGAAAACAGCAAATGAAACATCTCATTACTGTAAAAGGAAGCAATTAAAAATAAGTGTCATAACAAAGGAGGAGGAAGTACCTCCAGCGTAAAGTTGACCAAGGTTTTGAAAGGCATCAATGGTAGCAAGTGATATGTGTGGAAAGCTTGTGCCAACTGCTAGTAAAGAGATATCCGCCAAAGTATAATTCCATATCCTTTCTCTTGTGACCACCTTAGCCCCAGTGTCAGGATCTAAAATAACAATCTTCCGGGTCTGTTGCACAACTTTCTCCATTGAACGGAAAAAGCAACCAGTTATGGCAGACAATCCGATAAAACAATATATAAGGCCCAAAAAATATATAGATGTTCGAATTCCATTGCCAATGTTGGTCTCAGAATGGAACAAAAGATAGCTCTTGCAGTTAATCTCAGAGAAACTTATTGAGTTGTTTGCAACAAGTTTAGAAAGAAGTCTAATTGCATAAAAATGTCCATTCCCATCCGAATTGAAAATTTGTGTATTAAAATGCATTGTTGTCACTGCAAAATTCAACATTGGCATATAAATTTCAAGTCAGAAATCCGTCATCATTAATCAATAAGTTACTATAAGTCTATAACAATATCCTAAACACAATATTGCAACTAAATCAGAATTATTGTTATTGTAAAAAAACATATTCACTACTAAATGGGTTATGGTTAAATGATTCAAATTTAATCTAGAACACCGACGAAACAAAATATAAGCAAAGAATTTATAATAAAATATATGATTTTTTTGATAGTTTCCCTAATTCTATAATTCTCATAAAATAATATCTATAGACTTGATGCAAAAATTCATCGATGAGCATGGACTCATGATAAGAACAAAATTAATGCTAAGGAAAGGAAAAGGACATAAATACTACCTTACCCCTGCTGATATGTCTCCAAAATGTCCTCAAAACAGTTTGCACATTCTACTTTTTATTCAGATTTGATATATTGGATATCAGTAAAACCAGCTTGGAAATTTTTCACTCATAAAAGAGAAGAGTGTCAGATCTTTAAAAACGGATGCAGAATATTATTATTTATTTAGATTCAGAAAAAGACTTGGAACTTTATTTAGTCTATCTTCCGAATTTTCCACCTTGACTGCTACGAATGTTGTTTATCATGATTTTAGGGAAAATATTGTTAATGCATCCCTAATGTTTGGTTTAGGACAATCAATAAAACAATTTGAAAAGTTATTTTTCAGACATGTAGCAAAATGTAGTTATCAAAAACCATGCAATGATTGTGCTCTTTAAATGTCATATAATTTATTTGGGCTTGTCTTATCTCCTAACATCTTATGGGCAATTTGGAAAGATAGGAATGAGGATATGTTTCAGGGTACTAGGAGAGTACTTACTGAGTCTTTTAGAAGGCTCACCTTTCATAAAGTTGCTGTGCAGGTGACATTAACAGTGGAGATAGCAAAAGACAAGTTCGGGTAGCTGATAAAGGAAGGGACAAAGGAAATCAGCAGGACAAAGGAAATCAGCAGGGAAGAAATAAGATATGGAAGACACTGGCCGTTTAAAGAAGATGACAATATCCCCTTCAGAGAAAACTACCTTGAATTTCAAAGGAAATATATTAGGAAGTATGCAGGGGAAACTGTGGAGAAAGAGTTAAATATACAGAAAAGGCAGCAGCACAACAAGAAATAAGACAAACAGATTTATAAGTCTTGAAATCTGTGTTGAATTAACAGTCTTTTGGTGTAATGTTGGTATGATTAACAGCAGATTATAGGCATATAAGATACGGTGTAATGTTGCAGATAGTCATGCGGTAACCTTGTAAAAAAGGATATGCAGCAGTTATAAAAGTCATTTAATAGGCTTTGTTTTAGGCATGGAGTTGTAATAGTTATGTAAAAGTCATGTAAACAGAACTTGGTAAGCTGACCCTACGAGGTCTACATGTTGAATTCTGTACTAATCTTTTTGTAATCGTTATTTAATACAAAAATAACACACTTCAAAAAAAAAAACAGCTAATTCGACTCTAAACAATACAATTAATCTAAAACGTACAAGGTAAGGATTCAATACCCAATCAAAGTGAAAATCCAAAAGAAATACAACACTAAGACATAAATTAAACCATAGAACATTATATTAATTGCTTCAAAGTAATACTCAATTACATTCAGTGTCAAAGATTAAACAACTTATACAACAAGAAAATTGTTAAGGCTAATCCAATTGTTCTTAGGCTATAAAAGAATCCTAACTACTGAGCTAGAGGCTAAATTTACAATTTACAAGGTCATCAAAATACACCACGTATCAATATGCTATCCTGTTTACAAATGGCATCAAAATTTCTAATATGCTATGTGGATGATCTGCTTTAGCCCTAAATTGGCTAAATACATATCTGTCTAGCATATTTATTGCTTGCTCCTCGAGCATTTTCTCTTTTCTGCAGGATTCTCCACCAATTTTCCTGTTATGATTACCAAATCATGGACATCGGAAGATCCTTTTGCTAGTGATTCACCTCAACATTTTCTGCACAGCTTTATGCTTCTAACAGCTGCCTTGTTGCTTTCGGTAAGTTTTATTTTCATTCTTGCCTTTAGCATACTCAGTAATCTCACTGGCAGCTCTTCCTCAAAAAATTAACATAGTCCGAGATCAGCTTAATCAACATCTGACGGTAGTTGCTGCAATTTTTCGGACAACATATCTACATTCCATACACTCCAAAAATTCTGGAAATGATTCAAAACATTAAGCTCAAGGGCATGGGCCCAATATTTTAGACATCATTTTCTATTTCCAGCATAGTGTACCATCCATTCTATCAACAGTGGGAACATATTTGTTCTGACAACACTACCTGTATGCTTCAAATTCTCTGCAATTGGTTTATGTTGCAAGGTCTTTCTAGGGCGGACCTGACCATTTTATAATAGCTTTATTTCTTAAAGGCCGACCAGCCCTACAATGAAGCTACTTTGAGGATAAATAGCAGGTGCATCTTTTAGGAATTGTTGGAGCTCTAAGCCTACGGCTTCAACTGATCAACGGTGTGCACAACTTCAAGCCAAGTCTAACAAAAGTATTTTCTCAAAAGGCCGTTGATCACTGGATTTGGCTTCAATTGATGAGAAGCGGAGAGGAGGGGGTTTCTCCAAAAAATTCATAAGTTTCTAAGGCAAAATGATTTAAGCAAGAAGGAGCTCTGCCCAACCCAAAATACAACAATTTAGGGAAAACAGACTACAGTTACCTGCACCATACTTTGAGCAGTAGGTGAAAATGGTTTGGGACTCAACCTTCCATCATATTTTAGAATACATCAACAATTCAATGTTAAGCTACCAAATCCTTACACTTTGCCTCTTCTTGACTCTCCAATAACCAACTATCCATCAGACTCACATCTAGAACATCTAACACCCACAATCAAAGATATCATTGACTGAACAAAAATGTGCATGCACCAATAAACACGCCAACTCTTTCAAATAGCTAAGGCCGGACAATATGGTAATCAACATAAGTGGTGCCTTATGAAACAACTTCAATTGCGACTTGAATGAATGCAGAGCAGCACAATTGGGATCATTGCTTCTAAACAAGAGGCAAATAAGAGAGTAAACAAGGAAACTATTTATATTCAATGTTAGCTTTCTCAGCCACGTACATTTTTTCAAGTAGTGTGTGCAGTTCATCAAGTGTGCACATACAACCACTGCAGTGCACTTACGGCCTGTGCACTAGAAATCTTAATTGTCATCCACCATGCTTATATAAGTTGAACATGTTGCAACTAAATCCTGATGTAGGTCCATAAATACATTTTTATGACCTTCTAACTGGATTTAATATATTTCATAACATACGGGATTAGTTTAAGAGCTCTTTCTATAGCTAGCCATTCAAAGTTTATCAGCTTCAAATCCTTGTTGATTACAATTTCTGTGTCAATACCTAAACTTAGTCTTAGTAATGGGAACGCCTTGTCAATTTCTACAATTTGGAGTGATGTTTTGACCTGACAGTCCTAACTAGTTGGTGCTAGTTTACTTCACACTTTCCTTTATAGAAGGAATCCTAATGGAAATTACCCCGCACACCATCTGAGACGGGCATGTGGTTTTTCTTTGTCTCATTCATCTATATGAACAGCTATCAGCAAGTACCATCCTTCATTTAACCATGTTTTCACTTTTTCTCTTGTTGGAGACTGTTTGGGAACCCCTTGGGTAAAAATAGCAGTTTATTCCTATAGTAACAATCCTGATGTTAATAGAGAATGAAGAATAACGCATAGCACACAAAGATTCTCTCTCAAGCATGCATAACAAATTGTTTTACATGGCATTGCTCAATAAAGTATTTAAGCAGCCAAAATTCCATAGGATACCAATTTCATTGATTTTCAATAATCTTGTAGCTAAACAGAACACGGTTCCAACTCAAACAAGAATTGATATAGAGTTGCTGAACTTTTTGTTTCCTCATTACTAGCCATTGATGATGTTTCTGAAAGTGCAATTCTATAGCCATCGATTGAAGCCATTAGGCACTGACAACTTTGGCAAACTGTATAGTACATATACAATTTTTTGAATACTATGTTTATCTGAACTTCAGGACTGTAGGAATTTTTATCTTCCATGGAATAGATCCTTTGTAATTTTATCCACGTGTATTAGATGATCACAATTACTGCATAGTACATAAATTCTAGATAACTTAATCTTTCTTTCAAGTGTTCAAACGGATACTCTTACAATTTTTTACTTTGCCTCTGGAGTATAGATTTGCTATGAAAAGCATCATTAGTCTCCAAGAAGTCTATCTTTTGTTACTTTCCTTCATAGGTTCATGACCCTTGATATTTTATAACTTCAAACATTTAACCAGATTTTCAACTATATAGTCACTGATTGATCAAACTTACAGATTGCATATGGTGAAAGTAGAAATGACTCTTCTTACCTGAATACTTTAACAATAGTTTTGACAGACCTACAAAAATAGATGATCAATTAGTAAAACATGTTCAAAATGTAAATGTAAATGTTCATTTCCCCTTCTCAAGCGTATTCAATGAAGACCCTTAACCTATTATTTTATTGTAATATCACCCTAACTCTTTTTTCCATATGTTCTCACCTTGCCCATATCGCAATCTTAATGATCAAAAGGTGTTAAAGGTTGCATACTTGTTCATTGTGAAAGTAAAAATCAGAAGAAAAAAATTCTAGTTCAGACATTATAATTTTAGTGCAATATTAAATTAAACAAGGTAAATTGTGCTACCATGTGTGCTTACGAATTTACCCCATCCTCTTAGTCGTGGGAACCTCTTTTAAACTAATACTCCTAATTCTTATTGGTATACCAATACAAAGGCTAAAGATTATATATTCCCTAAATGGACTGAGCAGGTATTTCCCGTGAACCCGTAAAACGGAAGATTAGTATTTATATCTACTGTTACAGCTGACCTGTTTTCATTTTATTCCACCACCCATGAGTACAAAATTTTCCAAAGTAGATGAAGGGCATGGCAGATTAACGAAGTTCGTTGCAGGGTCTGATGATCAGTAGTGTGGAACCAGGGTTTCAGTGACCAAAAGGAGTTAATTGAAGTACTAATGCAGAAATTCCAGTGAAACGTATATAACAAATACGACTACAAAATGGGGTTGAATTTTAAATAATTGAAAAGCTGGATTAACATAAACAAGTTCAGCAGAAACATTTCGCGACTGATGCCAAATTTGAGCTTGACATTAATATCTGCAAGAATCCATCTCCAAATTCCAAAGGCGAAAACACACTAGACTAAGTTCAAGCCTCAAACAGTCTTACACCACAAGATCATTTAAATTGCAGTTACCTATGGATCTTTATACCACAAAATGGCAAATCAAACTCTACAACAATATCAAGTGAATTCTTTAAAATTTATTTAAATTCAAGCATCCATTAAACAAACAACAGACAAGAAAAGATCAACGGGTTTAAAATAAAGAAACCTCATACCTTCACTGAAAATGATATTATATGTCAATGATATTGCGCCTCTATTTTCTACCTCGCGGTAATAATATCGAGCCGATTCCAAGCAAAATTTCGGGTCCGTGAATAATACAAACAGAGAAATCGCTTCTCTAAATATTTGTGCAGCACCAAAGTTTAACAACTGTGCAACGCTAAAAGCCCAGCATACTCTTATTCTTCTTCTGTTCGCTGGTTCTCGGCATTCTTGGCCTGTGAAAACGTGGCAAAAATGATAAAATGTCATTGCAGGGCGTTTCTTCTTAAAGATTGGCCGTAACGTAGACATATAAAATGAAATGAATTAGGACTGCGAAAGCAGAATATGTACAAGTATGAACTCTAAGGTTAATGAAATCTACTGTATTATAGATGTCCAGGACAAGTGTCAGAGTTGTAACAGGTCTAACGATCGAACCTCCTTGCCTCCGCCATTAAATAAGGTGCAGGATCTAACTCCACTTACGCTCTGAACTCGTTCTTTTCTAATCAATTTTGTTCAGTGCAAATAAATCCTCATGTGTCGTGATTATAATGATAATATAGTAGAATTATTTAAAATCATCCATAGGTAACTGCAATTTAAATTATCTTGGGCTGTAAGACTGTTTGAGGCTTGAACTTAGCTTATAGTTACGTGGGAACGCATTACACAGTCGTATTAGGGGAAGTGAGAATCAATGTACATTAAAAAAACTGAGAATCAATGTACATTAAAAGAAAACTAAGAATCAATGTACATTTAAAAAACTCCTCTTTATTAATAATATAATGTTTCTCGGCTGCGGGCAAACGGATTTGATGTCCAATCACATATTTTCCCAGTGGAATCTGTCGGAGAATGAAATCCTACCAGTACTGTCGACTGCCAGAAGCCCGCCGTCCAAATCTTTAAATTCCATGTTCAAGTTCGCTGTTTCCGCAAACAATGAATAAACAACGTCGTGTGCCTTCTGCAAATTAATTTCTCAGTAAATGTGAGTACATCGCCAGCGGAAAAAGTAAACGAATTTATAAAAGACCTCAATTGTTTCATCAAATAATTTTAAAGATCAGTATAATTTATTTATTTTTATGTTGGAACATTATACAATTGTATATGAATGTTATGAGCTTATATACATAAAAATGCAAATGTAATAAACACAACTGTCATATTAATGATTATTTTAATCCATTTTCCATATTCTCAACCGCTTAATTTGCTTATGCTCAACCATTTATGTAGAAACCCCTGTTCAAACTAATCTCTGAAAACTGACTGTTTTTTGTTTGTTTTTTGAAGTTTTAGTTTTTTTGTGGTTTTTGCATACAATAGTAAAGGTGCGATTTTGAAAGAAATTCATATAAATTCAAATAAATGAATATTGAAGCAGTAAACCTTTGAAATGGCTAAGCTATGATCCTATTATTCATTTCGGATGATTACAAGAGAAGATCTCTGGCATGCAGACAAGATAATATAAAAATATCAGATAAAAACTTGATTTGCAGCAAGCTGGAATGTTATAGAAATGGTACGGCCTTCAAGGTTTTTACTTCTCCCTCAGCCAGATGCCAAAAGGATGGTCTAGAAGTGTAGGCGCCCACTGGGTTGAAGCCAGAAGATCATAAAAGAAGGCGATTTGACCTAAACTAAAAAGTACGGCCCTTTTGTGATGGTACGGCCTGTAGCATATGTTGTACGGCTTTGAAACAACAACAAGCTAATAAATAAAAGTACGGCCTTCCTTGAAGTCTCCAGATCTCAATGAAATAGGCGCATTAACTGAAGAATCCCTGCTGGATGAATCTCACACTGAAAACCCTGAAGATAAATACTCTGTGATTGTTCTGTGATAACTTCTGAATGAAGATATCTCTCTGAAGCAATAGATCAGCTGATATTTCACAGCCTTGTGAATCACAACACTGAAGATGGCTCGTTCTCTAATGCCTGTAGACAACTGAAACCCTAGGCTTTGTTCTCCGAAAGAAGACTTGATCAAAAATTCAATATTCAACATAATGAACTTTCTTCACAATGAAAAATACTTATATTCTCAAGAGGGTTGACTTTTTCCTCAAAAGGCATCATTTAAATAAAATTGAATTTTAACTTTTAATATTTCCAAAGTCTCGAATGCACTTTTAATTATAAATTATAATTAAAAAGTGGCCCCTCTTCAATGTTGGTCGACCCCTTGAAAAAATCACTTAAGTTATAATATTAAATAATATTATAACTTTATAATATAAACTTCAAATAATTAATATTTAATTTGACAATTAAAATATTAATATCTCCCTCAAAATGCGTCTGATTCACGAACCGTCTGAAGCTGGTGAATAAGTGATTGAATTTGCACACGACCAAATCATACTGCTAAAAATAGCAGGGGTGCTCCGCTGAATGACCTTACTTACTAAAAATAGCAAGTCAGGCAAATGATGTCCAAATGACCCTGAACGAAAGCCAACTGGTAAATTCTGACAATCTGAAGCCAAGCCAAGCTCCAACAAGACCCTCTAACCAAACATATTAGCCTACGAGGGCTAAGAATAGGCTAAATCCACCGAACTCTGATGCTCGCAAAATTGGGGACATTACAGTCCGCCCTCCCTGAAATTGCTTGTCCTCAAGCAATCTCTACTGCAAAGAAACCCAACTCCTCGGAAGGCCCAAAAGAAGAACTGTAAAGTGTCCCACACATCTCTAACTGTCTCCTGTAGCATCAACAAAAACACAATTGCGCAAGCTATCCTTGGATCCCAAATCCAAAGTGAAAGTCTGTCGTGTCTGTCATCCCCGGGCTTCCACTGCACTCTACTACCTCTAACTTCACCATGCTAAGAATAATGAAGTAACCCAATGGGTCCCATCCAATACTTGGTGCCAAAGCTGTCGCCACCGGGATCCCAATACAATATGAATTCACATCCACCTATCATGCGAAGATAAGAACTTCTAGAAGCATCTGCTACACTGAATCTCTCCTTGTCCTCTGCTAAACCCTCATGGATGTGATAATTGACTAAGCCATCATGCCAACTAACACCATAATCATCCTGTAACCATGTACCTAGAAGAAAACTTTGTGACCAAGAAGTAGCAAGCCCTGTTGGATACATATCAACATGATGTAAAACTGACAGCTGTCCCTGCAAGTAATCCCCCACAAACCGCTGAGTCTGGCGCTTGCAGCTGCTAATCCCATCTTCTGAAGATGGTGAATACCCATCCCACAACGGTTGATATAACTTAGGAGCCAAACCACACTGATGCATCATCAAATCCTCTGTGTGTGGACTAAAGGAGAAGTGATGAACACTCCTCACTATGCAATCAAGATAAAATGCTCCCACCTTTGTCAATGGCTGACCATCATAGTCCTAGGGAAACAAATCGACATAAGTACAAATCTCCTTACTGGATGATGCCCTACATATCTCATGTGACGACGATGGAGTAGTGACGTGATCTGTCACACTACTCTCGGAAAAATCAATTATCTCATCACAGGAGCTCTCAACCAAAACACTCATCCCATCTGAATTAACTACACCAATGTCTGTGATAGATGTAACCACATCCTCACTACAACTCGTGGATATAAGATCCTCATCAACTGCCTCTGTATATAATTGTACTGTATCTGCAGCTGGTGGAGACTGTGCCAAACTCAACTCCACAGTAAGCTCCTCCAACCGTGACTGTGACTCTTGAAGGGCCAATTGACTACTCTTCAATGAGTCCATAGTCACCTCAAGCTCATGAGTGAGCTCATCGACCTGCTCCTCCTTTCCCTTCAATGCATCATAACAAATGCAATCCCACTCGAGAAGAAAATCCCTGTCTGCAAGTAGTTTTAGGTAATTTTGTTTCATCATCCAAATTGCTTCTCGAAGTGCATGTATCTCTGCAAGGGAAAAACCACTATCACCGTGCTCATCTGTCAAAGGAGTACTCCAACCATAGGTAGCTAACATCTGACGAGCAACATCAAAATGCTCAATGGTTGTGGCAATCATATTGTCATTCACTTTTAGTTTCCCAACCAAATGATGAGGACTCTATAGCTTATGACCCCCATACAAGTTTACCGGTTCACAATATGCACTATGATATGAGGTTGATTCGTCATCACTCACTAAATGATAAGCAGCATCATGTGTGTTTTCATCCATGCACACCTCAACATCTAAAGTACTGCTGCTATGTACCTCAAAGGATGACTCAACTGATAAGGTAGAAACTGCTGATATGACAGTATCTTCACACACTTCCACTTCCAATGCAACTATATCACCATCCAACTCATGATCCTGGGATTCCATGTCAACATGTGAACCTTCTAACTTATTTTCTAAAGTCTGATCTGGAAAATCAGACTCACCATGACATGAATCCTCAACACATAATGCATCACTAGTACCCAATTCTTGAGTCCCTTCATGTGACAACTCAATAGGATTATTTTGCATATGTCAAATCACTGCCGTTCTAATGTCTTCTTGAGTCAAATCAACATGTCTATCAAATTCATCATATAAATTTCTGCATACCTCATCGGAACTTGAAGATACCACATCATTCTCATGAAGAGTTGTATCAATCACATACGAAGATTCTCTATCCAATTCGTGTGTAAACAATCCATGGGCTATAGTGTGATACTCCTTCCTTGCTTGCTCAGTTTTGTGGAAAAGACTCGGGTGCAAGTCCTTGTAACTCTTGAAAGAACAGTTATTCTTAACACGTTGAGGAAGAGTGTTATATTCCTCAAACATGCTAATCACTACAGGTGATCCCATAATAGTGGTTTACAATTTTTGGCCAAACTGGACACTAAAATTATTATTTTTAACTAAATCTTCACATTTGGGCACCTATAGCGGCTAAACTGAGGAATTTGAAGATGGTGCAAACTAGAGTCTCATCAAATTTTGTTTGTAGATTCTAAAAATATTTTTTTCAAAATTTTTGAAATCAAATTGCACTTCTTTTTCCATCTCCCACGAAAATTGATTTTTTTTCAATCTCCCACGAAAATTGCTTTTTTTTCAGAAAACAACATTTTTAAAAAGTGACGCACACCGTATAACGCATAATTTTTTTTCCATGAAGGATAAAATTCTAATTCTTTCAAATTTAAATTTGTCACTCTAATATCTAGTGCTTCCACTTGGTTAGATAGTTTTTTATTGAATATTTTTTCCTTAATCAAGTTTCAAAGTCAAACGAATTACAATTCAAACATAGCATGACCGTATAACGCGTAACTTTTTTTGTATATGTCAAAATTTAATTTAATTTTTTTTGTTGGATCAAGGACTTCAATATCTGGTGCACTCATATTTTTGAATTTTTTTTTTTATAATCTTCTATGTTTCCACATGTGAAGAACAAAAAAATTCATTTTCGATGAAAAACCTATGTTTAATAAAACTTAAAAAATAAATACATAACAAAACCAAAACATATTAAAATTATATTCATTGGATAGCTTGTTCTGAGGAATACCATAATCATTTGAAATAAATTTTAAATGAATTCATTTGATCCCACAAAGCTAAATCAAAAGTGTTTTTATCAGTATTTTGATAGGTGTAAAGGAGACGCATTTATAGGTATGGTTTAAAACTAGCGAGGTTCTATCCAAGAGGGTTTGATCTAAGGTGATTTGATCAAACCCTCTTCAATTGGAATCCTTAAAATGGAACTTTTTAAGGTTTAAATCATTATATTTTCTAAAAATATGTGATTTTAGCTAAAATTTGTTCCTCTCAGAAATTGTAAACCACTATTATGAAAGCACCTTCTTCTTTGTTTTGTGGTGTTGGAACTTTGCTGGTAGGAAGTGAAATAGATCTTTTAGGCTGTCCCAACTTTGAAAGCGTCTGCTCTAAACGCAACAACTCTCGATTAAGCTTGTATTGTGATTGTTCAAGCTCTTTCAATGCTTGTTTATTGTTGAACAATGTTGTCATGAAGCCCATTTTCGCTGCCAAACTGAAAACCCAAAATCCAGCTGACTTGTACACGACTGATTTTACACCTCTACTATGCAATACATTTCATCACTGTAATATCCCTTGCTGTTTTGGATATAAATTTCCACCTTTAGTTCTTGGACATTTCAGATAACAGTTTGCTGGTAAACTACTGTCATACATTCCAATACTTTATTGAATAATTTTGCACCAGGCTACAATAACGTAGACTCACTAATCTGGGTAGCCATTGTATAAAATGCAAAGGGGATCCAGAATATTTGATTACTGCTATAGATGAGTACTGATCACTCAAATGCAAAAATGTTTATTCATTGAACACTGAGCTATCTCTCAAGGATATCTCTGTAAAGGCCCTGACTAATTTTGACCTTTAGTTACAACATACAATTCCCTTGAGATTTTGAATCCTCCACCTAGCAGCACAGTTCCTTCACGGTGATGACTCCCTCCTTTGATATTGCAATAAGGAAACTGACTTCTGATTATAATTTGACAGTGCAAGCAGTGCTATGATAAAGTCTGAGATGAATATCATTTGCATAAGACAGTCACTATGTGACAACAATGACCACAAGGACATGCCAGTTGTTCAATGATATTCATATGCTATTCACTTGAGAGACTAATGCAGATTAGAATATGATGCATCTAACCAGATTGCACACCTACAGAAATCAGACTCCTCAATAGACTCCAACATTCATTAAACTGATTTCAATGCTAGTATGATTCTAATTACAATTTATTGAATTGCAAGTGAACCTAGGAATGACATATTCTTCCAACATCAAACTTCTTCACAAAGCTGAGAAAGTTCTTTCAGACACTCCAATCGTTGTCTTCAGGAGCTCCAAATTTGTCTTTACCAATGAATTCTATTTGTCTTTCTCACAGCAGGAAGAAAATGATTAAAAAGTGTAGGCACGACTTTATTTATCAACGTCCCATTCTTATTTCAAAACCCGACCTTGCAATTGTAGCCGCACCAAGATGCTCACAGCTCACTTTCCTATTTGTTTCTTCTGTCGACTTTGGATAAATCTTTGTCTTATCTTATTGATATTCTCCTTGCTTCGCTACAGGAAGTTGCAAGCTGCACTCGACTGGAGAATATTATATTTTGTCTAATCTCCATTGACTCCTGCCGTCGATTGCTTTTTGAAATGTGACCTCTCTTCAGAGTCGTCGAAACTTAAGACTCCAATCGCTAATTTGTCTTTACTTGGGATAAAGCCCGATAATTTCTTTGTGGCTTCTTTGTCTTTATGTGTTGGAATAAAGCTCTAAGCAGCTCTCAACTTTCTTCTTATAATAAACGGCTCTTCTAATGATGTCTGCATCAACACTTAGACGTTTCCTTTAGTCTTGAATTCCCGTCACTTTGAAAATCTAGCGGCTCAAGGAAAAAAAAATGACGTCTTTTCCTAACGGCTACCTTGGACTTTAGCGTCAATCTTAGCAATATAAGACAGACGAATTTGTTATTCCGGTTCCTTCAAAAATATGTGTCTTTATCTTTAGTGGAGTGCTCTAGAAAACACAAGCATCTCCCGATAAATGAGAGAAAATAATTCTTCTTCTTCTGAATATTTGCATGCCCTTCTTGTCTCAGATAAGTCGCAATTCACCTTCCACAGTCTATGCCAAAGATTAATCAATCAACTTTATCTTTAATCTGGAGACTTCTCGTATGAAGCGTCGCATTTGTCTTTTCTGCAAATGTGAAAGGCCACATCCTCCACAAAAATGACGGCCAAGTCTAAAATTAATCTCCAAGCCGTGCTAAGTGATTTTTTTGCTTATATAGATTTCATCTTTTTCCAAGCTTCGCCTTTTTGAATATTAAGAAAAGATATAATCCTTTGCCAAAGTGAAACTCAAAGACACGGTTTCAACAGCAAAGTAGATCGTTCCCAAAAAAAATTCGATGCCACAATATTTTAATCGATTTGTCCTTTCTGAAACTTAATATTCATAATTTTGATCCAAGCCAGGTATAAATTGAACCCTGAAATTATTTTTTCCTGAAATTGGCTTCAAACCATGGAATATTTCTTTCTGACACAGGATGGCAGGATTCAGGCTCTGATACCACTGTAGAAACCCCTGTTCTAACTGATCTCTGAAAACTGATTGTTTTTTGTTTATTTTTTGAAGTTTTGGTTTTTTTGTGGTTTTTGCATACAATAGTAAAGGTGCGATTTTGAAAGAAATTCATATAAATTCAAATAAATGAATATTGAAGCAGTAAACCTTTGAAATGGCTAAGCTATGATCTTATTATTCATTCCAGATGATTACAATAGAAAATCTCTAGCATGCAGACAAGATAATATAAAAATATCAGATAAAAACCTAATTTGCAGCAAGCTGGAATGTCATAGAAATGGTACGACCTTCAAGGTTTTTACTTCTCTCTCAGCCAGATGCCAAAAGGATGGTCCAGAAGTGTAGGCACCCACTGGGTTGAAGCCAGAAGATCATAAAAGAAGGCGATTTGACCTAAACTGAAAAGTACGGCCCTTTTGTGATGGTACGGCCTGTAGCAGATGTTGTACGGCTTTGAAACAGCAGCAAGCTAATAAATAAAAGTACGGCCTTCCTTGAAGTCTCTAGATCTTAATGAAATAGACGCATTAACTGAAGAATCCTTGCTAGATGAATCTCACACTGAAAACCCTGAAAATAAATACTTTGTGATTGTTCTATGATAACTTCTGAATGAAGATATCTCTCTGAAGCAATAGATCAGCTGATATTTCACAGCCTGTGAATCGCAACACTAAAGATGGCTCGTTCTCTAATGCCTGTAGACAACTGAAACCCTAGGCTTCGTTCTCCGGAAGACGACTTGATCAAAAATTCAATATTCAACATAATGAACTTTCTTCACAATGAAAAATATTTATATTCTCAAGAGGGACGACTTTTTCCTCAAAAGGCATCATTTAAATAAAATTGAATTTTAACTTTTAATATTTCCAAAGTCTCGAACACACTTTTAATTATAAATTATAATTAAAAAGTGGCCCCTCTTCAATGTTGGTCGACCCCTTGAATAAATCACTTAAGTTATAATATTAAATAATATTATAACTTTATAATATAAGCTTCAAATAATTAATATTTAATTTGACAATTAAAATATTAATATCTCCCTCAAAATGCGTCTGATTCCGTCTAAAGCTGGTGAATAAGTGATTGAATTTGCACACGACCAAATCATACTGTTAAAAATAGCAGGGGTGCTCTGCTGAATGACCTTACTTACTAAAAATAGCAAGTTAGGCAAATGATGTCCGAATGACCCCGAACGAAAGCCAACTGGTAAATTCTGACAATCTGAAGCCAAGCCAAGCTCCAACAAGACCCTCTAACTAGACATATTAGCCTACGAGGGCTAAAAATAAACTAAATCCACCAAACTCTGATGCTCGCAAAATTGGGGACATTACAATTTCACAGTTACCCCGTATGCTATTCAGCAAATGAATGAGAGAACATAGTCACCATTGCACAGCACAGGGAGTTCAAATAGATATTTCTACTGCAGGCGTACTCCATTCATACATTTTATAGAGGTATTCATGGTCAATTTTTATATTTTTTTTGGAATAAGATGGATAATTACTGTTTTCCTGCCAAGATACATATCAAACCATTCGACGTATTTCCTATATCTCTCGGCCTAGATTTAGCTGTGATAATGGACAGACAGAAAGATGTAAATTACAGTTTTATTATATAAAAGAGTATAGCAGAGAAACCTAGGAAAAACATGCTACTTCAATTGTTGAATAAGAAAATAAGGTATTGAGATTGTCAATTGCCAGATCTATTTGAGATTTTAAGCTTCCATAGTTATTGAAAACAGATTTTTGAAAACAAATGCTCTAGACATCACAGGTCTGGTTAGGCGGCCTGTATACCTGTTGATAATCCTTGGCTGAAACCATTTGTAAATTTCATGTTGCCATTTCCTAATCTTTGGTGTCTTTTAATTCACAATTTTCAAATATATTTTTTAATCGAATTAATCTTTTTGATCTGAAAAATTTAGATTGCACAGGATGTATTTTAACTTCAACCTTCCAGCATTAGGTTGAGTTGGATTTCTTTGCAAATCCAAATCTTCAAAAGTAATTACTCTGTTAAAAGACGTTAGACTACACTTTATATATCCTTCAAAATAGCACTGTTTGCTAACTGAATTGACAGCAACAAAATCTGTAAAATATATATCACATGTTTGAAATGCTGAGAGTGAAAGATTGAAAACTATAAAATTGCTCTAACACTATACTGAAAAAAACTATTTCATAAAATCAATAATTTGCAAAAACAGCAAGCTGAAAGGATTTCTGTATTACTTGACTGTGTATAAATCTGTTACAATCATTTCTTATATAAAGAGTTTTTAAGACAGCTAAAGGCAACAACTAAACAAAAAAGGCTGCGTAAAAAAACACAAAGCTTACAAAAAGAAAGCTAGAAAAGATGCCAAAACATGAAATAGGCTAGGAAAAAATTATAGAATTAAAGCAAAAAATTGCTGCCCGTTGATCATGCATTTGTTTATTATGCTTTCTTCCTTCAGAGAGCTCTATTTGTAGTTTCAGCGATTTCGCGTGTATATATATTAGTCGTTACGTTAGTTTTGTGAGGATAGATAGTAAACAAAAAATTAAGTTATGAATAAGTAGGAGGTATTTTTCCTGTTGAAAAACTACTCATGAAACATGGGTCAATGAGTTTGACTCAAAAACTACAGGGTTGAATCCTGATAGCAATATCATAAGTTATGAATATTTAGACTGATAGATAGTTCAGGTAAAGGTTTTAAGGTGCATCATGGTAGCTTCACAAATTTTTAGATTATTAAAAGTTGAGGTTGATTTTGAAAAATTATAAATGTATGAATATAATTTAAAAATAGTATATATTTTTTAAGTATAAGTATATGAAAAAGATTGAAGAAATATTATTATGATATTTGTTTATATATATTATATATGTATCTAAATAATATATACTAATTTACATAATTTTTAAAAAAATTCTATGAAATACATTCATAGATATTTTTTTCAAGATTTTTATTTTAAATCAATTTTTGATATATAAATATAATAGACAAGAGAATATATATGTTAGTTTAAGTATATTTAAAAATAAATAAAGTATAAAATATATAAATTATAAGGTAAAAGTAAGGGTAAAAGTAAAAGATGTGTCACAGTAGAAACAACGAATTTATTAATTCAAATTTTACACACTAAAAAGTGACATGTTTTAAATTTTGAAATGATGTAAACTAGTAAAATATGTTTTTTTTTTTTTTAATTTTTTTTTTTTTTTTATGTTTTATGTTTGTATTTTTTAAAAAATTAAAAATTATTTTAAATTAGTTTTTAATAAATTAACACTGTTGATAAAATGTTGAAAAAATGAAATTGCATGTCAAAATTTTTAAATTTTATTTTTGTCTTTCAAATTTTTTTGTGTATATTTATAAATTGAAACTTAAGTGTATTAAAATAAATTTATTTTTAAAAACTTGATTAAAAAAAATATTTTTATATTTTCTAAAAAATGTTATTTACATTAGTAGGAGTTATTGAAACTTCAATTTTTTCAAATAATTTTATTTTTTTGGTAAATTGGACTCAAATGGTGCTTCATATTTTTAGCTAACAATTTTAGTTGAGAAAGTTGTTCTAGTATCTAACTTAGCTAGAATGAATCTTACTAAATCATATGTTTGACCAAAATTGATTTTTTGTTAGAAATACTTAAATTAAGTTGTGTTGATAAGTTTGGTGAAAGTGTAACACAACTTTGTGTTTTTACCCTACAAAGTTGAGGAAATAGCCAACACTCATCTAACTTTTAAGCTTCAATGACTAAAAAGTGACATATTTTTAAATGATGTATACTAATAAAATGTGTATTTTTTAATATATTTTATGTTTATTTAAAAAAAAAAAATTAAAAATATTTGAATATAGTTTTTTTCATAAATTGACACTATAATTTAAGTGTTGATAAAATGTTGAAAAATGAAGTTACATGAGACATGAGACGTCAATTTTTATATAGTATTTTTTTTTGTTTTCAAATTTTTGTGTGTTTATAACTTGAAACTTTAAGACATGAATATATATATATATATATAGGGCATCATATTTTTTCAAAATTTTAAATAAGTTTTAGTATTTTTTTGACATGGTAATCAACCTAATATTTTTGTGCTGATAATAAATTATAAATAATAATTAAACTATTAAAACATATTGTGATCATAGTCATAGTATGAACTAAATATGCTAGATCCAAACGAATTTAAATGATATTCAATCCCCTAAGCCATGATCCCAATGAGCTGTTCAAAACTTCAAAGACTAAAAACCTATTAAACTAATCATAAAATACACATGAAAACGTAAAGGTAGCCTACTCTAAGACTTCAAAATTTATCCCATTGGGGGAGTGGCATTGCATTGATGTGGAATGGCGACCATTTTCCAATCCCTTGAATAATATTAATTGTTCCAATCAATTTTATTAATGAAAACCGATGAAACTGATGAAATATGAACGAAACATGGATGCAAAACTAGTTAACATGATGAAGATAAGTGTTAAATGCTAAAATGCTTAATGGAGATGGATGCAATCTATGCTAAATAGAAACAAAGTTAAAAGATGCAAGTCATGGATGCAAACTTATGCTAAAATGAATGCAAACTAAGCTAAAATGGAATCCATTAATGGATGCTTAAGTTGATATGGATGAAGATTAATCTAGAAAATACTAACAAATACTAAATATGGATGCAGGTTAGTATAAATTTTAATAGCATAACTTTTTTTTTGAAAAAGTGGATCCATTTCTCTCCAAATGGCGATGTATTTATATGAGATAAAATGAAGAATCAATGGTGGAGATCGATTTGATCAATCTATGGTCAATATTAAATCAAAGGTGAAACATGGATCAAGGAATCAATCATCAGATGAATCAAGGAAAACATCAATGGATGAAAATGATTTAAACAAACACACTTTGTATAAAATTTGAAAGTTTGTTACAAAATTTGTTTGAAAATGATCATTCCCTTTTTGGAGCCAAATATTCCCTATGCAAGTTGATGGGAGAGGAAATCAACAATTTAGTAATTAAAACTAAATTTTAATTGTGCAAGATAAGGAAAGTGAAGATGGTCATTAAATAATTAATTAATTTAATGAGAAGGGGATGCAATATGACATTTAATTTAATAATATAGTACTATTTAATGAAATGAGAGGACTTAGGGGGTTTAAATTAAATAATTTAATTTATTCAATTAAACAAGGTGAGAGATGAAGATGAAAGGGGGTGAATTAACCTAATTAAACCAATTAGACTAATAGATGAAAATTATGCATTTAATTAAATAACTAGGTTTATTTAATCAAACATGCGAAAAGAAGGTGAAATTCAGGATGAAACAATATTAGTGATCAAATTCAAGTGTAGATTCATTCAAAACAATTTTAAGTGTCTACATTTTTCCCCTCTTTGAAGCAAGGTACCTATTACGTTGGTTTAAAGATAAACACTTTTCAAATTAATGTGGTTGCTCAAATCAAAAATTTAAAAATTCTTAATTTTTTGGATGCCCTGTTGTTGCCCCAGATGCCTCACTATTTCCCCAGCAGAAGGAATTAAGTTGGTACCCTGCCCCTCAAGAGATCGGGTAGAAATTTTGAATTTTGGGTTGATCTCTTAACAAAGATGTAATATTGATTTAGGGGTTACAAAAGGTTCTGAGATGCAAAAACGAGCTAAAAAATGCAAAACCATCTCAAAATATGCCACATGGTTCAAAAATTGGATAAATAGGCTCAAAACCCTAGCTTTCCCTTAAATTAGGGCAAAGTACCCTAATTTTTAGGCATAAATAGGTGCTAGAGGGGCACTTTCAATTCATTTGTACATTCACACTTTAAGATTTTCTGTATTTTGTGTCCTGACCCCCTAATGAAATGGCTCACCCCATGCTTCCACAACACATCACTAATTGAGTTTGAGAGTACCATTGGCCTCCAGGTGCAAGACCACTAGTACACTTGCAAATTGAAACTTTCCTTGTACTTTGCTTTTTTCATGCATTTATTAGGATTTGAAACTAGGTCTCTTAGGGCATCGCTATATTGCAACGCTTTTAGGATTTTTGGTGATGTAATTGTCAATTATGGCAATACCATTGTAAATGGAAACACTTCCCAAGATTTAGAATTAGGGTTTCAAATTGATTATAGCAATGTGAATGCATTTAAGGACACTAGTCGAGGTTTGGTTTGGGTGATGTCAAGAATTATGGTGATGCCATTGTCTAGGGCAATGATTCCTTGACTTTGAACAGGGGGGATGCCATTTTCCAGAAGAATTATAGTGACACATTTGAAAACAATGATGTGATTGTTGATTAGGGGTGCAAAAGCTCTGAACCTTGTCGATTTTAGCAAAATTTTGATGTTTTGTGCATCGTGCATGCAAGGAGGTTGTCCAACCACTTATGTCGCGCGACCTGTTGGTTTGTTTTATAATGTAACCAAGTTTTTCTTCTAATCTACCTATGGGATTGCCAATTCCAATCGAAGGAAGCTCGAAGGACCTGGACCAACTGACGAGGACTTTAAAAGCTTCCTACACTTCGGGCTCTGCAAGACCCAGGAGGGTGATCCCTTAATGTGTTTACAACCTCTGCACCATTATTATAAACAACATTAACCATAGTAGATAATCTCACTTAATAGCTCAACACGATAAGATAATATCAACTAGAATTGGTTGTTCATAGACAATATCCACTATCTGGAGCGTGAGATACTTAAACACAATCCATTGTATAAGATAGTCATTGATTTTCAATTTGTAGCAAGCTCTAGGAAAAGACAAACAAATACTAAACTACACTAATAATTACAACTTAGATCAGTGCCATATATCCATTGCAAGAGTCAAATTCATAAGCATCTAGAGGTTTATAATAGATTTAATACATCACATATAAGATCCCTAACAATATTGCATTACAATTTCATCAAGATGCATTCTAACCTAGGACTACTTATCAAATCCTTATACATAACATATCTGCCTATAATCCCATTCAAACATTTTAATTAATTCCTTGAATTAAAGCTAAAATAGAATCATACACACCACAATAGTGAGATGGATAAAACAACCCTTAGTTATTTCATTCAAAGTTCAGATATGCATGTACAATGGAGAGACATGAGCTCAAATTTTTCATTTCAACTCAAATGCTAGTACTGTTATACAACATTAAATCTCCATGAATTCAAAACCTAAATTGTATTTCTCTAAAACCATCAGACTTTACAATTTGCTTTGCAACTTCACCTAGACTCGATCAAAATTATCTAACTTGCTAACCTGTACTTCTGGCCTTGAAATCCTTCTTATAGAGAATGAAGGAGCGAACAAGCATCAAGCCATAAAGTACACATGTCACCAGCCAATTGGAGCACCTGGTGATATTCCAAAAATTGTTACAACAACCACCACCTTGGAGAATATTCTTGTTCATCATATCAGCTGAGGAAAGTTGATGCAACAACAAAAACCACAAGAAACCCGCGCCGAGAATGCCATCAATACAAAACTGGAACCGTTGCAACTACAACATCTGATTTGCCACCTGTTAGTAGTCCACTCTTTTTACTCTTCCTCGGTCAAATATTTAGTTACCCATTTCTGGTACTCTTCATCAGTCGGCCAATCAAAATTAATTACCTCATCCACCTTGGTATTATAAGGTGTGTACTTTACCACTACCTGATTTGCATCCCTTTCAAAAGATTTCAAAAATGAGCCGGTACTAATGATTTTATCCATACAGCTCACCAAAAAATCATATTCTGAGTCATCACAAATTGAATTAATTTGATTATTGATGACCTCACTGGCTTGATCCTGCCATTGTTGGAGTGACTTGATTTTCCCCTGCTCATCAATTATATCAGGTAGCAATGTGTTACCCCAATCATTGAGATTCTTCACTAACTCCCTAATCTTCCTACTCAAATCATCTGGTAGGGTTTGAAAACCTTGCAATGATTTTACTAACACATGAATAGGCTTTAATGATTGGGGCCTATTATTTATATCAAACCTTGAGGCCTTATACATGATATCCAGATCACTGGCTCTAGGGATCTAATTTTCAATTATTGGTATCACTACCTCCTAATCCCTATCAAAATTCTTTATTGTTGCTAACAACAAAGAATATAAAGAATGTATAGATAGCAATTTACTATCAACCTTTTCATTTAAATGCCTCAAAATAGTAGTAACAATCTCCTTTTGCTTCAAGAGAGATACCTCCTCACTTGCCTTTAATGATGCCTACAATTCATCAATTTTTTGCAAGAGCCGCTTCTTTGTAGGATCAACAGAGCACTTTGTTTCTTCTTCAATTTCCTCTAAAGCAGGGGTGAGGGTAGGATTTTGACTAGGAGATCCTGGTGTGGAAACAATTGGACAAGCAGGAGGTACTGACCTTGCTGTGGAAGGTAATGTACTGGTTCCTAGAGCACTTGATGTCTCCCCAATCTACTTATACCTAAACCTTTCCACCTCAGTTTGCAACTCAACATTCTTCTACTGCATCTTGTTGTATTCCTCAATCAAGAGGTTATACTTCTCCATTAGGCTCTTCTTCTCAACCTCCTCCCTTTCAACAGTCTTTTGGGCCAATTTGGCCACTTTCACAGTCAAATTAGTGGCCTCAATGGTTGAGCTCTTTGAAGCTCTCTTTATTATTAATCCTCCTCTGAAATTTGGATTAATATCAGAAACATCTAGTTTTTTCCCTTGTGGGGCCAATGCCCAAATTTCCAAAGTTTCATATTCCTCACTAAAGGTAGAGTTTTGCAATGCTGCATTGACTTCTTCTTTAGAGTCTTGAAAGGGATTATTGGACTTCATAATAGCATTAAAGGCTACTACATCTACAATGTCTCATTCAGACAGAATCAATACACCAGCCTGACTCACTAGTTTTCTTCCTTCTTTAGGAGTGATGTTCTTGAATTCCTCCATTAATTCAACTTTTACCTCCTCATCATTTTCTTGGTTTGACCTGCCAGGCCTTAGTTCTCTTCTCTGCCTACATTTATCTTGATACTCTTCAAACTTCATCCTCCATACCAATTGCAAGAATAAAAGAGTTTTTACAAATGTATTGTCATCTAGAAACTCCTTCCATGTTTCCATTCTTGCATTTTGTACACTTTTACCTTTCATATCTAAATTGGATAAAACCAATTCAGCTAGCCTAGGAGGGGAAGGCATACCAACTTGCATGTCTTGATCAATAACAATAATATCATCCATCAGATCCTCCTGTGGTTGATCAATTATTTGCCTCTTAGGGCTTAGCTCAGATGGTGGTGATGAGGGACTATCTTCTAGTGATGATTCTAAATCAATAATTTTGATTGCCCTAGACACTTTAAATTTTGGACCTGGTTGTGGAGGTACTTTCATAATTTACTTTCCTTTTCTGTCCACTTCTTCTTCATCACTGCCGCTATCCTTTTTCCTCCTGTAAATGGGCCACCTTTCTGTAGGCTAGTATGCTGGCCTTGTTTCAATTGGTTTGGCACATTGTTCTTGTACACCCAGACTCAATTCTAAATTTACCTTTTTTGTTCTCAAAGTGCCCATAATCTCTTTGAAGTTCTCCATCAGAAAATCAATTTTCTTATGGTGGGGACTGAACTCCAATAGTGGATCATATTTCAGATCCATTTTGTGCACAACATCTAGTAGCTTACTATAAGCTATCCATTTCTCCTTGTTTAATTCATGTCTATTCAAATCAAATTCATTTCTAATCAGGTCCTCAGGAAAGTTGAAATAATGCACAAAATTTTCAGCCTTTATTCTTTGTCTGAAAAGAGAAAAGAAACCCTTAGGATCATGTTGCCGCTTTGGACCACATCTCAAATGGTAATCATCAAAGAATTTATCAAAATGCATCCAGCCTCCCTTTGAAAATACAAAATCAGACACCACTATATAATCTGGGGAAAATGTTCCCTTACCCCTTCCAGTGAGGTTGTCCTCATGAATACAACCTATTTGCCACATAACTTCTGCAAACCCCACTCTTGGTGGCACATTGTATGGCAGTATATGAGGGGCTCCTTGAAAACCATATACTCTCAAGACAATACTGACTAGACATATGGAATAATGTCACCCAGTTATGGTAAACCTTCAATTCTGGCTTCCTCCCCTTTGGCCTGAGGAAATCATGCAATTCCTCAAGGATCCTAGGTACATTCACCATCAATATAGCTGTTAATTTGGAAGCAAAACAATTATCAAATTGCACATAACTAGTGCTTTCTTTATTGCAAGTTAAATCTGTAGCCCATATCTGTATTAACAATCTTTCTCCATCAACTGATTGCCTTAGTTTCATCTTCTCAGAGAAGAAGTCAACATTCTTAAACAAAAACATATGCATCGACATAAAATACCAAAATAATTGAGTGTTGGTATAATTTTTCTGCAGCTTTGACAGCCCTTTATGTATCATCTCAGTCAAGAAAGAAGCGAAGTCATAGGTCACATAGAAGTTAGGGTGTTGTATTTGCACCCCCATGAACATGCATGCAATGGGAATTACCGCACCAAGACTGAAACCCAAAATATGACACAAAGAATAGAAAGTGGCCAGGAAATGGTTTGCAAAACAATTCAATTTGAAAGGTTCTTGGTCACTGGGGCTGATATGAAATTTTGGACCTCCTGCCCTAGCCAAATGAGGTGGAAGCAATTTAGCTCTAAAAAGAGATTTCAACTTTGCATACTCCTGCTTCATTTCCTCAAGATTGATAGGAACCAAGTTTTCACTTGGTTCACTCAAGTCAAAAATCTGTTGGACCTCTTTTCTGTTAACGCTCAATAGAACCTTTCCATCATTATCCCTAATTATCTATGTGACAGGGTCATATCTTGCAGCAACAACCCTAAGTGGATCTACATCAGGGAATACATTTGGTACCACCAACTTCCCCATATCATATATCCATCCATTTGAAAAAGGGTGAGGAAAATTCCTCTGTCCATACCACAATATGAACATTTCCAAACCTGTGAGGGGAACCCTAGCATCGACAATGTTGGAGAAATTATATACTAACCCTTCCCCCAGGATTTTCCCTCGCATAAGGACCAATCCCTTCCTCCTATCATTCGTTGACAAGGGTAATTGATCCAAGAAATCATCATACATGTTTCTTTTTAAATAATCAACTTGGCCAGAATGTTGCTTTGGTGGCACCATCTCAGACAAACTAGGGATTCTTTATAATGTTACACTTCAAGTAGCTAGGACTAACCAGAGATAGGAAATTACAGAACAAAATACTACAATTTCTCACAATCTATAATTAAACTATAGCCCTAACATGTTTATCAACAAACTCACTGACAAACACAACTAATCCTTTCCCAAATTCAAATGCAGAATGACCGAGAGGCATAGAAAATAAACTCATGGCTTTGTTCGCAAAAATCCCAAATTCTAGTTGCAGAAACTCGCAATTCCACCTTCGGCTCTGAAACTGCTCCGCAAAATAGTTAAATGCTTTGTGATACAAACAAAGTAGGAAAATTGATTTTATGTCGATCAAATCATGCCAGCAAGTGTCTCATCCGCCATTAAATCTCAATTTTGCACTCACGAACGACTCCAACCATATTTGATGTAGATTTAAATTCAAGCCATCAATTCTTCAGTTTGATCAAATCATCAACGACCACCTTCAAAATAGGCTGACATAATCGCCAACATGGAAAATAGGGGGCCCACCATATCATACGCTGTGAAGGAAGTCCACGTGGCAGTCACCCACGATATCACAATCCTACAACTTATGATCGCGCGATGGCGGGAAACCGTTAATCTTGTTGCTTCAACACAATTACTAGCCTTATCGTTAACCTTCAAGTAGCTTTTCCATCAAGATTATAACATATCCGTCGATTTGAAGCATGTTCATCTTAACAAAACTTTAGTAACCCGCCTTTTAATGTATTAAGGCTAAAAAACATTTCCTTTATTCTTTCGGCTTCACCAGATGAGACACATGGTGCCCACCCGTGATATCGCGATCTTGGAATTTTGGATCACAGGATGGCGGGCAACCATTGATTTATGACAATAATTGATTGACGGAATACAAACTTATCTCCATCATCCTCACCAAGGAAGTCCACGTGGCGCCCTCCCATGATTTCGCAATCAACCAAAGCACCATTACAGGATGGTGGGGAATGACTGAGATCAAATGGTAATTAATCAGCAGTGGCACAAGTTTGATCCCCCAGATAGGACACATGGCGCCCACCCGCGATATCGCAATCCTACAATTTATGATCGTGCAATGGCAGGAAACCGTTGATATCTAAAGGAAAATGATCAACGGTAGTGCGAATTTCATCCATTTGCAAAATAAAACATTCATTAAAGGACAAGGGGACCTCAATAGGTGGATGGAAAACAACGACATAAGTTGTTTTAAAATCGTGAAACACAGGGCCAACTAGGACTTAGGAAAATAAAACCCACGGAGGAGATAAAATATTAAGACTAAAGGGACCAGGCCTAGATGAACCAATAGGACATAAGATGTTATAAAATCCCTCCAAAAGTAACAGCAAGATAGATCTCGACCAAGGCATAAAATAACACAAGGGTTTTACATGTAGGCAAAGCTAAAACCCTAAACCCTTAAAAAATTTCCAACACCATGAAAAACCAAAGACATAAGGCATGACATGAGTAACAAACAAGGAGCAAAAATTTGAAGCTCCGTCATGAGCATCAGCGTAGGTTGCTTGTAGTGTTAGATGATTTAGACAAGATTTAACAAGATCATCTTGGGGAGTTCGAGCTTTGGTTTATCACATATATTCCTGAGGTCAAGACACATTTAGCCACGATGACATGTTCATTGTGTGAGTGATGACACAACGAGATGTCGTCCTTCCACCTCCCCACCAATGAGGCAACAATTACTCTAGAGGATGTGTGGAGGATATTGTGCAGCTTCCTATCCATAGCGACCGATTGATTTATGTTATTGGCGTTGGATACAACACATGCCATGAGGTTTTGCAGTAGGAGGATGTCATTCTTGCAAGCTCACAAATTGATCTAGATTTGTACCAAGGATGCTCACCCATATTTGGGTTGATAGTCCATCAACTGGCAGTACTGGCTCCTTTGGATGAGTAAATCTAGGAAAGGATGCGTGTGGAAGAACACTAAATAATCCTCGGTCATCCCGATGTCTGTAATATACATAACATAATCCCATAAACCAGGGGTCAAGGTATAATACTCTATACAGGTTGTCTCATATGATACACATGGGCCCCACTCTAAAACATCTTGACGTCGTTGTGCATAATGGGAAACTCCTAGGGGCATCCCTTGAACCTGTCCAAACTGTCGACATACTTGCAGATACAAGTAGCGCTCAAGCACAACATGTGTCTGCCCAATCAGATAGCAAGATAATATCATATATGGCATCTCTAGCTAATCCTCTGGCCACTGCTCACAATCCAATTATGACTGCCATGTGACAGTCTCTAAGTCATCCAGAACCAGCCTCCAATAAGCAACCTTGCCCAGCTTACGTTGGACATGTGGACCACTATAACTAAAGACATAGGGTCTCCCTGATGGTCAATGTGTCTCTCCCATGGGTTGAGTGATGGCTATATGCTCCCATGCCCAGGTCTGCAATAATGTGACGCTACATGACAAACTCGTCACCCCATAATAGACAACCTCATGCAAATCTCGATATAAGTGGGCTAACATACATGAACCCTAGGCATGCCTCATACCATCAAGTGTCATTCGCGATAGCACACGACCCCAACTTGCTGAAAATCCCTTTGACCTATGATCAGGACAAAGGAATCCACCAATAAATCCAGAAAGTACACACAACAAAGGATCATATCTACCAATCATCTTAGTCCAAGGGATCCATCGGCCCATAGCATAATCATCTCGACACAATCTCCACAATGCAGTTGTCCCACCCTGCTCTATCTTATCATACACTACTATCTCTCCCATCACTGGGATCCATAGAATACAATAAACATCCTCGAGAGTCACGATCATCTCTCCAGTCAGTAAATGAAATGTATTATGATTACTGTCCCATCTCTTTGCCAAAGCTATCAATAAATCATTGTTGATTCTATATTGTGGAATTTATAACAAGGAAGTCAACCCACAATGAGAGATAATCTCTAAGTTGGCTGACGACAACCGATGAACCATGCTCTAGGTCTTCAGGAATCGCTCCCCAGACTGGAGTACATCTCCATCTCCCTAATCATGGACACAAATCAATCAATCAATGTCATGTTCAATCAAGATTATCAGTTAATCAAGTTAATGTGTAGTCATTCGAATCAAATCAAATCAGAACAATCAACATCTCAATCAATCAACCCATCATTCCTCACCTATCATGAGGATGATTTGGTATTAATTAAACTATCGTTCCTCGCCTATCATGAGGACAATCTACTATCTAGCAAGCCATCGTTCCTCGCCTATCATGAGGATGATCTACTATCAATCCTACCATCGTTCCTCGCCTATAATGAGGATGATCTGCTATCAATCCTACCATCATTCCTCGCCTATCATGAGGACGATATGCTATCTATCCTATTATCGTTCCTCGCCTATCATGAGGACGATACAACACTAGTTCTATCATTTGATTCTCGCCTATCATGAGATCAAATCATCATGCAAAACATCAATCGAACATTGCATATACCACAATCTGACTGAAATCAATCCAAAATGTGACAAACCAATGACTCCTAGACTTCAAGGACATCTTGCGAACATCACTATGAAGGATTTACGCACTCACACCCCGCAAAATGGGTCAAACAACAAGCTAAACCACCTTAAATCAACAAGAATGACAACTTTCCAAGGCAACAAGAGGCACCATTTGGGACCCCAAAGGCACAAAAATAGAGTTTGCATCTCAAAAATATGTTTTCCAAGCTTGCAAGAGGCGCCACTTGGGACCCCAAGGGTGCCAAAACAAAGTTCAACTTCAAAAACCTCCATTTTCAAGCTTGCAAGAGGTGCCACTTGGGACACCAAAGGTGCCAAAACAATGTTGGAGGCCAAAAACTTGAATTTCAAGCTTGAAAGAGGCACCACTTGGGACCCCAAAGGTGCCAAAACTCTAAAACCACCCAAAAAAATGCATTTTTACCCTTGCAAGAGGTGCCACTTGGGACCCCAAAGGCACCAAAACTCTCAAAAGGCTCAAAAACACCAATTTCAACCTTGCAAGAGGCACCACTTGGGACCCCAAAGGTGCCAAAACCCTCAAAAGGATCAAAAACACCAATTTCAACCTTGCAAGAGGCACCATTTGGGACCCCAAAGGTGCCAAAACTCTTAAAACACATGAAAAATTGAATTTCAAGCTTGCAAAAGGCACCATTTGGGACCCCAAAAGCCCCAAAACTCTTGAACATGCTCAAAAACACTCAAAAATGATAAAAAAATCACTTGAAAGTGCATAAATGACATCCCATAAGCTACAACATCCATCTACGACGTTCAAAATACCATTAAAAGGAAAAAAAAATGACTAACAAAGAGGTTTCTCGTAAAGCGTACCATAGGTCCAGAGGCAGCAGGTTGATCAGGTTGGCAAAGATGCTCAAAACGATGCTTGTGGTATGGGATCACCATCTTTCTCTAAGCTCTCCAATCTTCAACTTCTCCAAACTCAAAATTTGCAAATGAATCCCATTTTACCCATTTTTACCTTTTAAGGGTAAAATGGAGGGAATTAGGGTGGGATTTATTTCGCATTTTTACCAAAAAGGAGGGGTAATTAATCAACACTATTCAAAGAAAGAGCTTGCAACTCAATTTCAAGAGATAAATCATCTCTGACATCAAACCTTCACCGAATCAACATTGGATCATCATTGCATCATCACAACACATCACATCATTCAACACTTCATTTTCACATCCTTACATTCACCGATTTATCTCTCGAGGGGGCATATATCCGTCAATACCTAAAATTCAAAAGTTTGGGGCATCAAAATCTTGCATCGTCTGGGGCATCGAAATCCTACATCATCTGGGGCATCAAAATCTCACATCATTTGGGGCATCAAAATCTTGTATCATCTAGGTATCAACATCAAAATCTTCTTTGAAGTAACATGTAAACACATCACTTCAAAGAGGGGCAAAATGTATACACCTGAAAACGGTCATCGCATTCAATTAATTAAATACAACCTATTTGATTAATACTTCAACTACATATAAATAAGGTCTTACTTTATTTATATTGTTCACTTTCCTTTTAATTCTCCTAATTCACTTTCTTCTAAATTAAATAAACAAAAAACCCTAAACGTGTTTATTTAATTAATCTTCCCTAATCCTGATTAAGAATTAGAGCACATTTCTACAACTTTTTATGTGCCACCTCATAAAGGTCACATGAAAATAAATAAGCCTAATTATTAATTAGAATTATCTTCACACACTTCCACCAATGAGAAAAGGCACATGGCTATATTCCCCCACACTTCCAACAAATTTGGAGCACATGGGTCTTTGTTTCACACACTTGGAATCTCATACATTTGGCATGCTTCCAATTGGTCAAGGGATTCTCTTCGCACACATGGCATGTTGCCCTTGGTCAAGGGGACAACATCCCGATTCCTTTCATCTCCAGCATCTATCTCTTCTCCTTTGAATCTGAATCATTGATAGGTGCCACCTCACAAAATGCTTGAGAAACTCTATAAATACACTCCTCATCCTTTGCATTATCATCCACCTTTTGAGTAATGCTATAATGCTATTTTGAAATACAATTTGGAATAGTGTTATAATGCCATATTCCATCCACACTTTGAGTATTGTTACCATGCAGGTTTTTCATAGGAGCTTCGAGCTTTCATGGAGTCTTATACTTAGCTTGGATATCATGTGTTACTTTGCATTCTCATCTTAGATTAACTAATTACTTCATAGTTACATTTTAGGTTAGTTTGCTTTTTTGTTGCATTTGAGCATATGCATAATCATGGATAGTTCACTATAGTTTAATATCATCTCACTCACCTCCACTTCATATATCATCAACATCATCTTTCATTTATCGTTGCATCCATTGTCCTTTCCATCATTTTGTATCATTTAGGAGCATACCACTAATCATTCCAACACACATTTTCTTACCACTAATCCTTCCACCACACATTTGCACATAGAAATCATCTTAGCTTGCATATTAAGTATCAAATATCATTTTCTAGGTAGTCATTTTAACAACCTTTGTGCCCATAGAAATCTGAGGGCCAAACAGTTTAATAAATCCCTAGAAATAGAGAACAATGATACATATTTGAAAGGTTTGATTGTATTACGAATAGATTAGTTTTGCTTGCTTCAAACTTTGAATGTAAACCGTCTCATTAAGGTTTGTGTTGACATTAGAATAACTCACTCTACACATTTGACACACGCACAATATGCAAATGATATGATATGCTTATGGAGCATATATGTATTCTAATGGTTTATGCATGCACGATGGATGCATTGTGATTTTGCTTGACTTTCATGATACCATGTTAGCATGGAAAGAAGATAGAAGAATATGAATGGATTGACCATTTATTTTGAGATTGATTTAGAAGTCCAACAAGTCTATGAGTCATCAAAAATTTATTACATTATGGTGATGAGATGTGATGCTTTGCTCATTTATGGGATTGGGACTATCCATCTTTCTTTATTTTTGATATAATTGTTACCTATTTTTCACTACAAGCTCAAACAGGTAGAGCTGAGTCAGACTCATCATTGATAGGTACATAAATTTTCAAGTTTGCTGCTAAAGTATTCATTGTTCATCATAAAGATCGGATTACATCTGAATTATAGTTTTATTGTGCAAGTATTTAAAACAAAAAATTGAAAATTTGCATAATAATGCATTTCATTCATTTTGTAAATACACTGAAATCTCGCACAAGCTGCGAGAGTAACTGAATTTGATTATGACAATCAAATAATGAATACAGAATTCAATGATAAGCTGCACTACTGAAAATAACATAAGCGCAAAGAAGAAGAGCAATTCATCATTGTCTGTGATGATGAATCACTTACGCTTGATGTCTTTAGTCGCCATGTCTCCAAGTTGCAACAGACTCGTTTCCACGCTCCATGAACCTACAAAATTGTAAAAGAATGGCATTAGAGATGTACTCTAAGCAATGATGAATTACATTCTACTCTATGCCTACACTACCAATAGGAATGTAAATTTGCATTAAATCAAGCATTCACCAGATGATTGAGTTACAAAGGTTGATAATCAAGGAACACGAAACTCAATGGAAGCTTTCAACTTCTTTTATTTTGCTAACATGTTTGTTTCAATGTGCAGGAACATGTTCATCATGTTCGTGTTTTTTTTTTTACATCAGATATGTGGAGCAAAACGAGCTCCCACAAGGGTTGAGCCTGGCATATCATAAGGTTTTCTCCCATTCAACGTTCATATATGAGAGTTATTAAAGCATCAAAGAAATAGTCATAATCTAGGACTGTCATCAAGCATTCTAATTCAGCGTGGTGAAAACAAATTGAGCAAGCATCTTGTTGCTCATAATTCAATAGAACAATCAAAGAAGCATGTTAAGAGAGCATTAATTGTATTTTTCATTGTTCAATTTCAACTCTGTCTTTCATTCATGTTTACATTTTAATGAGACATTGAGCCCCTTTATACTGAAGGGAAAAGAGTACTCAAAGCAACTTAATTGTTTTTTACAACTCCAAGGTAGATACATAGTTCATCCAAGGATTCAGGAGGGCAATCAACATGATAACAAAACAACACTATTACATCTTGAGATCAAGAGGCATCATTGACACTTCAACCTTATGTGTTATCATTATTCTTGATTGCTTACAGGAGGGCTAACAAAGTAATTTGTAATGGCATCATGGAGGATAGTCACATGCAAGGAGGCATCAAAACATCAATGGAGCAGAAATTTAACATCTAGAAACATCAATGCAAGGATCATGACAGTCATGTAGAGAAAGCACATTGACGGTAGAAGGAATAGTCATCAAAATATCTTGCATGTTCAGTCAATGATAAATTGCATAATACAAGTTTGATAGAGATTAGAGTTATCTTGACAAAGAAAATGGAGTTATCATAAGTGGGATAACCAAGCACATAGCAAGAGAACATTGATGTTGTCCCTTTTATGAAAAAATGTGTTAAAAAGGCCATACCAACTCATGACAAAAAAATAAGTGGCTTGTGTAAGATGCTCATTGGGCAATTTGCTGTCATGCATCCAACATAACGAGCAGGTTAAAGATACAGTGAAAAGAGCATTAGTAAACACCAGAAACCTTTACACTTTGAAGGTTTGGTAAGGAATTGTGAGCATCAGTATTATAAAAGTGTTCAAGTTAACAATTGCAATCATATCTCAAGCATGTTCTAATTAAAATCCCATGGAATCTTTGATAGAGAAGTCAATAATAATAGTAGAACCCTGATATGAGAAGATCAAAATATGATTTTATTTTGTTTCCAAATCAATGGGAAAAGCAGTAAATGTTCAAGAATGTCTTCATGTAAAGATAAATATGTAAATTATCTCCAGAACACAGCTAGTAACAAGATTTTTCAGTTTCCACACTCATGGATATGTACAAATTGTGAATTCTCTTGGTGCATAGCTCATGGCTTTGCCTTTGGTTCCCAGTGTAAGGAAGAACACAATTACAAAGCAAGATCATGAACCTGCAAAAGGGAAAATATCAAATACCCAGATGAAGACAAAGTAAGCATGGCCAGAGAGTTTTGTGAAGGCCCGATACAAAGTATGATAAATATTTTTGAGCTATAAATGTATATGTATAGAGAGTTTGAGAACGGAAATCTGGAAATATCTATTAGCTGCGGCCATATAAAATTAAAGGGTTTTCAAAAATAGATATCTGGAGGAGACATGAGAATATGGAGATAGAACAGTAAAGTGTTGTCTAAATGAAAATTCATCTCAAACATAATAGCTTTGAAACTGTGTATAGCATTCAGATCATGTAACAGATTAATTAAATGATATACTATGCAGTAAACATGGAGAGAGAACCATGGCGGTTTCAAATGCAAAGTTGTTACAGCATTCATACAATGATTCTTGCTCAAAAATGTTTTTGTGGTGAGGGAAATATAGATTTCTTCTTACCCATGTAAGGGTTTTACTATAAAAATTCAGAATGCAACAAATCATAAGTACCCAGATGGAGTTTTCTAAAGCCACATTCAGACTGCCAAAGAAAATGTAAAATTTTGGTTTGTCTCTTTCAAAGTCTGAACCAGGATTATATGGCGCCTCTGGTTAGAAGAGATAAATGTAGAAATCAACAGGAAAACATGGAGATAGTGGCGGCCTGGAGTTTTCTTTTGTTTTATTAAAGATATTTCAACTCACTTTATACATGACAGGTTTCCAAAAGGTTTGTATTTCAACAGAGAAATAAAGGCAGAAATAGAACTTACCATCAAGTACGTGGCTGAGCTCTTTGTGAGCTTTAAAATTCATAGATCGAGCTGCACAACAACAACATATACAGAAGGTTTGAGTTCTCACGGCGGCTAGAGCCAGCAAAATGCAGAAATCAATAGGGAGAAGAGAATGACACAAAATATATGAGAAACGAGTCACAACCGCAGCTTTGAGGCCCAAAAATGCATCAAAATGATTGAAAAGATTCAGAATAATGATAGAATAATCTTGATCTTACCTTGTTTGTTCAAAATCTCTCAAAATATCATCAAAATCGACATAGAAGGGTGCAGTTTGAGCTTCAAAACCCAGTTCAATGGCGGCCAACAACTTCTTCATGAAGCTTCTCCAAAGTCAAATGAACATAATGATTTTTAGGGTTGATGATTTCTTTTGTCTATTTTCCCTAAAAACATAATCAGGTTATTATTGATGACCTTGACTTCAAGTCAAAAGTTCTTAGGTATTGCATGGTGGTCGACCCTTGCAAATGATGCGTCCCCTTATTTTTGATATTTCATATTATATATGCCATGTAAGGGTGATGAGAAATTAACAAAATGCTAAGTACCAATAATGCTATGTGGTCGGCCTTATAAGCTAAGAATGGTGGTCAACTATTGTAAGATATCTACAATATTGCATGGTGGTCGCCAATGTTTATTAGTGGAGAATGCATATTTTCAAATATATGCTAAGTATGATATATGAAGCTTGGAAGCCGTGAGATGGAGAAATATGCCTTCTAAATTAGCTTTATTCTTCAAATTTATTTGCATTAATCAATGTAGATTGATTAATTAAATGATGAATTTAAATCATTTAATTAAATTAATCATTTTAAAATGCAAATAGAGAACATTATGTAAGGCTGAGTTAGAACTATAGCCTCAACTGAAGATTTATCATGCAAGAGTGGACTTTAAATTATCATGGGCGAGTTGATTAAAGCAAGGTGGATTTTGCATGTTTTGGCCCACATTCAGAGATTTCCAGTTCAGTTCGAGCTACTTTTCAGTTGCATACATTATGACTACAAGTTCGAGACTCAGTTCACTCATTCTTGCATGAGTTTGAGCCTTCTTTTCAGGGTTTTTTATTTTTGCTCGGATTTCACTTTGGAATTATCATTTTCTCACTAAAATTGACTTTCAGTTTCATGTTCATGCACTTTGAAGTGCATTCTCATTGTATATATTGGAAAATATTTATCTTTTTCCTCTAGTTCTTGTTTTTCAGCCTTTGCACTCTGCAAAGTGAATTATCATGTAACTCAACTTTTATATTCAAATTAATATAGCAACAGGTTTACAGGTTCAAATTGTGTTATTTAGCAAAATATTCCTTTATTTTTGAGCATTTTCAAAGTTTTTCCTTCAAAGATTTCTGACATCGTTATTGTGTAGGATTTGATCGAAGGATTATTGTGTTTTCAGTTTGGAAACCTTTGATTTTTTCTGTCTCTTTCATAAGTATCTGTATGTAGTTTAATTTAAATTCACTGGTTATACACTATGTATTGATTAGCCAGTTTGGTCGTGAAAACCAGGTTTTCCCTCAAGATTAGGTTAAATTAAAGCCTCTGTTTAAAGTATTCAAGTGATTAGATTATCAAATCAGGTTGTGCAGATTGAAGTACTAAGAAGTTTGTTGTGAATCATAATTGCATGTCTTTGTCAATTAGGTGCATTGCCATTAATTTACAGTTTTTTTGCATTTTTACATACTTCTATCCCTTTTCCAGCAAGTTACCAGTTATTAATTTAAGAACCATATAGGAAGCCAGCCTAGAATTTAGAGGTTCAATCTCGTTATAGGTCACCCACAACTTGAGTTTGAACCAATGTTTCAACAAATTGCTAAATTTAATCATTCAAGCATTCATGTGCAATCTGTTTGACAACAATTTTTGGTATGCCCGGTGGGACTCTGAATCACTTTTCAGAGCAAGAATTTTATAGTTCAAGCTACTGTTTTGGTATATACGGGAGTATTTCAGCCTTTCAAAGGATTATTTTGATATACCTGGCAACTCCATTCTCAGTTTCTAGCAGATCAAGTGCAAATAGCTTATGAGAAATATTCAAACAAGAAGTTATTCATTTGAATATTTGTAGCTGTCTTCGTCAAAGAGAATAGGAAGGACAACCAAGTGAAAAGATCGTAGGCCTTCAAGAAAACAATCAGTTTCTCTGGTTCTAAGAGCAGAACCATTAGTTTACACATCAAGAAGAAGAGGCAGATCGTTAGCAAGGCAACTAAGTTCATTTTTAGCTTTGCCAAGTTACAGAGTACCAGTTTCACTTGTACTGATTGTACAAGTTGTAAATCCCAGAATACTAGCAACTCCAATGGCCAGAGTGAATGCTTTTGTTCCATTTAATGGGGGTAGCCCATTGGATCTAGCTTAGCACGATGATATACCAATAGTAGCACTCAAAAGTCTACCCTTTTTTATTGGTGAAGATCATACTACACCCATTAAGTATATTAGAGACGTAGCCTCGCTATGTGGAGTTCATCATGTGATTCAGAAGAATGTAGCTTTAAGGTTGTTAGCAGCATCATTCAAGGGGAAATCACTTCAGTGGTTTCATCGCTTACCAATCAATAGTGTCGCGACATGGGATGATTTAGGAGACAAGCTGACCAAGCAATTTTTAGATAAGTCCAATCATTTATCTCTAGTCAAATAGATGACGACTATAAAGAGAGCACCACAAGAACAGATGATGGAATTTAATTTCAAATTTCAAAGGACATGGGATTGAATTCCAGTAACGGTAAGGCCAACTCTTGACCATGCTTTTCTGTATTACCTTAGATCGTTGCATAGTGATATTGCTTTGATGATATAGTCAATGGGTGGGATAACATTACCAACAACATATGACATCACTATTAGAGATGAAAACAACCTTATACAAGTTGGTAAAATCGCCCCAAGACCCCCTATGCCGATTTTCCCAGAGGTACAACCTTTCATGCCCATTCAAGTACCTCCAATAGCCAGTATACCTGTTGTTCCAGCCTTAGATTTCCAAACAACAGCACAAAATAATGTTGTTCCAACAAATTCTAACTTGCAAGGACTTAAAGATACTCAACAACAACTAATAAATGACCAACAACAAATGGCTAAGTTACTACAAACTGTGAGTAACAACTTGGTAAGCCTTAAAAACCAGCAAGGTCAAAATTTTAGGCTTAATCAGTCATCATTTCAAGCAAACAAACCTGCTTATCAAGCTGATTACCAGGGACAAAAGAGGAATTTCAACTTTAGGCCTAATCAACCCTTTAATCCAGTTGTTGCTAGCTTTTCAAAAGAGCTGATGCCAATACAGAACAATTTAGCACAAGATTACGTGTGGTGCTATCCCTGCAATCAGCCTCATAAGCAGGCTACTTGCATGAACAAGGTGATTAATCAAGCCCTTATAGTGAAAAGTACTTATGTTGCTTCTGAAAAGATAACTAAGGAGGACAATAATCAGCAAGATGATCAAACGCAACAGAGTGACCTTGACGTTGCCATGATGAACTGGCAAGGAAATGAATTTTGCGGAGTTAATCACATGCAAATTCAAAATCAGTCAGCCACTTCTATTGCAGCCAATATGAGGGCCAAGAAAAGAGCATTTGATCTAAGACAACAAGTTGTTCCTAATAAACAACAAGTAGAAAAAGACAAACAGCCTGCTGTTCAGCAAAAAAATCAAGATTTTACAGCCCAACAAGGGCAAGTTCAGATTTTACCAAGACAATAGACTGGACCATCAAGGGAGTAGCCTAGAGTTTAGTTCCAACCTCAAGCAGCACAAACAGACCCTGTTGTTCAAAAGGTATAGCCATAGGTTGGTGTTTCTTCTTTCAATATTGTTGAACATATGAAAAAGGAAACTGTTAGCATTACTATGTTGGATGCTTTATGCTTGCCTGGGAAAAAAAAAACTTTGCAGGAGGCTTTGGCTAAGATATCAATTTCTGACAAAACAAATAAAGAACAGAAAAGAGTTCTTGCGAATAGCTCAAATCAAAAGCAGGAGCAGCCAGCTAAAGAGGTAAAACCACCACCTTTTTATGTCAGCTTGATAATTGGTGATAACATAGTGCATAACTGCATGATCAATAATGGAGCAAGCAACTCAATTATGCCTAAGCAACTGGTAGATAAGTTAGGACTTGAGTATGAACCATTGTCAAAAGGGGTAGTTCAGTTGGATGGTACAGTTGTAAAGTTTGTAGGAGTTATTAAAAATTTGCCTCTTACATTGAATGCCTGTCCCAACTTTCAAATTTCACAGGACATATATATCATTGATCTGCCACCTTATTTTTCCATTTGCCTATCTAGAGACTTCACTGCAAAATTAGGTGGTTATCTGTCATCAGACTGGTCACACATGCTTTTCAAAACTAGATATGGTACTAGAGTCATGATTAAGTCAAAATCACAAGCTAAAGACCATATTGAACCTTATGTTTCGAATCCCATAAATGCAAACCTAGCTTTCCATGATTAGGAGGATCAATCCATGACCGTCGACCCCACTATACCTATAGAAGGCATACCTGGCATAAATCTAGATGAGTGGGCAGCCGAGAATCACGAGGTTGATCCATTCAATCTCAAAAACCAAGTAGGTTTGGGAATTTATATGATTCAAGAGCCCGATATTATTCCAAATCTGGTCAAGGAGGAAAAACAACAAGTACAATAGGTTGATCAGCTTTGGAAGCTATATTTTGACTGTTCCAGAAGTAAAATTGGTGCTGGTGGAGGAGCTATTTTGATTTCGCCTAAAGGAGACAGGTATTATTCAGCTTTTAGATTTTCTTTCAGCTGTTCTAATAATGTTGCTAAGTATGAAGCATTAATACATGGCTTAGAATGGGCCATAAAAAGAAAGATTAAGTGTTTACAGGTGTATGGTGATTCAGAATTGATAGCAAATCAAGTTAGAAATCTGAATTTAACAAAGAATGATTTGCTGAAATTGTATAAGCATCATGTTTGGGACTTAACTAAGGAGTTTGACGCATTTAATCTGCAATCAGTACCAAGAATTCAGAATAAGCAAGCTGATAAACTTTCCGCTCTAGGGTCATAGTTTGACATTCCGACTGAAATCCACAATGTGGAGGTACACCAATATGTGAAGGTAGTTGTCAGACCTTCAGTACCTAATAATAATGTAAGTTGGCAGATTTTTGATAGTGATGAACAGATAATTCATTTTCTGATGGAAGAAGCAGAGTTTTCTGTTGGAAATCAGCAAAAATTTGATTAGCAATATGGAGATCAGATCATGCAACTAAAGTCTAACAAGCTGCCAAAGGGTTTGGGGACCCTTGAATCCATCTTCAACACTGATGACTAGGTTAGGAGAGATAAATCAGGCATCAAAGTGAAGTAGGAGCATTATGAATCAATAAAAATATTCAAGGATAAGCTGCTTAAGCTGGGAAAAGTCTGTACAAAGGCAGGACAACAAGAATTTATCTTACTTTGCTAAGAATTTAGTGACATATTTGCCTGGAAGTATGGAGATTTAAAGGGTTTTAACCTTGAGTTAGCTCAACATATAATTGAGCTCGAACCTAACGCAAAATCGATAAGACAGAAGTAGAGGCCCTTGAATCCGAAGTTAGAACATCTGATGAAAACAAAATTAAACAAGCTGATCGAAGGTAGTATAATATTTCCAATCAAACACACTTCTTGGGTGTCAAATTTGGTGCCTGCCAGAAAGAAGAGCAGAGAGATAAGGCTGTGCATTGATTTTCGTGATCTAAACAAAGCTTCACTCAATGATCACTACCCGCTACCTTCAATGGAACAAATATTACAGGTTGTTTCAGGATCAAAAAGGTTTTCATTGCTGGATGGATATTCAGGTTATAACCAAATCTTGGTTAAGGAGGAAGACCAGTACAAGACAACCTTTACCACCAAGTGGGGTACTATGGCTTACAAAAAGATGTTGTTTGGATTGTCAAACATGGGAGCCACCTTTCAGAGAGCAATGGATATGGCTCTCCAAGGTTTGATAAACAAATTTGTTCTTGTTTACTTAGATGATATCATTGTTTTCTCACGTAACACAAATGAACATTTCAGTCATCTTAGACAGATATTCGAGAGATGCTGAGAATATGGAATCTCTTTGAATCCAAAGAAAAGTATTTTTGATGTTCTCGAAGGTAAGCTTTTGGGTTACATTGTTTCAAAAGATGGTATTTCTATTGACCCAGAACGTATTGCAGCCATTCTAGCTTTACTGCTGCCCGCTCACAAAAAGTGTTTGCAGAGCTTTCTAGGCAGAATAAACTTTGTGAGGAGGTTTATTCCCAATGTTGCAACTTTATTACAGCCATTGACAACCATGCTGAAGAAGAAGATATAGTTTAGCTAGACAAAGGAAGGTAAGAACAATTTTGAGTAGATTAAAGAGGCACTTGCAGCAACCCCTACTCTTATCAATCCAGATTTTGATAAAGATTTCATACTATATGCATTCAGAGGAGTGGATACCATCTCTGCAATGCTTTTCCAGCAAAATAATGAAGGTATGGAGCAACCTATAGCTTTCTTTAGTCAGGTTTTACATGATTATGAAACCAGGTATTCATTCCTTGAGAGGCATGTGCTCGCTATAATGTGAAGTCTCAAAAAATTTGGACATATGTTGTCTAATAATAAGATACATCTGTTGGCAACTCACCCAACAGTTAAGGAGTTTCTACTAAATAAGGACATTAATGACAAAAGAGTAGGCTGGATAACCAAAGTCATGGAATATGACATTAGTATAAAGGTTACCAAGCTTGTTCAAGGTAAGGGACTGTGCGAAACAAAGAAAACAACAGTGGAAATATTGCTACAGTTCTGAATAATGAAGAACATGTTGTTTCAGCTGTTCTAGCTAATTGGATCCATTAGATGATCCATTACTTGCACACTGGAGATTGTCCAGAAGGTTTAGACAAGTCTAAACGAAGATATTACAGATTACAAGAAATTCCTTATGCAGAAATAGATTGTGTTATGTATAAAAAAAGACTTCAATGGAGTATTCATTAGATGTATTTATCCAGATCAGACTAAAAGAATTCTGGAAGAATTCCATGATGGACCTACTGGAGGTCATTTTGCACCACGTACTACAGCTCTAAAAATTATGAAGGTAGGCTATTATTGGCCAGATCTTTTCAAGGATGCTCATACATATGTCAGAAAATTTTCCAAGTGTTCACTTTTTGCAGGAAAACAAAAGTTAGCAGCCCTGCCCCTGAATCCAATTTAGGTTGAGCAGCCATTTGGAAAGTGGGGACTCAATTTTATCGGTCCAATCAATCCACCCTCAAGTGTTGGGCACAAATGGATTTTAACTGCCATAGACTACTTTACGAAGTGGACTAAAGCAATCACATTAAGAGATGCAAATGAAACATCAGTTCTAAACTTTTATCAAGATATAGTTTCCAGGTTTGGTACGCCTGATTCAATTATTTCTGATAATGCTTTGGCCTTTGTTGGTTTAAGAGTTTCAGATTGGTCAGTAAAGCATAATATTTATTTGAACACTTCGTCCAATTATTACCCCTAGGGTAATGGACAAACTGAATCAACAAATAAGAATCTAATTAAGATCATTCAGAAGATTATTGAAGATAATCAGAGGTCATGGCATGACAAACTCAAGTTAGCCCTGTGGGTTGATAGAGTTACACCAAAACGGTCAACAAGATTTTCACCATATGTTTTGGTTTATGGCAAAGAGGCCAAACTGCCTATCTCAATTGAATTGCCAACTTTGAGTTATATAAAAGAGCTTGAGTTACTTGAAGAGCAGCCAATGCAAGTCAGGATTGCTCAATTAATAGAGTTGGAAGAAACCAGAAGGGAAGCCTATAGAAAGCTTCAAATTCATCATTCTCAAATGAAGAGGACATTCAATAAGAAAGCAACAACAAGAATCTTCAATGAAGATGATTTAGTTTTCAAGTGGGATGAGCTCAAAAGCAGGCCTGGTAAACATACAAAGTTTGACACCATGTGGGATGTCCCATACATAATTATAGAAAAGAAGGAACACAATGCATTTCAACTTTCAAAGTTGGACGGTGAAGTACTGCCAATCACTGTCAACAGGATTCACTTGAAACAATGTTATTAAGCATCAACCTTTCAGCTGTACATAGTAGGATAGTTTTCAATTTCAGTTATGCTTTCAATAAGTGCCTGCTGGCATGTTTCATTTTAGTTTTTGTCATGTTTTCAATAATGTGAAGTTGCTGCACCTGATTTTTTAGATTTTGTCTTCAATAGAATTGCAGTAGTTTCTTTCAATTTGTCTGGTTTGAAGCTGAGTTATGGTTTTCTGAGTTAAACAGAGCCAAACATTGACTCCATGCCCAATGAATAAGTTATATACTGGCCTATTGTGTTTAGTAGGAAAACACTACGCAGATGTTGCCAATTTGTTACCTATTTTTCACTACAAGCTCAAACAGGTAGAGTTGAGTCAGACTCATCATTGATAGGTACAATTTTTTTCAAGTTTGCTGCTAAAGTATTCATTATTCATCATAAAGATCAAATTACATCTGAATTACAGTTTTATTGTGCAAGTATTTAAAATAGAAAATACAAAATTTGCATAATAATGCCTTTTATTCATTTTTTAAATACACTGAAATCTCGCACAAGCCGCGAGAGTACCTGAATTTGATTATGACAATCAAATAATGAATACAGAATTCAATGATAAGCTACACTACTGAAAATAACGTAAGTGTAAAGAAGAGGAGCAATTCATCATTGCTTGTGATGATGAATCACTTTCGCTTGATGTCTTCAGTCGTCGCATCTCCAAGTTGCAACAGACTTGTTTCCAATCCCCATGAGCCTTCAAAATTGTAAAAGAATGGCGTTAGAGAAGTACTCTAAGCAATGATGAATTACATTCTACTCTATGCCTACGCTACCAACAAGAATGTAAATTTGCATTAAATCAGGCATTCACCAGACGATTGAGTTACAAAGGCTGATAATTAAGGAACAAAAAACTCAATGGATGCTTTCAACTTCTTTTATTTTGCTAATATGTTTGTTTCAATGTGCAGGAATAGGTTCATCATGTTTGTGTTTTTTTTTTACATCAAATATGTGGAGAAAAACGGGCTCCCACAAGGGTTGAGCCTGACATATCATAAGGTTTTCTCTCATTCAAAGTTCATATATGAGAGTTATTAAAGCATCAAAGAAATAGTCATAATCTAGGACTGTCATCAAGCAGTCTAATTCAACATCGTGAAAACAGATTGAGCAAGCATCTTGTTGCTCATAATTCAATAGAACAATCAAAGAAGCATGTTAAGAGAGCATTAATTGTATTTGTCATAGTTCAGTTTCAGCTCTGTCTTTCATTCATGTTTACATTTTAATGAGACGTTGAGCCCCTTTATACTGAAGGGAAAAGAGCACTCAAAGCAATTTAATTATTTTTTACAACTCCAAGGTAGATACATAGTTCATCCAAGGATTCAAGAGGGCAGTCAACATGATAACAAAACAACACTATTACATCTTGAGATCAAGAGGCATCATTGACACTTCAACCTTATGTGTTATCATTATTCTTGATTGCTTACAGAAGGGCTAACAGAGTAATCTGTAATGGCATCATGGAGGATAGTCACATGCAAGGAGGCATCAAAACATCAATGGAGCAGCAATTTAACATTTAGAAACATCTATGCAAGGATCATGACAATCATGTAGAGAAAGCACATTGACAGTAGAAGGAATAGTCATCAAAAGATCTTGCATGTTTAGTCAATGATACATTGCATAATATAAGTTTGATAGAGAATAGAGTTATCTTGACAAAGAAAATGGAGTTATCATAAGTGGGATAACCAAGCATATAGCAAGAGAACATTGATGTTGTCCCAATTTTATGAAAAAATGTGTTAAAAAGGCCATACCAACTCATGACAGAAAAATAAGTGGCTTGTGTAAGATGCTCATTGGGAATTTTACTGTCATGCATCCAACATAAAGAGCAGGTTAAAGATACAGTGAAAAGAGCATTAGTAAACACCAGAAACCTTTACACTTTGAAGGTTTGGTAAGGAATTGTGAGCATCAGTATTATAAAATTGTTCAAGTTAATAGTTGCAATCATATCTCAAGCATGTTCTAATTAAAATCCCATGGAATCTTTGATAGAGAAGTCAATAATAATAGTAGAACCCTCATATGAGAAGATTAGAATATGATTTTATTTTGTTTCCAAATCAATGGGAAAAGCAGTAAATGTTCAAGAATGTCTCCATGTAAAGATAAATATGTAAATTATCTCCAGAACATAGCTAGTAACAAGAGTTTTCAGTTTCCACACTCATGGGTATGTACAAATTGTGAATTCTCTTGGTGCGCAGCTCATGGCTTTGCCTGTGGTTCCCAGTGTAAGGAAGAACGCAATTACAAAGCAAGATCATGAACCTGCAAAAGGGAAAATATCAAATACCTAGATGAAGACAAAGTAAGCATGGCCAGAGAGTTTTGTGAAGGCCCGATACAAAGTATGATAAATATTTTTGAGCTATAAATGTATATGTATAGAGAGTTTGAGAACGGAAATCTGGAAATATCTATTAGCTGCGGCCATATAAAATTAAACGGTTTTCAAAAATAGATATCTGGAGGAGACATGAGAATATGGAGATAGAACAGTAAAGTGTTGTCTAAATGCAAATTCATCTCAGACATAATAGCTTTGAAACTGTATATAGCATTCAGATCATGTAACAGATTAATTAAATGATATACTGTGCAGTAAAAATGGAGAGAGAACCATGGCAGTTTCAAATGCAAAGTTGTTACAGCATTCATACAATGATTCTTGCTCAAAAATGTTTTTGTGGTGAGGGAAATATAGATTTCTTCTTACCCATGTAAGGGTTTTACTATAAAAATTCAGAATGCAACGAATCATAAGTACCCAGATGGAGTTTTCTAAAGCCACATTCAGACTGCCAAAGAAAATGTAAAATTTTGGTTTGTCTCTTTCAAAGTCTGAACCAGGATTATATGGCACCTCTGGTTAGAAGAGATAAATGTAGAAATCAATAGGAAAACATGGAGATAGTGGCGGCCTGGAGTTTTCTTTTGTTTTATTAAAGATATTTCAACTCACTTTATACAGGACAGGTTTCCAAAAGGTTTGTATTTCAACATAGAAATAAAGGCAGAAATAGAACTTACCATCAAGTACGTGGTTGAGCTCTTTGTGAGCTTCAAAATTCATAGGTCGAGCTGCACAACAACAATATATACAGAAGGTTTGAGTTCTCATGGCGACCAGAGCCAGGAAAATGCAGTAATCAACAGGGAGAAGATAATGACACAGAATATATGAGAAATGAGTCACAGCCGCGACTTTGAGTCCCAAAAACACATCAAAATGATTGAAAAGATTCAGAATAATGATAGAATAATCTTGATCTTACCGTGTCTATTCAGAATCTCTCAAAATATCATCAAAATCAACATAGAAGGGTGCAGTTTGAGCTTCAAAACCCAATTCAATGGCAACCAATAGCTTCTTCATGAAACTTCTCCAAAGTCAAATGAACATAATGATTTTTAGGGTTGACGATTTCTTTTGTCTATTCACCCTAAAAACATAATCAAGTTATTATTGATGAACTTGACTTCAAGTCAAAAGTTCTTATGTATTGCATGGTGGTCGACCCTTGCAAATGATGCGTCCCCTTATTTTTGATATTTCATATTATATATGCCATGTAAGGGTGATGAGAAATTAACAAAATGCTAAGTACCGATAATGCTATGTGGTCGGCCTTATAAGCTAAGAATGGTGGTCAACTATTGTGAGATATTTACAATATTGCATGGTGGTCGCCAATGTTTATTAGTGGAGAATGCATATTTTCAAATATATGCTAAGTATGATAAATGAAGCTTGAAAGCCGTGAGATGGAGAAATATGCCTTCTAAATTAGCTTTATTCTTCAAACTTATTTGCATTAATCAATGTAGATTGATTAATTAAATGATGAATTTAAATCATTTAATTAAATTAATCATTTTAAAATGCAAATAGAGAACATTATGTAAGGCTGAGTTAGAACTATAGCCTCAACTGAAGATTTATCATCCAAGAATGGACTTTAAGTTATCATGGGCGAGTTGATTAAAGCAAGGTGGATTTTGCATGTTTTGGCCCACATTCAGAGATTTCCAGTTCAATTCGAGCTACTTTTCAGTTGCATACATTATGACTGCAAGTTTGAGACTAAGTTCAGTCAGTTTTGCATGAGTTTGAGCCTTCTTTTCATGGATTTTTATTTTTGCTCGGATTTCACGTTGGAATTATCATTTTCTCTCTGAAATTGACTTTCAGTTTCATGTTCATGCACTTTGAAGTGCATTCTCATTATATATATTGGAAAAAGTTTATTTTTCCTCTAGTTCTTGTTTTTCAGCCTTTGCACTCTTCAAAGTGAATTATCATGTAACTCAACTTTTATATTTAGATTAATACAACTACAGGTTTACAGGTTCAAATTGTGTTATTTAGCAAAATATTCCTTTATTTTCGAGCATTTTCAAAGTTTTTCCTTCAAAGATTTCCGACATCGTTATTGTGTAGGATTTGATCGAAGGATTATTGTGTTTTCAGTTTGGAAACCTTTGATTTTTTCTGTCTCTTTCATAAGTATCTGTATGTAGTTTAATTTAAATTCACTGGTTATACACTATGTATTGATTAGCCAGTTTGGTCGTGAAAACCAGGTTTTCACTCAAGACTGGGTTAAATCAAAGCCTCTGTTTAAAGCATTCAAGTGATTAGATTATCAAATCAGGTTGTGCAGATTGAAGTACTAAGAAGTTTATTGTGAATCATAATTGCATGTCTTTGTCAATTAGGTGCATCACCATTAATTTACAATTTTTGTGCATTTTTACATACTTCTATCCCTTTTCCAGTAAGTTACCAGTTATCAATTTAAGAACCATATAGGAATCCGGCCTAGAATCCGAAGGTTCAATCTTGTTATAGGTCACCCACAACCCGAGTTTGATCCAATGTTTCAACAGATTGCTAAATTTAATCATTCAAGCATTTGGGTGCAATTTGTTTAACAACAATAACACATAGACACGATGCATCAAGGTATGAATAACTAGGATGGCATTGTATCTAGTGTTATGTACTTTGACTCTGTAAATAGATAGGATAGTTCTTGTTCACACCTTGACATATGAAAACCTCATTGGAATGTAGTTTAGAAGTTTAGAATATTTCAGAGCAAAGCATATGCAATACTCAACAATCTAAGTTCCAAACAACCTCCCTACACACAACTAAGCAAGTATGTGCCAAGATTATTTTACAAGAATACCCCACAAGCACAAAAAATGAAAGATAATGATCGATGCTCCATTCCTTTCTCTCCAAATTTTTTAAACATCATCGAGAGGTCCTTAGAATGGGTCGACAAGATAAATCATAAGGAAATATAAAAAACAAACAGTTAATTTTATCTATATCTCTTTCCAAAAGGTGTAATGTGTTTTGAGGATAAATATCCAAAGTGATTGCCAATGATAATGCCCATTGTAGGAAGGATGCATCCTAGGACATGTTAGTGGATGGTGGTAGGTTGATAGGTTTTTTGAAAGGTTGTTGATATAAATTTTGGTTGATATGTTTGATAATTTGAATAACATAAATATGTCCCACCATGGTATCATGGGTATGGTTTACATTGTTTGAAGTTGATGCATTTTTTGAATCTTTTGGTTTTCCATGATTAGGAATAGGGTTTGTGTAAATTTTCAGATTTCTATTCCCCAATTTTTGATCGACATTAATGTCTCCTTGTTCAATAAGATCTTGTATTAGATTTTTGAGTCTAAAACAATTTTGTGTGTTATGACCTTTGTATTGGTGAAATTCACAAAAATGATCATCTCCATAGCTAGGAGGTTTGACATGTGGTGCTTGATAGTTTGGGAAATATGGGATTGCGATTAGGTTAGGCTGTATCAACTTATTCAACACATCCTCCAGAGGTTCCCCTAAGAGAGTGAATTTTCGCTTAGGAGCACTGTTTATTCTTTGTGGCGTGTGTTGAGTGTTTGCAGTGTTGATTGTTGGTTGATTGTTTTGTGGTGGTGTGGATGGTTGTTGTGTGTTCATGATTTGGGTGTTTGCTTGCCTAGGAGTAGTTAAGACCACCTTTGCATCAACAAAACCATCACTAGTAACATTATTGTTCTTGGACCAAAATCGGGGCTTGTCATTAGGACTAATGGATGAGCGGTTGTCTTTATATACTTGTGTGGTTCCTTGCAAGATTAGGGCTCTCTCAATGTTGAGGGCCCTAGGGATAAGCTCGTCATAAGATATGAAACCTTGCATCTTTAACTGAAAGGATAAATCCATGTCAACATTAGCAATGATGATTCTGACTTGTACTCTTTAGGGATAGGCCATTTTCTCTTGCTAGCTTGTTGCCTCCACCTTTCTAAGAAATTTGCAAAGGATTCTCCTTTGTTTTTTTTTAGAGTATACAACTCTTCTAAGCTTACATTCACATCTAGGTTAAACAAGTAATGGTCTATGAACCTATTAATTATTTGTTGGAAGTTTTGAATCCCCGAAGGAAATTGTGAGAATCAATCAATTGTTAGCCCCACCAAACTATGTGGGAAAAGGAACATAAAGTATTACATGGAATTATTTGATGTGATCCACTAGATTTCCCTGTCCTTTATATTTATCAAACTTTGGAACTTCAAAACTAGGTGGGAAAGGTACCATTGCTATGTTCCTATCGAATGGGTAAGGAAACAAGCTCTGTTGCATATGTGGTTTCTTAGTTTTTCCCATTTGAATGTCCTAGATCTGGTGTGTGACCACCTTGAGTTGTGATGACACATCATCTTGTGGATTTGGTACATGAGCATATGTGGTATGCTATGGAATTTTGGATAAAGTGTAAGTAATATTTTGATAAGATGGGGTGTTATATGGTGTGTAGGGTGGATTTTCATATTGTGAAGGTGATAGTGGTAGGGGTAGTATATATGCTCCTTGTGTTGTTGGATTCATTCAATGTTTTGTTGGGGATTATAATACAAACCCTGTTGTTGTTGCACAAGAACTTATTACTGGGTATATTTTGTGCTAGAAACACTTGTTGTTGGGATTGTTGTTATTGGTATGTGAGCAATGCTTGTTGTTGGGCTTGTTGTTGAGATTGATACTATTGTAAGGATTATGCTTGAGCTTTTTGTTGTTGCACTACTTGTTGGTAGGCATCTTGTGCTTGTTGCAAAGCTAGAGCACGAGCTTGTTGTTGTTACAAGGCTTTTTGATAGGCTTGTTGTTGTTGTTGCAAGGATTGATTTTGAGCTTGTTGTGCTTTTTGCAAAGCTAGAGCATGATCTTGTTGTGATGGGTTTTGGGTGATCATGGTATGAGTGGGTTGTGGGTTGATTTGAGATGGTTTTTGTGAAATGAGTGTTTGTGGGTTGTTTTGTGCTATCATTCCTTGTAAAATGATCAATTGGGATGGAGGAATGTGGGTTTGGAGCTCCATTTTAGTTTGCATGACTTTTTCGACCAATGGTAAAGATGATGGTGTCATTTGGTGTTATGATGTCAATGACACATTTGGACCTTGGATCAATTGATTAGAAGGGTTCCCTTGATTGATGTATTGAGGGTTCCCTTGTGTTTGATGTGGGACCAAGGTATTACCTTGGTTGATGAGGTTTGTGATCAATATGTTGTTTTGATTTGGATTGATGATAGATGGGTTTTATGTGGATGGTGGATTGACTTGAGTAGTTTGGGTAACCACTTGTTTCAATGTATCAATGGGTAAATGTTAGAACCACTTTTTAAGGTTTGAATTTAAGTGAGGGTGTTAACTTTCCCTTGTTGTCCTATTTGAGGCACTTGGTTCACATTACCTTGTGTAATGTTGGGAACACTTTAGGTACTCGTGGTGATGGATGAAGATGGTTGTGCTCAAAAAATCGAGGCCGTTGTGGTGTTTTGGAATGTAAGTGGTTTTTTTTTTAAAAAAAATTTATGTAGAGGATATTCAGGAACAATGGTGGAAGAATGTGATGGGGCACCAAATGTTGGTGTCCAACTTGTGTTGGTGTTTTGAGTACTTGAAAGTGTGTTTCCTCCTAAAGGGAGAGTGTGACCAAGGTCAGTGGCAAATCTAGTCACAAGACTAGGGGTGTATGTTTGACTTGGTACAAGGGATGAATTTGGTTGAATCATAGATGGATTCAAGCCTTATGGCAAGGGTTGCACAATGAAAGTTGGGGGAATTGAAGCCACATTCCCTAAGGTTTTTTCCTTGATTGAATCAAAGTCGAACGTAGAAGGGAGTTTAACCTCTTCTTTTGCTAGAGCTAGCATGTATTGTGTAGGATTATTTTTCATCAAAGTGCTAACAATGTGGCTTGTCTTAGGATCTTGCTAATATTCAAGGAGTTCTTCCTTAGTGAGCTCAATGGTGTTGTTTGTGACATTTTCTACCTCATACCCTAATGTATTTTGTGGTTTTTGTGAGGGGGTAGAATGGCTCCTTGGATTGAATTCGTGTGGGATAGTATCACTTGTGGTAGATGTGTTTTTGGTTTGCTCCATGTTTCTCTTGTGTTTTGATCTCGTTGTAACCATAGATCATGGGTCAACTATGGGAGAGGTATGTTGAGATTTATAATGTTGAAACTCTCTAGTTGACTCAAATTTGGTAAAAGGGAGCCTCTACGTTGTTTTGGACCAATGGTGTGAGTGGATGATGAAAAGGGTGAATGATAATGGGGGATAAACTTTCTAAACTTTTGGAAAACACTTTTGACTATAGGTTTGATGTCTTGGATAAAAGGAGTTAATGAACTTGTAAATATTTAAGGTAGACTTGTGACCTTTAAGATAGGCTAGTTCAAAAAGGTTATGACTAACTCAACTAAGTGTATAGAAAAGGATTCATTTCACACATACAAAGTAGCTAAGTTAGGGGATTGGTTTGATAATTGTCTAATTCTAAAGTGTTGATGTGTCCAAAAGTTCCTAAAGTTGTTTGATGAAGTGATATGTAAAATGTGTGAAGATGGATGAAATTTTTACCCAAAATGTTAACCTAAAAGGGACCTTTGTTTTGCAAGACCAAGATGGTGAGAAACATGTTATACCTATAAAGTAATAAAACCCTAAGAACTCAATGGTTTTGGTAAAATAGAACTTGGACCCAATGATTTTGACAATAGAACTCAATGATGTTGACAATAGAATTTGGACTCAATGTTTTACAATACTTTCCTTGTCTCAATTTGTTTTTTTTGGGGGAGTCAATGTTTGAACATACATCAATGTGGGGTGTTCATTTGATTTAATATTTTCTTAAGTGAGATTGTTTCATTACCACATCAAGAAAGTCTTAATTAATGTTCAAACTAAAATGTCTATGTCTAAGAAACATTCATTTCACAAAGTTCATTATGTGAAAATAAAGAATCTAAGGCCATAGTTCCCTATGTTAACTTTGGAAAGTGTGGATTTAGATATAAGTCCAAATATTTAGAAGCTTCTAAAGATAAAATACTTAGGGACAAGCAGCAATATTAGGACTTTTCAAAAGGTATCCATACTTGATCCAAAGGGTTTGAAATTTGACAAACTTGTTGATGTGTGTTTAAGTTGTTTTGGAACCAAACAATGTGTCAAACTGACTCACAAACAATAACAATCCTAGCTCAAGTGGGTAAATATATCTTGTTAGGAATACCATCACCCCCCTAAGAGATGATTAATCCACAAAGATAGAATGGACAAATAGGCAATGCCAAGGAAATGTATTGTCTTGACACACCAAGGAAAAGAGTCCCTTCCCTATTTGCTTTATTTCCTCAACCAGAAAATGAACATGGTAAGTAACTTCTTGGAACGGTGCTAGTCCAATACACCACTTTAAAATATGCTTCGGAAATGGACTTGGTTAGCCACTACTACACAAGGGTTCTTAATGACAACAAACCATGAAAAATAAATCATGCATTTGCTTGACCACTTAAGGATCTTTAATCATTCTCATTCCACTTAAGGCTCTTTAATCATTCTCGTTCCACTTAAGGCATGGGATTAGGTGAAAAATTTGTAAACCCGGATTGAAGCTACTTTCTCACGATTTGGATTCCTTTAATATAGCCCACCAACAAACATGCTTGCAAGAAATTGACTACAAGTTCTCCATTGCGGGATGTATCTCATAGCAAGTCCTCTCTTAAGGGTGACTCAAAGCATGAAAGTACACTTGAGTATTTCTCTTCACCCAAGATCGCATGAAGCGCAAGGGGAGTGGATATGTACTGAGTGTATACAAGCAAAGTACACTTGAGTGTTTCTCTTCACCCAATATCACATGAAACACAAAGGGAGTGGATACACACTACAAGTGTATACAAGCAAAGCAAGAACTCATTCATTTTAACCCAATATAGCAAAATGACTTCATTTTAAGCACCAATGGAAGTGTTTGTTTATTTTGTCCAATTTTAACCAATATTGCAAAATGAGGATGTATGGGTCCAATTTTAACCAACTTTGAAAGTAGATTTTAAGCCCAATGGAAATTTAGTGGTCCTAAAGCATAAAGAAAAGTAGCATATGATGGGTTATAATTGCCCCATAAGTGTAAAAATACTAAATTTTACAATGTATGGACAAATGATAGTATGCTCCTTCACTTCAAGTTTTTTTTTCAAATCTACAAAACCAAATAGCCTCAAAAATAATTTAACTAGATGTTAGTAGAATGTTAGAGAGCATATGAAGTTAAAAATTTAAAGCACATGTGAAAATTAGCTCTCTATTTTCTTTACCAGTAAAAAGCGTCGTTGAAATTGACAAAGGCATCACTATAATTGAAGTGTGTCGTTCCGTAGCAAAATAATGACATAAATTGCGTCACTATATCAATAGCGTTGCCAAATTTAAATTCATGATAAATCCAAAAAGTAAAATGTGTCGCTAGATTTTAAATGTGTCATTGGATTTAATTATGTGTCACTATAATTATTGCAAAGGAATCACTATATGGTGACGCATTACAATGGTGTCGTTGTAGCCTTCAAAAGTGTTGTTGTATCTGCAAACTCAAGAACACAAGAATCTAAAGAGAAATTCATCATATTTGATTAGTATAGCCCTCCTAGTGCCAAAATGTGATCATAGTCATAGTATGAACTAAATATGCTAGATCCAAATGAATTTAAACAATATTCAATCCCCTAAGCCATGATCATAATGAGATGTTTGAAACTTCAAAGACTAAGAACCCATTAAACTAATCATGAAATACACATGAGAATATAAAGGAAATGTACTCTAAGACTTCAAACTTTATCCCATTACGGGAGTGGTGTCGCATTGATGTGGAATGGCGATCCTTTCCCAATCCCTTAGATAATATGAACTATTTCAATTGATTTTATTGATGAAAATTGATGAAACTGATGAAATATGAACGAAGAATGGATGAAAAACTAGTTTAACATGATGAAGATGAGTGTTAAATTCTAAAATGCTTGATGGAGATGGATGTGATCTATGCTAAATGGAAACAAATTTCAAATATGAAAGCCATGGATGCAAACTTATGCTAAAATAGATGCAAAGTAAGCTAAAATAGAAGCCATTAATGGATGCTTAAGCTAATATGGATGAAGATTAATCTAAAATAATAACAAATGCTAAATATGGATGCAAGTGAGTATAAATTTCAACAACATAACTTTGTTCTAAAAAGGTGGATCCATTTCTCTCCAAATGATGATCTATTTATAGGATAGCAAATGAAGAATCAATAGTGGAGACCGATTTGATCAATCAATGGTCAATATTGAATCAGAGGTGAAACATGGATCAAGGATTCTCATCAATGGATGAGAATCAAAGATCACATGGATCAAGGAAAACATCAATGGATGAAAATGATTCAAACAAACACACTTTGTAACAACTTTGAAAGTTTGTTACAAAGTTTGTTTGAAAATGATCATTCCCTTTTTGGAGCCAAATAGGAGAATATTGCTTTGGAATATTCCATATGCAAGTGGATGGGAGAGGAAATTAGCAATTTAGTAATTAAAACTAAATTTTAATTGTGCAAGAGGAGGAAAGTGATGATGGTCATTAAATAATTAATTTATTTAATGAGAAGGGGATGCAATATGACATTTAATTTAATAATATAGTATTATTTAATTAAATGAGAGGACTTAGGGGGTTTAAATTAAATAATTTGATTTATTCAATTAAACAAGGTGAGAGATGAAGATGAAATGGGGTGAATTAACCTGATTAAACCAATTAGACTAATAGATGAAAATGACACGTTTAATTAAATAACTAGGCTTATTTAATCAAACAGGTGAAAAGAAGGTGAAATTCAGGATGAAACGATGTTAGTGATAAAATTCAAGTGTGTAGTATCATTCAGAATAATTTTAAGTGCCTACACATATATATTTTCTAAAACTACACTTATGAATCTACAAAAGAGTATTTTATATTTTTAAAAATATGTTATTTACATGAGTATGAGTTGTTGAAACATCAATTTTTTCTTTTTTCATTTTTTTTGGTAAATTGGCCTCAAAGTGGTGCTACATATGCATTTAGTCAATAATTTTAGTTGGAAAAGTTTTGGACATATCTAACTTATCTAGAATGAATCTTACTAGATCATATGTTTGACCAAAATTGAATTTTAGCTAGAAATATTTAAATTCACTTGTGTTGATAAGTTGGATGAAAGTGTTCACAACTTTATACTTTTACCCTAGAAGTATATTTTTTATAGATTATAAAATTTTGGTATATAGTTTTGGTAAGAAAAAACCTTTTTTTGTAAAGTTAGAAGGAAATTATATTTTATTTTGACTTTAATTTTTATAAAATATTTCATGTTTAGGAGGTAGGGATTGTAAAATATGCTTATTAAATTAATTAATGAGAAAAGGTATATGCAAAATTAATTTGGATTATATTGCAATAATAAATAACACAAAAATAATATACTATAATATAGTAATTTATGTACACTCAACAACGGGTTGGTGTATTTTCGAGTTGGCATGCTAGAAAAGAATGGTGGTTGTTAGTTTGCTCAGGAAAATTTAGTTGTTCCTTAGAAGCCTCAATTATTTCTCATAAGGGATGGTGATGATAGGTTTTTTTAAAGGTTGATGCATAGTTCTTTACATTGTTAGAATGTCAAGTGTTTGAAAGGGCCAATCATATCTTCTTCTAGTAGTAGTATTGAAAAGGAAAAAAATAGAGGGTTTGAAAGAAAGATCCCTTAATTTGTTTGGAAGGGAAGCTTTGAAAGCATAGGTGTCTAATGAGGAGATTATTGAAGACTTCATGGCCTTCTTAGCATGGGAGATTAAGACCTCAAGCTTTTTCTTTAGGTGGTGCACATTTGGGAACTAGTAAAGGATATAGATGGCATTATAAGTGTTGGTATCTAGTTTTCTATATCTAATTTTCTATCGGATCTTGGGTATACACAAGGGAGGAAAAATGTGTTTGATGTAGCCTAAAACTTGAGTTGTGGCTCTATGCTTTCTAATGTATAAAGTTCTTATCTTCTCCATGACAACATTGAGGATGTTGTGCCTCAATTTAAAGCATATTTTAACCATCTTTTGGGTCATCTATATGCATCAAAGAAGAGACAAATGTGTATGTAATGAGTGGGGTGAGGAAATTGCTAAAGGGATGAAGATTCATCTTCCTAGTGATGTCATTCCTACCTTCTTAGATTGTGGTGATGAGGATGACTCAAATGAGGTGGCTAAATTATCTCCTTTTGGTAATATTTTATCTTGTGATAATTATAAACATGATATGAAAAAGTGGGTGTTAAGACCTATGTTATTTTCCTTTTGCCCCTAGCATTTGTTTTGATTTATTAGTTTTTATATGAAGGTATATGGTAGCTATTTATCAAGGGTTTTGGAGGTTTTGAGGGGTTGGATTTATTCTATATGTTACGTTTGGCTTGGTATATTTGAATAGTTATTCATGTATGGACATATGGTTATGATATACAATAGTTACTTATTTCGATATCTCATTGGTCTTTTTTTGTCAGTGATGTTGGAATTGGTGGTTGTTTGTCACTAGTACTTGAGTTTCAAGCCCTTATTTTTGGTTCTTGGATCCCAACTAGGTTTACTAACAAAAAAATAGAGTAATCTATGTGGAAAAAACCTTTCAAGAGAAAAATCCCACTCTATAAAGTAAATCAATGTATTAGTCAATAGTTAGTATGGTTACAATATATTTTCATAGTCTAAGCCTTTACATGATAATTATCACCAATAAGAGATCTAGAATAATTTTTCTAATATAATTGTACCTACAAAATTTACTATATAAAACCTCCATCTCAAGTATCCAATAAATAGGAGAAGCAATACATGAAACCATCAAATGGTAATTACAAAACCATGACCCAAAACCACTTAAAAAATGGTGTCCAATTCCCTAGTCAAAATCCAACACCCAAATCCCAAGATGAGTCCACAAGCTAAAAATAGTATAATCCTTACACACATCATAAACTCATCATAATTCTCTCACCAATTTAGGTGCTCCATTTTCTCTCCATTATCTCCATTGAAATATATCTTATGACATTTTTTAACATGCATCATTAGTTGGTCAACAAGTGTATCTCCCTCTTACATCCCTATTATGCATTATAGATGCTCTTACATGTTTGATGCAAGGGGCTTAACTTCCAAAAGCCATAAATTTTGTTATGAGAAACTTATTAAACCTTTTTTAACTAATTGTTTTAGAGATATCCATGTCACTAGAATCACCTTGATCCAATAAAAGGCTCATCCCAATTTTAGGGGCTAAAATCGACCTCTATAGCACAAAAAATATATTCATATATCTTACAACCCTAAAATTATATCTAGCATCCATCAAGATTCCAATTACATGTTAGCATAAATAACATGAACCATATCCTCCATCTATATGGGTGTTATAGGACATTGCTCAACTAAGATTTAGTTCATAGAGAGATAAGAATGCTCAATGGTCTATTATTTGTAATGTTGAAATGCTATTATATAGTTTTCACATACTTACTCTAGCCCAACTAATACTTTATGTTCACTCTATCTCTTTTAAGTTTCATGCCTAAGATATAATTTTTAGCCCCTAATTTCTTCATTTAAAATTATACTAAAAGTGGAGACTTTGAATCACAAATCACATCCTTACTATTACCAAAAAAAATATATTGTAAATACATATAACATAAAAACAAGGAATCCATTACCATTCAATTTATAGTAAACATAATGATATTATTTAATTAATGATATTAGATTTCTACAATCCATAGTGATTATTACTGGTAAATTATTTTTGGATTTGATTGTGTAAGATATTTTTTGCATCAATGTTACAAACCACACTTTGTGATTTATCATCAAGATGACAACAAAGAGCTCAAGGAGAAAAAATGATTAGTTGGAGACTAATAACTACCTAAAATTACAAGGGCGAGGGAGAAGAGAGAGAGAAAGAGATGCTACATGTGAATCAAGGCACAAGGAAGCTACCACTTAGACCACAAGGTTTGAATGCCAAATTACAAGAGAGCCTCACTAGTAAGTAAACCATAGAGACAAGACCTTAAAAGAGAAAAAAATTGATAAAAAAAGAAAATTAAAAACTAATAATAAAACTTCAAGATGAAAGCAATAATGGATAACTATTTTCAACTTAAGTGACTTAGCACATAACACCATACCTTTATAATCACTAATGATAACCCCCGCTCCAAATGATCCTAGATTTCCCCTAGAAGCTCCATCAATATTCAACTTAAAACATCCAACTAGGGTAGGCTTCCAACTTATGTTTGCTTTGTTTACTTTTTGAGTTGGTTGATGTAAACCCCCTTTGAATGACAAAGTAAGAAGTGGCCATGACAACATTATCTTTGAATCCCAGTCCGTAAAAATTGAACCAATTTTCTTTACTTTTTACACAACCATTTACTATTTATGAAATAGATTGCTCTAAAAAGATTAATACCTAATTAAGGTTAAGTTTTTATTTTTTGAAAATACATCTATTTCTTGCCTACCATATAGCCCAAACAATTGATGCCAGTATTATGCTCCAAATGCTTGCAAAAAAGGAGTTTTTATAAAGCTCTGACCAATTTAAAAAATGTTTTCCAAAGAGTATCTAGAAATGACGATTACCAATTCATTTTACTTGCTATAAACATCCAACATGTGTGTGCTACTAGGAATAATAAAAATAAATGAGTGACGTTTCCAAATTCTATTGGGAATAGGATGTCATTTAATTGCAATCCTAAACATCATTTCATGTATCTCCTAAGTCCTTGGAAAGTGTTCCCCAACACTAGGATTAGAAAGAGATTAAATTCAAATGAAATGAAAATGTAAATTGACATTTATAATTAATTCTAAATGATAGGAACATGTGGGGACGCCCAAGAAGAGCTCCTACAAAATAGGAGCACATGGGGTACCCACATGGAAGGTGGAACTCACCTTGAGTTAAGTTAACTATTTGGAGAAAAGATAACACTTCAGTAATGCATGTAAAGATCCTAGAAGTTAGGAATTGATGTTTACATGCATGGAGTTTAGTTTAGTTTAGTTTAGTTTAGTATCAGTATCAGTTCAGTTCAGTTATCTTTAGTTGCATGTATTTAGTTTCAATTGAATGCTAGTTGACTTCAGTTGTCTTGGAATGAATGACTGATGACTTGAGTTGCATGACAGATAATAGGTGATACATTCAGTTAAGTGGGTATGATCAATCATGCATGATATTTGCATGAATGGTGGAGAGATATGTTTCAATTAATAGAGATTGACTTGGACCCACCTTGGGCACCCAAGTTGGCATCTTGGAGTTAACAATTTTGCATGATAATATATTTTATAAGGCTGAGTTAAGTGGGACCATTCTTGGGCACAAACTTTGAGGATAAGCTTACAAGATATCTTTGTAATCAACGTTGAGTTAGCACTTCAGTTTTGGATGCCCAAATTGATGAAGGACTTGGTTTGACATTGTTTTTCATGGAAGAACTCTACTTGCAAAGAATAGGCGTAGGTTTTGTGAGATAAGCTTTGTGCTTTGTAATTGTAAACTCTTTGAAGCTTACAAGGCTCATTATTGTCTATAAATTGCAAAAAGTTGAAGAGAGTTTCATTAGAGTTTATTGCAGGTTGTGAAGAAGAATTGTTGAATGCGGAATAAGAATCTCAAGCAAGGATTGATAAAGAATTATTGTAATCTTGTTCTAAGGTTAAATAATACAAGCACTATTGATTCTAGTGGTGGAGTTTTTTCCTGAAAGGGTTTCTCCACGGTATATGTTGTGTCACTTCTATCTTCTGGTCTTATTCTTCTACAATATTTTGTCTATTTCTACAAATGGTAAAATGAATCTAAATAGATAATCATCCACAAAGAAAGTGTAACAAATATGTTCACTTAATTAGATCTACAATCTCATAGTTTTACAAAGTATTAAGCTACAAAATTACCTCCATTTTCAACATTTGGTATAAGAGCTAACAGTTGGGTAGAGTTTGAGACGCCTTTCTCTTAAAAGTTTGGGGTATGTGCAGGATCATGATGGGCCAAAAAGTGGCAATATGATGGGTATGTGGCTGACGAATTTATTTTTACCCAAAATTGATGAAACAAAAAGGGTTCTTAAAGGAGATTCTTAGCTTTCCACCAATATAAATTATGCTTTACTTTGAATTTAATAAGTAATTATTATTCATTTTCTATTCAAATTACGACTAAAGCCCTAATTGATAGGTTGATTGAAAAACATCTATAACTTTCAAACGGTATCACATTTTTTGGATCCAAAACATGCGTCACATTCTATGCTTCACATAATATAGGATTAAAAAAAAATAAATTGAATTTCATGAATTTTTGACCAAGTTAAAGATTGGTCCGGACATAGGATTTTATATTTTTAAAATTTGTAATAAAAAATCATAATTAATATTTACTTGGAAAAATTACAAAAAAATGCATCACATCGGGACATGAGTGCTCTACTTATATCTAAAATATTATAAAAAAATATTATCATTTTATTGTGGTTAAGATTGGTTAGACAAACACCTACTTCTTATATTCTCTTTGGAAATTTAAAGTACTCTTGCATTGAAATTTCAAATTTTCACCAAATAGATTTTTTTTTTTAAAACGTAGTAGTTTAGAAACTACATTCAATTTACTACAAACTCTATTCTTACATATTTTTGAAATAATATGGATAACTTATTCAAATTTTTACGTCAAGTTGCCTAACTTTGATTTTTCTAAATTTTTTGCCACTTAAGGGCCTGTTTTTTCCATGATGATCCTGCACATACCCTTTGAAGGTTTTTTGGTTGTAGTGGGAGCTTTTAGTATTGTGTTATATTGCTGATTTTGGAAAATAAGTTTGTTACAATGAGATTTAATTCTCCTTTATTTATTGAAAGATTCAATGGATCTAATTATGAGATGTGGAAACTAAAAATGGAGGATCTCCTTGAAGAGAGAGATCAGTGGTTAGTTGTTGGTAATGAGACAAAGTCACTTACAACGATGTCAGATGAGGATTGGGATAAGCTTGATAAGATGACAAGAGGGACCATAAGATTATGTCTTGCTAATGATGTTCTCTTGAATGTTTTAGATGAAACTACCACATATAAGTTGTGGAAGAGAATAGGTGATATCTATCAAACTAAAAGTCTTACTAATAAGCTGTATCTAAAAAGACAATTGTATTCTTTAAAGATCAAAGATGGTGATTATGTGGAAAATCATTTGAATGCTTTTACTTTGATTCTAATTCAGTTAGCATCTGTAGATGTAAATCTAAAAGATGAAGATAAATGCATTTTGTTACTTTGTTCTTTACCAGATTCTTGGGAAAATCTAATTATTATTATCATTGGTAGTGGTGCAAATCCGAAGATGGACAATATAATTCCTACTCTACTATCAGAGGGGATGAGGAGGAAGTCTAAAATGGAAATCCAAGATGCCTTGTTTGTAAAAGGTAGCCTTGAGAAAAAGGAACCTAAGGGAGATAAAGAAGGGAAGGGTAAGTTTGAAGGACGAAGGTAAAGTGTTGGAACTGTGGGAAACTGGGACATGTGAAGAAGGATTATAAGAACAAGAAAAAGAGTTTTGATTCTTCTACAGAGGAATCCTCAGATGAAGATAATCATGCATTGATCATTTCATATAAAAATGTTAGTGATGACTCTTTGCTTGATGTTAAAGACAGATCTTCATGAAGAGGATGGTAGTCATGATGCCATTTGTAGCTCGTACCACAGTTCAATGGGAGTTATTGGCAGTGACATGGATACATCATTGGTATGGTTATCTTCATGTGTTTGGAGATATGATTTATTGGTTTAGAGTGTATTTGTTATGATGTCATGGTATACTCTTGATTCTAGATTAGAGTTTTTCATATTACATGTTCTCTTGAGACCAGGATGTATGTTATGATGCATGTGATCTCCTTGGAGGAGATGCATGTTATGATGCATGAGTTATCTTATGGTAAGAGATATATGCTGGAATGGTTACTTGCAAGAAAAAAAAATTCAACAGTAAAGATCGAGAAGCCTACACCTTGGTTGGATGTGAGTTCAACACATTCGGTGGTTTCACATGCCTCCAAAGAGGCAATTTAGTTACAGAGACTTGGGAAAGGTATTGGTTTTAATTGCAAGTAAGTTAAACTTGAATGTTATAGTTAGAGTGCTATTTTTTTAGCCAAAAATCCTATGTATCATGCTCGTACTAAGCATGTTGATGTTCAACATCACTTTGTGTGAGAGATGGTTGAGAGTGGCAAGGTATTAATTGAGAAAGTTGACACTTTGATTAATGTTGCAAATTATCTTATGAAACCAGTTCCTACATATAAGTTCTCTTGGTTTTGAGTATTAATCATTTGCTTGGAGCTTCATGATTATGTAGGTTGCATTTTGTTGTCCCTAATTTTTGACTTGCCAAAAATTGGGATAACCTATCAAAATTTTGAATCAAATTGAAGATCTTCTTCCTTAAATCACATTTTACAAGGTAAAGAGGTTGGAAGTTTTTAGTTTTGGATCAGTAGTCCCCTTGGACATCCTTTTTCATCCACTCCTGTTCATTTTCATAAGTTTTTGGGTCATTTTTCTCATGTTTTTGGTCAATTTCAGGTTTCAAAGGCATCACTGAACTAGGGGTTTTGGTACTTCATTACAAGTAAGTAATAAGAAATTTTTATTTAACTTACAAGTGTAGGAACTTTTTACTCACATTGCAAGTTATCTTTATTTGCACTTGCAATGTGTTGTGAAAAACTTGATTAATTTTTTTAAGCTTTTAAGTGAAATTAGGTTTTTACCTCATCATTGTGAGTTACAAATAAAAAAAAAACTTGCAATGTGTTGTGACAAAATTGATTTGTTTTTTTAAGCTTTTAAGTGAAATCAAGTTTTTATTTCATCATTGCGAGTTACAAATTAAAAAAAAAAAACTTATAGTATGTTGTGAAAAACCCAACTCCCTTTTAGAGCAAATAATAAACTTGCAGAGTGCTTTAAAAAGTCTGATTTAACTGAAATCACTTGTAAAGTCTTTTTGAAGAGGTCGATTTGTTCTTTTACTTGCTCTGTACTTTGAAAAACCCAATGCCATCAATAGAGAGGGTAGTTTGTGTTCAAGTTTCCTCATTTCATGGTGATTTCATAAATATTTAACTACAATGTGAGGACTCCTAGCTATGATAAATCAAGTAATCCTCATTTGCAGAGTTTGTGCAAGGCGTCTAGGTTTTCTTCTCCATTTTATTTTCCATCTTTTATTACCAGGCATGACTTTCATTTTTATGTTTTTGTTGTTTCTTATTTTTTTATTTACCTTGAATCACTTTTTATGCCCTAATCATTTTTCTCAAATCGTTTTAGAAGATGCATAAATGATTTGTTTTGCTGAAACACCTTTGTCTAAAATGGAGATTCAACTTGAAATCAATTTTTTCTTTATTGGTTGCAAGTGCAAATCTATAATCAGTGTTGTTTAAAAAATGAAGACTCAACTTGTAATCGGGTTTTCATAATCCTATTGCAAGTAGGAGTTTTTGATTAAGAGTGCAAGTTGAAGTTTCAAATTGAAACTTGTAATAACCTTTCCTTTTTCTTACCTTGCACTTTGAACTTGTAATATTTCTCAAAAAACCTGATTGCATTCCTTACCTATAATCTACATCCCAAAACCTAAAAAGCTTTAAAAGTGCTCAAAGTTGGACTTTCTAGACTTGATTGCAAGTGCAAATAGAAGGTTATAACTTGTAGCTTTTGAAGATGCAATCAAATTCCTCTATTTTTTCCATAAAAAGCATATGTTGCTTTCACTTGCAATCAACCCTCCAAGATCTGAAATTGATTACATCCCTCATTTATATGCTCTTTTAAGTCATTCCATTCATTTTTCATCTTCATACAACAAGTGGTCACAACAAACTGAGTTTAAATTTTGTTATCTTGATGGAGTTTTCATCGGAGCCTTGTAGACTCTTGTTCAATGACAAAGGAACCAACCTCTTTGACAAAAAGGAAGATGAAATATAAGTATGAAAAGTATCAGAATGAGATTTCTCCATCTCACATAGTCTCAAATGTTGAATAAATCAGAGATATAGAGATTGGGCATGTTGATATGCTTGAATTTCATCAAAAGCTAGAAGTTGAAACTTTCATAGTGGCATCCATCAACAAATTTGTAAATCATTACACATTCCTTGATAAGATGGAGATTTCTCTAGAAGAACATAGATTATCAGTAATAAGATGTGACACCATCATCAAAAAAATTGTTGTTGCTAAGAACACTCAAGGGCCAAATCCTGACGAATTGCAGGATTTCATTCGTAGATTTCAACATTTCATGGACAACAATGAAAGTGGTTAAAAGTGCTATCAGATTCTTAGTTTTATTTCTTTTTGAAAAATTACATATAATGTCAATTTTTAATTGCAAGTAATCATATCACTTGCATTATTGTAAAATGTAATTACATGTAATCAAATAACAAGTCAAAATAGATTAGGACTGTAATTTGGAATAAGTCAATTGCAAGTAGTTAGTTGTGGAAGAAGTCTTAGTTAGTTAGACTTTTCCCACATTTTTCTCTCAGCCCCTCTCCTATAAATACATGAGGGTGCTCTTTGTATTGAGGATCTTTTTGGCAAGAGAGAAAACTTTGAAGAAATTTACAACAAAGAGACTTTGTGCTTTGTGTATGTAAACTTGATTTCCAAGCAATACAAGGAAGGCATATGAGATTTCAAACTTTGTGTTGGGTCTTGTTGCATGTTATTACTATGTTCTTATGTAATAGTAGTATAGTTTTATGAGTTTTTCTTGTGATATTGTGGAGCTATTGTGAAAAGACTTTGGTCTGATTTCTTGTAGACTTTGTGCTACAAGTTTGAAGGATTGAATTGGAAATAGGTGAATTCATACCAAGAGACATAATATAAGACTTTGTTCCTGTATTATCTTTCTCATTTACAACTTAGAGGTGTATCTGAATAAAGACTTTGTGCTTTATTTTGCTGCTCAATTTTATACTATTGGGTTAATAGAAGTCATATCTCAAAAGGTTGATAGGAAGATAAGTTGTGAATACTTTGTGCTCCAAGTAGTATCTCCCTGTCCCAGGAAGCAACAAAAGACTTTGTGCTTTTAGGAAACTTTGCTTCTTTCAAAACTCCATCAAATTTTCTCTCTATGTAACTGTTGTTGAATAGTTAAATAGCAGAATTTTTCCTTTTACTATTCTGAATATTCTTTCCTGAAAGCAGGAGAGATTGAACATCTATTCTAAAAAAAGAGAATAAGATGAGTAATACCATGAATAATAGCATAGAATTAATATAGTCTACCATTTTCGTAGTAAGTAGAATAGTAAACCCGAGGGGGAGCCTTCCCTCATATAAATAGTAGATATTTATTCTCACACACTGTGGCTGAAACCACCATTTTGCTAAACCTCAGAAGTCTATAAAATTTTCAACCAACACATTTGAAGTTGGCATGGATTAATTAGTTGGTGTAGGAAATCCATTGGCCTTGAGTCCTATACTTGATTTATAATAATGATTCCTTGTTTAGAATAATTGCAATGTATAATATCAAGTGGGAGAATGTTGGGAATAGGATGCCATTTAATTGCAATCCTAAACATCATTTCATGTATCTCCTAAGTCCTTGGAAACTGTTCTCCAACACTAGGATTAGAAAGAGATTAAATTTGAATGAAATGAACATGTAAATTGACATTTTTAATTAATTCTAAATGATAGGAACATGTGGGGATGCCCAAGAAGAGCTCCTACAAAATAGGAGCACATGGAGCACCCACATGGAAGGTGAAACTCACCTTGAGTTAAGTTAACTATTTGGAGAAAAGATAACACTTCAGTAATGCATGTAAAGATCCTAGAAGTTAGGGGTTGATGTTCACATGCATGGAGTTCAGTTCAATTTAGTTAAGTTTAGTTTAGTTTAGTTTAGTTTAGTTTAGTTATGGTTCAGTTATCTTCAGTTGCATGTAGCTAGTTTCAATTGAATGCTAGTTGACTTCAGTTGACCTAGAATGCATGACTAATAACTTGAGTTGCATGATAGATAACAGGTGATACATTCAGTTAAGTGGGGATGATCAATCATGCATGATATTTGCATGAATGGTGGAGAGATATGTTTTAGTTAATAGAGATTGACTTGGACCCACCTTGGGTGCCCAAGTTGGCATCTTGGAGTTAACACTTTTGCATGATAAGATATTTTACAAGCTGAGTTAAGTGGGCCCATTCTTGGGTGCCAACTTTGAGGAGAAGCTTACAAGATATCTTTGTAATCAACGCTGAGTTAGCACTTCAGTTAAATTGATGAAGAAATTGGTTTGACATTGTTTTTCATGGAAGAACTCTACTTGCAAAGGATAGGTGTGGGTTTTGTGAGATAAGCTTTGTGCTTTGTAATTGTAAACTCTTTGGAGTTTACAAGGCTCGTTATTGTCTATAAATTGCAGCAAGTTGAAGAGAGTTTTATTAGAGTTTATTGCAGGTTGTGAAGAAAAATTGTTGAAGGCGAAAGAAGCATCTCAAGCAAGGATTGATAAAGAATTATTGTAATCTTATTCTAAGGTTAAATAATACACGCACTATTTATTTTGGTGGTGGAGTTTTTTCTCGAAAGGTTTTCTCCATGGTATATGTTGTGTCACTTCTATCTTTTGGTCTTATTCTTCTACAATCTTTTGTCTATTTCTACAAATGGTAAAATAAATCTAAACAGATAATCATCCACAAAGAAAGTGTAACAAAGAATACTTAATTAGATCTACAATCTCATAGTTTTACAAAGCATTAAGCTACAAAATTACCCCCATTTTCAACAAATTCTTGTTCACAAAGGACACATTTGAAAGGCTCTGCTATTCCTAAATTTGCAAGCATGTCACTTGTCAATATTTTTTTTTTGATGGCTAACCATGGAAAGCAGTCTGCTTTAGCCAAAACCTTTGAATTCCAACAAAAAATTTAAGCTCTTTGTACCACTACATGTGAACCATCTTGTGAAATTTCAAGACTTATAACCCTCCTTCACTGTATAACAACCTAATTTTGCTTTTGCCCATATTAACCTATCAACTCTTGCTGATTGGTAAACAGTCTAACCCTGAAGGATAGATTGTAGTAGACTCTTGTGCTCATTGTTAATTAGGACATTTGAAAATTCCTTCCATTCTACTTTAACCATTAAAGCATGTACTTTTTGAATGTAATCTCTAACCCTTGACCCCTAGCTTTCTAACAAAATTTTTTTAGTACTTTAAAAATTGTGTAATGCATTTAGAACTAGATATGCATTCCAAGAATCCTTCTAGAAACATGCCTCATTACCATTATTTACCTCCCAAGTTAAATGTGAGACAATAATTTTCCTACAAGAGACTAAGAAATTCCACATTGTAGAACCTAAAGGTGGATTTGAAACTATAAGAATTCTTGATGGGTTTATATTACCCAAATACTTATGGTGCATGAGCCTGCACCATTTCAACTAAGGCTTTGTATACATACACCATACCATTTTAGCACCTAATGCCATATTTATTTCTACCATATTGTGAAGACCTGCACCCCCTTTTAATTTATCCAAACACATGTTTTCTAGGGAAATTAAAGGTCAATGTCTTTAGATTTCCATAATCCATATGAATTTAGTTTGTATGCTTCTAGATTTGATTGTGTTCAAGTTTTTTCATCAACATTTTGAATCACACATAGTGATCCATCATCAAGATGAAGAGTTGGAGAGGATGAGAAAAAATTAGTTGCAGACCAGGTAGATAAGAAGATAAATAGGAGGAAAAAGGGGGGGGAGGAGGGCAAGCACATCCCATGAGGGGAAGGAATAAAAAATAGAAAATAAACTAAAAAGAATTGAATAAAAGAGAGAAAATGAAAATTATTAAGAATACTAACTAACTAAGAAAGCATAACACAATGAAAATTCAAAAAATAAAGAGGGAAGGAGAATAAACCAAAGGATGAAAAAACAAAAGATAAAGCTAACATTTGTTATTCTCTTAATCTTGTTCTTTTTTCGTGCTTTTGCATTGGATAGTCTTTATTTTTTATATAGTTTTTTGAGTTTTTTCTTTCATTTTTTCTTCTTGTATTTTTATTTCTTTCATGTCTCTCTTCCTCCTTTGACCCTTAGGGTTGAATTTTGGATTATATTTTCTCATTTTCTTTCTTCATTTTTAGTTATTTTTATTTCTTTGATTTATCTTTTTTCTCCCTTGTCCTTCCCTTTCTTGTGTGCTTTCTTTTTATTTTAATTCTCCTGCGTTTGCATTTGCTTACTTTCTTATAAATATGTATGCATTCTTTGCATATCAAATATGCATCTATTCATACATAGTTTCCTTTTGTTGCTTAATATCTTCTTGCTCTTGCATCCTTTGTGTTAGCTTTATATTTTGTTTTTTCATCCTTTGGATTATGCTCCTTCCATCTTTATTTTTTGAATTTTCAGTGTGTTATGCTTTCTGAGGTAGTTAGTCTTCTTAATAGTTTTCATTTTCTCTCTTTTCTTTAGTTCTTTTTAGTTTATTTTTTATTTTTTATTCCTTCCCCTCGTGGGATGTGCTCCTCCCCCTTTTTCCTCCTATTTATCTTCTTATCCAACTAGTTTGCAACTAATTTTTTCTCATCCTCTCCAACTCTTCATCTTGATTATGGATCATTGTGTGTGATTCAAAACATTGATGAAAAAACTTGAACACAATCGAATCCAGAAGCATACAAACTAAATAAATTAAAGGTATTTTTTTTGCTATCCATATTACCAATCCATAGAAAATTTCTAATCAACTTTTGAATTTGAACTACGATGGATTTAGGAGCTTTTAGAACTGACATATATTAATTTGGTATCATAGAAAGCACAATTTTCACCATCAAAATTTTGCTAGATAAAGACAACCATCTCCCTTTCCATGACAATATTTTTCATTGTATACTTAGTATAATTTTTTGCCAATAAGATATCTTATTTTGACTTGCAAAAAAATGAATTCCAAGATATTTGCAAGAAAGTTGAGCTTTTTGAAAACCTAGCAACTTCACAATCCGCTTCTCTATAGATGCTTTTGCATTGAACACATACACTTTTGACTTTTTGTCATTTATTTTTGGACCAGAAGCAAAAGTATATTTATCCAAAATTTATTTAATATGCTATGCTTTTGCAACAACAACCTTGCCAAAAAGTAGTGTATCATCAACAAAAAAAGAATGTGATGTTGTTGTATTTGTATTTGGAATACAAATTCCATGAATGGATCCCTGCTCATGTTCCTTATGAATTTATCTACTCAAAGCCTCAACTAAAATAATAAAGAGGAGAGGTGAAAGTGGATCACCTTGACGTACCCCTTGAGTTGACCCAAAAAAACCAATTGGAGACCCATTTAGTAACATTGAAAAATTAGCTTTTGACAAACAAGACATGATCCATTTACACCACTTGTGAGAAAATCCAAAACTTAGTAACACATGCTTCAAAAATGTCCAATCTACCCTATCACATGCTTTATGTATATCCAATTTTATAATCATGGAAGACAACTTATTTGCAGCAATGGAATGAAGGACTTCATGTGCAACAATGGATCCTTCTACTGTCTCTCTTCTAGGTACAAAACCACCCTGCTCTTCTAATATAATTTTAGATACAAAAGGGTGTAACAAGAGATAGATAGCCTTTGTGAAAATTTTATATATAGTGTTACAAAGTGAAATAGGTCAAAATTTTGAAAAAGTACTTAGAAAATTTATCTTTGGAATGATAGAAATATGGGTTACATTGAACTTCTTTAACATTCCACCCGATTTTCTTGACTCCTTCAAAGCATTTAAAATATCCATCCCAATGAAATCCAAGCATTTCCAATAAAAGATTGTCATAAATCCATCAGGACCTGGTGCTTTGTCAGGTAGAAATGAAAATACAACTTCCTTAACTTCCTTTAATAAAAAAGGAGCCAACAACTTCTCATTATCTTCTAGAGATATTAGCTTTGGAATTACCTGAAGAAGTTCTTCTCTTCCCCTTACCAACTATGCATTATCAACCTTATTAGCTGATAGCAAAGATGTAAAGAATTTGATACCTTCATTTTGTATATCTTCCTCCTTTGTTAAAAATACCCCTATATCACTATCACTAATCAAGAATATAGAATTTTTTGATCTCTTTATTTGTGCTATATATGGAAGAACTTTGTATTTCTATCCCCATCCTTTAACCACAACCGTCTTAATTTCTGCCTCTAGTACACTTCTCTCAAAAGAAATTCCTTCCACTCTTGAAAATGTCTCTGTTCTTCAAATGCTACATTGTCTAAACCATTAGCAATAATGATTTCATTAACCTCTGAAAGCCTTTTGTACACCAAATATTTCTGCACAAAAATATTCTTAAACACTTGTTGATTCCAAATTTTAATATGTTGCTTCATATGTTCCAACTTCATACTCAATTGATACATTCTAGAACCTTCACATTAAGGTACAGTTATCCACCATTGCCTTAATATATTAATAAAATATGGATGCCTAAACCACATAGCTTCAAACTTAAAAGAAGATTTCCAATTTGTCTTAATTTTCTTTGGAGTCAAATCTAAAGAAATTGAAAAATGATCTGAGGTAGTTAAAGGAAAAATTTCTAATGATAAAAACATATTCACTTACTACCCAATTTGGAGAAGTTAGAAACCTATCTAACCTTTCTGCTATTTGAAGAAAAAATTTCCTCTTGTTTGTCCATGTAAAACTTCCATTTGATGGAATTATGTCAACAAGTATAAATGAAGAAAATTCCATATCCTCTTGTCTTGTATAAATGAGGAAAAGTCCTCCATATCCTTTTTTGATGGGCATATACCACCTTCTCTTTTTTTTGATAATGATGTTATTGCATTGAAATCCCTTGTGAGAATAACTTTATCTTGCCTCAATAGGTCCATAGTTTGTTTCAATTTATCCCACAACAATTTTTTGCCTACTAAATTATTTGGGCCATATATATTCAACAACCAAAATGATAAATCAAAATGAAAAACCTTCATTAATTGCCAAATATTCTCATGAGTAACATTGCTAATACTTACTGACTTAGCATTCCATAATGAAATAAGACCTCTCGATACTCCTTGTGATGGCGAATGGAAAGAATTCCACTTGGACCATTTCTTATTGAAGGTTCTAAAAAACCCATATGATATTTTAGTTTCCTAAAGAACTACTACATCTGGCCCACAAGTATCCAACTGTTGCTTGACTTGGGCCCTCTTGTTAGGGGCATTAATGCCTTTGACATTCCAATATATTATCCTCATTACATCCTAGGAGATCAACATGCTCTCCTTGGTCCTTCTTGTTTCTCACCACCTCCCATTTGGACATCCAATGTAGTCTGAATCCCTGCCTCAATTTCCTCTTGCAACTTAGCTGCTAAAGATTTCCTCCCTCTCTTGGTAGGATTTTTTTTTAATTGTGGAAGGAGACGACAGAGACTAAGAAATAGATAATGATATGGGACCATCTTGCTTCTCCATTTCCCTAATTACTTTAGTAGAAATATCTTCTACTAAATTCTCACCTATAGAAAATAAAGCTTCATTTACGAACATTTTAAACTCCTTATCAAAAGGTAAATTAGAAGGATGAGAATTGTTGGCGTAAAATCTAACACCTCTGGAGTGCAGGTTTGTACGGACAGCTATGTACACTACGCAATGAGTGCTCTTCAAATTAGGAGGGGAAGCTCCCTCGTTATGCTGGAATGCATGGAAAAGAAAAGTAATCTAAGTCCTATCTTTTTGTTCTCAGCTGGAAGAGGCACAAGGTTAAGAAAACCAAGAACGTATGACTAAGGATTTTCTAGTTTCAAGCAGAGATCATTAACTACAACTAAGCTAACTACTTTAAATCTATCCAATTTCCTCAAGAAAACAGAGCATGAGGAAATGGAGCAGGGTTTGACTATCGGACGATAAACGAGTTTAGATTCTCTACTTGAAGGCAAGGTGGCGCATCTATCAGCTCAATCTAGACTAGTTTATTGGGCACAAAACAAATTTAAGACTTTACCATGACAATCTTATGAAACCCTATGTGGCATAACACTTGATCAAAATAGTAAAGACTTACAAAACAGATTTATCATCACAATCTCACGAAACCCTATGTGGCATAACACTTGATCATAATGATAAAAGATTCACAAAACAGATTTATCATCACAACCTCTTGAAACCCTATGTGGCATAACAATTGATCACAATGGTAAAGATTCACAAAACAGATTTATCATCACAATCTCTTGAAACCCTATGTGGCATAACAATTGATCATAATGGTAAAGTTGCACAAAACAGAAAGAATTCACCATTACAATTGCATGAAACCCTATGTGGCATAACAATTAATCGTAATAGTGAAGACGCATGAACAAATACCAAAAGAGCAATATTGAGGGCAAGGTAGGCGCAACATATATTTCTCTCATGCAAAAGTTAATTACAAATGAGCAAAAGCTCTTATTTATATACATCAAGGTGTAGGGAACCCTAAAATCACCTTGTGTTAACTACAGTCTCGCAAATGCATGCAAGATTAATTATTAAACCCTAATGAAGTAAAACTATCTGAGTTAATGGAAAGCTACCATCGTTAACTGGTACATAAATAACCTAAATGGACCATGTGCAAGCATGCACTGCGTCTATTTAAAGCAAAGTTAACTGGACACTACCTTCAGTTAACTGGAAACCCTAACCCTAACTCCTGTGATGATAATTCCAAGGATGAGATAAGCATGTGTTAAGTCAGCAAGTAAACTCAAGACTGAAAGTCGAGTTAACTGCTGCTCATGACTCAACCCTCGAAATTAACTGCAGGTTCCAACTGGCAGATCACTCCATGTCAACTCGGTCTAACACTTCGACCAAGAACTCATTAATTACTTTGTCTTCCGTCACTCTGACGCTGTCCAAAAATAATAATCTGCTTCTTCAATTCTCTGTCGCCTTCTTTGACTGTGTGCATACATTCTTTGACATCTTCAGTCTCCTTGAAACTCGCTGAAATTTACTGAAAAATGTGATCAGAACCTCCATCAAGATATCATAAACATGCATCTGAAACTCAGTTTGTACAACCTTGAGATCAGCGTAGGTACCATTTTCACGAAGATAATGGCACAAGATCTTAGTGACTTTGGCGGCTCCGTAAATGAAGTGATCTCTGTTTCTTTTGCAACTTAACGCTTCATTGTCAGCTGCTCTGATGAAAACCTAAATTAAGACCGCTTTGGTCTTGAATTCAGTCTAGTTGAACCGCCTTATGAAAAACTTGCCCGTTGACTGTGAACACGGCTATGTTCTGACAACTTTCTGAAGAGGCTAACAATGGCTCCTGGTGAGGCTAAAAATACCCTGTCGGAGGATAATTTTCACCAAAAATTCTGAGACATGGGTTTTGTCTAGAAAATGATTCCAAGACAACCCACAACGTCAAAATTGTGAAAAAACGCCGTTTAGCCTAACATGCAAAGACTTTTCAGTCGAGAACTGCAGGGGTTTTTAGAGCTTCTCGGGGCAATTTTTCTTGAGAAAATTGGAACATGGGTTTTGTGCACAACGGAATTCTGAACAAACCCAAATGATGAGATTTTCAAAAAGATGTGATTTTATCCCACATGCAAAGAAATTCTCGGAAAAAAGCACAGAGCTTCAGAATGAAGGCTACGGGGCGATTTTCTCAAAAAAATCTAAGACGTGGGTTTTGCTGCTGATGCTGAAATATGCGAACCCAGATGGTCAGATTCTGAATATTTTTCCGTTTTCTTTGACATGCGAAGAAAGTACCTAAGATGAGAAATAGAAGAAATAAGACAGAAGATAGAAGGTTTTGCTTGTTCTGCTTCTGAAGAATTTGCCAATCTCTTTTCTGGAACTTGATGAAACCTGCATGCAAAGTGAAAATAAAGTCTAGAATCTCCTTCCTATGAACAATCTGAATTCGTTGCTATGAAGAACGTTGAATTCTGACACCTGTAGCACCTTTAGCTTGCTGGTCGCTCAAGAGGAATATGAACTTCGAAGCTAAAGATGATGAAATAATGGACGCCATTGCTGAAATATATAGATTTTCATCTTTGAAAATCGCATAAGGCATGAATTCCATGAAAAATGGCGCTTGGCTTCTAATTGGACCTCATCTCAGTTAACTGAAACTCAAATATGCTAAATAAATCACCATGCATTAGGGTTTCCCTTTTCAGTCTTTAGTTAACCAAACCATGCGACTTTAGCTTCAGTTAGCAATCTTTATCAAGTTCGCCATCTTCACATTTGCTTTAGATTCATCAAATTTGAACTCAAGCGTCCCTTTTGATAACTAAAGTTGACAATCTTAATTGAGATGAGAAATTCGCCATCTACATGCAATAAACATTTCTAAAAATAGCGACCCTTTTCAATCTTCAATTGGCCTTCAAGAAGTGCGCCAACTTCACTCTTATGCTTCAATTAAATTCTAAAAATAACAACCCTTTTGGAACTAAAGTTGTCATTCCTTGAAAAGTGCGTAGCTTCACAAATTATGCTTCATTATTAAATATCTAAATATGGCGACCCTTTTGAGAACTGAAGATAACAACTTCATGCCCCATACTTCACAAATCTAATGCTTCATTATTCATGCCATCCCTTTTGAACTTCAGTTGACATTCAATGAAGCGCCATCTTCACACAAACTTCACAATTGCAACCAAATTCGCCATGCATGTAAACTTCAGTTGACATTCACTGATAATCTTCAGTTAAGTGGACATGCAATCGAGTTAACTCAACATGCAAGATAGTTAACTGAACATGCAAACTAGTTAACTAGATATGCGAACTGAAAGATCACTCCACATGCCAATATATGAACTGAAGATGACAACCCAGAAAACATTTAGTCTAACTACAGTCAGAACTCCAGTTAAGGCGTCCATTCAACTCTCTTTCGAAAATCCAACTTTGAACTCTCAAGCGAATTCCAGACTTAGCCAAATTTCATGAAAATTTAAGCTAAAACCTCTACCGGGACCTCTGTTCATCCTCTGACACTGGCTGACTGACTTCTCCGATTGGCTGGCTGACAGGTGCATTGCAAGGCTGAGTAAAAACTGATCAAAAGATATCTTGAGACTATATGTCATAAAACTGTCATCTGAAGGCTCAAAAATCCAAGCGCCTTTTCCAAAAGCTGCGCTTTTTACCAGACTTAGTCAAATTTTGACTTCTGCATTTCGTACGAAGGGAAAAATAAATCCTCCATAACTTTCATTTTCTTAACTTTCAGGACTGGAACTCAGGTTCACTGTGTAGCTAACATCATTCTGCACAATAGCTACAAAGGCACATTTCCCAAGAAAACAACATCTGAGGGGTGAAAAACTAGGGCGCCTTTTTGAAAAGCTGCTCTTTTCATCCCAGACTTGGCCATTTCAAGAACTGCAGAATATCATTAAAACCTTGACTAAGCCCAGGCATCTCACGACTGACGGAGATAGGCAACGGAAACTGAGCATAATACGGACACATTGAATATTTGGTATCATCGAAAGAAAGCATTAAAGGCTTGAAAAGCTTGGGCCTTTCCTAAAATGTGCTCTTTTGCTTTTTCCTCGATATTTTGACTAAGATTTGACCCTACGTTGACCTCCGTCCGGCACTTCAGCAACTCAGATTCACCCACGACGGATGCGTCGCGAAGCTCGAACAAATGTGACAAACATCTTGAGTGGCATTTAGCCAAAACCTACATTTAGCACCTCAAAAAGATGGGCGCCTTTTTGAAAAGCTGCGCTTTTCTCCAGTGTTAGCCAATTCTCGCTTTTGCCTCGTTTTATGTTGTATCCTCTGTAACTTGCTCGAAACAGGTCCGTTTGACAGGCTTGATAGCTCACTGCGAAGCTAATGTGATGCCGGACAAAAGTCTGTTGGAGGTGACAAACCCTAAAAACAGGATCTGAGCCCCTAAAAGATAGGGCGCCTATTTGAGAAAGAGCTCCCTTCTCCAGAGATAGAAAATTTTGATGTTTCTCATTCAAATTCTCATTTTCCTTAAATATTTTCAGTGACAGACTGACATGATACTGACACCAACTCCATATTTAAAAACCCCAAAAACGACCATTTGACAACACTTTAACAAGATTAAGACTCAATTAAGCAAAATGCCTTAGTGAAGCAAAAATTTTGGTTTTGGGTACAACAAGAATGATTGGAAACTTCTAAAATTTGTGCAGGTTTTAAGATGTTAATGCACTCTTTTTCTTGAATATCAGAAACATTCATCACTTCTTCACTATGATTTAACACCCCCAAAGTTAACATTGATGCACATTGATTAAGTTGTTGAATACTCGCAATATTAATCTCAAGTATAGAAAGATTTATAGAGTGAAGAAATTTTTTAATTGGAGATAACAATTGCTTATCCTATCCTAGTGCAAAGGAAACAAAAATAGATTTGCTACTTGTATATGAAAGCCTTATGGAAGTACCTAAGGTTTTGTAAACACCAAAAAATGAGGCCTTGTCCTTATAAACCAACTCTAAGGGAAAACTATGCTTATTACCTTCAAATCCATCTAAAGAGGACTCTTTTAAAGAACCACAGTGAAATCACCCAATTTTTTCACAAGCTAAAACCTCTAAACCCACTAGTTGTTGAACAATATTGCTTGAAGCCCCTTTATATACAATTTTTTTACTCAACCCATTAAATTTTTTTCCCCACCCATGAATAATATCCAATTCATTAGATGAACTAGGAAAAACAATAGATTGTACAAAATCCTTAACAAAAGTAGATAAGGCAACATTTGGATAGGCATTAAAAGGAATAATGGAAGAGCCTTTGGGAGAAGAACAACAGGTGTTTCCTTCTTCCATTGCCATTGCCGACTCCAACTAACACTTACTTGAAGGGTGAATAGAAAAATGACACTAATGACAAATTTTATTTGGATCCTCAAAAAAAGCATGTTGTTTCCACAACCCATACACCTATTTAATGTTCATAACAGAAGGGAGTTTTCTTGTGACAGCGATAAGAAGACATATCCTAATAGGTAGTGAAGGGTTGGAAAAAAATTGTAGATATTGATGAAGATAGATACCCAACTGATTACCCAAGGTTTCAATAATCTAAGTCTCTTTGTATTCAAGTGGAATCCCTTGTAACTGAATCCAAAAGGGAATGAACTTAACCATAGACTATGAGGGACAAAATTTTGGCGTCCATGGTGAAGTATAAAAACCATGACCCTCACAAATCTAGGACTTTTTCCTGTAAATAACATTCCTAGAATATTTTCAAGATAAAATAACAACAAAGAATCCTTCCCCCTTATCTAAATAGAAAACTTGATTAGACCCCTCCCAATTTTGAAAAACCTAATGTTGCAAAAAAGTAAGATCTGGGGAAAAATTCCAAAAATTACAGATAAGTGCAACCTCTTGAAGATTGTGAACTTGTGGCTGCAACATTGCATCTTTAAGAGTAATATTCTACTCAATTTCTTTTATGTTTTTGAACCCAAGCCTTCTTAAATGCATATTGGGAGTGTAAGATTATTAACTAGAAATTGGGGTACATAGTAAAATAGATTTTCTCATGGATGAATAAGATAGGGCATTTTCAAATTCTTCACACTTACAGAGAAGGCAACACCATGGTAGAATTTTTGGCTAATCTAGGATGTGATAAAACAAAATATGAAATTACACATGTTGCTATATTAGGGAAGCTTCATCCTAAACTAGAAGAAATTTTGTTAAGAGAAAGAAGTATTCCAAGTGTATAAATTTTTTTATACAATTGATTTCCACGGAGGTGTATGTGGTGGTCTAAGTGGAGGGATAATTATGTTTGTATATGTTAAAGCATGGTGTCATGGAATGAATTTGCACAAGGTTGCAGGGCACCTAAGAAGCCATGCTAGAAAATTCAGTGTTCAAGGGAGGATAAATGAGCATTTTGATAACATGAAGTGTCGAGCTCAGTTGTTTGTGCAAAACAGAGGATTTTGTATAGGCCAGGATGATTCCTAAATATTTGATGATGCCATTTGCATCTAGTTGTGGATGTCATAAGATCGTCGGTAACACATAGGATGTCTATTCAATAATTAACAATGTTTATTTCTGGTTCTAGGCTCATCCCATATAATCATTTTTTATCATGTTTTTGGGAGGATGGTTAAAAAAAGAATGTGTATTAATTTTAACATGATGTTTTGGCTTTCATTTTCTGCCATGAGTATGTGCAGACTAATCCTAATGCATGTGTTAAAATTTGATATATGATGTTTTGGTGAAGCTAGCTTAGGAAAAGTACAAAAATCGGTGTTGATGATTATCCAGTCATCATTAAAGATTGAGTTTAGTTTCAAGAGTTTTCTATTTAACTCAGCTAAAGCTAGTGGAGATAAGAAAACTATTTGCATTTTGTGGTTGGTGATACGGGTTTAGTATCGTGTTTTTGCAAAGGCTCTTTGCCAAGGAATGAATTCTACGAGTTTAGTGCTACTTCCATGCTTATGTAGAAGTGGTTTTTAATGTCCAAACTTGGTGGTAAGTCGACGAAGGTTCTAGAATTGTAAATTTCTAAATATTTCTTCTAAGAATTGTTGTTGTTGCAGTCCATCTTTGCTCTTCTTCTTCACTGGTGTTATAGTTTACTGGTGTTTTTCTCGTTTGGTCATTTTTGGGGAAGGGTCTTTCTAATATTTGGTGGGAAGTTTTTCAGGGTTTCAGGGTTTGTTGCTTTCTTCGGTGGGCTTTTGTGGTGTTTCTGGTTTTTTAACATTGTAACAGAGATGGAATATCAACCAAGTAAATACCGAGTCTGCTTCCTTATTCAGCACTGGAAACATCCTTTTTGAGGATGCTTGGATGAAAATCATTTGCAAATGATTTTCAAATCCCACTGCCCAAGTGTTTATAAGTGCCTTAAATGTGTTATCGGCTCAAAAACTCCACCCAAAAATGAGAAGGTTAATATTTCCTTCAAACATTCTTTTTGTCTTTATTTCCAATCTAATGGACATGCTTCAAGTTTGGGCTTGGTGAACACTATAGTAGAAAATATTGTGAATGAATTCTTTCTTCAAAATGATGCTTTGTTGATCAATACCCAAAACTATGAATTTAGGATGGGAGAAGGTTATATTGGTGGAATTTTCCCACCACACTTCTTACCTCATAATAGGATTTTTTTCTCTGTGTATGATGCTTTAAAGTATTCCCTTGAGTTCAGTGACCCATGTTATCTGAATAGGGCTTTGTCAAGATATAGTCATTAATTGAGAAGGGAGATGTCTCGATGCTTCAGGGAAAAGTGGTACAGTCAAGGATGGAGGGTCTAGGAATAGGACTTTCCAACCTTGCAGCAAGAGTAAACACAACAAAAGATCAAAGAATTGGAATAACAATCACACATGGAAATATACATAATGAGCAATTATTCACTGGAAACATGCCTTGCCTTCCGGCTTACAGACTACAGAAAGATATGGCATTAAAGCCCAAAATTACAATGCAGGTCAAAGCCCTTATCTATCACTTCTATCTCTATCTTGATTGATTCCTAATGCAACTACATGATGCCTATATATCAATTCCCAACTCCAAAAAAGGTTTGCATTGGCCTCCAGAGGTCTCAAACCCCGAAGTTGATGAAACGTGTGAAAGGTTGGCCAAAACATATGATTCCCATTTTGATCCTTGGAAAAACATGATGTAGATTAGAACAAAGGTTCATCAATGAATGTGCATCCTTGAGAAATGGTTTCTTGAGCTCCGCAAGTCATGGAATAGGTCCGCACACTTGAAAAGCCAAGATTGGTTTGTGAATGCTCTTTGTCCAAATACAACTGATATTCTGTTAGCGATAACTTCGTATTGGAATCTCCAAAACACTTGAATTTTGGACATGATGTAGATGTTTCAATGAAGATCATATATATTGCTCTGCGAGCTCTAATGTTATAATGTGGTACAATGTGGTATGTGATACTAAGATTGGGTTTTGACAGATAACTACTGAAATGAAAGTAAACATGAATGCAAATATTTTTGGTTGATGCACGATTGCTTGAAACCTGGGATGCTCCTGCATCAGACACCCGAGGTTGAAGAAAAGTGAGACTCTCACTTTCCTAGGGCTAGAGGAAAACCAATGCGGTCCACCTTAGCCTAATAAATCCATAATGAATCTTCCTCTGGTCTTCCCTTCCATCTGACTAGATATTCCTTGTATTTCCTTCCTCTGGTACTACGACCAATTCTATTGTCTAAAATTTCCTCAATTTCCTTAGGATGATGTGCTATCTGGTCTAAGAAACCAACTTCTCTTTCCTCCGATGAATCTCCTTCATGATACTAGTATAGGTTTGCAATGTTGAATATAGGTGATATGCCAAATTCCTCCGGTAGTTCCACTTCATATGCATTTCCAGAATCAAACTTCCTAATGATCTTACAAGGTCCAAACTTCTTCATCTTCAACTTATTATATGTCCCAACTAGAAATCTTTATTTTCTCATATATACCATTACTTCCTCTCCTACTGCAAACTCCTTATGCCTTCTCTTCTTATCTGTTGTCTCCTTGTAGGTATTGTTCATCTTCTCCAGATGCTCCTTGACTTGAGTATGCATTGTTTCCATGAATCCTACAAATTATTCTACCTCCACACTCCTTTTATTTTCCATACTAATGTCTCTTAACTTTTCCACTCCTCTGGGTTGTTGTCCTATCACAATTTCAAATGGTGGCTTCCCTGTGCTCTGGTTTATTGAATTGTTGTATGCAAATTCTACTTGTGGTGGTATCAAGTCCCAATTTCCTACTTTACCTTCAGTCAAACACCTCAACAAGTTCCTTAAACTCTGATTTTCCACTTCTATTTGTCCATCTGTCTGTTGGTGAAATGCTAAACTATACTTCAAGTTTTTCTTCATCTTATTCCACAATGTTTTCCAGAAATATCCCATGAACCTACTATCTCTATCTGACACTATACTATTGGAAATATGGGTCGAGATTTGATGAGAAAATTTTACATTCAAACAATACTTTCTCACTTGTCTCATAACACGATTACATTCACATATATAGGATAGGTAGTTCCTATATTCAAGGAGAACTAATCTCCATTAATATCTCCTACAAACCTATTCTACATGAGTTGTAACTCACATAGCTCATCTACTATTATTAATCTAAGTTGTTATTAAACAACTTAGTTACATAGCTCTAATTATTCACAATATAATTTACCACACCGTAAATATTAGCTAACCATGTGAACACTAACAATACATTTCCCAACATATACTCTTTGGTAGTCCATGTAGTCTTACAATCTCCTTGAAAAATAGGTCTACAACATGTACTGCATCACTAGTCTTCTTACAAGGTATGGAATGTGACATCTTAGAAAATTTGTCCACAACCGCAATTATAGAATCAAATCCTCTTGGTGTCTTAGGTAATCCCAACACAAAATCCATGCTAATGTCCTCCCAAGGTCTCTCTGGTACTGTCAATGGTGTATACTTCTGAGTGTTCTGAGTGTTTCCTTTTGCAACTTGACAAACCCTACAACCTTGAACATATTTCTTGACATCCTTATACAATTGTGGCCAAAAATATTTCTCACTCACCAATGCTATAGTCTTATCAATTCCAAAATGTCTTGCTAATTCTTTGCAATGCTTTTCCTTGATCAAATTATCCCTCATTGAACTTATAGGGATACACAGCTAATTTTTCTTGAATAACACACCTTCCTGAATGAAATAATCCAACCATTTGCTCCTATTTGTCTCCACAGGTTCCTTGCAAGCCTTCCATGCCTCCGCAAAATCAATGTCATCCTCATACATATGCTTCAGTTCTTCAAAACCTAATACTTCAATTCTCATCTCTGTTAACAAAATCCTTCTCTGGCTCAATGCATCGACAACCTTGTTTGACTTCCCACTTCGGTGCTTCAACACAAATTTGTAACTCTGCAAGAACTCTACCTATCTCATATGCCTCTGGTTCAACTTCCCTTGACTGTTCAAATATTGTAAAGCTTGATGATCCGTATACAACAAAATCCATAGGTAACAAGTAATGTATCCACTTCTTCAAGGCCTGTACAATTGCATAGAATTCCTGATCATAAACTAAATATTTTATCCTAGCATCATTCGATTTTTCATTGAAGTAAGCTACTGGTCTCCCTTCCTAACTTAACACAACTCCTATTGCACTTCCACTAGCATCACAATCTAATTGGAATACTTTATCAAAGTACGGTAGTGCCAACATAGGCTGTTCTATCACCTTCTTTTTTAATAACACAAAACTCTTTTGTGCTCCATATGTCCACTTGAATTCCTTCTGGTCACCCCTCATTATCTCTATCATAGGTTAACAAATACCACTAAATTTTTTGATGAACTTCTGGTAAAAAGTTACTAGTCCATGAAATGATCTTACTTCTCCAATGTTCACAGGTGTAGGCCATTCAACTATTGCTTTAACCTTCTCATGGTTGTTAGGGTTAGAAGGAAGATATCTAACAATTAAATGCAGATTTAAATAAACAGAGAAACTAAAACACACATAGAAGAAATTATAACATAGAGAATTTAACGTGGTTCACCCAATCTGGGCTACATCCACCAAACCGCAACCATCCATTGATTTTATTATCCAGTGCAAAAACCTATTAAAATCTTGCAAATAATCGTGCTTTTCATCATACTGTAACCCCCATCCAAACCCCTTTTAACAAGATTAGAAGCTTCCATATTAGGGTTCTATAAAGTTAGTTTTTCTTTTCTTTTTTTTGTTGATTTTTCCTTTTTCAGTGACGACGTGAAAAAGTAGGAGATGCTATATTTTACACCCCAGACCCCAGTGATGATACATGTTAGGGTGTACAATATAGCATGATCAATTGCCATATACCAACAATTTCCCACTTGGAGACTGATAAGGCTCCACACCAACACAATGGTCCATCTTCAATCCTTCCACACATATCACAAATCCCAAATACAATAGTTCTTCCTTCATGAAACTACACTTCTTGATGTTTATCAACAACTTCTCTTTTCTCAGCATCTGAAATACTTTTCTAATATGCTCCAAATGTTCTTCCTTAGTCTTACTAAAAATCAAAATATCATCCAGATAAACAATGACAAACTTACCCAAGAATCTTTTCAAGACTTCATTCATCAGCCTCATAAATGTACTAGGTGCATTACTTAGTTTGAATGGCATGACCAACCACTCATACAATCCCTCATTTGTATTGAAAGTAGTCTTCCATTCATCTCCTTCTCTGATCTTGATCTGATGGTATCCACTCTTTAGATCTATCTTGGTGAAATACTCTACTCCACTCAAACTATCCATAATGTCATCCATCCTGTTAGCTCTCAAAAACGCAAGTGAGATACCTCTAGAGGTTGCCAATCTCTAGATACATTTTAGGGTAACAGACAAGGCCAAATTAATTGAACCTTCTACTATTCAGGTGCTGCAATATCAAGGCTAAATCTAATGTGTTCATATGAAAAAGTGAATGAAATTAAACAATGAACTATCAGAGACTAGTGCCTTATTGGGTGTATGGAGTCAAATAACAATATGAAATGAGTAACTTCTTTCTTGCAGAAACTCAAATTGTTTGGCATATAGGTTTAAGTTTATAATTGGTATAAACATGCAAGGATGTGACTACTGAGTTCTTATTAATAATCCAAATGAGATTCCCTAATTACTATGATTGACTAAGAGTATTTAATCTCTCCTTGAAAGAGCCAATTAATCCAATCATACAGATACAACAAATGTGCACTGATAAACTGAAAAATATCCTTGATATATCAATTTAAACAATTAGAAAATATCAACCTTGGAGACAACTTCAGAAATACTTTTAGTTAACATAAAAAAAACTGAAACCAAAAAAATGCCACTAAATCAGATGATTTCAATTTGTAATCTCCATCGTTTTTACATGCATCATAGTCTCAAAAATATAAACATTCTAATCTAATGTACTTTATGTCTCTTCTTCTCATTCGCTGTCAAAAATGAGTATTTATATATCGGCCATATGAAAAGTCGCATCCATTCATATTCAAATCTAGATGATCGATTGTATTTGGGCCTTTTCAAATTTTCACCAAACACCCGCGAAGACATCTTGTAGTTCCATCGACGTTCAATGTTTCACCGACTACCTGAGATGTTATATTGCTTTGATATCATGCAATCTCATTGATGTGTTGAGTCTCACTGATAGCTATCCCTTCAGTCATGAGTGTATCGCTGTGACATTGAAGGTTGGGAAAATGTTCCTCCGCTTTCATTGTGTTATGTCGAGATTTATCCTTTGTCAACTCCGATCGTCGAGACACAATGGTTTTCCTGCTGATGAAACCTCACTTGGCATGAGATTCTTATCTCTTGCCGAAGAAGCCAGTCTTCGCCGAATCAATCCTATCCAAGCATACCACCAAATCCTTAATGTGATCCAGTCGCTGTGACATAGGGGGTCAGCAAGATTGCCTGACTTCATCCCGATGGTACTATACTACCGATGGGACCCACCTTTCTGGGAAACTTATTAGGAATATTATAAATTCCTTTTCGATGCTCCGAAATTGCACCATGATCGATAAAAGAAAAATAAACTCGTTATGACTTACACCATTGACCACTGTTTTGATGATAGAACCCATGTGTCACTGAGACTGCAAACTACATCATGCCTATATGTCTTAATGTCTTCGATCGATAAGACACAAATAAGCTCGATATGACTCATTCCAATGAAGAGTTTCTTGCCGATAGGATCTTTCTTTCACTGAGACTCTGAATTGTGTCTGCCCGATGTGTATTACCAAATGAAATCATATCGGTGTAACATTCCCAATCTCTCGCCAATAGACTGCAAAAAGATATATATTAGTATAAAATTCATTATGGATTGGGAAGACCCTCACCATCTCTTGCCGATATGATTTTTACTTTCAAATGCTTAGGAACAAGTGAATTATAGGGGACCAAATGATGAAAACCAACTAATGCATGAGAAAAATGTTATGCAAAGCGGATTCATGAGCTTATAGCATGGACTTCTTTGGAAAATCATGAGCATACACAACTATAAAATTTTCAAAATTTTACAGTTCTAATAGTGGCTCCGTCTGGGGATGAATGATTGTGAGATCATTGCAAGGATCCAGATTTTTGGGTGAGCAGACCGAACTCAAGGTGATGGAATAGTGAGCAAGATGGAATGAATGGAAATGGAGATGAACATGACCCTATACTACTGTACATGGAAAGATTTATTTTGAAAGAAGAAATATCAGGATTATCCATGTACTGGAAATTCCTATTCCTTTTATTTCCTAGACTACTGTACATGGAAGAGAAATTTTGAGAGGATTGTCAAGAGTTGTCCATGCATTGGCAACCCTTAATCCTCTGTATTGCTTTAAGAGAAAAAATGTTTCAAGAATTGCCCATGTATAGGCAACTCCTGAATTTCACCAGTCATGTTTTGCAAATGATATGAATCTTCACCTTTCTTGTCAACAACAACAAAGGGCCTCAGCCACAAAGCTTCAAATTTCTCGTGCTTACCCTTCTCTTGACACCTTGCATTCCACATTAACACTAGATCATTTTCTTCGAATTTTCTATCTTTTGCTCTTCTATTGAATAAATACTTCATTTGTGCCTGCAATTTCACATTCTGGTTTTGAGCTACTCTTCTTATCTCATGAAGCTCTGCTAGCTAGTCCATTCTTTCCTCCATTGGTTTAGGAATATCTATATCTTCTTGAAGGATAAATTTGTAAACTGGTAACAAATTTTGTAAAGGCATCCTAGCTTGTGTTCCATATACCAATTCAAATGGGGATTTTCTAATTGCCCTTTTTACAGTTATCCTATCAGCCCACATAGCCAACCTCAATTTTAAATCCCAAGCCTTTTCATTCCCACCTATCATCCTCCTTATGATCTTCAGAAGACTCTTGTTGCTAGACTTTGCTTGACCATTAGCTTGCGGATGGTAAGGAGCTACATAAGAAATAGTGATACCATAGGTACTGCAAAAATATTTAAACTCATCAGATCTAAAACACATCCCATTATCTGTGATCAATCTTAATGGTGTACCAAATCTGGTAATAATGTTATGCACTAAAAAATTGATTACAAATCTACTTGTTGCTTGCTTGGTTGGGACTGCCTCTACCCATTTAGTGAAGTAATCAGTTGCAACCAGTATCCACTTATGTCCTCCACTTGATTTCTCTTGTATCTCCCCAATAAAATTGATTCCCCACTAATGAAAAGGGGCATCAATCTCCAAAGGTCTGAGTGGTAAAGCTCCCTGATACTTCATTTTCCCTGAGAACTTCTGGAATGCTTCACATCTTCTTACATATGAAAAAGAATCATTAAATACTTTTGGCCAGTAATAACCTACCCTGAGAATCTTGTGTGCAGTTTTCTTTGCAGAATAATGGCCTCCACAGACCCCTTCATGCATTTCTCTCAAAACACGTTTGGCCTGTGACTCATCTAGACATAGTAACAACATCCCATCCCTTTTTTTCCAAAACAAATCACCTTCCATGAACACATATTTGGATGCTTTCAGCTTCAAGGTTCTTCTCTAATTACTTAATCCTTTAGGGAACTTCATGTATTTGAGGAAATACATGATGTCTGGATACCAAGCGGTATGCTCAATACTTGCAATTGCATTTCCTTCATCTTCTACATTACAATTTGATTTGCCTCAACATTTGTTTCTGCCATTAACTTGGACAAACCTTGACCTCTCACTAATTTAGTGATCTGTATTTCCATATCAAATTCTTGAATTTTATTAATCCACCTGCATCTCTTTCCAGTTACCTCTGACTGTGTCAAAATATCTTTAACAGCTACATGAGGGACATAAGAAATCACCTTAGCTCCAACAATATACGGTCTAAAAGCTTTTATGGATTTCACCAATGCAAACGCTTATTTCTCCATTATATCATATTTCAATTTTGACCCCTGCAATGACTTGCTGAAAAAAGACACAGGTTGTTCATGACCTTCATCACTCTTTCTTAACATGACAACAACTATATTATGCAACGAAGCAAATGAAAATATTTGAAAGGGTTTTGAAAAATATGGAGATTTAAGGACAAGAGCTTCCTTGATGGCCCTTTTGATGGATATGAAAGCTTCCAGTGCCTCTGTAGTCCATTCTATCTTTTGTCCCTTCCTCAACATCTTTGATATGGGCTTAACAATTTCAGCAAAATTGGACACAAATCTCCTAAAAAAATTGATTTTTCCAAAAAATGACTGGATGGCCTTGACAGTTTTAGGAATAGGAACTTTATCTATGGCTTCGACCCTCTCAGGATCTACCCTAATTCCCTACTTTGACACAATATGTCCTAAGAGCTTACCTTTTGTGACTGCAAAATGACACTTTTTAGGGTTCAAACTAATACCATATTCTAAAGCTTTAATAAATACCTTTTCCAGATGTTCTACATGATCTTCAACCCTTTTTGAATAAGCAGTAAGGTCATCTTGATATACCACCATGATAGCATTAATCAAGTTTGCAAATGCTATGTCCATAGCTCTTTGAAAGGTTGCACCCGCATTTGTGAGACCAAATGGCATTCTCACATAGACATACGTTCCCCATGGAGTTGTAAAGGTTGTCTTGTACTACTCAGATTCTTTGACTTTGACCTAGTTGTAACCAGAGAACCCATCCATCATAGATAACAACTCACACCCTGTTACTTTATGTAATACAACTTCCATATTAGGTAGAGGATAATTATCCTTGAGAGATGCCACGTTCATATTTTTGAAGTCCACACATAATCTGATATCCCCATTCTTCTTCCTCACTGGAACTAGGTTCGAAACCCATGTTGAATGCCTGATTGGTTTGATAATACCCCCATCTATAAGCTTTGTCAATTCCTCCTGCATTTTTGGTTCCAATGTTGGGTTGATAGGTCTTTGCCTATGTCTAAATGGATTTGCATCTAGTTTCAATGGGATTTCATGTTGAAACAAATCTTCCCTATATGCTTAAGATCTTCATAAGACCATGCAAACACATGTTTATATTTTCTCAATAATGCAATCAACATTCTTCGAATTGTCAGGCTTATTTTCTTTCCAATGTATACCTTTTTTTGGTGCCAGTTTAGTCCCTAAATTGACCTCTTCAATATCCTCCCTCTTGACTGGCATCTGCTTCATGAGGGACCGATCATTTCCATCATATACCCTTTCCAATGCTACTAGCCCTTTGGGAAGCTTATTAGTTTTAAGCTATAAGACCTCTTTCCCGAATACTGTCTGTTTTCCATCCACTTCTTCAACAAAGGCATTGAAATCAACCTCTTGAGCTTCATATTGATCTATACAATGAAGAAATTTTAAGAGGTTAGCATCATCATTAAAAACCTGCCAACTGTATATATTGTTAGGCACAACGGGTCTTGCTTTGAACTCGATTTGAGACACTCTAGCCAATGTGATGTCATCTCTTCTTAATGCTATATTAGCTAAAAAGTCTGCCATTATATTCTTCAACCTATCAATCCACTCAACTGAGAAAGCATCAAATAACTCAATTGTGTCCCATACATCATTCCTATATTGCTTCAGCCTCTTGTGTTTTGCTGCATATTTTGATTTAACTTGAGAAATAACTAGCTCAGAATCCCCTAGAACAACTAGCAGCTTGATCTTATATTTTACAGCCATATTCAAACCTATTAACAAAGCTTCATATTCTGCTATATTGTTAGTGCATTCAAATGCCAGAAAAAATGAATATTTAAAAGTAACTCCTTCAGGGGAAACAAACACTATTCCTACTCCGTTACCTTCTTGGATACATGCTCCATCTAAGTACATTTTCCACACACCATTGCAGTTTTGTGCAACATGCTTTTCAATTGGATTAGAATTGACTAATTCTGGTTGGGATGGTTCTATCTTAAAATTCTTAATATCCACATCACAAATAAAATTGACTTGATCTTGAGGTACACAATCTACAATTGGGTTCATCCTTGGCTCCCTGTACAACTTAACTTCCTGGCCATTCACTGGAATTGTTGCATAAGATAAATCAAATTGGACGTTTCCCCCAACTGTTGCCATCCATTGTCTTGATAAAAGCATTCCAAATTGAGGAGGGGTATCAATTACAGTTATATCTATATTATAGGCCACTTGAGGATAAGTAGCTAGTTTGACTTCAACATCTTTCATAACACCTACTACTAGAACATGCCTACTATCTGTTGCATAGCACTTCCCTTCATTAGTATCTACTCACATGCCTAGCTGTTTCATAACTCCAACTGGCATGATATTAATTGCAGCACCAGAGTCTATCATGCAATTCCTCAACAATTTGTTTTTTATAAGTAGTGTGGTGAAAAAAGGTTCAACTTGTGGGGAATTTACCAATACATCATTTAGGCACACTTCTGGGACAATCACCTTCTCTTGCTTATTAATCGTTTTAGTGGCCATCTAATTTTCAGAATTTGTACTCTTCTCATTTCCATTTGATATTAATTTAATTGCACTATCCCTATACTCCTTAATTCTCATCATCTCAAGTAGTGGGACATACATTTTTACCTGAGATAAATCCTGAGAGAAGTAAAATGAGGAACCCTCTACCTTAACCATTTTCTTTTGCTTTAATGTTTCCCCTTTGAATTCTTCCTTTTGGATAGGTTTATGCTTTTCTTTGTATAACTCTTTGTTCTCTTCTCTCTGAACAAGATTTTGTTTGTTCTTGTCATGTTGCTTATTCTCTGTTCTCTTCAAAACTCTTGGTGTTACTTCTCTATCTTTCATGAATGTTTCCCTGGGAGCGCCTTCCTTTTCATTTACTGTCCTATTTCTTAACCAATACTTGCTCTTTGTTAGTTCAACCGTAGCAATGGTTAACCTTTTTATTTCCTCTTCAGTGGGTCTCCTTATATCACATTGAGTAGACACCTCAACAGAGTATTGTTATGCATAACTCTCTTTAGAATTAGAAAAAACTTGTTGTTCAGCCATGTGGACATTGCACCTTTGATTTGAAACATCGTACTCACATCCTTCATCTTCTGAAGATGAATATTCCTCCTCAATAGGGTGAAAGGTATTTGAGGTCAAGTACACTGTGTGATCCTCTCCACTGTCACCCACTAGCATCCCTTCTTCTTGCATTTTTTGGGCTACAACACAATGATCTGGGGAATGTGGCCCATCACATCCTTCACACTAGAGATTATTATTTACCATATACGCCCCCTTCTTCCTTAATGGATCAGGTGTTTCCTTGTTCCTGGGTCTATCTATTACAGGTTTTCCATCCTTCCAATTTGTATTGTAAGGCATGTCATGTAATCGAGGCCTCTCATTTCTATACATGTTCTCCTATTTGTACTGATAATTATTGGCTTACTGAGGAACCCTAGGATTGTCTCTCTTATTGATCATCCCAACAACTTTCCTGTTGTTTTCAATGGTCAGTGCTATCTCCTGGGCTTCAGCTAAATCTCTTGGAAACTTGTTTCTTAGTTCATACCCTATTTTTGGATCAAATGCATTCAAATAAATACTCATTTCTGCAGAGTCTGGCAACTTTGACCTAGGTGGTATTTTATTCTGCAATTTGCTGAATCTCTAGTTAAAATCATAAATTAACTCATTTTGATTTTTTTGAATCTGTACTAATTCATGTAAAGCAACATCTGGTGCACATGGATTTCCATACTGTTCAAGAAATCGATCCTGAAATTGTTGGATAGAAGCAACAGAGGCTATTGGCGGGCTATTGAACCAATCCCTAGCTTCTTCAGTGAGTGACATCATGAATAACCTCATATGTAAATCTTCATATGATACATCCAAGTCTTGAACAAAAGCATTAAAATTCCTCGAATGATCTTCAACAGTAATTGCACTACTCCCTTTAAACTTAGGAACAAGACTTCTCTAACTGCTATCCATAGAGTAAGGGTACAATTGAAACCCTGTCAAATCAAATTGTCTGATCATTGTTGTATATGGCTAAGGTGGAGGATTATGCACATTGGATTATTGTATTGTGCATGAAGATATGGAACATATTGCTGATCATGAGGTGGTTGTAGATTTATGTGTTGTGATGCAATATACAGTGGATGGTTTGGTTGCTTGTACTGATTTCTCATATGATTCTTAGGAGCCTTTGATGGGTCTGAAAAATCCTATATTATCATTTCCCTGCCTATGAGGTGGTATAAACTTTGAAAAACCAGCTGTCTGAGCATCAATTTGGGCTTTCTACAATTTCAAGTCTTGTATTGCTTTTATCATTTGGATATTTTCCTGTTTAGCTTTTGCCCTTTCTACTTCTTGTTTATGAAACTTGAGCTGTGCTTCTACTTCTTGATGAGTTGAGAACTCATAGTTTTCTTGAGGAATTACATGATCAATAGGCTCACTTTGATTACCTTCCATTCTTTGATCATATTCCTGTTGACATATGATTCATGCAACTTCAAGTTTAGCATCGAACTCAGCTTGCTTCTGAGGATTATAAAAATAATTTTTTTATTCTTCAGGGATACAAGGTTCTGCACTTGAATTATCTCTCCATATATCATAGCGGTCATATGTTTCACAATGTGGTCTCGATGCTTTGTCTTTGTTTGTTATGCACATGTCATCATTTATCTTCTTACCCTTATCAACCTTATCATCCTTATGTGTCCACTTACTGTTGCCAACAGGATCTCCAGAAGGACCTCCTTTGTATTGGGATCTTCTACCATTCATGTTGAATTGATGCAATGTTTTTTTCAAAGTCGCCACTCACTTTGTGAAAAGTGTGAAAAATGAAACTATTCTTGATTTTATCCCCCAACAGAATCACCTTTTCAGAAACTTTTCAAATTATGAATTTTTCTTCAATGACTCTGTATGATGATCTTTAACCGAATATCCTACAATAATTCCCTAGCAGAGTCACCAATTTGTTAGCTCTCAAAAATGCAGGTGAGATACCTCTAGAGGTTGCCAATCTCTAGATACGTTTTAAGGTAACAGATAAGGCCAAATGAATTGAACCTTCCACTCTTCAGGTGCTGCCAGACCTAGGCGGGTGTACCTATAACAATAAGGCAGACTTGACCTTTGTTCACTTCCTAAAGCAATTTATCCACACTGGAAAATAGGAGTGGATAAATAGGTTTTATTTTGGTATAAATTGTATAAGCAATATCAAGGATAAATCTAATGTGTTCATATGAAAAAGTGAATGAAATTAAACAATGAACTATCAAAGACTAGTGCCTTATTGGGTGTACGAAGTCAAATGAAAATTTGAAACGAGTAACTTCTTTTTGGCAGAAACTCAAATTGTTTGGCATATAGGTTTAAGTTTATAACTGGTATAAACATGCAAGGATGTGGCTACCGAGTTCATCTTAATAATCCAAATGAGATTCCCTAATTACTATGACTGACTAAGAGGATTTAATCTCTCCTTGAAAGAATCAATTAATCCAATCATATAGATACAACAAATGTGCACTAATAAACTAAAAAATATCTTTGATATATTAGTTTAAACAATTAGAAAATATCAACCTTGGAGACAACTTCAACAATACTTTTAGTTAACATAACAAAAAATTGAAACCAGAAAAATGCCACCAAATCAGATGAATTCAATTTGCAATCTCCATTGTTTTTACATGCATCATAGTCTCAAAAATATAAACATTATGATCTACTGTACTTTTTGTCTCTTCTTCTCATTTGCTGTCAAAAATGAGTATTTATATATTGGCCATATGAAAAGTCGCGTCCATTCGTATTCAAATCTAGATGATCCATTGTATTCGGGCCTTTTCAAACATTTGCCAAACACCTGCGAAGACATCTTGTAGTTCCGTCGACGTTCAATGTTTCACCGCTTACTTGAGATGTTATATCGATTTGATATCATGCAATCTCATCGATGTGTTGAGTCTCACCGATAGCTATCCCTTCAGTCATGAGTGTATAGCTGTGACATTGAAGGTTGGGTAGATGTTCCTCTGCTTTCATTGTTTTATTTCGAGATTTATCCTTCATCAACTCCGATCGTCAAAACACAGTGGTTTTCCTGCCGATGGAACCTCATTCGGCATGAGCTTCTTATTTCTCACCGAAGAAGCCAGTCTTCACTGAATCAATCTTGTCCAAACATACCGCCAAATCCTTAATGTGATCTAGTTGTTGTGACATAGGGGGTCGGCAAGACTCCCTAACTTCATCCTGATGGTACTATACTATCGATGGGACCCACCTTTCTGGGAAACTTATTAGGAATATTATAGATTCCTTTTCGATGCTCCAAAATTGCACCATGATCGATAAAACACAAATAAACTCGTTATGACTTACACCGTTGACCATTGTTTTGCCGATAGAACCCTTGTGTCGTTGAGACTGCAAACTGTATTATACCGATATGTCTCAATGTCTTTGATCGGTAACACACAAATAAGCTCAATATGATTCATTCCGATGAAGATTTTCTTTCCAGTAGGATCTTTCTTTCACTGAGACTCTGAATTGTGTCTGCCCGATGTGTATTACCAAATGAAATCATATCGGTATAACATTCCCAATCTCTCGCCGATAGACTGCAAAAATATATATATTAGTATAAAATGCATTATGGATCGGGAAGACCCTAACCATCTCTTGCCGATATGATTTGTACTTTCAAATGCTTAGGAATAGGTGAATTCTAGGGGACCAAATGATGAAAACCAACTAATGCATGGGAAAAATGTTATGCAAAGCGGATTCATGAGCTTATAGCATGGACTTCTTAGGAAAATCATGAGCGTACACAACTATAAATTTTTCAAAATTTTATAGTTCTAACACATCCTAGGAAATGGAAATCTATGCTTCACTGTGATCTTATTGATAGCTGTTGAATCGGTACACATCCTCCATTTTCCATCTTTTTGAGGCATGAGTACAACTAGTACCACACATGGCTCATACTTTCTCTTATCAATCCTTTCTTCAATAGTTCCTATATCTGTCTATTTAGCTGTGCATTCTTTGCTGGTGTCATCCGATGTGCAACTTTGTTTGGAAAACTAGCTCCTAGAATGAGATCTATATGATGGCTAATACTCCAGATTGGTGGTAATCCATTAGGGACATTTTTGGATACAAGATCTTGGTAATCTGTTATCAGTTCAGTAACTTCCTTCTCTGATGATCCTTCTTCCCTGGTGACCCTCTCTGCATCTAGGGCTCCACATTTCCTTGGAATCAAAGCAAAACACATATTCTCATGTCTCAATCCATCCAAAAATTTCCTTCCATCTGCCAAATTGATTCTAGCTGTACCACATACTTCACCTTTTGATTCATCCTCCAAAGGTGTCAAGGTGATTCTCTTTTCATTTGATGTTATGGTGTAAGTATTATTTCTCCCATCATGTATATATTTCTTTTCATACTACCAAGGTCTACTTGACAACATATGACACATATCCATCAGCATAATATCACACAACACTTCATCATGGTATGATTCTATTTTTAATTTCACTAGACATTGCTCACTTACTAGTATCTTGCGCTCATCTTGAATCTAGGCTATCCTATAACGTTTCAGATATTTCCTCCTTTCCAAATTCAACTTTTTCACCATTTCCTCATAAACTAGATTATCTGTGCTACCACTATCAATGATAACTTTGCAACACTTACCTCATACTTTGCATCTATCCCAAAAAAAAAATTTCCTCTGTGGTGCTTCCTTAGGTACTTCTTTCTTTTGTATCAGTGTTCTCCTCATGAATAATGATTCTCCCTTCTCAAGAAATTCTCCAAAACTCGGTGATTACATTGGTTCTTCCTCCATGTATCCGGTTCTTGCATGATTTTCATTCTTCTTACTTTCCTTTCGACACTCAAATGCTCTATGTCCTTCGCACTTAAAATAGGTTCCTCTAAAATTTCTCTTGTCATATCCCTTCTCATCCCTATGGTATCCATCATTGCAGTAAGAATTGTAGCCTCCTCTATTTCTGTGGTAAGAATTTTTGTCATATCTTCCCTTCTGGTATGAATTGGTATCCCTTTCTTCCTTGTAGTATGAATCTTTGTCCTTGCTTTTCTCCACATATGGTTTTTCTCCTCTGGCATGTGACCTTCCTCTCTGAAATCTACCTCCTCTTCCTCTCTGCCTCTATTCATGTCTTTTGTTTAGCTTTTCTTCCACCTTTAATGCAAATTGATATGCTTCCTCTACTGAATTCATCCTTACCAGACTCAACTCTTCTTGACTGTTCGTCATCAACCCATTGATATATCTTACCATTTTCTCCTTGCTTTCTTCACTATGTCCGGTCCTGATGACGATCTTAAGAAATTCCTAAGTGTACTCTTTCATAGTCTTTTCCTTCTATCTTAGGTTTTGCAATCTCTTCAACAACTCCAACTCATAGTCTGTAGGTATAAACTGGTTCTTCAATTTTGTCACCATTCTATCCCATTTCACAATCTTCTCTTTACCTTTTATGTTTCTATCTAATTGAAATTCCTCCCACTATATTATAGCATGTCCTTTTAGTTTAGTTTTGCAAATCTCACTCTCTTTGGATCTTCAATTTCTTCATACTCAAAGTATTCTTCCATGTCATTTATCCAATCAATCAACTCCTCAGGGTTTAGATTACCAGTATAGTTTGAAATCTCCATTATAGGTCACTTTCCTATCTTCGAAATAGCCTTCAACATCTTCATCTGATCTGATTCTTCCTCTTCAAAGGTTTCTTCAGCTCAATCTACAACCTGAACTTCATCATCATCACTTTCATCATTAGGTCTAGGGTTTAAGCCTTTTCTTCTGTCTTCTTTAACATCTCATCTTACTTTCATTGTTCTCATCATTTCCATCATCTCATCCATCTTTCCAACAACATTAATAGTAGTATGAATTCTCCTCGATGACATCTCTTCCTAGGATCTGGTGCAACTACCTCAAGTCAGCGATCTGGCTATAGGGTCCCAACTACCTCACAATTGGTGATTTGTTGACCACAAAAGTAGGCTACCTCAAGTTTGTGATCTATCCAAACAAATATCTCATGAAATGCCTTTGCTCAACTTCGCTCCCCTCTTCTGAGGTCCACAACTTCGCTTTGATCTCCCAAAGGTTCACAACTTCGCTCTGATACCACTTGGTGCAGTCAAGGATGGAGGATCTAGGAATAAGACTGTCCAACCTTGCAGCAAGAGTAAACACAATGGAAACTAAAAGAATTGGAATAACAATCACATATGGAAATATAGATAATGATTAATTATTCACTGGCAACATGCCTTGCCTTCCAACTTACAAAGAGATATGGCATTAAAGCCCAAAATTACAATGTGGGTCAAAGCCCTTATCTATCACTTCTATCTCTATCTCGATTGATTCCTAATGCAACTACATGATGCCTATATATATCAATTCCTAGCTCTAGAAAAGGTTCGCGTCAGCCTCCAAAGGTCTCAAACCTTGAAGTTGATGAAACATGTGAAAGGTTGGCCAAAACATATGATTCCCCTTTTGATCCTTGGAAAAACATGATGTAGATTAGAACAAAGGTTCCTCAATGAATGTGCATCCTTGAGAAATGGTTTCTTGAGCTCCACAAGTCACATAATAGGTTTGCACACTTGAAATTCCAAGACTGGTCTGTGAATGCTCTTTGTCCAAATACAACTGATATTATGTTAGCGATAACTTTGTATTGGAATCTCCAAAACACTTGAATTCTGGATATAATGTAGATGTTGCAATGAATATCATATATCCTGCTCTGCGAGCTTTGATGTTACAATGTGGTACAATGTGGTATGAGATATTGAGATCAGGTCCTAACAAATAACTACTAAAATGCAAGTAAAAATGAATGCAAATATTTTTGGTTGATGCAATATTGCTTGAAACCTGGGATGCTCCTGCATCAAAAGTATCATTATGTGTCATTCCTCCTACAACATAATTTCTTTTAGGTTTTTGACCCTGCTATCCCCCGCCATCCAGTGAGAGCCTCTACTCAAGTTTAGTTGGTACCACTTAATAACTCTCCACCTCGTTAGGTTGTTGGGGCAGCTGATTCTCCACCACATCATGGTATTTTTGACATGAAAATCACAACGAATTCTTAAAATATTGTAGTGGGGAATTAAATGCAAGGTGAGAATTTAGTTGAAATCATGTAGATGGAAGAATAATGGCAATGGAAAACATATGGTCTTCAGTGCTTTTTGGAGATTTAGTAAACGGTTATAAGATACAGAGGCAATAATAATGTTTTTAGTAAAATATCGATTGGAGTAGCATTTTCCACAATGGGGTAGCAGGTTATACAATGGGTGTTCCAATACATGATGTTCTAACAGTAAATTTTGGTAAGTTGTTAGTGGTATTTTGGTCTTCAAACAGTTCCAGTTTATCAACAATCTTCCTTAAGCACTCGCAGTATATGGTGTTGTGTAATTCAACAGTCTTCTTTATAATTGTTTGAAGTTTATGGGTATTTCTAAAAAATAGCAAAACAATGTGTCTATATATAGTTGTTATCACATAATAGGCAAAGTGAACATAACACATTGAAGTATAATTTTTTTGCATAATTTAGTATAGTATAGCACCATATTTTGATCAGAGCTTGATCAAACTTTGAATTGTAAAGACTTTTTGTAACTACTATTTATATAAATAATATATATAGGCTATTAGTCTTTTGTCAAAAAAAATAATGGATGACTATATGAAAAAAGAATAAAATTATCAATATATAATTGCAAGACCTATTTAATATAAATAATTACTAACCAAGGTAAATGCATAAAATAATATCCATATAAGACAAAAAAATAACTAAAGATAATATAATTTATATAATATATATAGTATTTCATAAATATTTTATATAAATATACAAATTAAATCTTATAAATAAAACTAAATATAATATGTTCATGCATAAAATATTTCATATAACAATAATATAAAAAATAAGTAGATAAATACAAATATTATATATCATATATATATAGCCATTATATATTTATATATTAATAAATAAATAAATATAACCAAGTTTCTATAAAAAGTATAATATTTGTATATATAAATTATAATATTAAGCATTCATATGTTTTGTATATATTTATAAATGTATATGTTTATGTACCTATATTCATTTTTGGATTTTTGTAATGTCTTATAAATACTTTTGTCTTGTATAAATTTAATTATTTTCATATTATTTGTGTCTTTTAATTACATGCTGATTTATTTGCATAGTTCTTGTTATTTGCATAATTATTACTTTTCCTTATTTTTTGGTCACCATTACAATAATCATCCATGATTCTCAAATGTGGCATACCTCTTCTAGATGTGGTTATCATTTTCTTGATTATACAACATGTTAAAGTTCCTTAATTCTTGTTATGACATTATTTTGTATATTGTGTACACACATATACATTATGAATATACATGAAAATTAAAATTAGAACTTAATTAATTTTTGTGAAGTGCATCGATATGAATGGGCTTTGGACATGTATTGATACAAAGATTTAGATATTGAGATTGATTTTAGAGGACCCTTAAACCACTGAGGTGTACAAAAGTAATTGTGATATGATTTATAGAGTTTAGTTAGGATTAAAAAGTCATTAGGAGTTGTCCATGCATATTCTAGGGAGACTTTAGTAGTCGTTCTTGCTCAAAGGATGAATATGGTATTTGGTGATGTTCCTTTGAGTATAGTCCAGCTGAGGGTACCAAAGGAAACTATCAAAACATAATTTTTTCTCCAGTATTCCACTAGATCTCAAGTGAGGGAATATCAGGTGACTAGGTGCATATGCCCTAGGATGACCCCTTTGGTTTACCAATGATTTCTTGCAACAAACGGTCATTATCCAAATAACAACCAAATTCCATTATATTTTGTACAATAGTTATACACTAAGGTCTATTTAGGCTTCAACATTAACTATTTGGATTTACCACTTCATTTGGTGTAGGGGCATGGTAGGGTTTGTGAAAAGGATGCTTCTCATCGTGTAGCTGACAACCCATATATTTTAGGGCCTTGGTTAGGAAAAGGATGCTTGTTGTCACTCCATCCATTAGCCCTATTGGTGATTAGGTTTTCATTGGTTCCCAATGGGAAGCAATTGAAAATATTACTAATATTGCAATCCAAGCTCAACAAATATTTGTAGATCATGTGGCCCATTACTGATGAGACATCCATGTAGATTGCTTGTTGATTCAAATGCCTATGCCATGATAGGAATCCCATATCCAGATGATATAGACCACATTGCATGTGATACCTAGATTATGAGGGATAAAGGTCATGTATTATTCAACAACCTAATGAGAGATTATTGTGTGATCTCATCATAGTTAGGGATCCCCTTAGTAGATGTTGGTTCATTTGTGGGTCATTGTTGTGGAGATTTGTTGAATCCTATAGCTCAGTTCCAACATTTTGATATCGATCCTACATCTAGATCATCTAGTGCGGCACATGAGCCACATACCGACCATTCTACTACTTTGGAACATGCACATTCACCTATTGATGATTATGCTAGTACATGTGCTCAAACATTTATTGATACACTCGAGCAAGAATCCAAAGGTCTAGGTTGTATGGAGTTGCTCTCTTTAGGGTTGATGAAATCTCACTTTCATAGTCTTCTACACACATCATTAGTAGAGACAGTCAAGGGAAAGACTACAAAGGAGTTGGTGGATTATATGATCAAAGAAGGTGACATTCAGGATACAAGTGTGATTCAGGTATGCATATAATTTTTAATTTTATTAATTTTTAAGTTTGCATGTACTTGTAACTTCATGGACTATAACACATTTATATGAATTATATAATTTGAAATTAATTTTATTTTTATGTATTCATACACATGTGTAGGTGGAGGTAGTACATGTTACTCCTAGTTTGAGGGTAGAGCGTGTACACAAATGTTCTTCACCTAACCATGTCAGTGGACAAGTGATTTAATATTCATCTAAGTTTATATATATATGTATAACATCCACTTGTCCATGTGTGTGTATATATATTTATTATAATTTTCAGTTATAGTTGTGTATATGTATATATCTAGGGGTCGACACATTTATCATTATAAGGTTCATGCTCAAATGGTTGCTCGTATTTTCATGTTGTTCCATCACCATGAGACCGCATTTCTTTGAGGCATTTTTTCAAACAGTTCACTACCTTGTCTATGCTACCATATTTTTCATACATGTCTACCAAAGCATTATCTTTTTGTTATGGATAAAATCCTAAAATAGTCGCTTTCAAACAAGCTATGGATGCTTGAAAAAATCTATCAAAGCGTAATAGTAAGCAATAACATAGACAATGCAGTGAACTATTTGAAAAAATTCCACAAAAAAATGTAGTCTCATGGTGATGGAATGCCATGCAATGCAAAAATTTTAGCCATAGAAAAAAGGTAGTGAACCATTTGATAAAATTATTTGGTAGACATGTATGAAAAATGTGGTAGCATAGACAAGGCAATGAACTATTTGAAAAAAATCCTCAAAGAAATGTGGTCTCGTAGACAAGGCAATAAAGATGAAAAGAGAAACTTATGATAGTCTTATGAGCAGCAAATGAATTCATATATGAGCAGCAAATGAATTCATAAATGTGGTTGACTAAATTCATAAATGTGCATCATAAAAATGAAAAAAAGAGTCATCCTTAGAAACATGAGGGTTGAGGTATAAATTCAAGCAGATTTCTTTTTCAATTTGTATGGGTTTTATTTGAATGTTGCACAAAACTCCTATGAAGTATTTAGTGAGATCATTCATGCAACATGATTGAGTGGCATTGATTATTTTACATGGTAACTACATACAAAAGTTTTGATGCAACCTTAAAAGAAAACCCATGCAACTCAATTACATATATGTAGGAGTTTATGGTGAACTCAAACACCCTTGGATCACCTACAAGATAAAATAACTTCCACAAGAGATAAATGGTAGAAATATCATGCTATGATTTGTTGAAGATCTAGAATATTGAGGGCTGGGGGTGAATCAATATTCCACAAACCAATAATAAAATCCACTAATCCATTATCACAATTTTGACTGAATCAGCACGAGAGAACATAGAAACAAGTAAATACAATCACACACATGAACACCAAGATTTTTATGTGGAAAACCCAGAATGGAAAAAACCATGGTGAGGGTTAACTCACAATGTATTATATCTAGATACAAAATATTATGGGGATCATTGCTAGGGCTCACTTTCCTTAAAAAGGCTCATAGCTTGAGTACAAAAGATGGCTCACTGCAAAGATACAGTGATGGTGGCTCATTGCCAAAAGAATGAACTAATGGAATACACCTTCAATGTGCAAGGTTTAGTTCCAATGAAGCTCAAAATATAAAGTATTGCATCACTCAACAAATCTGTACTACTGATAAAGTATTTATGCTCTGATCTCCTCTGTTCACTTGCCTTCACACAAATACACACACTTGCTCCTTCTCACTCTCTTGTTCATCTCTCTTCTATTTTTCATCTTATATATACAAGTATACCTTATTCATCAATTAGGCCAGCCTAATTGGATGAACACAAAATAATCAAAACCTTTCTTTGTCGGCACCTTATAATACTTGAACATTTTATCCATGTAGTACATTATGCCAAGTCGACTATTAGTCTTTGTATACATCTAAAATCAGTCAAGACATTTAATTAATTAAATACTAGATATTTAATTAATATTTCATCTACGTATAAATAAATCCTCAATTTATTTATATAGTTCATATCCTTTAATTCTCCAAATCTAAAAACATATTCTTCTAATTTAATTAAATAAACAAATTTCCATAAGCTTGTTTTATTTAATTAAGTTTCACTAATTTCAGATTAGGAATTCAAGCACATGTCTACAACTTTTCATGCCACCTCACCAAGGTCACATGAAATTAAATAATTCTAATTTTTAATTAGAATTATCTTCAACAAACTTTCAAACACATGGCTTATTCCTCACAGACTTCTTCAACAAACTTTGAACACATGGTCTTTTTCTCCCACACTTGATTCCTCCATCCATTTGGCATGTTGTCTTTGGTCAAGGGAACATTCATCTTCATTCTCTCCATCTCCACCGTTTATCCCTCTTGTTTGAATCTGGATCGTCAATCGTTGCCACATCACAAGATGCTTGGAAAATCCTATAAATACAACCCTTTGCAATGGTATTTTACATCCACATTTGAGTGGAATTATCACGCAAGAATATCATTTGAGCATTGGAGCATTTTGGAGTCTTATAGTTAGCTTTGTTTATCATTTAGCAAGTTTGCATTGTAGCTTCATGTTAACTTAGAATCACATTTTGCTTTATAGTTGCATTTTATACCATGCTTTTCTTTATAGTTGCATTTTAGATTAGCATATTCATAGTTAATCTTTGAGCATATGCAGAATCATCTTAGTTTTAGATCATTTCATTTACATTGTATAACCTCGCATCATTATCCATTTGTCAAAATATCTCCATCATCATAGTATCATGGAATTCATCACATAGTTGCATGTAGGAACTTAGTTTTCTTGCATTTAGAACAACAATCTCATTTTTCAAGTTGTCATTCTAACAATCATAGTGCTCCTATAAAAGAAATCTAAGAGCCAAATGGCTTAATGAATCCTTAGAAATAGAGGACAATGGAACATTTTAAAATATTTTTTTAGCTGCAATCTAGAGTAGTTTATTTGATTCAAATATTTCATGTAATACGTCTCATTGGTGTTTGTGTTGATTTACTAACAATTCCCACATTTCACACACACATAAAATGGTGCCCACCATGGGGAAAGATCCCATTTCTAACAAATTTCTGGAAAAGTTCATTTAAATAGGTTGGACATGACATTTTAGCGTAACTGTGAATTCTTTTAGCGCATCCTACAAATATTTATGTGCATACAAATTTTGTTTCGGTGCATATGATGAATCTTTCAGCACATCTGGGGTTTGTTTCGGTGCATATGATCAATCTTTTGGTGCATACATCAACTGCTTTAGCACATTTAGGGAGTTTTTCACTGCATTCATCATTTCTTTTAGTGCTTTGATTACTTTTTCAGTGCATTCAACAATTATTTTAGCGCATAGACTAGTTCTTTTAGTGCATAGAGTAGCTGTTATAGCGCATTGGGCTAATAGTTTGGCACATTGAATGACTATTTTAGCGCATTTGTGTAAATTTGAAAAAAATTCAAAATCTGAAAACTAATTTGTGTTTTCTGCTTGCAGGTGGGTGGTACGTTGGTCAAAGACAATCTTATGAAACTAGTGATGATTTATGTAGGGGATGGATTTATTTAATTCTTTCTTTTTGTTAAGATATGCATCTAGCTTAATTAAAAGGTTAAAGAACACCATGCCTTTCATTCTTGATGAGTGGTAGGCATATGCTCTCCCCTTAACTAGGTGACCAAAAATCCAGAACCATTCATTTTTATTTTTTTTATCCATAGAGTGGCATGCCTTGTGGGAAAAAGTAATCACCCAAGGGAACAACCCAACCAATAACATGCTAAAGCCAAGTGACTTCCAAGCAACTTCCAACCGGGATATAAATGTGGGTACTTGGGGAAAGTTCAAGTATCACGAGAATTGGTCTAACAATAAGGGCAACAATGGTCTCTTGTCGAATGGATGATCCCCCACAAACGAAATGCCTATATTAAAACCCTTTGTTGTAGCAAGGCCAAAATCCTTAATTTGTTCACTGGTGTAGGAACGGTCATTCTGAAGTTGCCCCACATTTTTGCAGCTTTTAGTAGAGATGAAAAGTATGCCATGGGAGATTCATGGGTATTGATGCTTGGTTTCCCCGAAAAGTGAGTGTCATGAAGGGGAGCTAGTGGGGTCAAGCATCTAATCATCTGCTAAAAGTAGGCACAACTGGAGTAAAATCCAAGTGGGAATTCAATGGATATTGTCCTACACAGCCTTAGGATTGTCCATGCTTGATGTGTTTTACCAATCTGTTTTCAAAATAAATTTCAACCAAAACATCACACAACGGAAGTGAAAACCTTGGTTCAAAAATAATCCATTTGAGTATTCAAATTTCCATCATTCATAAGCTAGAAACCCAACAAAATTCATTGGTGAAAAGATTAGGTCCTTGGAAACATTCAGATTCACAAAAATGCAAAGCCAAACAACCAAGCTAGAGTTGCAAAAACATTGAAATTTTCTAAATTAGTGCATATACCCTCAGTTTCAGCACATCTAGCTAGTTTTATAGCATGTTTGTGCAATCTTTTAGTGCATTTACCCTCTATTTTAGCATGTCTGTCACATCTTTTAGCGCATCCATACACTGTTCTGGCGCATCCATTTCTTTTTCCAATGCATCTGAGTATATTTTAGAGCATCTATGTAATATTTCAGTGCATTCGCCCTCAGTTTTAGCGCATTTGTGCAATCCTTCAGCGCATTGATCCTTTGTTATAGCGCATATGCTGCATATTTTAATGCATAGAACCTTAGTTATAACGCATCCAGGAAATATTATAGCACATATGTGCAATCTCCCAGTGCATCCATCCTCTATTCTAGCACATCTATCAAATATTTTAGTGCATTCGGGCTCTATTTTAGCGCATTCATTAAATACAAAACCCAAGATTTAAATTTATCCCCTGTTTCATAGTTTGAACCAAAATTCAAAATCTTTTCCAATCCAAGATCATTTCTCAAGTACAACAGAGTCTAAACTTGTCAAAATTGACCTCTACAAGTGGAATCCTCCAATCTAAACCTAGATATAAACATCTCAAAGTGCCTAAATCATCAAACCTATCATATCTTTGGTTGTTAATCCTATTTTCATCATCAGGATTTGTCATCCTTTCATCACAAAATGAAGTTATATAATCAAATCCAACTTAGTCTCATTCATAGAATTTTTCATTCTATTTGACTTGGTTGTAATCCTTGGAACTCTTCCAAACATAGATCAAAGTTTAGTCAAATTATAACACTTGTATGCTTGTCCAAACAAGGTTACAAAAGAAAAAACTCAAGGAGAGAACTTGAAACACAAAACATCAAAACTCCAACCATCGAAACTCAAAACAACGAAACTCAAAACAATGAAAATCAAACCATCATGGTTGAGACTGAAGAATACCCCCTTCACAGATTTCATCAACCTAAAATAGATGAGGATCAACTGAATTATTTAGGTCATCAAATGAAAAACCTTCAACAACAAATCTAGGATAAGAAATAGAAACAACCACATAAAGATATTTGTTTTCAGACATCTATTCTTATCCATCTAACAAAAATATGGACATGACACCTTCTTCTCCAACAACTACATTATCCAAGTTCAATTTCTTTGAATTCTTGAAAAATTTAAATGAGAAAACCAAATCAAAGTCCTCAAACACAAATGATATTGAACAATCTTACCATGACATGCATCTTTGTTCATCTCCCATAAGCTAAAATAAATCTCAGGATTCTTTCACTCAAGTTAACAATTCCATCCAACCACCTTCTTCTATCATATCTTCTATATCCAATGTTTCATGTCAATCTCTCAGTCGAAACCATGCTATCATAGACTCCTCTACACCTCGAGATCAAAGAATTCTTTCCACTTCATCCAATGATACCAAAATTCCATGAGTTCTTCTAATCCTTGACCAAAACTAAATCTATCAAGAATTCCATGATGATCCCCTCCTTTCACTTTTCATCCACAATTATTCCCTTCCATCTCAAGAGAAAAGTATCCTTCTAAGTCCTTCTTTCATACCATCTCACGATTCCATTGCATCCCAAGAGCATGATAATTATTCCAGCCTATCTAATGATGATCTACCTTCTCATGATCAAGATATGATTTCTACAAAACCTCGTGATTCCCTTCCTCATCAAGATCAAGATAGGATTCCATGTGAGGATGTTCATACTTCTCAAGATCCATATATGCTTTTCACACCACTACATGATTCCACACCTAATAAAGAGAAAGAACTGCGTCTTCTACACCTTGTGATCCTCTTCCAAGTCAAGATCAAAACACTCCATCACCCCCATGTCAAGATCCTATCACACCTACACTAGCCATCCATGAACCCCACACCTAAAAATTAGGATCCTCCACCTTTATTTGCTCCAATTTACTTCCAACACCTATCCTTTTATCCATATCATATCCTCCCCAAAATGTACTTGTATCTTGTTTCACAAACAATACATATCCCATTGGTAAATGAATGTGTCAAAGTATGAACTAAAAATACAAAGGATTAGGCCTTCATGAAAAAGGTATCCTAGAACCCCTTTTTTCTTAAGAAAACTCATATTACCATGGCCTTGGTTATACACCTAAGTGTCCTAGTCCATCAAACTTACCATCTATCTTCGGTCATCATCCTAATCCACCAAACCTACCATCTATCCTAGCTCCTCATCCTAATCCACCAAACCTTCCATCTATCCTAGGTCCTCATCCTAGTTCATCAAAGCCTCCATCTATCCTAGGTCCATATCCTATTCCTCAAGAAAAAAAAAAGGCACACATCCTTGATTCCCTTTCAAAATTCTACATCCAACAACTCATCCATGATACCTCCATACCATTCATCACCATCCATCTCTCCTATTGCTCTAGGAAGCAATTTCGGTGCCAAATGTAAAAAGCTTCTACATAAAAATTCACATGTATCAAAGGATCAACATGTCTCCTCAAAGAAGCATGCAAAAATAAAAGAAAGTTTGATCCAAAATCAAAAGAAAAATAAAAAAGGTCACAAAGGCCCATCAAAGCAAAAAATTTTTTTCCAAGAACGCAAAGGTCCATAAATCAAAAGGAAATTTCAAAACACCATAAAGGCCCATCAAAGCAAAAGGAAAAATTCCTAAGACCACAAAGGTCCTGTTACCCATTTTTCAACTACTGGTTCAAAAGGGTAGAGTTTGTTTTAAACTAAGGAAGACAAGGTACATTCTATTATCCTTCTTTATTACATTCAAATGTATAAATGAAAAATCTGAAAAATTACAACTACAGACCATTACATTCATACATGTGCACGTAATAGAGAAATATTCACATATTTTTGAAAATGGAATCTTTATTGAATGTGATAAGGTACATTTGTCTCACACAACAAGCCATGAGACTGACTTTTCTTTGATGCAAATAAAGATAAGTCGATACATGAATAAATGAAGGAAATAAATAAGCATGTAGAAGGGATGACCAGTCATTACCTGAATGACTGGTTGAGGTTTGTCTCATTTTGATGTTGTCTTCGTCACTTGTCCTTCCTAGTTTCCATGTGCTCTTGTCCTTGCAATAGTTAAAGCAATGTGTTAGAGTTATACTCTAAGCAGTGAAAGGTCATAGCTATACACGATTATTCATGTCATTCACCTATCCATCTATCAATTTGTCTCCATGTGCATCAAAAGATCAATGAATGCCTCAGGTGTCTAGGAAAACCATTTGGTCAACGTACACACAAAAGACATTCATCTTTTCTAACTTGTTTGTTACATGTGTAGCTACAGGTGTGGTTATTTTCGGATTAAAAGAGTGGAGATAAATGTGGCTCCCATGAGGGTTGAGCCTAGCTCATTGTTTATGTTCAATTCATGAAGTACACTTCAGTACATTCAATGTAGTTTGCAATTATAATATTTAACTGGTAGATATTTGTCTATTGAAGTAGTGAAGGAGCATAGAATAACATGATCATTCAAATGGAAGCATAATACCATGAAACTTTATGCATGATGCAAAGTTATAAATCAAGAAAAATGAAATAATCATGAATTAAGATGTGCATTGTTGAGCATTAAATGGTAGAACACAAGGATTATTTAGCAACATGCATAGGAGGAGAAATCATTGCCATAGTTATTCAGAGGGTCCAGGTGTGGAAAAATCTTATGCTATGTGAAAATGAAGGATTTACAGTAGGCTTGCAGGAGACAGTAGATGGAAGTCAAGATGGACCTGAACCTGCCCTATCAATTCAAGAAGCAAGAAGTGTCATAGGAAATGGGGACAGTTATGAACAAAAGACAAAGGCAACATTAAATAATGGCTTGTTATCTTAAAAGGAATGATATAACAATCATTAATTAAGAAGGCATGGGTTTTTGTGACAATGCATAGTCAAGCGAGTCAAAGGAGCAACAGTTGAAAGAACAAATAGTGTGAGTTTTGCTACAAAAACCATGTTTTATTGCTCTTCCTTGTTGGTAAGAAATGACAGAGAGGGTTAAATAGTAAGAGTGATGTTTGAATAAGCAGAGATTGAAAATTGGAGCAATCAAGGAAACAATCAGTATGCATATGGCAATTTGGTTCTCTTGTAATAGTCAATGACCAGTTGTGCATTATAGCTATTACATTCAAGTGACTGTAAATGAGGCCTGAGGGATTAAAATCTATGTATGATAACATGCACAACGGTGATTATAATACATAATTGAGGAAATAGCCACAACATATATGTGATAGTCACATAAATGGTGAAGAGTACTATCATGCATAACTTTCATGTGAAAACTATGTTTGTGTAATGCAACTGGATCATGACTTGGATAGACTTACAGTTGATACCTGAAACATCTGTGGCAATTAAAGTTAAATATTTAAACCTATAGGCAATGCAGATTGCAGAGGTCTTGAATGCTCAACTAGAAGTTCAAAGGTACTCGTAGTTGAGGATAGAGTCACAGGAAAAGTACTTGCAGACAATATTGGAGAAAGTATAAAGAGTATTTGCATCATAATCCTGTCCTTCAAAAATATTTGGAGCTGCAAGAGCAGAGCTTACAAATTTAGCAAGAAGGGTTATCCCAGATTGCAAGGATTCTCATGTTTTAAAAAAAAGAAAATGATTTTAGTGGACAGGAGCAGTTTTGTATTACACCTTATTCCTGTCAAAACTACTTAGAAGACTTTGTTGACAAGGTTCATGTAGAGAAAAATATAAATGAACCTGATAGACAGAATTATACGAAGAGATCCAGAACATACTATCATGAAAATCTAGGTTCATAATGAAAATTAAGAAAGCTAGAAATAAATGTATAAAAGCCACCTTGAATGCTTGTATCAAAATACTTTAAGACTGCAGTTATATAAATACAATGAGCCATAATGGCTATGAAAATAAATGCAGAAGTTGAATGATTACCCAGCATGGCTGTGGCCCAGAATTTTCCATTTATTTACATAAATGTTCAGATCTACAGGCATATGCATGAGACAAACAAATACAACTACATTTTATATTCCTCAGGGTTCGGCCTCAAAAGAATGAAATAAAAGTTTCACATGGCGGCCTGGGTGTTTCTGAAGTTCCATTATTATTGCAAATACACAGTTCAAATGAAAGAGAAACTGTCAAGAAGTATTATATGTTAACCTCTAGTGTTAACTCTGTTTTAGAAGATACAGTCATGAAGCTTTCAATATAGAAATCAAAATACCCTAAAAAGCCACGCCAAGAAATTAAATAATTTGCTAATGTATTTGGCTGTGCCATAGAAGCAAGGAGGATTTTTTGGTTCAACAATCATTTAAAAGAGTGAAATGAAGACTACAAGTTAAAATGCATTCAAGGTGTCAAATGTCCGTGACAAAGAATGGTCGTGGCCCTGGTGATCAAAAGGGCTCATATATTTGTACACAGGAATACACTTTATCCAAAATATGCTTATGTTTTTTGTAAACAAAATTCGAATACATCATTTCTCTCTTGATGAAGCAATTAAGAGATAAATAGGGAACTTACTTATTGGTCTGGTTTTTGAGTTACTCTCAAACTACCATATTCAAGCTTCTGAAACTCCTTGTAGAGGCATATATAGCCATTGAATGCACAAAAACGTACACAGAAGAAGGGAATGGGTGAGTAAGAAATAAGAGAGAGATACAGAAGTTGTGGCCTTAGAGGCCAAAAGTTCATAAGAGCCTTTGAAATACACAAAAATTCCCCAAAATTGAAAACAAAATCTGACTTACCATGCTTCATATCTTCATAAATTTGCAAGAAATGGTGAGATTCCAAGCTCAAGACTGATTAGGGTTTGCTAGCGGTGGTCGAGCTTTAGTGAGAAGACTCGAAATGAATGGTAGAGTTCATTCTTTTCTTTTCCATTTAGGGTTTGATACCCTAATACAAATTTGCAAATAATGGCATTTTGACCATCAGGTTTTTAAAAATGCAAAAATGAATGATTAGGGTATAGAACCTTTTTTTTTTATGTCTTGAAGCCTTCATTTTCTCCTTCTATGCACCACATTAGAATTCTTTAAAACTTTTCAGCTTATTGACTTTCTTAGAGCCGAATGATTGATATTCTCATATTTTGCATAAAATGTAAAATCCACTTTAGTGATACAATATAAATCACTTAAAGTGTATTTTTCTTATTTGTAAAATTAAAGGAGTCACTCATATATGCTATTGAAGAGTAAAGATAGATCTTAATTTATGACTTGGAGAGCATCTTGGGAGGTTATTTTCAGTTTGGAAGCATCAGGAGGGTATCTAGGGATGTTGGAGAAGATTCAGGGGTCAAATTTGACTTTTCTCAGGCAATTTGGATGCTTTTATTTTTAGTTGGAGTGCTTTCAGAGTTGGTTTTGCTGAGTCATAGGGTGGTTTATGACTTGGGGAGACTTTTCCATGTATCTGAATTTCTTTTGGAAAGTGGGGTGTATTATTTGGGGGCTATTTTTTTGGATCTGACCCTGGGTGGTTGTGAGTTGTACTTATGAGTTTTGAAGCTCATTTTTGAAGTAGTTCTGAATAGGTAGATAGAGACTTTGTGACTTTGAGAGTCCCTTGTCATATATTTTGTAGGTTTTGTAACTCATTTGGAGCATAATATACAGAGTTTACCTTGGTCACTGTTGATGATTTCAATTATCATCTTGTTCTTGCAAAGTGTTGAGAATTTTAGGTTAATGATCAAGTTATTTTGTGAATTTTTTCTATTCCCTCATAATTTTATCTTTTGTTTTCATGCCTTACTTTGTAAAAGTAGCATTATATGAATTACAAACTGTGTTCATAGAATTACACATGGATTCTAATCTGTGAAAATATTTTCCTTTCTTGAAAAAGTGTGTGAATCATACCTGTGTGTGAAACATTAATGCAAAGCTTATAGAAATTTGATGTGTAATCTTATGTTCATTTTCAATTTTCAAGTGTAAATCTAAGTATTCCATAGCTCTTATTAGTCCGGTGTATCACCCTTTCCATTTTATATTTTCAGTATTTTACTGTTTTACACAGTCATAATCTTACCCTTTTCTCTTCAAGTCTGTAGTTTAGGTGATATTACCAGTAGGAACCGACCTAGAATCTAGAGTTTTCACTTCGTCTCAAGAGTCCCACATAGAAGGGAATCTAATGTTTCTCCAATAGTATTGAAAATTGCATAGTTCAGTTTAGGGTGCGAATTTTGAGAGCAAACAATTTTGGCACGCCCGGTCGAATAAAGTCAGAATTAAAATTTATAAGTCTTGCTATTTTGATGTGCTGATAGTGAGCTAATAGCCTTTGAGAGGTTGTTTCTTAAACATATCTAGAGACTCTATGTGAAAAAAAGGATCAATGTGTTTGTTTATATGAGAAAAAATAGAAACCAGAAGTTCAAAATCTGTAGAGTTTTTGCATTTATCTCCTCCAAGAAGAAAAGGGAGAACTCTTAGAAGGACTGTTCCTTCCCCTAAAGTCCAGTCAACACCACCTAGTGTTAGTGACAAGGCACTATTTTCATACGAAGGGAGAAGAAGAAGAGACCCTCTAGCTAGGCGTTTAACATCTCCTGCTCTTAGAACATAACTTTTTGTCTCCTCATTTGGGGTTTTTAATTTTTCAACAAGTATTAATTCTTCTACAGCAAATATTTCTCAATCAAGTTCAAGTTCAGTACTAGTCAGTTCAAGCTCTATTTCAGCAAGCATACCAACACATTCTAGCTCAATGGCAACACTAAGAGCTTTTGCTTTCATACCGTTCAACCAAGGTAGTGCCCTTAATCTAGCACAACATGATAACATTCCATTGGAAACATTAAAAGGGTTACCAGAGTTTACTGGAGAAGGACAAGTAATGCCTTTTGAACATATCAGAGATGTGGCAGCACTATGCAATGTGCATCATGTGACACAAGAAAATGTAGCCGTGAGATTGTTGGCTGCATCTTTCAAGAAGAAGGCATTGGAATGGTTTAGAAGCTTGCTGGTGGGCTCTATAAGAACATGGGATGAGCTTGGTGATGAATTTACTAGATTTTTTGAGGAAAAATCTGATCACCTATCTTTGGTAGAGCAATTAACAACCATTAAAAGATCCCCACAAGAGCAAATGACAGATTTCAACATTCGATTTCAAAAGACTTGGAATAGAATACCTGCTACGGTAAGGCCTTCTGCTGATTATGCATTTTTGTACTATTTGAAAAGGTTAAATAGTGATATCTCAGTCATGATACAGTCCATGGGGGGTACTTCTTTACCTCAGGCTTATAGTATAGCTATTAAGGAAGAAAATAACCTCATTCAAGCAGGAAAGATAACACCTAGGCCACCTATGCCCTACTTCCCTAAAATTCAATCAAATATGCCATTGCAAATGCCATATTTAGCCCCTTTACCTACTATTCCAACATTACCCATTGTTGTAAGTCAGGGAGTGTCAGCTGCAAGACCATCAAGTGAATTGCAAGAGATCAAGTCTAGTCAGTAGAAGATAGAAAGTATTTTACAGACTATGGGAAATGAGTTGATCAGCATGAAGAAATAGTATCAAGGGGCAAGGCCAAATTTTCAACAGCAGAACCAACAGCAAGGTCAGAATGCAAGTCAGCCTTATAAAAATCAAGGATACCAATATCAACAAAATAGGAAACCCTATCAAGGTACTTATCAGAGGAAAAATGTCAACCAGAGACCATTCCAACCATATAATCTAGCTCCTCTTAATGTTGTAAATCCAGTGAAAGATATGGTTCTAGCCCAGAATAACTTTGTGATAGAAAATGAATAGTGTTATTTGTGTAATCAAGCACATAACCCAGCCACATGCTCAAATGGGGTAGTTAATCAAGCACTTATGGTCCAAAATGTTGTCAGTCCATAGCTAGATGCACCTACTAATATACCTAAACAACAATCAGATGTACATTCTAATGAGACTGCATTTCTAAATTGGCAAGGTGAAGAGTTATGTGGTGTGAATGGTGATTCAACGATTGTAGCCAATACACGAGCTAAGAAAAGAGCTCTATAGGTGGAGCAATCAGCTGATAAAAACAAGGGGCCTACAACTGCAGAAACATCATCCACACCTATTCCAAATGTACCAAAGAAAACTACTGTCTTACCAATCAATGAGCAACCTCACAAGAATATAGAACTGACTGCTACTAAAGTACATCAGAAGGTACTTTTAGCTGTGCCTTACAACATTATGGAAAGTATGAAGAAGATGAATTCGAATATGACCATGTGGGACTCCTTAAGCATTCCTAAACAGGCTGATTTGCTTAAAAAGGTGTTATTTGAATATGCAAGTCCTAAACAAGTTGTTGTTGATTCCCAAAAGGTTGTGATGGCTAATGATGATCAAGGGAAAGTTTCTAATCCCAATAGCAAAGGGAAATCTAAAACTCAAGGTAAGAACATGAGACCTCCTCCACTCTATGTTTCATTGATTATTGAAAAAAATTTAGTGCACAATTTTATGGTAGATAGTGGTGCTACCTGTTCTGTGATGCCCAAGCAAGTAGCTGATCAGTTAGGATTAAAGTATGAACCTTTAGAGAAAGGAGTAGTCCAAATGGATGGCTCGTCTGTTAATACAATGGGTTTTATCAAAGATTCTAGCTTAGCTCTGCATGCTTGCCCTAATTTTTTGATTTCCCAAGATATTTATGTAGCAGATTTTCCCCTGTATTTTGGGTTATATTTTTCAAGAGAGTTCATAGCTAAAATAGGGGGATACCTTTCATCGGACTGGTCTCACATGCCATTCCATACTAGGTATGGAACCAAAGTAACCATTAAGTCTGAACTACATGCAAAAGACAATATAGAACCCTATATACCTAGTGCAATAAATGCCAATTGCATAATTTTTGAACAAGATGAGCATGCTACTATCTCTGATCCTTGTACTGTTGTTAATGATATTCCTGATATACTTTTAGATGAGTGGGCAACAGACCAAACTTTTAGTGCTAAAAGTAACTTAGTGCTGGATGTTGGTATGAGAAACTACATGTTTCAAGAAGCTGATGTAGTGATGCCTAACTTGGTTAAGAGGCCAGAGAATGATTGTGATCAGCAAGAAGAAGTTTGGGAAATGTATTTTGACGGCTCAAGGAGCAGGCATGGTGCTAGTGGGGGTGCATTATTGGTTTCCCCAAGGGCTGAAATATATTATTCAACCTTTAGATTTGCATTTTCGTGCACTAATAACACAACAAAATATGAAGGTCTTATTCAAGGGCTGGAATGGGTGAGGAAACGTGGAATTAAGTGTTTAAAGGTGCATGGGGATAGTGAATTGATAGTAAATCAGGTTAGAGGCTTGAATGCTGTTAAAAATGATGTCCTTAAATTGTATAAGCATAGGGTTTGGGACCTCATAGAGGATTTTGAAGCTTTCAATATCATTTCAATTCCAAGAAATCAGAATCAGCATGCTGACAGGTTAGTAGCTATGGGGGCTTAGTTTGACATTCTGAATAACATAAGGAAGGAATGCAATCAGTAGCACATCAAGGTTATTATTAGACCTTCAGTGCCCGATAACAATGTTAATTGGCAGGTCTTTGAAAGTGATGAGCAAATTTTGCAGTTTCTGCTTAAAGAGGATGTGTTTGCAGCATCAAACTAGAAGAGAATCAAACAATAGTATGGAGACCAGGTACTGCAATTAAAGAACAATAAGCTGTCGAAGGGATTGGTCACCATAGAAAGTATTTTCAACTTTGATGATCAGACAAAAAGTAACAAAGCCAATTTGTTGGTTTAGCAAAATCATTATGAGGACTTAGAAATTGCACCCAAGAGAAGCCTCAAGATAGGAAAAATAAACATTGCTGCTGAAAAGAAGTCTTTTCTACAATTATTCCAAGAATTCATTAACATATTTTCCTGGGAGTATGGAGATTTGAAGGGATTTGATCCACGTCTTGCACAACATACAATAGAATTGGAGCCAACAACCAAACCCATAAGGCAGAAACAGAGGCCAGTTAATCCAAAATTGGAGCCATTAATGCAGAAGGAAGTTTTCAGACTTATATAAAGTGAGATTATCTTTCCCATCAAGCATACTAGATGGGTTGCAAATCTAGTTCCCGTGAGGAAGAAGAACGAAGAACTTAGATTATGCATAGACTTCAGAGATTTGAACAGAGCTTCTTTAAAGGACAGGCACCCTCTTCCGTCTATGGAGCAGATTCTCCAATGTGTTTCAGGTTTTGAACGTTTTTCTTTATTGGATGGATATTCTGGTTATAACCAGATTTTGGTAAAAGAAGAAGATCAATTTAAAACTGCCTTTACCACAAAGTGGGGCACAATGGCATATAGGAAAATGCCATTTGGTTTGTCTAATGCTAGAGAAACCTTCCAAAAAGCTATGGATATGGCCTTTAGCAACTTAATGTATAAGTTTTTTTTAGTATACCTTGATGACATCACTATCTATTCCAAGAAGACAACAGATCACATTGACCATTTGAGGCAGATTTTTGAACGTTGTTGGGAGTTTGGCATATCATTGAATTCTAAGAAATGCATTTTCTCTGTTCATGAAGGAAAGCTTCTTGGGTATGTAGTATCTAGGAAGGGAATCACTGTAGATCCTGAAAGAGTTGCAGCAATCTTGGAGCTGCCTTTACCTCAGCATAAGAAAGGACTTCAGAGTTTCATTGGTCGTATTAATTTTGTCAAAAGGTTCCTACCTGATATAGCAACCTTGTTAAAACCCCTTACGACTATGTTAAAAAAGAATGCAAAATTTAAATGGACCCAAGAGGCAAAGGACAGTTTTTAGCTGATCAAGGAGGCGTTAGCTTCAGCCCCAACATTAGTTAACCCAGATTTCAACAAGGATTTTATCTTGTATGCTTTTGGCAACTTTGATGTAATTTCTACAATTTTAGTGTAGAAAAATGCAGAAGGATTGGAGCAGCCCATTGCTTTTTTTAGTAAGGGTCTAGAAGACTATGAGCATAAGTATACCTTCGTAGAAAAACATGTGCTGGCTGTTGTGAAAAGTTTGAAGAAATTTAGAAATTTGCTATCTCATAACAAAATTCATCTACAGGTGGCACATTCCAGTGTGAAAGAGTTTTTACTCAGCAAAAATCTAAATGAAAAGCGGGCTGGGTGGATCACGAAAGTTATGGAGTACGATGTGGATATTTAGGTCACCAAGTTGGTGAGGGGAAAGGTTTTATGTCAGCAGCTAGCTAACGAAGATATTTCAGCAATGGAAGATGAAAGAGACTCAGTTTTGGTTAATGTTGGGACAACAGATAATGAACCTACCAGCTAGTTGTAGGAGATGTCACATTTCTTGAGAATTGGGGAATGTCCACCTAATCTAAACAGAACAAAAAGGAGGTACTACTGACTTCAGTCTATTCCTTTTGTTTTGATTGATGATGTGTTGTATAGGAAAGATCATAGTGGAGTTTTGCTCAGGTGTGTTGATAATGATCAAGTTGATCATATATTACACGAGTTCCATGATAGACCTTCTGGAGGTCATTATGCTGCAAGGACAACAACATATAAAGTCTTAAGAGTAGGCTATTATTGGCCTAATTTTTTTAAAGATGCACATACATATTTCAGGAGATGTTCCAAATGTGCTTTATTTGCTGGCAAAGAAAAACTTGCTGCTTTGCCATTGCAACCAATTCAGATAGAGCAGTCATTTATGAAGTGGGGAATTGACTTCATAGGGGCAATCAATCCACCCTCAAGTGCAGGCCATTGGTGGATTATCACAACGGACTATTTTACACGATGGACAAAAGCTTTGCCTTTAAAGGAAGCTAATGAAGCAGTAGTGCTAAATTTTTATGAAGATATTGTTTGCAGATTTGGAGTCCCAGACTCAATAATTTTTTACAATGCCTTGGCATTTGTTGGTTTGAAAGTTGTTGATTGGGCATTAAAGAATGACATTTACTTGAATACAAGCTCCAACTATTATCCTCAGGGCAACGGACTTGCAAATTCCACTAATAAAAATATGATTAACATTATCAAAAGGACGCTTCAAAATAATCAGAGGGATTGGCATGCCAAACTGAAGACTACTCTTTGGGTAGACAGAATTACCCCTAAGAAGGTGATTGGGAATTCACCTTACATGCTAGTGTATGGTAAAGAGGCATAATTACCTATTTCTACTGAGTTACCCACCTTGGACATTTCCAGTCAGCTAGTCTTGTTTGAGTAGACTGATCCACTTGCCTTAAGATATACTCAGCTGATGGAGTTGGAAGAAACTAGAAACAAGGCTATGAAGAACATGGAACGTCAGCAAATCCTGACTAAAAGAACATTTGATAAGAAAACTAGATCAAGAGATTTCATGGTGGGAGATCTTGTGCTGAAATGGGATTTTCTAAGGAGCAAGCCGGGCCATCATACTAAGTTTGACATGTGGACGGGTCCATTTATCATCAAAGATTGCAAAGAACATAATGCTTTTCAACTGGCCACAATTGAAGGTGAAGTGCTTCCTATCCCAGTTAATGGAATACACCTCAAGCCTTGTTTTGAGGTTTGATGAGTTCCTCTTTGTACATACTTTAGGTTAGATTTCATGTTTTCAATAAGTGCTGCTACACTTTAGTTTAGTTGTCATTTTATTCCCTAAGTGCTGTTTCAGTACAGTAAGTAGTTTCACTTCAGTTTTTCCCTATTTTCAATAAAGTTTTCCAAGCAACCTGCTATGTTCTATGAGTCTTAAGTGAGTTACAACCATGTACAAAATTTCTCTAGGTCTGTTCCTGAGTTTTCCTAATGACTCCATGCCTAATGGACAAGTTTAGGCTACTAGTTTTCATGTTTAGCAGGCAAACATCTAGCAAAAGTTGCCATAAATGTTACCAATTTTTCACCTACTGGTTCAAAAGGGTAGAGTTTGTTTTAAACTGAGGAAGAAAGGGTACATTTTATTATCCTTCTTTATCACATTCAAATGTATAAATGAAAAATCTGAAAAATTACAACTACAAACCATTACATTCATACATGTGCACGTAATAGAGAAAGATTCACATATTTCTGAAAATGTAATCTTTATTGAATGTGATAAGGTACATGTGTCTCACATAGCAATCCGTGAGACTGAATTTTATTTGATGCAAATAAAGATAAGTCGATACATGAATAAATGAAGGAAATAAATAAGCATGTAGAAGGGATGACCAGTCATTTCCTGAATGACTGGTTGAGCTTTGTCTCGTTCTGATGTTGTCTTCGTCGCTTGTCCTTCCTAGTTTCCATGTGCTCCTGTCCCTGCAACAGTTAAAGCAATGTGTTAGAGTTATACTCTAAGCAATGAAAGGTCATAGCTATACACGATTATTCATGTCATTCACCTATCCATCTATCAATTTGTCTCCATGTGCATCAAAAGATCAATGAATGCCTCAGGTGTCTAGGAAAACCATTTGGTCAACGTACACACTAAAGAAAGTCATCTTTTCTGACTTGTTTGTTACATGTGCAACTACAGGTGCAATTATTTTCAGATTAAATGAGTGGAGATAAATGTGGCTCCCATGAGGGTTGATCCCAACTCATCGTTTATGTTCAATTCATGAAGTATACTTCAGTACATTCAATGTAGTTTGTAATTATAATATGTCACTGACAGATATTTTTCTATTGAAGCAGTGAAGGCGCATAAAATAACATGATCATTCAACTAGAAGCATAATACCATGAAACTTTATGCATGATGCAGAGTTATAAATCAAGAAAAATGAAATAATCATGAATTAAGATGTGCATTGTTGAGCATTAAATGGCAGAACACAAGGATTATATAGCAACATGCATAGGAGGAGAAATCACTGCCATAGTTATTTAGAGGGTCCAAGTGTGGAAAAATCTTCTGCTCTATGAAAATGAAGGATTTACAGTAGGCTTGCAGGAGATAGTAGATGGAAGTCAAGATGGACTTGAACCTGCCCTATCAATTCAAGAAGCAAGAAGTGTCTCAAGAAACGAGGATAGTTATGAACAAAAGACCAAGGTAGCATTAAATAATGGCTTGTTATCTTAAAAGGAATGATATAACAATCATTAATTAAGAAGGCATGGGTTTTTGTGACAATGCATAGTCAAGCGAGTCAAAGGAGCAACAGTTGAAAGAACAAATACTATGAGTTTTGCTGCAAAAAACCATGTTTCATTGCTCTTCCTTGTTGGTAAGAAATGGCAGAGAGGGTTAAACAGTAAGAGTGATGTTTGAATAAGCAAAGTTTGAAAATTTGGAGCAATCAAGGAAACAATCAGTATGCATATGGCAGTTTGGTTCTCTTGTAATAGTTAATGACCAATTGTGCATTTATAGCTGTTACATTTAAGTGACTGTAAATGAGGCCCGAGGGATTAAAATCTGTGTATGATAACATGCACAATGGTGATTATAATGCATAATTGAGGAAATAGCCACAACATATATGTGATAGTCACATAAATGGCGAAGAGTACAATCATGCATAACTTTCATGTGAAAACTATGTTTGTGTAATGCAACTGGATCATGACTTGGATAGACTTACAGTTGATACCTGAAACACCTGTGGCAATTAAAGTTAAATATTTAAACCTATAGGCAATGCAGATTGTAGAGGCCCTAAATGCTCAACTAGAAGTTCAAAGGTACTCGTAGTTGAGGATAGAGTCACAGGAAAAGTACTTGCAGATAATATTGGAGAAAGTATAAAGAGTATTTGCATCATAATCTTGTCCTTCAGAAAGACTTGGAGCTGCAAGAGCAGAGCTTACATATTTAGCAAGAAGGGTTATCCCAGATTGCAGGGATTATCATGTTTTAAAAAAAAGAAAATGATTTTAGTGGACATGAGCAGTTTTGTATTACACCTTATTCCTGTCAAAACTACTTAGAAGACTTTGTTGACAAGGGTCATGTAGAGAAAAATATAAATGAACCTGATAGACAAAATTATACGAAGAGATCCAGAACATACTATCATGAAAATCTAGGTTCACCATGAAAATTAAGAAATCCAGAAACAAATGTATAAAAGCCACCTTGAATGCTTGTATCAGAATACTTTAAGATTGCAGTTATATAAATACAATGAGCCAGAATGGCTATGAAAATAAATGCAGAAGTTGAATGATTACCCAGCATGGCTGCGACCTAGAATTTTCCATTTATTTACATAAATGTTCAGATCTACAGGCGTATGCATGAGACAAACAAATACAACTACATTTTATATTCTTGAGGGGTCGACATCAAGAGAATGAAATAAAATTTTCATATGGCGGCCTGGGTGTTTCTCAAGTTCCGTTGTTATTGCAAATACACAGTTCAAATGAAAGAGAAACTGTCAAGAAGTATTATATGTTAACCTCTAGTGTTAACTCTTTTTTAAAAGATATATTCATGAAGCTTTCAATATAGAAATTCGAATACCCTGAAAAGCCATGCCAAGAAATTAAATAATTTGTTAATGTATTTGGCCACGCCATAGAAGCAAGGAGGATTTGCTAGTTCAACAATCATTTAAAAGAATGAAATGGAGACTACAGGTTAAAATGCATTCAAGGTGTCAAATGTCTGTGACAAAGAATGGCCGCGGCCCTGGTGATCAAAAGGGCTCATATATTTGTACACAGGAATACACTTTATCCAAAATATGCTCATGTTTTTTGTAAACAAAATTCAAATACATCATTTTTCTCTTGATGGAGCAATTAAGAGATAAACAGGGAGCTTACTTATTGGTCTGGTTTTTGAGTTACTCTCAAACTACCATATTCAAGCTTCTGAAACTCCTTGTAGAGGCATATATAGCCATTGAATGCATAGAAAGGTACACAGAAGAAGGGAATGGGTGAGTAAGAAATAAGAGAGAGACACAAAAGCTGTGGCCTTAGAGGCCAAAAGTTCATAACAACCTTTGAAATACACAAAAATTCCCCAAAATTGAAAACAAAATCTGACTTACCATTCTTCATATCTTCATAAATCTGCAAGAAATGGTGAGATTCCAAGCTCAAGACTGATTAGGGTTTGCTGGTAGTGATTGAGCTTCAGTGAGAAGACTCGAAATGAATGATAGAGTTCATTCTTTTCTTTTCCATTTAGGGTTTGATACCCTAATACAAATTTGCAAATAATGGCATTTTGACCATTATTTTTTTTTAAATGCAAAAATAAATCATTAGGATATAGAACCTTTTTTTGTTTTATGTCTTGAAGCCTTCATTTTATCCTTCTATGCACCACATTAGAATTCTTTAAGACTTTTCAGCTTATTGACTTTCTTAGAGCCGAATGATTGATATTCTCATATTTTGCATAAAATGTAAAATCCACTTTAGTGATACAATATAAATCACTTAAAGTGTATTTTTCTTATTTGTAAAATTAAAGGAGTCACTTATATATGCTATTGAAGAGTAAAGATAGATCTTAATTTATGACTTGGAGAGCATCTTGGGAGGTTATTTTCAGTTTGGAAGCATCAGGAGGGTATCTAGGGATGTTGGAGAAGATTCATGGGTTGAATTTGACTTTTTCTTAGGCAGTTTGGATGCTTTTATTTTCAGTTGGAGTGCTTTCAGAGTTGGTTTTGTTGAGTCATAGGGTGGTTTATGACTTGGGGAGACTTTTCCATGTATCCGAATTGCTTTTGGAAAGTGGGGTGTCTTATTTTGGGGGCTATTTTTCTGGATTTGACCCTGGGTGGTTGTGAGTTGTACTTATGAGTTTTGAAGCTCATGTTTGAAGCAGTTCTGATTAGGCAGATAGAGACTTTGTGACTTTGAGAGTCCCTTGTCATATATTTTGCAGGTTTTGTAACTCATTTGGAGCATAATATACAGAGTTTACCTTGGTCATTATTGATGATTTAGATTATCATCTTGTTCTTTCAAATGTTGAGCATTTTAGGTTAATGATCAAGTTATTTTTTGAATTTCTTCTATTCCCTTATAATTTTATCTTTTATTTTCATGCCTTCCTTTGCAAAAGTAGCATTATAGTAATTACAAACTGTGTTCACAAAATTACACATGGATTATAATCTATGAAAATATTTTCCGTTCTTTAAAAAGTGTGTGAATCATACCTGTTTGTGAAACATTAATGCAAAGCTTATAGAAATTTGATGTGTAATCTTATTTTCATTGTCAATTTTCAAGTGTAAATCGAAGTATTCCATAGCTCTTATTAGTTCGGTGTATCACCCTTTCCATTTTATATTTTTAGTATTTTACTATTTTACACAGTCATAATCTTACCCTTTTCTTGTCAAGTCTGTAGTTTAGCTGATATTACCAGTTGGAACCGGCCTAGAACCCAGAGGTTTCACTTTGTTTCAAGAGTCCCACATAGAAGTGAATCCAATGTTTCTCCAAGATTGTTGAAACTTGCATAGTTCAGTTTAGGGTGTGAATTTTGAGAGCAAAGAGGTCCATAAAGCAAAAAGAAAAATCTCAAAGGCCACAAAGGCACACAAAGAAAATATCAAAGTGAAAAGTCATGTGGATTCCAAAAATTCTCATAGAAGCAATAAAATCTAAATTGGTATCCAAATTTTCTAATCCAAAAGAAAACCTATCACCTTCCAAATCCATTTTTCTTCCATCACTTCAGCACCCTTCAGGGTGTGTGCCAATGTTGACCTTGCAATCCTTTCCATCTATCCATCAACAAGCCTTCCCACATCCTATACATTATCCAACATTCATCCCCCATTATTCTCCTTTAATCCAAACCTTTGGATAAGTCCTTAGTTTCTTCCATCATACCTTTAATAGGCCAACATTTAGGAGTCTAATTCGCATTTACCATGGTTTTTTAAAGGGATATTCTGTCGTGAAACTTGATGCTTAATTCCTTCCTCCACCTCCCTATCATCCATATCCTATTTTCCATATTCCTCTTGCATTATACACTTGGAGGGCCAAGTTTTTTCCATCTTATCATTCCTTACATTTCCACCTTTGATCTTGACAAGGTTAAGGATCTCCTTGAACATCATATATCTTATCCTATACACATTATCCATATCTTTCATACCATATCTTTTGTCTTATCCATATTCCATCATTCTTACTAGATACATCGTTTCTTATCATCCTTGGTCTTGATGAGGAATAGGGGAAAAATACTTGGACATTATGTCTGTATCTTATCTAGTTTATCTTGATCATCCCATTCATTATCCTTATCCTCGCTTTCTTCCATTCCATATCTCCTAGCTTATCAAAATCCATGTCATCATGTCCCTTTGCAACCTTGAATCTTATCATGCAAATTATATTTGAGCCTAGTTGTAAAACATTATCCAATCCTTATATCCTTTGTCAATCAATATCAACAATCATCAATCTTATTGTACTTAGAGGAAATTAGTGATACTAAGTACTTATTATCATCATGCCTTATGGAATCAATCATTCCTGGCATTTTACTCAATCAAAAATTATCATCTTTCAACAAGAGATATACATGTTGCTTGTGTGACATGTTTTGCAGTGGATCTTTCATTTTGAGCTATCACTTATCCATGGTTGCATTACCTCTATTGCGAGACATCTTGTTTCTTCAATCGGTCATATCATATCATTTCATCTTAAATTTCCTTCAAAAATCCAAAAAAATAAAAAAATATCAAAAATAAAAAAAATCAAAAAAAAGACCAAAAATCAAAAAAATCAAAAAAAGGGAAAAATACAAAAAAAAAGAAGTGAAAAATTAAAAAATTAAAAAATCTGAAAAAGTGCAATAAAAGCAAGTAGTGAATATTGGCAATAGGTGCTATTTGTGATAGGTTAGCTTTTCCATCTATTTGAGCATGTCAACCATTTGCTTTCACCATCCATCTTCCTATCATAAAAAAGCTTCATGTACACATCTTGGCATTGTGGTCGTGTCTCACCCTAGACTGGGGGAAAAATACTGAACTCACTGGGGGCAATACACTTTGAGTTAAACCAACAGACAAACAATAGTTAGACAATGCAACAAACACAAAGATCATAGTGCAACCCAACATTGAACATCAATCACCATCAGTAACACATCAACCATCCAAATCAAACAACCAAATCAACCAAATCAAATCAAACCTCAAATGTATGATGTTCCTTCTAAATCATGGCTCTATCACTATAGCATGCATGTTTAACTGTTGAAATTTGATTTTTGCTATCATATCTCTGGAGCACCTTGATGATGTATCACACTAGAGGCACTAGGAAGGAGTATGATTTTTCTTTGTTTTTTCTCTATGAGTTGATCACTATTACTGTGCAAATTGTCACTAGATGTGCTCTACAAAGTATCACTAATGACATTATGAATTTGCATAGAAAAATGGTTAACTCTTGTCTGTTTATGCGGGTAATGCTCAGGTCATCTCAGTTTAATTATACCTAGAAGTTTTTGTTAACTTGCAATATCAAACATCATGGAAATAGTACTCAGGTCATCATCGTCTAAATGTGCCATCGATGCTTGTACTCACTTTCAACATTTTAAAGGCTCAATGATGATAAAAAGCACAACGAATCGATAATTACAATGACAAAATTTGCATGTTAGGACTGCATAGTTAAGGTAGGTTGCATCCATGTTAGTTTTTCATTTGTATCTATGGGTTTCCAGGGCTGAAACAATTTCACAACGATGTTATCTCTCTTATCAATGGATTGAGTACACTTTACATTAAACAAAAACACATCATTTTCATATAGTTGCACATTAGTTACATCATCATTTTCATACATTAGAAAACACATTAGTTGCAAGCATTATCACATCATTCATCCATCCATGCATCACATCATGATATTTGCATAAAAAAACACAAAAAGACATGTATCACATCTCATTTACATAATCAAAATCATTTCATATAGTTGCATTCGAAAAGTGGTCCACTAAGCTTAAATGAGTGAGTCTCTTCAGATTTCCAAGAGAGTTGGGAAATGTGTTAGGTTTTGTGAAGCTTAACTTAATAAATAATCATCTGATGGAAATCTTGGAAGTTGGATAGATTCACTCATTTAAGCTTAAGATCATAGAGGTTTTGAAGAATTGCAAACTCAGTTAAGCATATTCATTTGCATCACATATCATCACACATCATTTGTATAATAAAATCCATCTCAAATAACATAAAACATCATCCATTAAGCATATAGAATCATTAATCATGCATTATCATATCATCATCGCATACATTCCATAATCATCATTACATCATTTCAACATCATCATAAACATCAATAGAAATATGCATCATCATGTGATCATTTCATACAACATTCATTCATCCACTACATCATTTATTTGCATTAGAAAAGTACAAAAACATAAAATGCATCACATTTCATTGGCATAATAAGATCCATCACATATAAGCATCATTCATAAAGCATCATAGAATTATAACACATCAGTTGTATCATCATTTGCATCCATAACATCTCATATCATCATCATATAGAACATCACATAACATCATACAATAGAAATCAAATGTGCATCCATCATAATCATCATGATCATCATCACATAAATCATATAGACACATAGATCATAATCATTGCCACATATCATATAACCTCAAAAATCATAATGTCAAATGTACAAAGATATCCAAATATCGAGAGGTACATCATCAATAACATGGAAGAAATCATAATGTCTCAACTGAATCAGTGTATATCATCAAGTCTTGGTACATTAATCAATCCTATACTAGGGCATATCAATCAGATAAGTCAAACCATACCACCCAATCGAATTTGAATCTTCCTGCACCAGATGCAAAAATCCTCCTATGATCATAACATATCACAAATCAACAATCTTATCAATCAATCAAATCTAACTAGCTTTGATGAGACTTTGATCAAATCTTGTGAGCGTCTATCATTGATCCTCGCCTATCATGAGGTCAATCATCAATCTATCACTGATTCTCACCTATCATGAGGTCAATCATCAATCTATCATTGATCCTCGCCTATCATGAGGTCAATCATCAATCTATCATTGATTATTGCCTATCATGAGGTCAATCATCATTATCCTATCATTAATCCTCACCTATCATAAGGTCAATCATCAATCTATCATTGATCCTCACCGACCATGAGGACAATTATCAATCTATCATTGATCCTCACCTATCATAAGGTCAATCATTATCATCCTATCATTGATCCTCACCTATCATGAGGTCAATCATCAACTATCACATCAACATCATCAAATCAATTGGCTAAACGCGATCATCAAACATCAAACACAAGGAGGCAACATAAGGCATCAATTAATCAATTAATCAATCTGGTAGGCTCAATCTTCTTTTTCAGGAGATAAATCATTTTTGAATCATAAAATTTTTAAATCATCACCAAATCATCAGAAAATCATTAAAATTTTTAAAAATTTAAAAAATCCTAAAACTAAAAATTCACCGATTTATCTCCTGAGGGGGCATATATCCATCAATACCTGAAAATCAACGTCTGGGGCATCGATTTTTTTTTTCTCAGCATTGGTATCAATTTTTTCTTTGAAGCAACATGTAAATACATTACTTCAAAGAGGGGAAAAATGTATACACCTAAAATCGGTCAATACATTTAATTAATTAAATACTAGCTATTTAATTAATATTTCATCTACATATAAATAAATTCTCAATTTATTTATATAGTTCATATCCTTTAATTCTCCAAATCTAAAAACATATTCTTCTAATTTAATTAAATAAACAAGATTCTGTAAGCTTGTTTTATTTAATTAAGTTTCACTAATCTCAGATTAGGAATTCAAGCACATGTCTACAACTTTTCATGCCACCTCACCAAGGTCAAATGAAATTAAATAATTCTAATTTTTAATTAGAATTATCTTCAACAAACTTTCAAACACATGGCTTATTCCTCACAGACTTCTTCAACAAACTTTGAACACATGGTCTTTTTCTCCCACACTTGATTCCTCCATCCATTTGGCATGTTGTCTTTGGTCAAGGGAACATTCTTCTTCATTCTCTCCATCTCCACCGTTTATCCCTCTTGTTTGAATTTGGACCGTCGATTGTTGCCATATCACAAAATGCTTGGAAAGCCTATAAATACAACCCTTTGGCATAGTATTTTACATTCACATTTGAGTAGAATTATCACATGTAGGAATATCATTTGAGCATTGGAGCATTTTGGAGTCTTATAGTTAGCTTTGTTTATCATTTAGCAAGTTTGTATTGTAGCATCATGTTAACTTAGAATCACATTTTGCTTTATAGTTGCATTTTAGATTAGCATATTTATAGTTAATCTTTGAGCATATGCAGAATCATCTTAGGTTCAGATCATAGCATTTACATTGTATAACCTCACATCATTATCCATTTGTCAAAATATCTCCATCATCATAGTATCATGGCATTCATCACATAGTTGCATGTGGGAACTTAGTTTTCTTGCATTTGGAACAACAATATTGTTTTTCAAGTTGTCATTCTAACAATCGTAGTGCTCCTATGAAAGAAATCTGAGGGTCAAATGGTTTAATGAATCCTTGGAAATAGAGGACAATGGAACATTTTTAAAGATTTGTTTGGCTGTAATTTAGAGTAGTTTATTTGATTCAAATATTTCATGTAATATGTCTCATTGGTATTTGTGTTGATTTACTAACAATTCCCACATTTCACACACATAGTCTTCATAATATATTGCATTCACTGAGTCAACCAAGAATAAAACACAATTCTCGAAACCAACAAATAATCCTCAATAAAAACACCTTACGGATTTGAGAACACATTAGTTACCCACCATACTACCAATAAAGAGACTATCAACAAAACTATAGTTTAAGAATGTTCACCTTAGTAGAATGTGGAGTCTCCCACACAATATACCTCACACAGAACAATAGTAGGATACATAGTTAAACTCTATCAGAGATAAATTTCTGTTCATAGAAAAAGACATCTCAAGATCTAAGAAATAATAGTCTGAATGAGTCAATAAAACATAGTTAAGAGATTCTAGAGTCACATCAGATCTTGCAATTAGTTCCAAACTCAAATACCAACATACTGATCCATCACAAAGGAGTGTTACTAGCAGAGAACAACTTTCAGTAAACCAAGCAAACTTCCCATATAGTTATCACCATGTAGTTATTATCATGTTGACATCAATGACAACATAGGAATAACTAGCACAACCATTCATACTTCATGATTAGGTTGCAAAGCTTCCAACAATCTCCTCCTTTGGCATTGATGGAAACATGCATGACAAAAAAATTTCAAGTATACCGCAATTGAATTTTATGACTACTCCCCCTATCAAAATTGTTCTTCACAAAAAAATTCCTCGACTCTTTAACTCTCCATCACTTTATCTCTCCCCCTTTGACATCAATGAAAAAGGAAGGGGTTCGGTATGAATGTACATATGCATCAAAAATCAATCAAAAAGATATGAACACTGAATTAACCTGAAGAAGAACCTCCGAGACTCTCTAGGATATCCTTCCATGATGCTTTACCTTCTTCCCATGAACCTTTTTCACTAACTAGAGTCTTGTAAAATAGCTCAAGTTTAGTTAGAGACTCTATACCATTTGTTAAAGTATTGGGACTAAGATTGACTTCTGATAATTCACCATTACAACCAAGAGCACTAGAAACAAAAGTATGTTTGAGTTTAATCATGTCTCTGAGTGCCACAAACTTCTTGATAACATCTGTTCTTCGATCCTGCAGAGAGAAAAATTTGTCCTGAAGCTGTACAATGTATGACCACCTCTAATTATCTTTATCTTCTACTAATCTGTATGTATTTTCCTGAGTGCTCAGTCGAGAATCACTCATCCTTATCTCATTTCTCATATTCAATGTATTGCTAGACCAATCTAGACAAAAGGAAAGTAGTTCTTGTGCCTCTTTTTCACAACCTTGTACACTCTTCAATTCCTTCATTACTCGATCATGTGCATTCACACATTTTCCTTTGATATCATTCAAATCTTCTTCATGAGACCTAATTCCAACAAACTTTTCAAGTTTAAAGATGTAGACTTTCAAAGAATTAATCATGCCATGGAAATTCTCCACAATATAAATAGATGAATCAAAATTAGCATAGGGAATAACCTTTTGCAAATCTTCCAAAGCTCTTTGAATATTTATTCTTTCATGCTCATGTTCAAGCTTACTTTCTTCTGCATCTTCTAGCTTCACTACACTCTTCCTTTTCTTCCCTATTCCGGTCACGCTATCATAGGTACTTTCTTCATTGAGATGCTTAGGGATTTCCAAGATAATTTTAGCATATTTATCAATTTTAGCCTCTGAAACTTCATAATCCAATCCAAACTAATATTGATTCAATTGCTTCCATGTGAAAGAAATCTATAGACACAAGAAAATTTATGCTTCCAGAGTATCTTTCCACAACACTTAGTGGAATCCTAGACCTTTTGTTCATCTTCATCTGAAATGTTCCAAAGAATGTAGCAAGTGAAAATTACTGTGCATCCAAACTACCAAGATTTATCATTAAGTTCTGATTTGATAGGAAATAGGCTCTAAATTTGACCATTCTAACTTTCCTATTACTGGTAACTCTTTAAAAAAGTAAAAGAGTAGACAAACAACCAAATTTCCATACCAAAAAGTATTCTTTCTACTCTTCTTGATCTCCTTTAAATTCTTCAAAAGATGTATGCGAAGTAGTTCACACAAGTCATATTCCATACCTCTTAACACCATATCAACAGTAATATTCACCACAATAATAGAAACTGTAGTCATTGTTAGGGATAAAAACTTTATGATCAATGACCATAGTAGCATACCTCATTACCAGATCAACAATTGATATCAAACCAATTTTTTTTCCTTTAGAACTCGTGCCTGTAACCTCAATTATTTCTTTCTCATTCATATTCTTCAGTTTAGGAACCGATCTAGAGGAACATAGACCAGTTACATCTCTAATTGCTTCTCTAGTAACTAGAAGTACCTCATCAATCCACAAAGATTCATCATGAATTATGCTCAATACTATTCAAACATATTTCTTCTCAAATTCAAACAAAGGAAATTTCCTCCAAACATCCAACTTTTTCTCAACTAATACTCTGTAGACATCATGATTCTCTTTCAATTCATTTTCCCAAATCACATTTAACTGAATTGATGACATTTCTTCAATCTTATAGTAAAAAAATGCATAAATATCTTCTCTAGGAAATACTCTCAGAGGGCTGTGAGAGAATGCACCAATAGATTATTCTAACACATTCTTCATATATCTCTTCAACCTAGTTTTATCCACACAGTTCACAATCTTTGAATTATCCATCAATAATAGTGAAAGATTGTGCACACATGAATACTTCTGAAAATGCCAACCAAAAATGTATAGATGCCCTGTTTCCAAAGTTCACTTCAAATTCATTTGTTATTTTCTTCAAATTCTGAAACTCTAAATTCCCTTCTAAACTTCCTTTGCACACTTCTCCAAAAATACATAGGCCTTTAATTTTATTTGAACTTATTCCTTTCTTTTCAAATGATTTTGCCATAAATGTTTCAACTTGTAGGTAGATTTCCTCAAAAATTGTGTATGCCTCCATTCTTTCAAATTCTACAGACCTCATTCTTCACAGATGCAAAAAATACCTTAATCTTGTTACCACATTAAATATACTTTTTTCATGATATGAAACAAGTACCAATGAGGGGGTTTATGAATTTTTTTGATGATTGCTCCCCCTTAGCAATTGCTTTCATTTAGAAATTGACGGGAGTATCTATATTGGAGGTCGACACAGATAAGACTAGTGATTCATTTCCCTAGATCCTTTCCATTTCTTCTCTTGTCATTTCCATATCAAAGGTTTGATCATTCTTCTTCACCAGATAGATGTTCTTCTTTCTTCTACTGTTACTACCAGGATGTTCCATTTTTCTGCACTTACAACAAGTAACATTCTTCTTTCCATTTTCTCTTTTATCCAACAAACTATCTTTATATCCATTCTTTTTTCGCTTAGAATCATTCACATTACTTTTGCAGTCCTTTGCCTTATGACCAAATCTCTGGCAGGAATGACAAACACCATTGAAGTATAAATACCTTTTTGCATCATGTCTTTTTATAGGAGTTTTTTTTGGAATTGATTCTTCGCTCCTTGACTTGTCTATCTTTGTACCACATCTTCTTACTAGTGAATTTCTTTTCTTTATAACTTTGACCTTTTTCAAACCCTAAACCACTCTTATCCCTTTCTAGTATTTGAGAGGTAATCAATTCATCAAGCATCGTCGAGCTTATCTTAAATTTGTATTCAAAACTCTTTTCCCTTTCCAGATTAGATCTCAGGATTTCTACTTCTAATTCAAGCTTTGTGCATTCATCCATCTTCTTTTGAATTTCAATTTCTTGACATTCTTCAATTCTTTTCTTCTCATCCAATTTTTCTAGCGGGGTAGTGATGATTTCTTCTCCTTTAGTCAATAGATTGCATGCATCCATACTTGTACAAGTTACAACTTTTTAATGTGCTCATTAGATTTTATCAAATTTCCCTTGAAGGCTTCCATTTCTTTTGAAAACTTAGCATAGACTTTCCAGAGGAAAAAAAATTTCATGTTCAAATTTTTGGACCTTCCTTAAGCTGATAAGCTTCTTCCAAGGAACCAAGATCCGATACCAATTGTTGAACATCTAGAATACTGAGAGGGGGGGTGAATCAGTATTCCACAAACCGATAATAAAATCCACTTAGCCATTACCACAATTTTGACTGAATCAACAAAAGAGAACATAAAAATAAGTAAATGCAATCACACACACATGAACACCGGGATTTTTATGTGGAAAACCCAAAATAGGAAAAACCACAATGAGGGTTAACTCACAACATATTATATTTGGATACAAAATATTATGAGGCCCACTTCCAGGACTCACTTTCCTTAAAACAACTCACAGCTTGAGTACAAAAGATGGATCACTGCCAAGATACAATGATGGTGGCTCACTACCAAAAGAATAAATTGATGGAATACACCTTCAATGTGTAGGGTTTAGTTCCACTGAAGCTCAAAATATAAAGTACTACATCGCTCAACAAATTTGTACTTGTAACGCCCGTCGTGCAAACACCAAAGGACAAACACTACACAAACATTTTTTTTTAAAATAATGCAAAGTAAATATGCAACTAAACATTAAAACATGTTTACATTACATTAACATCATAACGTCGTGTCCTCTGGGGAACGCGAGGTCACATCGCATAAAAAATTCATAACGAAAAGATAAAAGTTAAAACTAAATAACTTATCCAAAATTTCATCCATCATAACATTACAATAACCATTTACTAAATTACCTCCATGAACCATAAGTAAAAGTATAATTACATCATGTGATACAACTATATCAAATCTCATGAAATGAATGCAGGTTACAAATGTTCATATACAATACATCATCGTTTAATACATTACAAAAAATCCTCCCATACATGTGGGATAAATACATAGTACAAAATAATGTCAAAATTATAGAATGAACAACTGGTACAAGCTCCGACTGAAGAATGTAGAGAAGAATGAGCGTTGATGGGGAACCCAATGGGTGCAGAGCACATTCCACCCAACCACGTGGGTTATAAATAACCCACCCCCCGTGCTCAGAGGTGACAAGGAAGTAACCACGACCATGAATGCCATAAACCAACTCCAATAAAGGACAACATAGTACAATAATTCCAAATACAACATCATGGATTACAAAGAACATAAACGACAACATCCATGAATCAACATAATAAACATAAAGCCATAAATCTCATCACAACAAAGCAAGGAAATAACCATTAACCAAGTAACCAAAGAACAACCATGAAACATTTCCAAATGAATCTGAAACAACAATCAGAATACAATTCTAGAGGCAACAAAGAAACAAGGCATAAGGGTGCCTAGTGGAGAGTGTCATCACATAGCCTACATGAGTTATCATGGCCCTTCCTCCAACATGAGGCACCGACCCCCATCTATGGTTATCTTGGCCCTTCCTCTTACTTGAGGCGTCGACCCCATAGGGTAGCTCATGCAGAGCCGTTAACCTCTCATGAGGACGAGGTTACGACTTTGCCGACCACAACCTTCTTAGTCTACCATTAGTCTGTGATAGCCCTAATGCATAGATGAGGTATCCAATATTATCTTATGTGTTTTTACTACCCATCCCCCTAAGTTCTATTATTAGATTTTCACTTGTTAATCTACTCTTACGTGGGTTATCCTGAGCCCTTCCTCCTTTTGAGGCGCTGGCCCCCACGAAGAGCCACTCTCCCAGAAGACTCCGCAACATAACAAAACCAAGACAAGGGTTGTACCATAGGAACAAAGCATTAAAACTAAATCAAAGACATGTGAGGCATTACCCATCTCGCAACCTACAATAACCAAAGTCTCAACGAGACTCGTACAACCCTTCCAAACTAATAATACTAATATCTTGCAACATCAAGAGCACATAAAACAAGGATAAACATCCAACAATAAAGCACACGCCTCTGGAAAACCTAAGGTTTAGAACAACCATAATTAGGTTTCAAGCCAAACAGGGCTCCCACATCAACAACACTAAAACAATAAAATACGATAAAGAGAAATAATCAAATCAATTTTACTGGTTTCCAAAGTTTGATATATCTCATTCCCAATTAAACAACGAGATTTATATTCCAATTCAATAATCATCTCAACCATGAACAAAATTTTAAAACATAAGACAATATAACTTTGAGCTTATTTATTTCCTATCTATATATTTAATACATATACATAAAATTATAATATTCAGCTTATTTTATTTATTCTATCAAATTCCTTTTTATTCCATTACTGCTAACAAACTATTTAATAACTTTCCAATCTGAAAGACACTCAATATTTCCTACTTTTATAATTCATTATACATATATATTTATATATGTATATGCATTTATTAACACACACACACACACATATATATATATATATGCATAGTATAAATATATGTAATTAAACTGATTCTAAATTATAATTTAAAATAAAATAATCAAACCGAGTTAATATTGTACCCACAGATCAAACCATACCACACCGGTACACACACACAAACATATATATATATATACATTCAAAATAATGAAAATACACCAGCGACTCACATTACTAGGGGAACTCCCCATACAAAAAGCACTGTGCACAGTCCAAGGACTATTGTGACAGTCCTTTGGATTGTCACAATTCTTAGGGATGGCTAGGGGATGGGTACGACAGGCCGACCCACTTCCCAGCACAAAAATCAACGCTGACCTAAAAGGGTTCGACCCAAACAGACAATAAAGATATCTTTTATAAAAAAACATAAAAAAAAAAAAATAGTGCCGACCTCCATAAGGTTCGATCCAAGTACAGAGCAATAAGGTACTTTCAAAATAAATCAAATAATAAAAAAATATACATATATATTTATATATATATACGTCCGTACGACAGTATGTATATATATATAGATATATTTAATCATATTAAATTATCCAGGGAATATATTTTCTTACAAATATCAGCACAATATATATTTATATATGTATATACATATATATATATATAAATTTATATAGGAAAATATTACAAATCCATTCTAATAAAAAGATTGATTTTTTTCCCAGCAGAATGATAAAGAAATTGGACATTTTCACACAAAATTTGATAGTATTTTCTTCTATTTGTTTGCAATCCAGAACATTCCTAAAACTCTAAAAGAATTTTCTTTCAAAAAAAGCTTATTCATTTATTTATTTCAATTTTACTCTTAAAATTGAAAGCTAGAGAAATGAGAAACTGGAACCTGGAGTCCTGCACTGTTGAAGATCCGATGAAGCTTAGCTTGATCCAGATAGCCTTTCAAAAACTCTCGTTCCTTCCTTCAGAACTTCTTCTCCAGATTTCCTTGTTCCAATTTTCTAATCTAATATTCTATTCAGAAGAACCTCCCCAGTACTAAGAAAGAAAATGAAACAATTTCCCAGAAAACTTCAGAAGATCTAATATTTCAGAACTATTATTTTTGTGCAACTTCTATCAAAAATTTCTCATGAATGCAAAGTCTCCCCAATTTGCAATTAAATAAAAGATATCTCTTCTTTTTCAAAAGCTCTAAAATCCCACATTAAAAGAAATCTTCTAATTTTAATTCCAGCTTTTCAGCCAAACTCAATACTCATTCGTCCTTTTTATCTTTTCTTTTCTTTTATTGATTTTTTTTCTATTTAACAATACTTTCAGCTTTAATTTTGATTTTGCAAGCTTTACTAGCAATTCACAAAATTTAATTTATTTAATAACTTTATTTCATAATTATCCTCAACAATCTAATTTAATTAAATTAACAAGATACAAATTTAAATATTTAATTAACACTTTAAATAAAACACATGAAATTAATATAAAACTTTTTATATTTTAATACAAATTATCCAACACTTATAATAAACATTTATTTACATCATTTAATTAGATAAATCACAACATACAAAACACCAACGTAAAATAAATACCAACAACACGCTCACACAAACCACAATAATAAATTGCAAAAATGACAAAGTTAACAATGCACAATACCACTAGACAAGATGGTTTGACAACATGGGATAGGGTGACTTCCTTGTCATCTCTGTTTCAACATCATGCTCGTTGGGTAATTTGGTACTCGCCCTGTCCTGCCAAAGTAGGTGGAATCGAGACTCTATAGCTGCAATATCCTACATACAAACAAAATCATGTACATGTATATATATATAAAATCAAAACATCACATTGTGAGAAGGAATTGCAGCGTAGCAGGGCACTCGTAAATGAGTGGTGCTACACTATCCTCTCACCAAACTATAATAACAATTATAATATCCATGATGAAATAACATTTCTAACTAACTGATCACATCATAAATAAATTACTAAATCACTGCATCATAATATATTACTGAAATCAAATTAACATCACCAAACCATAATGTCATATGAAATATCCATGTCCACTAATGAAATAGCATAATCACCAAACAGTCTAACTATCCAATCCGCCAAATCAAATAATAAATAGTACTATCACAGTCTCAAAGTATCAAATCAAAGCATAGAAAAATAATAAGTCGAAACAACAAACATGAGGGGTATTACATCCTCCCCCCCATGAATCTGGCTTACTCCTAGAAGCCAGTAAACAAGTAAGGGTAGGGTTCCCTAATACATGAGGCATCCTCCCATGTCGCTAAAGTCTCATCATTGGGATCCCATTGGACCCGCACCTGCTCAATATCCCTACCTCTGAGAGTGAGTCTCCTGTGATGTAGCATGACCACAAGCTCTAGAGCTAGCTGCCTATCCTCGACCTATAGAGCATTCCAATCAAGTATGTGAGTAACATCAAGAAAATATGGTCTAAGGACTGAAACATGAAAAACATCGTGAATCCGCAACAAATTGGGTGGCAAGGCCAAGCGGTAAGCAATAGGACCAATTCGTTCTAACACCTCAAATGGTCCTACAAAATGGGGCGCAAGCTTAGAACCCTTTCCATAACTAATAGGGCTCTTCCGAGGACAAACTTGAAGAAACACTCGATCTCCAATTGCAAACTGCCGATCAACCTTGTGTGCATCAACATACTTCTTCTACCTGTCTTGAGCCACTACAAGATTCTCTCAAATGCGAGCTACCTGTTGTTCCATATCTCGAAGAATTTCGGGCCCAAGAAGAACTTTGTCCTCTAATTGATCCCAGCTCAAAGGGGTACGACAAGGACGACCGTACAAAGCCTGAAATGGAGCCATGCCAATCGAACTATGATAACCATTGTTATAGGCAAACTCAACCAAATGCAAATAATCTTCCCAACGAGATTGTTGGTCCATGACGTACATGCGAAGCATATCCTCAAGCACCTGATTGACTCTCTTAGTTTGACCATCTGTCTTAGGATGGTAGGCATAATTAAAGTTCAACTTCATCCCTAAGGACCGCTGCAAAGATGTCCATAACACAGATGTGAATATCGGATCTCTATTAAAAATGATTCTGCGTGGTATCCCATGCAATCGAACAATGTCTTCCATGAACACCCTAGCCACCACAGAAGCAGTATAGGAAGATCGGATAGGAGAGAAATGGGCTACCTTGGGCAACCTGTCAACAGTGACCATGATAGTGCCATGCTGCCTTGAAGACATAGGCAAGCCGACAATGAAATCCATAGATATAATGTCCCACTTCCACTCTAGAACAAGATGAGGCTGCAAAAAACCTGCCGGATGATGATGCTCAGCCTTAACCCTCTGACATTCTAGACACCTAGCCACAAAATCAGCGATGTCACGCTTCAATCCTACCCAAAAATATAGTGAGCGTAGATCAACATACATTTTCTTAACTCCAGGATGTACCGAATAAGGAGCCCGATGAGCTTCAGTCAAGATTAGGGTGCGAAGACCCTCTGCAAGAGGTACATACATTCGGCTTGCATAGTGCAAAACACCATCTGAGCCCAAAGAGTATCCAACAAATTTACCTTCCAATGCTCTACCCGCCTCAATCTCTGATTTCACTGCTTGATACCAATTATCTAAAGAAAGAGCTGTGAGGATCTAACTCTTCAAATCAACCTCAAGAGTCACAACATAAATCTCATGCTTGCGTCTACTCAATGCATCTGCCACCACATTCTCTTTGCCCATAATATACTTCACTTCAAAATCACATTCGCACAAGAATTCCATCCACCTTCTCTGTCTTGCATTCAGGTTCGGCTGCGTGAAGATGTATTGTAGACTACGATGATCTATATGCAACTCGAACTGATGCCCTAGGAGAAAGTGTCACCACCTTACCAAGGCATGCACAACTGTGGCTAACTCCAAATCATGAGTGGGGTAATTAAGTTCATGATCCTTAAGTTTCTGTGATTCATAAGCAATCACTCGCCCTTCTTGCATCAAAACGACCCCTAAGCCTTCCAAAGAAGCATCCGTACAAACAACACAGTCACCTGTCGGATCCGGTACTGCTAAGATTGGAGCACTAGTTAGCTTTTCCTTAAGAGTCTGAAAAGCTAATTGAAATTGATTGAACCAAAGAAACTTCTTTCCCTTCCTCTGGAGAGAGGTGATAGGATGTGCCATCCTAGAAAAACCTTGGACGAACTGCCGATAATAACCTGCAAGTCCCATGAAGCTGTGAATTTCTGAGACATTTGTGGATGCGGGCCAATCCACAATGGCCTGAATCTTTGCAAGATCAACTGAAATTCCCTCACCTGAAATTACATGGCCCAAATATTAAACTTCAGTCTTATAAAAGTCACACTTTGCCAAGTTGACAAACAACTGATTGTCCCTTAAGCATTGTAATACTTGCTTTAGATGTTCCTCATGTTCCTCCATAGACCTAGAATAGATTAGAATGTCATTGAGAAACAAAAGGACGAATCTATCCAAGTACGTTTGGAACACTCCATTCATTAAGCTCATAAAGACTGAAGGTGCATTTGTTAACCCAAATGACATCACAGTGAACTCATAATGTCCGTATTAAGTACGAAATGTTGTTTTATGAATATTTGCATCCGCAATCCGCAGCTGACAATATCTCGATTTGAGATCAATCTTAGAAAAAACCTTCGCCCCTTTTATCTGATCGAAAAGATCGTCAATTCTAGGCAAGGGGTATTGGTTCTTCACCGTTACTTTGTTCAACTGCCTGTAATCAATACATAAGCGAAGTGAACCATCCTTGTTCTTTACAAATATCACACGTGCTCCCCAAGGGGAAACACTTGGGAAGATAAAGCCCTTAGCCAACAACTCTTCCAACTATAGACGGAGTTCCTGAAGTTCCTAAAGTTCCCGTGTTGTCATCCAATATAGAGCTCGAGATATTGGCTTAGCTCCAGGTACCAGATCAATCCTAAAATCTATATCTAGCTTTGGCGGCATACCAGGTATCTCTTTCGGAAACACATCAGAAAAATCCTTAAGGAGAGGGTACTCATCCAATGACACCCCTCGACTTTCCTCTGTTCTAGGTCACTCATAGATACTGCAAAAAGATGACAACCCTGTCAAAAGTATCTTTTAAGCTACATGGTAGAGATCATTCACAATGAAATGGGTCTTTGAACACCCACAATCTCCACCTCCTTTCCGGAATCATCAATGCACTACACTACTTTACGACGACAATCAATTATAGCATGGTGTGCACTCAACCAATCCATGCCCAAGATGACATCATATGAGCCGAGTGGTAGGATTCTAAGGTCCACTTTAGTAGACAATGCTTCTATACTCAAACGACAATCCTACACAAGCTTCTCTACAACCAGCTTTGACCCTGAGGCCAATTCAACCTACCATTTAACGCCTTGACTAGTTACCACTAGTCTACATCGCTCAACTACTGAAGGAGATATAAAAGAATCAGATGCACCGGAATCAAAGAGTATAGAAATGCTAGTGTTATGCAACACACCTTATGTCTCAATAACGATGCTCTGGTGGTCTTCCTGTCAATTATCCACTATAGCAAAGATACGATGAGATCTCCCTACATCGCCTACTATCGGCTCTGATCCAACTGGTCTTTGATTAAATCCTGAGGTGCTCTTCTATGGACACAACCTAGCAATATGCCCTTGCTTCCCACATGAGTAGCATCCAGTACCTTTGCCAAATCCTCTACCCCCTAATGGAGCATTTGATTGTTGAAAGCTTCCTCGACTCGGCATTGACTGAAAACTAGGTGCAGGCTGCACAAAACACTCCTGACAAGCTCAGTTTTTGTTCCGATCCCTACAAAACTGAGAATTGCCACCTTGTTGCGATTGAAAGTTCTTCTACCTTGACTACTGCTACTAAGGCTACTGCTGCTAACCCCCTTTCGAGGGTGGATACCTGTTCCTAGAAGATTCTGCACCTTGTGACTAACCTCCCTGAGTGCTAAAACCAAATGTAGGTGCATTACCAATCTGTACTCCAATATGACCACCCAAGGCCATGGCCAAATTCTCCTCTACCAAATGATCCTTTTCAACCGCCATTTCCATCGTCTTCGATTTGAAGACTCGCACGCCACAACTAATGCGGGCATTTAAGCCTCGAACAAAATGTTGCACCAACATCACTTCATCATGGTTGATCCCTGCATACTGATTCAATTCATAGAAGCGCTGCTCATACTGTTCTATTGACATCGATAACTACTTGAGGTCATGAAACTTGTCAGCCCTGCATTGCCTCCAATAATTTGAAAGGAAGCGAGCCCTAAACCTATCCAAAAATAATTCCCATGTGACCATGTTGATATCAAGGTGTAATTTTTGTTCTTCAAGACGCCACCAAGTAGATGCGAAACCTTGCAGATGCATAACTATGCACCGAGCTTTGGTATTGCTACCATAGGGGTGCATCACGAAGCAACGATCCAAGTCAATTAGCCATGTTTCGGCTTCCAGTCCTGGGTATGTGCAGGATCATGATGGGCCAAAAAGTGGCAATATGATGGGTATGTGGCTGACGACTATTTCTTTACCCAAAATTGATGAAATGAAAAGGGTTTTTAAAGGAGATTTTCAGCTTTCCAACGATATAAATTATTCTTTACTTTGAATTTAATAAGTAATTATTATTCATTTTCTATTCAAATTACGATTAAAGTCCCGATTGATAGGCTGATTGAAAAAAATCTATAATTTTCAAAAAATATCACATTTTTTGAATCCAAAACATGCGTCACATTCTATGCTTTGCATACTATAGTATTAAAAAAAGAAAAATTGAATTTCATGAAGTTTTGACCAAGTTAAGATGGCCAGGCACACGATTTTTTATATTTTTTTAAAATTTGTAATAAAAAATTCATAATTAATTATTTACATAGAAAAAAATTACAAAAAAATATGCATCACATCGGGGCATGAGTCCTCTACTTATATCTAAAATATTATAGAAATATATTATCATTTTATTGTGGTTAGGGTGGTCAGACAGACACCTACTTCTTATTTTTTCCCTGAAATTTAAGTACCACTGCATTGAAATTTCAAATTCTCACCAAATAGATTTTTTTGTTTTTTCAACAAACCTAGTAGTTTAGAAATTACATTCAATTTTCTATAAATTCTATTCTTACATATTTTTGAAATAATATAGATAACTTATTCAAATTTTAATGTCAAGTTGCCTAACTCTGATTTTTCTGAATTTTTTGCCACTTAAGGGCCTGTTTTTTCCATGATGATCCTGCACATACCCTCCTCCTCCAGAACCATCGAATGTAGGTGGGTGAGCTCTCATAAAATCTCTCATATGGCCTACCATCACTGCATCCTAATCTGTAGTTATTTCTCTCTGCCTTGGTGACCTTTCCCTTTCTCTCTCGACTCGTGGCTCCTCCTCTAGCCTGGGTCCCAACTGATCCGGAATCTCTCCAAGAATGTGCTACAACTGACTGTCTAATCCAGGCTGTCCTGGGTTCTAACCACCTGAAGGATTGTTGTGAAGACTCTCCTGTTCCTCATGCTAAAAACCATGGGAACTAGGAACTGAAGGACTTTGCTAGTTTGCTCTCCGACCAGCACCACGGCCTCTTGCTCGGCCACCTACCTCGAGGCATATTTTTTCCCAACGAGATAAAGGTACAAGTGAGCTCAAGAGTCAAACACAAGGTTTCCTAATGGACATAACTACTCAGAGGCCCCAGCATTTGCAAACCTAGCTCTGATACCAAGTTGTAAAGCCTGTCGTGCAAACCCCAAAGGACAAACACTACAAAAACATTTTTTTTAAAATAATGCAAAGTAAATATGCAACTAAAAATTAAAACATGTTTACATTACATTAACATCATAACGTCGTGTCCTCAAGGGTACGCGAGGTCACATCACATAACAAACTCATAACGAAAAGATAAAAGTTAAAACTAAATAACTTATCCAAAATTTCATCCATCATAACATTACAATAACCATTTACTGAAGTACATCCATGAACCATAAGTAAAAGTATAATTACATCATGTGATACAACTATATCAAATTTCATGAAATGAATGGTTATAAATGTTCATATACAATACATCGTCATTTAATACATTACAACAAATCCTCCCATACATGTGGGATAAATACATATTAAAAAATAATGTCAAAATTATAGAATGAACAACAGGTACAAGCTCCAACTGAAGAATGTAGAGAAGAACGAACGTTAATGGGGAACCCAATGGGTACGGAGCACGTTCCACCCAACCACGTGGGTTATAAATAACCCACCCCCCGTGCTCAGAGGTGACAAGGAAGTAACCACGACCATGAATTCCATAAACCAACTCCAATAAAGGACAACATAGTACAATAATTCCAAATACAACATCATGGATTACAAAGAACATAAATGACAAAATCCATGAATCAACATAATAAACATAAAGCCATAAATCTTATCACAACAAAGCAAGGCAATAACCATTAACCAAGTAACCAAAGAAAAACCATGAAACTTTTCCAAATGAATCTAAAACAACAATCAGAATACAATTCTAGAGGCAACAAAGAAACAAGGCATAAGGGTGTCTAGTGGAGAGTGTCATCACATAGCCTACAAAGGTTATCTTAGCCCTTCCTCCAACATGAGGCGCCGGCCCCCATCTATGGGCCCTTCCTCCTACTTGAGGTGTCGGCCCCAAAGGGTAGCTCATGTGGAGCCGTTAACCTCTCATGAGGATGAGGTTCTGACTTTTCCAACCATAGCGTTCTCAGTCTACCATTAGTCTGTGATAGCCATAATGCATAGATGAGGTATCCAATATTATCTTATGTGTTTTTACTACCCATCCCCCTAAGTTCTATTATTAGGTTTTCACTTGTTAATCTACTCTTACGTGGGTTATCCTGAGCCCTTCCTCCTTTTGAGGCACCAGCCCCCACGAAGAGCCACTCTCCCAGAAGATTCCACAACATAACAAAACCAAGACAAGGGTTGTAGCATAGGAACAAAGCATTAAAACTAAATCAAAGACATGAGAGACATTACCCATCTCACAACCTACAATAATCGAAGACTCAACGAGACTCGTACAACCCTTCCAAACTAATAATACTAATATCTTGCAACATCAAGAGCACATAAAACAAGGATAAACATCCAACAATAAAACACACGCCTTTGGAAAACCTAAGGATTACAACAACCATAATTAGGTTTCAAGCCAAACAGGGCTCCCACATCGACAACACTAAAACAATAAAATATGATAAAGAGAAATAATCAAATCAATTTTACTGGTTTCCAAAGTTTGATATATCTCATTCCCAATTAAACAACGAGATTTATATTCCAATTCAATAATCATCTGAACCATGAACAAAATTCTAAAACATAAGACAATATAACTTTGAGCTTATTTATTTCCTATCTATATATTTAATACATATACATAAAAGTATAATATTCAGCTTATTTTATTTATTCTATCAAATTCCTTTTTATTCCATTACTGTTAACAAACTATTTAATAACTTTCCAATTTGAAAGACACTCAATATTTCCTACTTTTATAATTCATATATATATATATATATATATATATTTATATATGTATATGCATTTATTAACACACACACACACACACACATATATATATGCATAGTATAAATATATGTAATTAAACTGATTCTAAATTATAATTTAAAATAAAATAATCAAACTGAGTTAATATTGTACCCACAGATCGAACCGTACTGCACCGGTACACACACACACATATATATATATATAAATACATTTGAAATAATGAAAATACACCAGTGACTCACATTACCCGAGGAACTCCCCATACAAAAAGCACTGTGCACAGTCCAAGGACTACTGTGACAGTCCTTTGGATTGTCACAGTTCTTAGGGATGGTTGAGGGGTGGGTACGACAGGCTGACCCACTTCCCAGCACAAAAATCAACGCCAACCTAAAAGGGTTCGGCCCAAACAGACAGTAAAGATATTTATTTTTAAAAAAACATAAAAATTAAAAAAAAATAGTGTCGACCTCCATAAGGTTTGTCCCAAGTACAGAGCAATAAGGTACTTTCAAAATAAATCAAATAATAAAAATATATACATATACATATATATATACATCCGTATGACAGTATATATATATATATAGATATATTTAATCATATTAAATTATCTAGGGAATATATTTTCTTACAAGTATCAGCACAATATATATTTATATATATATAAAAATGTATATAGGAAAATATTACAAATCCGTTCTAATAAAAAGATTGATTTTTTTCCCAGCGGAATGATAAAGAAATTGGACATTTTTACACAAAATTTGACAGTATTTTCTTCTATTTGTTTGCAATCCAGAACATTCCTAAAACTCTAAAAGATTTTTCTTTCACAAAAAGCTTATTCATTTATTTATTTCAATTTTACTCTTAAAAGTGAAAGCTAGAGAAATGAGAAACTGGAACTTGGAGTCTTGCGCTATTGAAGATCTAACGAAGCTTAGCTTGATCCAGATAGCCTTTTGAAAACTCTCGTTCCTTCCTTCAGAACTTCTTCTCCAAATTTCCTTGTTCCAATTTTCTAATCTAATATTCTATTCAGAAGAACCTCCCCAATACTAAGAAAGAAAATGAAACAATTTCCTAGAAAACTTCAAAAGATCCAATATTTAAGAACTATTATTTTTGTGCAACTTCTATCAAAATTTTCTTGTGAATGCAAAGTCTCCCCAATTTGCAATTAAATAAAATATATCTCTTCTTTTTCAAAAGCTCTAAAAATCCACATTAAAATAAATTTTCTAATTTCAATTCCAGCTTTTCAGCCAAACTCAATACTCATTCGTCCTTTTTATCTTTTCTTTTCTTTTATTGATTTTTTTTCTATTTAACAATACTTTCAGCTTTAATTTTGATTTTGCAAGCTTTACTTGCAATTCACAAAATTTAATTTATTTAATTACTTTATTTCATAATTATCCTCAACAATTTAATTTAATTAAATTAACAAGATACAAATTTAAATATTTAATTAACACTTTAAATAAAACACATGACTTTTAATATAATTTTTTTAATATTTTAATACAAATTATCCAACACTTATAATAAACATTTATTTACATCATTTAATTAGATAAATCACAACATACAAAACACCAACGTAAAATAAATACCAACAACACGCTCACACAAACCACAATAATAAATTGCAAAAATGACAAAGTTAACGACGCACAATACCACTAGACAAGATGGTTTGACAACATGGGACAAGGTGACTTCCTTGTCATCTCTATTTCAGCATCATGCCCATTGGGTAATTTGGTGCTCGCCCTATCCTGCTGAAGCAGGTGGAATCGAGACTCTATACCTGCAATATCCTGCATACAAACAAGATCGTGTACATGTATATATATAAAATCAAAACATCACATTGTGAGAAGGAATTGCAGCGTAGCAGGGCACTCGTAAACGAGTGGTGCTACACTGTCCTCTCACCAAACTATACTAACAATTATAATATCCATGATGAAATAACATTTCTAACTAACTAATCACATCATAAATAGATTACTAAATCACTGCATCATAATATATTACTGAAATCAAATTAACATCACCAAACCATAATGTCATATGAAATATCCATGTCCACTAATGAAATAGCATAATCACCAAATAGTCTAACTATACAATCCGCCAAACCAAACAATAAATAGTACTATCATAGTCTCAAAGTATCAAATCAAAGCATAGAAAAATAATAAGACCAAACAACAAATATGAGGGGTATTACAGTACTATTGATAAATCATTTAGGCTTTGATCTTCTCCTCTGTTCACTTGCTCGCACACACATACACACACTTTCTCCTTCTCACTCTCTTGTTCATCTCTCTTCTATCTTTCATCCTATATATATACAAGTATACCTTATTCATCAATTAGGTCGGCCTAATTGGATGAACACAAAATAATCAAAACCTTTCTTCATCGGCACCTTATAAGAATTAAACATTTTATCCATGTAGTGCATTATGTCAAGTCAGCTATTAATCTTCATAATATATTGCATTCGCTAAGTCGGCCAAGACTAAAACACAATTCTCCAAACCAACAAATAATCCTCAAAACAAACACCTTCTAAATCTAAGAACACATTAGTTTCGCATCATACTACCAGTAAAGAGACTATAAGCAAAACCACAGTATAAGAATGTTCACCTTAGTAGAATGCGTAGTCTCCCACACAATATACCTCACATAGAACAATAGTAGGATATAGATTTAAACTCTTTCAAAGATAACTTTCTGTTCATAGCAAAATACGTCTAAAGATCCAAGAAATAGTAGTCTGAATGAGTCAATTAAATAGGGTTAAGAGATTGGAGTCACATAAGATCTTGCGGTGAGTTCTAGACTCAAATACCAATAGGCTGATCCATCACAAAGGAGTGTTACTGACAGAGAACAACTTCCGGTAAACCAAGCAAACTTCCAATATAGTTATCACCATGTAGTTATTACCATGTTGACATCAATGACAACATAGGAACAACTAGTACAACCATCCATACTTCATGCTCATGTTGCAAAGCTTCCAACATAATTAAGGATGGAAGAATGCTAAATTTAATGTGGCAATGTATATATGGTGTCTTGCTTATATAGGCAAGGTGGTGAATAGGATTAGACAAGATCATGACAAGTGTCTTAATCCTATCACATGTGACAACTAACTAACTACCTAGGAAATGATGCATAGATAAGATAACTCATCCTTCTAGAAGAATCTTATATCCTAAGTAAACTTAACATGTGAATAAGTCCCCTAATTACCTAGTGACTGAATTAACTAGGTACAAGACATTTATTCACACCAACAATATATATCATTAAAACCTTCAAACAAACTCCATACAACTAATACATATATGTCATCAAATCTTTCATACAAAAGCTATGCATTCATGATATATCAGAGCTAATACTATTGAACCATGATACATGAACAAAGTCATTATGCACACCATAATTGTCTGATGCAACCCTCAAATAAAACCCACACAACTGGATGATATTTATGTCATTATGCTATTCACACAAAGGTCATAGAATCATCTTGATAAAAAAATAATGTTAATAATGATTTATGTACAAACACTATATTCACCTAATGGCATACATGTTATTAGAACCTTCAAAGTAACTACATACTTGACTCAATAAAATATATCACTAGACCATTCATAAAAGATATTACACAAAATCCATTAATTTTTTTTTAAAAAGCCCATAAAACTTAATGAAATATATGCCATTAGAGTATTCATGCAAAAGTAATATATTCATCTCAAGATAAAAGTCAATGTCACTCAGTGGTGCTATATGTACAAACACTGTATACAAACCATATGAGTGATGCAACCATCAAACAAAACCATTACAACTCAATGAAATTAATGCCATTAAAACCTTCAAGCTCAACAACATGTCACTAGATCCTTCATGTAAAAGATATAAAATCATCATGAATAAGAATCACTATCTTTCAACCGTGATACATAACCAAGAACATTATGTACACCATAGGGGTTTGATGCAACCTTCAAACAAAGTCCTTACAACTCAACAAGATACATTTTCATTAGATTGTTCATGTGAAATATATACAATAATCATGATAAAAAAATAAGACATCACTCAACCATGATGCATGAACAAACACTATATGCACGTGCCATATGAGTGTGATACAACCATTAAATAAACCAAATACAACTCCATAGCATGCATGTGTTATTTGACCCTCCACATAATTTTTTTATCATCATAATGCACAACAATGAATGTTGCTAACCATAATGCATAAATAAGCACACTAGGCATACCATACGTGCTTGATGCACACTAGTCATAATGCACACTTTGCTCAAAATAAATAATGCTCATAGGATATTGTCATATATGTCAATCAAACTTGACCCACACCAAACTTGCTATATGAGTTTGATGAAATCTTCAAATAAAACCTATAAAATTCAATGGCATACATGTAAATAGTACTTTCAAATCAAGCCTATCATACAACTCTATCTATGTCACTAGATCCTTCATACAAAATCCATATAATCATGTCTAGGAATCAGTTGCACTCAACTATGATGTATAAATAAGAACACCAAGCATGCCATACAAATCGAATGCAACCTTTCAAAAAAACCCAACATACAATCATTAGTTCCTTCATGCCAATGTCATACAACCATGTAGAAGCATCAATGTCACTCAACCATAATGCATGAACAAGCAACTTTAAAAAAAAATCCATACAAAATAATTGTAACCATCAACTAAAGTCCATACAACTTAGTGGAATACATGTTATTAGAACCTTCACTTAAAAATTTATAATCAACATGCATGAATAAACACACTAAGCACACCATAATGAACACTAGTTATGATGTATTCCTAACACAAAATCCAAAATCGGTAGGATGTTGTCAAATATGCCATTCAACCTAACACATTTGTCGTACTCCATTGGAACAATCAAAGATACGAGTCAAATTCACTCAATTATGATGCATAAACAAATGCATTAGGTATGATATTATAATCCACACCATTTAACCCTAATACATAAGTGCACTAAAACTCATCATGAAACTCAATGGCATAAATGTCATTAGACCAAATCGACATGCATGCAGTGTAAAGTTGCAAGGTGGTGTAATTTTTGTTTTATTCATCATTTGACCAAACTGATAGTTCCAACACATCTAGATAGGTATATTTATGCTAGGAAAGGTCTTGTTTCACAACCAAACATGTCGAAATAGTCTGAGCTACATTGTATCAGTGATATCTCTTAAGAGACTAAAGTATAAAAATACAAAAAAATTGACGAGCTATTACTCAAAAATTGTGATACTTCAAAACATTTCATCTAAAGGCATAGGATCATGTAGGGCCCCTCTACAATAATCTCTCTCAGTTTTTGATATCTCAAAGCCGTTTTCTTGTGGTGTCAAACTTTTAGTTGATGGAAAAAGTGTCAAATGCATGTAGTGTAAAGTTGCAAGGTGGTGTAATTGTTGTTCTATTCATTGTGCAACCAAACCAACAGTTCCAAAATGTCCAGATGGTTAGGGTTACACTAGGAAATATCTTTTTTTGCACCCAAACATGCCATAACAATTTGAGCTGCATTGCACTAGTAATATCTCTTAAGAGACCAAAGTGCAAAAAGGAAACAAAATTTAACAAGTTGTTACTCAAAAACCGTGGCACTTAGAAACATTTTTTCTTAATATACAAGATCACGTAGGGCCCATCTATAATAACCTCTCTCAATTTTTGATATCTCTGAGTTGTTTTCCCGTGGTGACGAGTTTTCAGTTGGTGGAAAAAGCGTCAAATGCATGCAGTGTAAAGTTACAAAGTGGTGTAATTTTTATTTTATTCATTGTGTGATCAAGCCAATAGTTCCAACACATTTATATGGGTAGGTTTATGCTAGGAAAGGTCATGTTTCACACCCAAACATGTCGAAACAATCTGAGCTACATTGCATCGACGATATCTCTTAAGAGACCAAAGTGCAAAAAGAAACAAACTTTGACGAGTTGTTACTCAGAAACCATAAACTTAGAAACATTTTGTTAGAAAGGATTGAATTGGGTAGGGCCCCTCTACAATAATATCTCTTAGTTTTTGATATCTTTGAGCCATTTTCCCATGGTGTCGATTTTTCAATTTGTGGAAAAAATGTCAAATGCATGTAGTGTAAAGTTGCAAGGTGGTGTAATTTTTGTTTTATTTATTGTGTGACCAAACAGATAGTTCCAACATGTCTAGATGGGTAGGTTTATGCTAGTTAAGGTGCACCCAAACATGTCAGAAAAGTTTGAGCTACATTGCATAAATGATATCTCTTAAGAGACCAAAGTGTAAAAAGGCAATAAACTTTAACGGGTTGTTACTCAAAAACCATGGCACTTAGAAACATTTCATCTAAAGATACAAGATCATGTAGGTCCCCTCTATAATGACCTCTCTTGGTTTTTGATATCTCCGAGTTGTTTTCCTGTGGTGACAAGTTTTTTAGTTTAAGGAAAAAGTGTCAAATGCATACATTGTAAAGTTGCAAGGTGGTGTAATTTTTATTATGTTAATTGTTTGACCAAACATATAGTTCCAACATGTCTGAATGGGTAGGTTTACACTAAGAAATTTCATGTTTCACACCCAAACATGATAAAACAATCTGAGCTACATTGCACTAATGATATCTCTTAAGAGACCAAAGTGCAAAAAAGAAACAAACTTTGACAAGCTATTACTCAAAAACTGTGGCACTTAGAAACATTTTGTCTAAAGGTATGGCATCATGTAGGGACCCTCTATAATAGCCTCTCTCAATTTTTGATATATTTGATTCATTTTCTTGTGGTGTCGAGTTTTTAGTTGATTTGATTGAGAATGCGTCTTGAATGCATGCAATGTAAAGTTACAAGGTGGTGTAATTTTTGCTATGTTCGTTGCATGACCAAACCGATAGTTCAAACACATTCAGATGGGTAATTTTACACTAGGAAAAGTAATTTTTTGTACCCAAACATGTCATAATAGTCTGAGCTACATTGCACTAGTGATCTCTTAAGAGACCAAAGTGCAAAAAAGTAGAAAAAATTGACGAGTTGTTACTTAGAAACCATGGCACTCAAAAAAATCTCATATGAAGGTACGAGATCATGCAAGGATCCTCTACAATAACCTCTCTTGGTTTTTGATATCTCCAAGCTGTTTTCCTATGGTGTCGAGTTTTTAGTTGATGGAAAAAGTGTCAAATGCATGTAGTGTAAAGATGCAAGGTGGTGTAATTTTTGTTTTGTTTATCATGTGACCAAACCATAAATTCCAACCCATTTGGATGGGTAGGTTTATGCTAGGAAAGGTTCTATTTTGCACCCAAACATGTTGGAACAGTTTGAGCTACATTGCATCGACGATATCTCTTAAGAGGCCAAAGTGCAAAAAGGCAACAAACTTTGATGAGATGCTACTTGGAAACCATGATAGAAACATTTTGTCTAAAGGTACAAGATCATGTAGGGCCCCTCTACAATAACCTCTCTCAATTTTTGACATCTCTAAGTCATTTTCTTGTGGTGTCAAGTTTTCAGTTGATGGAAAAAGCGTTAAATGCATGCAATGTAAAGTTGTAAGGTGGTGTAATTTTCATTTTTCTTATCGTGCGACCAAAACAAAAATTCCAACATGTTCGGATGGGTAGGTTTACACTAGGAAAGGTCTCATTTCATACCCACACATGTCGAAATAGTTTGAGATACATTGTCAAAATAGGAAGCATGAAGCATACACGTGAACTCATAAAGTATACACAAGAAGCATGAAGCATACATGTGAATACACATAATACATGAAGTATATATAGGAAGCATGAAGCATACACATGAATACATGTAATACATGAAGTATACATAGGAAGCATGAAGCACACATGTGAACACATGAAGTATACATAGGATGCATGAAGCATACATGTGAATACACATAATACATGAAGTATACACAGTCTAAGCATGAAATATACATGTGAATACATGCAATACATGAAGTATACACATGAAGCATGGAGCATACATGTGAACACATGAAGTATACACAGGAAGCATGAAGCATACATGTGAATACATGTAATACATGAAGTATGAAGCATACACATGAACACATGGAGTATGCACAAGAACCATGAAGCATACATGTGAATACACGTAATATATACATATGAACCACGAAGCATACATGTGAATACACATAATATATACACATGAAGCATGAAACATACATGCGAATACATGAAGTATACACACGAAGCATGAAGTATATGCGTTATGGAGGTCTTTCTCAAATGAAATGCTCTCCCTTTTATGTCGCAAGTTTGAGGGAATCACACCTTTTCAATAACTTTACAACTCTTCGTTATTGAATTTGGGTATTAATAGTAATTCAATTTTGGATAAGTTAATGTATTAGTGCTTATCAATCTAGGAAGCATTTTGACATACAACATTTTTAATATTTTCATAGTTTCTAAGCATAAGGTAATCATAAATACACATGGAGTAATCTTGTTGAAGATACACCCAGTCATGAAACACACACATAGATATATGTAATACATGAAGTATGAAGCATACACATGAATACACATAATATGTGAAGTATACACATGAAGCATGAAGCATACACATGAACACATATAATACATGAAGCATACACATGAATAAATGTAATACATGAAGTATACACAAGAAGCATGTAGCATACATGTGAGCAAATGAAGTATACATAGGAAGCATGAGTCATACACGTGAACACATGAAGTATACATAGGAAGCATGAAGCATACACATGAATACATGAAGTATGTACACAGGGAGAATGAAGCATACACGTAGATTCACATAATACATGAAGTATACACATAAATAAATATGAGACACAAAGTAGGAAGCATACACATGAATAAGTGAAGCATGTACTCAAATACACGTAAGTCATGAAGTATACACATGAATACACATAAGTTGGAAAGTATACATTGGAATACACGTAAGTCACAAAGTATGAATACATGTAAGTCATCAGTATACACACGAAAGAAACACTCATAGAAATGCATTATTGGCCTACTTAAGAAGAAGCTTGAATAGTTTATTAAAGAAGCTAACAGGTTTATTAGCCTTAACTATAGGAGTGTTTAGATAATTAAATGTCTACTCAATAATATTTGTCATGAATGTTAGGAAGCTATAGGCATGTGTGAAAACTTGAATGTACTAAAAACCATCAATAATTATTTAAGCACCGAATGAATAATCAATGAATATTCAACAATAACTATCAAGAACAAGATGTAAAAAACACCCATGCCTACACCATTCAAGAATATAATTTACACAGTATGCACGATAACATCATTCAAGAATAGCTATCAAAAATAGGATTTACTTAATCCTCATGTTTCAAGACAACGTTCAGGATAAAAATATATAATTTGATAATAGTGGTAAAATAAGATTTGCATTAATAAAAAAACCATAAGGCTATACAACAATATATCCAATAAAGTCATACAATCTTAGTACAAAAAATCCATATGGACATATAATGTTACATATTGATAGTACTGTTGGGTGAAAATTATGTAATCAGCTTTTCGATAGATTACACAACTAGGACTTCAGCCACAACTATGTGAGATGTAAATCTCTCCTCTCGGAAAGGGGAGGCACCCTTCTTACTGTTGACAAAAGTGATAGTAAAACAAACAAGTAATTACAAAATGTACACAATACTTACGAAGTGGGGGGGGGTGTTACATTCATCCTTCTCTCTTTTTTAGAGAAGATGTTTACAATGCTTCACTGTTGGAAGTTCTCAATTCTTAATAACTTTAAACGATCAACTAGCAGTAATACCAATACCTCTATCTTTTCAAAGCAAAGCATAGAGATACTAGAAGTAATTAACAATAAAAAAATAAAGTAAAAGGGAAAGCTCACGAAGGCACAAAGTTGTTCCATAGCTTTTTCAATGGTGGATCTGTGAAAAGAGTGTTCTTTGTCACGTTAGAAGCACAAAGTCTTCTTAGACCCAACAATTCCTTGAACAACATGAACAATTACAAGTGCAAAGTCTTGTAGATCATCCGACCAAATTATCAAAGAGCATGAACAATTACAAGCACAAAGTCTTGTAGATAATTCAACCAAAGTTAAACAAAACACAAATGAAAATCTAAATAAAGGATGTAACACAAAGTTTACATAGATTACTTAGAGTCCTTCAGATTCCATAAGCTAATCACCACCAAATAAGATCAATTCATAAGATTATCGAATCCAACACAAAGTCTAGTTTGCAATCTTCTTCTTTATTGATCAAATTTCATTCACAAAGTATGAATGCAAAGTTTCACAATTCTGCTTCAAAAAGGGCAGCTCTTCGTTGCAAAATACTAAAGGCTAAATTTACAATAGAAATCCCTCACATTATATAGAAAGAGGGATGAGCAAAATTAGGAATCTAATTGAAAAAATAAAGGAAAGTTAGGTGAGTGATTCAAGGAGATCTCACTTAACTTTGACAAAAGTCAAAGTGTAATTTGTTTTCAAAAGATTACATCTTGAACTTGGCGCAATTACAATTTACAAAAAGACATGTAAAATGTTAGGAAATATTTACAAGATGCATAATGGGAAGCATAAAAATGTTCAACATCAGAGATCAAGAATCTTCATGGTTCCTTGGTTTGGGCGCAAAGTCTTCATACTTCCTCTTGGTCTCCTGTATGAATCCATCATCTGGGCCAATTGTGTAATCTAGAAGGGTGTGAGCTCTTGTGATCGACCTTCTGGAAAATGAATGGATTTTCTTGCACCCACGAAGATGTGTCTTGAGATTATCAAGTGTCAGTTGTATATCGCAAATGATATGTATTGAGGCTTTAGGAAAAACTGTCATCCTCAACTTGTTGCATAACGACTTCTTTGTAGATCTGGGATAGTTCACTGGATCAGAAGATGTCACCTTTAGGATCACTTGATGAAATCTAGAGAGAAACTACAAGGATGGTGAATCAATAGACATTAGCAGAAAAGGTAGCATTGGGAAGCATGAAGTGAGAAACGATGTTGAGCAAGCATGAAACGAGCAACTAGGCACGAAAAATGATGCAGGAGCGAAGAAACGAGGTCTGGAATGGAAATAGAGCAAGTTTGAAGAGACTAAGATAAAAACTGCCAAAAGTGTAAAGGTGCTAAAATTCAGCCCATTGCACAAAAAAAAAATGACTAAGTCTGGAAAAAGTGCAAAGGTGCTAAAAATAATGCCATAGTAAAAAATTGGCTAAGTCTGGAAGAAAAGTGCAAAGGTGCTAAAATTCAGCACCATTGCACAAAAAATGACTAAGTCTAGGAAAAGTGCAAAGGTGCCAAAAATAATGCCATAGTCAAAATTTGGCTTTAGTCTGGAAACAATGTGTAAGAGCACACTTTTTTAGCGCTTATGCACATTTTTGAAAAATCACTTTTTATGCAGGGTTGCTGATTTTTGGCACCCCTGCACTTTCAACACTTAGCCAAAAATTTGGATGAGTTAGGCAACAATGTGTAAGAGTGCACTTTTTTAGCACTTCTACAGATTTTTGGAAAATCACTTTTCATGCAGGGTCGCTGATTTTTGGCGCCCCTACACTTTCAACACTTACCCAAAAATTTGGATGAGTTAGAGTGCATTTTTTTTGGCACAACTGCATCTTTCACAATTGAACTAAGTATGATCAGTGAGACTTCGTGAAGGAGCTTGTTTCAAAGGTCTTCGCGAGGCGAACATAGGGGGATGCTCAAACTGACTATTTGAGGCTTTGGAATGCACTTCGAGGTGGATTGAAAATCACCTCGTTTTGCATGCTTGAACTTTACGAACCTAGGAAATGGACAAGTTTCATAGGGGGGTTATCCGTGAATCGAGCGCTGCTAGATTCCATGATAACAAGTACAAAACATATGTTCAAAAATTCCATACATAGGCATACAAAAAATGACCCTAATATATAGTCATTTCCCACTAGGGGAAGGAAATAGATCACTCACAACCTTCGAATGTTGGCTAGATGGATTTTTTGTTGATGTTGTTGTCTTTTGAATGTGCTCACTTGTCCTCCTCTCTTCAATCATATGGAATGTCAACTGATACAATAAGAAGTATAGACGTTAATATATAGAAATTGAATTGTGGAATAACATATATAACAAAATAATCATCATGCTCATTCGCAATAGTAGCATGATAACAATATGGTGTGACAAGAACCTGTAGAAAGTATCAAGATAAGAATTAAACTACATGTAAGAATCATGAAAATTTCCAATAATAGACCATTGAAGAGAAAATATAATGTCAAGTTTACTAATCTATTACATACCTCTGTCAAAGGATTAGAACTGATTATTGCAGTAGTAACTCCATGATCCATTGTGCCACGAACATTGCTAGGGTCGTATGATGTCAACATCTGGAAATGAGACAACTATGATGTTTTTTTTTTATCACTTTCATTAGTTTCTTTGTTTAATTAAAATACAAACTAGATGGAAATTAAAAATGTGTACATGTTCCTAATGTAGTTTTTTTTCCTATTATACTTCCACAAAAAGTGGACTCAAACTCTCCCATAGGCCAATAGAGGAAAACAAAAGGCACAAAATTGATGCTAAAAAGATCAATCCAAAATAAGTGATAACTAATAAGAAAATAACCCTAATATGTAAAGCTTCAGAACTTGAAATAAATGTCCCAAAAATAAAGGGCTCAATATACCATGAATTAATTTTGAGGTTTCAAAGGAAAAATATGTAAACATCAAAATAGATGAAACCAATAAGTCATCAATATCAAAATAGATGAAACCAACAAGGCCATAGCATCAAGACAATGAATTGTTTGATAAAATGCTTTAGTAGACATGTATGAAAATTGTGGTAGCATAGACAAGGCAATGAACCGTTTGAAAAAAATGCCCCAAAGAAATGTGGTCTCATAGTGATGGAATGCCATGCTTTTCTTGTCATGGCATTCATCACGGAATTCCATCACCATGAGACTACATTTATTTGAGGCATCTTTTAAAAGTAGTTCACTACCTTGTCTATGCTATTGATTACTATTATTTTTTGATAGATTTTTTCCAAGCATCCATAGCTTGTTCGAAAGCACCTATTTTAGGCTTTTAGCCATAGTAGCAAGGTAGTGAACAACTTGATAAAATGCTTTGGTAGACATGTATGAAAAATGTGGTACCGTAGACAAGGTAATGAACTATTTGAAAAAATGCCTCAGAGAAATGTGGTCTTATGGTGATGTCATGACATTCCATCACCATGAGACCACATTTCTTTGAGACATTTTTTCAAACAGTTCACTACCTTCTCATGGCATTCCATCACCATGAGACCACATTTTTTGACGCATTTTTTCAAATAGTTCACTACCTTGTCTATGCTATTGCTTACTATTATGCTTTGATAGATTCTTTCTAGAATCCATAGCTTGTTCGAAAGCACTTGTTTTAGGATTTTAACCATAGCAACAAGGCAGTGAACTGTTTGATAAATTGCTTTGGTAGACATGTACGAAAATGTGGTTGCATAGACAAGGCAATGAATTGTTTGAAAAAATGCCTCAAAGAAATGTGGTCTCATGGAATTCCATGACATGAAAATGCAATTGGCAGCTTCTCCTAGTTATTAGTTATGCATTGTGAAACTATATTGTAATTGAAATTATTAACATCTAGTTATTAGTTATGCAATGTGAAGTAATGCTTTGAGTTTGAAAAATGTGCAATGCAATGTAATCAGTGGCATGAATATAAACTACAAAAATATATTTTCTACGATTCATTAACTTGTACAAAATCATAAATGGAATTGTGCTAAAAAGTATAATCATATATGGAATAGTGTTTTTTTCAGTTACCAAAACTAGCTAACATTGTTTTATAACACCATTAATGAATAAAAGTTACCTGAGTGAAATTTTTTTGAGGACAAGAATAGAAAGGTTTCGATGACAAAGGTCCACTAGTAAACTATTTGACACCCAAAGCGTGTTATGAGACAATCATTCATATAAGCTTCAACTATTCAGATGCAATAATTATTTCTTTAATATTAGTTGCATACCTATGGACTCGACGATGGAAACATATAGGGGTTTGAAGGAATAGTGCATGTATCATCAACACTTCAACCTTGAATTTTCATCATATTCATTCTACTAATTCAATTATTCTTATATTTCAAAATAGAATTTAATATAAAAAGTAAATGAACTTGCTAAATTTTACTTGACTACCAATGAAAAATGTTTCATTCAAAAAGGAATATATCATAACTATTTGTTATGCAGTTGATGTGTGTTGTGTAGCTATATCCCAAGCACTCTCACCATCATATGTGCAAACAACACCGCAAGAATGACAACAGTGGACTACAACTTTGGGCCTAGAAGTCTCACCCACATCAAGCTCTACTAGAGGCCTCACACATTGTAGAATGCTCTACGTGAGTGAGCTAATTGAGTCCAACATGTCCACCTCAATATAGTCCTTCATAATGGAAGGAACAATGACATGCTCCACCAAGGGTTTGGACAAGGCTCTTAGTGCTAGTTGTAGATTACATCATGCACCTGCTCTATCATGTGTGGAGCCCCCACCTCTACCCTGAAAGTCTAGATAGTCAAAATAATTTGGCATCTTATTGAGGACAAACTCACAATAGAGTTTCCTTAAAAAATACTATGGGACCTCATAGTTATTGCAAGGAGGTTGGTCAAAAACCATCCACCACCACTCCCAAAAATTATTTTTAATTAATTCATGGTGGCATCAATGGATGGGGAACCTCCTGCATGCATGTGATAAAGGTGCATTGGTTCTTGGGTCTGTGAATAAAGCACACAAGTCAACTTTGCTAATTTTTTCTTTCGTCACTTGCACATAGGAAAGTCCACTAGCATAAAACCATTTTAATTCCTCCCTTTTATTTAACCAAAAAAATTGTTCACTCATTTCTCCTACATGAGTTACAATCGACTTTAAGGATTCAACAATGCCTCTCCTATGAGGGTGGGTTGTAGCATGTTCATTTAATCTGGCAATCAATTCTTCAAGATCTATTTTGTTGTTTTCTATTTAATTTAAAATATTTTCTTGAGTTCCTTGAGGACACCTACAAATTGAGGGAGGGGTTTGATGTTCTTCTTGTTCGAGAGGGTCTTTGTGAGGAGGTGATTGTGAATTATCAATATTTGGAGGTGGAGATTGATTTCATGGAAATTAAAACAAAGTTTAATCAAAAAACCTATTTCAGTCTACATTTTAATTCAAATTTGAAACTAAAACAATAGAAATACTTACCTCTTTGACCTCTTTGACATCTTGGTAGCATCCTCGCAAAGAATCACAAGCTAAGAGTGCAAAAAATGATCTCCTTTTGGCAAGCACGAGTTGCAGAGGTAAAAAAATGCAAGCACAAGTCATAGATTATAAATAAGAGGGTTTCATGAGTTGTTTTTTATTTATTTAACTTTTCTATTTGGTGCGTGCCAAATTTGGCACACGCAATATGCACTTTTTTAGGTTTTTTAAAAATGTGGCACCTTTTTTGTGTCACAAATTGGTGCACTTACCCTGGTATTTCATTGAAAAGAAAAACCAATGCCTCAATTCTATAGCAAGAAATTGGTTATTAGAACCTAAGGGAGGTAGATCTCAACTTCCAAAAGTCCTTTGCCGATCGCTCTTCATTGAAGATGTTTCCAACATGATTTTTCTCCTTCAAACATTAGTGGGAAATAAAAAATTAGATGATTTTGAGAGATGGATGTACCTTTTGATTATCATCGTATGTGTAGCTAACCAATTCATTGACTGGGGAGGTATTGTTAGTGATAATTTACACACTCAATTGAGTAAATTTTAATCAAACCAACATTTCTACATGTTTTCCTATCTCTTCTATAGCGTATGGAAAATTCATCACCAACAATTCACCGAAGGAAAATTCACTGCCAACAATTCACCACCATGAAAAATTCACCACCAAGTAAAATTCATTGCTAGCAATTCACTGCGCCAGAAAATTAACCACATTAATATTTTTAATAAAATCATTACAGTTAATTTTTCACTGCGGTGAATTGCTGGCAGTGAATTTTACTTGGTGGTGAATTTTCTATTGGTAATTTTCTATGGTGGTCCTTCGGTGAATTGCTAGTGGTGAATTTTCCTAGAGCCCTCTTCTATGCATCTCCTAGTATGAAAACCTGACCATGACTCTTATAGAGGGGGAACTTTTGAGAAGAAATTTTTAAAGAAATTGTATGAAGAATTTTGGTTTGGCACTTTATACCTAAAGGTTTTTGGAATTGTATAATTTTAAAAAGATAATACATAATATATTTGGTTCACATGTTCTAGATGTATTTTTGAGTTATTATTACTAGATTTTCATATTTCAAATTGGTGATCCTTTTTGTCTTGGTGGAAATCATTTGTTATCTATTGAAACATATATAAATCATGCAATTGATGTAATGAGCACACTTATATCTTGATATCTTTGTTTGGATGTGCTGAATCAACTTATCTCTCCATATGTTGAGATTTGTTACACTTCTTTCATTATCATTAGACATCAAAACATGCTTTGTGGTGAAATCCCTTGTAATTTTTTATATCTTGTGAAGTCCTAGTTGGTATCCATATGTCCGCTACCAAGGTTTCTATTATTTAGCTTTCTTTAGTTTTTCCCTTTTCCTTTATGTACTTTCAAGTTAGAAGTACACAAAAACCCAAAAAACACCCATCATATGAGGGAGCTACCCCTCTCAAACGCAGAGGAAAGTTGTTAGTCTAGTAACAACTTCTCTAACTATTGGGGCATTGGTCATTTCCCATTGGGAAAGTCACTTTGAAATCTATAGTGACAAATCTATTTACCAATAGGCAATGGCCACCCATTATATGTAGGTGCTTTTATACCCAATAAATTTATAGTTTTTAGAGAAAATATTAACCTCCATAGATAATTTTTATACCCATTCAAGGACATACATTTATAGCTTGAAGTATTTCCCCTTAATGGGCCTATCCTCTCCATCATATATATGATATAATTGATTCTTGATTATAACAATGTTTAAATACTAAGATCAAA